>CM056722.1:53416544-54616544 GCA_029844215.1 Przewalskia tangutica | reverse complement strand
AATAGTCCCAGGAGTAGGATTGCTCAATGATACTGCGGGCGGGTGGTCCTGCTTTGATCGTGAGCTTCCTATTTTATATTGTAGGTATACTACTGTTTACTCTCATTGTTAGTAAGGCACAGGGTGCTGTAACTTGATTATCATACTTGTCTCCGGATTTGTTTGTGTTACCCTATGGTCATGCTTTTACGATGTGGGATTCCGGGGCATGAGACCACGAGGTATTTAGGACACAGGTGGGACTTGGTGTTCATGTATCCTTATTGGTGTTATTATATCATGGACTGCCGGCAGTGAGGAAGGATTCCACGGGCATGATTGATATCATGGGCGTGAGACCCATAGTTATATTTGAGTAGTGACTTTGAGGGCCTGCGTCCCTGACTTGATATGACTGCTTACGTATTGTGTACTGTAGGTTGGCTATCATACATGTCTCCTGTTTGTTTAGACTGTTATGATTTCATTACAGTACTTATTGTTCACATACTTGGTACATTCTTACGTCTTGACCTCGCCCGGCTGCGTTAAATCTGCGCGAGTTTAGGTATGATTCGGTGATCGGCAGTGTAGGACCGCTCGTAGTTTTGGATAGCTCCTTCTGTTCGGGAGTTTATCTTTTTGGTATGAGTCCTTTCGATGCAGTGCTTTTATGCGATTATGGGTGCAGCGGGGCCTTGTCCGTCATAGTTGATATAACTCTTAAGTGCAGTATTCATATGTGGGATTGGACTCGTATGCGGTGTAGTGTCTTTTGTTTATGTATATATATGGCGGCCTTGTCGGCTTTTCCCTTGCGTCACGTTGGTTTTAAGAAAAAAAAAGAGGTGTTATTTAATTTCGCGATTTACTTGTGTTGTTAAGGTAGAAGAGGTGCCGGGTAGGGCCTGATCCAGCCGGGGTTCGGTGTGACACCTCCGTCACGAGAATACCTCATGCGGGCCTAGGGGCTATGCGGTGCGGGAGTTCGAGTTAGGCTCGCATAATGATACTATGTGTGATTGGTCTTGCTTCGATCATTAGCGGCCTAGAAAAGACCGATTACATTATATCTATTTTTGCTCTTGTTTATGATGTGCACTATATGCAGTTAACTTTGTTGTTTACATATTTGTGAATTGGTTTTAAAATGTTATAATTATATATATCGATTACTTCTGATTTCACATACTTGGTACTGTTATCGACCTCCTTGAGGTGCGTTCATCTGCGGTAAGGAAGCGGTGGTGGATCCTCATTCTTAGGATCTTTACTCAGGTGTTAGGAGCTCCATTTCTCCGGAGGCTCGACTTTTGGTACGGTTCTCCCTGGTGTTATAGATGTTTTGTACATTCAGGGGTATGACGGGGCCCTGTCCCGTCATAGTGTTTACACCTTCTCAGAGGTCTGTAGTCCTATTGTAAAGTTGGGATGTAACTGTTCACTTTTGGTATTTATATACATGCCGAAAGGCAACTTTTCTTTGGATAGACTGTTCTTATTTTACACTGTTTCATGTTTGCGAGTTTATATTCCGCTGGTTACTCTGATGTATGTCTACTTGGGTGCCCGGGTAAGGCACCAGTCACGGGCCCGGGAACGGGTCGTGACAAAAGTAGTGAGATCAAGACAAGTGTAGGGACAAGATTGTGGACAAGTGTGTGTGGGACCCATGTCCACTTGTCCACTTCAATAAATATCTTCAAGACTTGCCACATTGCAAAACAAGTGGGGGGTGTGCCACGTGTCACCCTCCAATTCATCAAAATTATTTCTTCCTCCAAAATATCTATATTTGGCCAAAATATCCCGAAATATTGTGGGCCCCACAAAACCGTAAATATTTTCCGTGGGCCCCACATGACCAAATCCGGAACTTAAAAGTCCAAAATTACAATATAATCTATAAGTCCGAAATACCAAATTTGAGAACTAAATTCCAATTAATAATCTTTTTCCTTCACAAAATTCCCGATATTTTTCCTTAAGAAAAAGTAATCTTTCTTTCTTTCCAAAATTCAAATCTTATTTCCATACGTACGTTCTCATATCATTCCCTTGGAATTACGGGGTGTAACATCCTTCCCCCCTCAGAAACATTCGTCCCAAATGTTCATACTAGGTGTCAAGCTAAACAAATCTCGGTATAGTCTCCTTAAACTACACTCAACGAAATCAATTATGCCACATATGACCACAATATATCACACATGCATATACATCAATCAAAAGCCAAACGAGGGATCAAATCTAGAGTGTACATCACCACTATTAACTCCCATTCATGGCCTAAAAGGATTCTCTTCTCGTACCTTCATTATTCATAACCATAAACACTTGTTCGCTCATTTTCTTACTTGTCGTACTCTTCTCGTACTTCCAAACTTATTCAAGTATACGTACATAATTTCAATCATTGCTTCTGTTTTCAAATCCTTGGAGTTACTATATCCAAACTTGGTCATTATACTTAGATTCAATTTCCTTTATGACCCTTCTCGGCTCTCACGACCCGGTTCTGGTGGAACGCGTCCACGAACTCGTACGACGATTAACTAGACTTGGGCCTTGCATCCTCGTGGCCATATCACATAGCGGGACCATCTCCAACCGACCCCACTTCATTCCATGCTACGGGTTGACCCGGAATCGGCCCACAACCCGACTCATCGACATACTTAACTCTCATTCTTGGTCTGAAAAAATCTTACTACCCGAGAAGGCCGTGTACATCTAAGGTCTCAGCGGTTATCAATATTCTAAGGTTCACAATTATTCTATGTCCCAAACTTACATTATCAGTCCCCACATACGGGTAAGGTATCTTCTCATAATCTCAAAATCACGTTGTCTTAACCATAACAACCCTATTTACTCCATACCAATATTATTCACACATATCACTTAAGCGTACAACACGGCTTAATCTAACAACATGGTATGTCCTTAAGTCAATTGAACATGATCTTTCAAGAGTCTAACAAAATCTTAGTCAGTTCATTACCTCCTGACTATTTCAAATCAGTACATATATAAAGCCTAGGTGTGGATTCAATAAACTGTTTCACACCTTCCAAGTAATTATTACGGCTTAACCAACACATGGTAATTCATAATCATTTCAGGCAACACACAGGGCCCCAAATAAATATGCTCGTACAGATACACATCGTCATTATACCAACTATACAATAGTTTTACCAACCTGGATACGAAGTCCATATAATCCTTTCTGGGCCACTGTTGCATTTCTCATAGCTGCAACCACAATAATACGTTAGAGAGAGACTACTCTAACAACACAACTCTATCGCACGATCTCAGAGTGAGAAGAAGGGAAACCAATCCTAAATGTACTATAGCCTCCTGTTTATGGATGTGGTGCACAACACACCGATAAACAAGATTCTACTATACACGGTCTGTAGACATTCTGAGGACTAACTGCTCTGATACCACTCTGTCATGACCCGAACCCCGGGCCCGCGACTATTGCCCTACCTGGGTACTCTTCTACCCATACAACACAAGTAACCCGCGAAATCTAAATAACACTCATCATTTATTTTTCAAGCAAAGGCAAAGCCGGAAAGGCTGCCATAACATATAACACTCGAATGGGACTACAAATGTACAACAATGTAAATACAACTCACACCAGTCCAACCCACATATGAATACAGACCTCTAAGAGTTTTGACAACAACTATGACGGGATAAGGCCCCGTCGTACCCTGAAATACATAACAGTCTAAACAAACCGGACCAATAGTAAGCTCCGGAACAAGGAAGCTACCTCAACAATTGAACAAGATCCCACACACGCGGATCACCCAACTACGAACCTAAATCTGCGGGCATGAATGCAGCCCCCCGAAGGGGGTCAGTACAACAAGTACTAAGTATGTAAACATAAAGTACAGTAAATAAACCATAACTGGCCAAAAGATGAAAGAGACAAGTAAAAAACTTACCAACTCCAACTATGCCATATAAAATAAAGCCAAACGTACCTTGTATCATTGTACTACTGTACTTTATATAAACAAATGAGAGTCAACTGAGCCTTTTAAAATATATCCTTTTTAAAAGTAAGATCCACCGTGTCATTTCAAGTTATGAAATAAATACCATTTCAAATATGAAATCAACTGTATCACTTTCAAATATGAAATCATTACCATTTCAAATATGAAATCAACTGTATCCCTTTCAAATATGAAATCAAATGTATCCTTTTCAAATATGAAATCATTACCATTTCAAATATGAAAGCCATGTCAGGGTCATCCGCCCTCAGAATCATTATGCAATCCTATTCATGGGAATTGAACCCGCAATGAATATTTGTACATGATACCCGCATCACAGAGAGCTAATCCATGGAATATGTCCTGGGAATTGAATCTGCATGAGTCCTTCAGACCCGTAGTGAGTGTGTACCATCTCACGTCATGGGAGCTACTCCATGAAATATATATACAATATTGTCGACCCTCTAGTGAGGGACGCGAGATGTGGAAATATAACACTCGCACGAATGGCTATATGAGATAACATATGCAAGTTAAAATGATCTTTGACTCTCATTAGAACAAATAGAATGAACTATCAAAAACTCAAGGCATTTATCATGTCATGTAATATCAGGGAATTGAACCCAAAGTACTATGTACATCCATTCTTATAAAAAAAGAATCACATCATGCAATATTAGGGAATTGAAACCCAAAAAGTACTCTGTACGTCAGTGTACATCCTTTCATTTTAAAAACAACCAAGGCAATACCATGCCTTCCTTTTAAAATGACCAAGACAATACCATGTCTTCCTTTTTAAAATATTCATGTACGTCCGCCGCACATCCTTTCCTTTATAAATCCCAAGACACTAGCACTTGTAGCATCAAGGCACTTTCACTATTAAAAACAAGTTACTTACATTTTTAAACTCAAGTAACTTATTCTTTTCAAATCAAGTAACCTATACCCTTAAATCAAGTTACTTATTCTTTCCCAAAATCAAGTCATTTATACTTCATATAAATCAAGTCACTTATACTTCATCTAATCAAATCTCATATAATTTCAAGTAAGGTCTTATATACCTTCAAGTAAAGTCTCATATACTTTCAACTAAGTCTCATAACTTTCAAATAAATTGTTATACCCCGTAGTTCCAGGGTATGTATGTGAGGACGTACGTACGAGAATACGACAGAAATTTTGGAAAGAAAGAAAGATGTGATTTTTCGACGGAAAAGTTTCCGGTTTTTGTGAAGAAAAAGGTTCGTTAATGGGAATTGGATTCCCAGATTTGGTATTTGGACTTCTTGGATTATTTTAGAATTATGAGATTTTATTTTTGGAAATGGTCACGTGGGGCCACGGAGAAATTCTGG
This sequence comes from Przewalskia tangutica, assembly GCA_029844215.1. Classification (NCBI taxonomy): domain Eukaryota; kingdom Viridiplantae; phylum Streptophyta; class Magnoliopsida; order Solanales; family Solanaceae; genus Przewalskia; species Przewalskia tangutica. Next base: position 54,611,164 of record CM056722.1, on the reverse strand, counting down.
TTTGTGGGCCCGCTTTGTTTTTGAGATTTCGGTATTTTGGATATTTTCTAAGACGAAATATTTTGGGCAGTCGGGAGACACGTGTCACCCCCATGTGGCACCTTGGCCGAAATGGTGGGACAGTGGCTAGCCACTTGTCATGGCCGAATAGGTTGACAAGTGGCAAGCCACTTGCCGCTGTTTTCGTTGGCCATGTGGTGTGGTGGGACCCACACACACATGGCCCAATCTTGACCCTACACTTACCTTGATCTTGGCCCTTGAATCCTCTATATAAACCCCCTTAAGTTGAAGAAGTAATTCATCCCTCACTTGAAAACTTTCCAAGGCAAAATATTTCCCTCCCTTTGTAGTGCTTTTTCGTCCCCCTCCCCTCTTGTGTAGAAAATACTTGGTGTATTGTTATATAATCCCAAATACCTTGGCCTAGTATCCCTAGTAGTATTCCAAAGTTATTTCAATACTAGGAGCAGGAAATACTACTTTATTCAATAGCCAGTAAGCGAAACCCTAGAAAAATCTTCCTAGCTTGGTGGAAGTATTTAGAGAAGTTGTTTAGAAACTTCTAAGGGTGGCTTGGAGCGGGTTGGAGCGTAAGGAATTGGAGCTAAACGTTGCTCAGGATCGACTTATAAACTTGGATAATTTTGGGCTTATCGAGGTAATAATCTTGTCCCCCTATTGTAATTGGAAATTACATGTTGTAGTAATATATAGTTGAGTATACTATATATAGATTGAGTATTGAAAAGAATTAAAGCAGATTTACATAGAAATTTGTATTCTGATATATTGTTGTATTATTGTGGTGTAAATTGAACACGTCCGGATAGATGTGTAATCCCCTGGGAGTTGTTGGCCTGGTAGCGGGCCTGGATAGGGGAGGAGATTTAAGTGTTTGCGGGGGAGGTGCCGAATTTTTCTCATTGAATAAGGAATCTTGTATTTAGAATATTCTACGAAGAGAACTAGAGATTGATAGATATATTGTGGCCTTTATAGGTGGATCTTCTACGCGTGGCATACTTGACTTGGCTTGTGGTTTAAGCTAAAAAGGTATGTGATTCTTCCTATACTCTTGAGCATGATTGTTGTGAACTATATAGTACTGAGACGACGTGTGTGAAATGAATTTTGTTTGTTTAAAACATAAAGTGTTATAATGGCTTTATGGGAAGTTAGTTATAACGACTTTATGAAGATAAAAGAAAGATTTGGTTTTGACAGTAAAACGACTTGATTTTGAAAGTTAAGAGACTTGATCTTGAAAGATAAGAGACTTGACTTATGACGACTTGTTTTCGGAAAAGGAGAAGTAACTTGATTTAAGTATAAGTTACTTGTTTTGAAAAGAGTAAGTAAATGAGTTTTAAAAGAGTATACTTGATGTTGTTCTAAAAGAAAAGCACTTGGTTTAAAAAGGTATAGAGTACTTGATTTTAAAAGTCTTGTAAAGATTTTTACGAAGGTGAAGTAATTTGGTGCTAAAAGTAAAACGTGTTTTCTTTATATACTACGAGTATTAGTATCATGTGGCTTTTACGTAAAAAGATGTCTTTTTTGAAAGAAGGAAAGTATGTAGTATTTTGGGTTTGAAACCCGGATTGTTGATAAAAATAAATGTATGTTAAACTTGCCTATGCTTGTTGTGATAGTCTTTGATGTGCAATTGTTTTGTTGATGTGCTGCCGTGACTCTCTGGGAGGGCCGGCTATCTGATTGATTGATTGGACATCGACGTTGGGTCCACGAGTATCGTCCACTTTGAGTATCGATCGGTTGTTTCAGATCGCCGTGACTCTGGAGGGCCGGCTATCTGATTTATTTCCTTTGGACATGCTGACGCGATGGATGTTCCACGGGCATGCGTCCAGTAGGATGGTTTCATGGCCATGACTTCCGAGGTGAGATGCCGGGGCATGCGGTCATTGTGAGGTTCAGATTGTTAGTCCATGGACCGCTAATCCATGAAGCTTGCCGCGCGACGGCGATCACGGCTTGATTTGTACGTGTGGTTCGTGCACACTTTAGATACTTGTTCGGTCATTTTCTCGCACCAGAGCCTGCGGTAGATAGCTTAAGATACTTGCCTCGGCCATATCTTGTGAGACGGTAGGCTATTGTGCGTTAGCTTAAGATACTTGCCTCGGCCAGATTCGTGGCTAGCTTTGGTGGTAGTTGGCTTTCGCATTGCCCTTGCGTGATGGGATATGACTAGCTTTTGACCGGTAGTTGGCTATTCTACTTGCCCGATCGGTTTTGATGACGCAGCAGATCTAGTGTTCGTGTTCACATATGGGTGTTGTTTTACATCATGTATCACTACAGCGAGGAATGAGTTCCACGCATGAGTGATATTATGGGCGAGACCCATAGTTATGTGTGAGTGATTATTCGGGATATGTGTCCTCTTACTTGACATAATCAGCATTTACTTATTGCGAAATGGTTTTATAAAATGATGAAATGTGATTTCATTACGATTTTCGTTTCACATACTTGGTACTGATCGACTCCTTCGGGGGGCTGCGTTCATGCCGCAGGTAGAGGTACATCGGTTGTGGATCCTCGCTCATAGGATCACAGTTCAGCGTATTGGGAAGCTCCGTTTCTCCGGAGGCTTATCTTTTGGTATGTTTCCCTGAGTTGTAGGTTCTTGTACATTCAGGGGTATGGCGGGGCCCTTGTTATACCCCGTATTTCCAGAGTATGTACGTAAGGACGTACGTAGAAAATTTGAACCTTTAAAGTGGCTTGGCCGAAAATTATTTTGTGCACAACACCCGGTTAGAGTCGTTTTTCGACGAAACGTTTCCACAGCTTTTGTAGGGAAAATTTCGGCTATGTCATTTTTATTTTTTGCGTATTTTTCCGAGAGACGAAACATTTTGGACCAACAAGAGGGCGACACTTGTCACCCTCTCATTGGAGCACGTTGGGCGGTAATAGGGGTTGGCCGAATTGGCCTTGTTTGGTCAAGGGGTTGGTAGGATATTTTGGTGGTAGATGGATAAGGTGCACTTGGCAAGATCTTGGCCCTACACTTGCCTTGCACTTGGCATGATCTTGGCCATTGGTTGGCCTTTGCTTGACCTATAAATACCCCTTGGAAGACTTCTTCATCCATTCCTAAAATTCTCTAAGTGTTAAAATCCTCCCCCTCTCCTAGTAGTGTTCTCGTCCAACACCATCCCCCTCCCCCTTGGCCGAGAGCCCTCCCCTCTTTGTGGCTATGCTAGGGTACCCCACTAGCCTAGTTGTTTTCGTATAATACCCCCTTTTGTGGTGTAGAAATACTCTCCAAATATTGTTATAATGCCCAAATTACCTTAGCCAGATACCTTGTAGTATTCTAAGGTTATACCTATCTAAAAGCCCGTAAATACTATTATACTTCCGTCACCACAAAACCGAAACCCTAAGGAAAATCTCCGTAGTTAGTTGGAGTATTGTGTAGAAGTTGGTTAGAACTTCTAAGGGTGGTTTAGAGCGGTTGAGCGCCGGAGTCGAGCTAAACGTTGCCCAGGATCGACATTTTACTTGGATAATTATGGGCGTATTGAGGTAATTATCTTGTCCCCCTATTGTAATTGGATATTACATGTTGTAGGAATATATAGTTGAAATATACTATATATATAATCGAACATAGCTTGGGCAATGTCTTTGGACTTAAGCCTGAATTTAAAGAAAAGAACTGAACTGTAATTACATAGGACTGTATTACAGTAGACTTGTGTAGTTTGACGGGTAGGGAAGGGCTGCCCAATTTCCCGTAGGGTCCTGTATCTAGATTTATTCTACCGAGTAGTCTATACTTTGATAGACTTGTGTAACCTGTATAGGTTGAATGTTACGTGAGTAGCATGTGCTACTTGAAAGTGGACCAGCTAGCCGTTATAGCCGTGAGCGATTTGCTAATAGTCGATAATCGTCGCGAGGTATGTGAACCTCTTCCTATCTCTTCTAGCATGATATGTGTATAACTATGTAGTACGGTAGCGACGTGTTAATTGAACGTAGTTGTACGGCAATGTCTTTTGACTTAAGCCCGAATAATAATAATCTTGAAATAGTTCAAGAGAATTAAGAACTGTTTTTAAAAGAAGAGTAATACTTGGTTTTAAAAACTTAAGAGTTATACTAGCTTTATGGGAAGTTAGGTATAACGGCTTAAGAGAGATAAAACGAATGATTTATTTTAGAAGTTAAGAGACTTAACTTAATCAATGAATTTTGTGTGAAACCTCATTCGTGAGTAATGAGTACTTGATTTTTAAAAGGGATAATGTTTTACTGATTTCGGAAATCAGAATGTGTATCGACAAACCACTGCAGCGTTAATAAAGGGAAATGTTTTGATTAATGAAGTATTAATAAAACCAGTAGAAACTTCCATCTACATAGAAGCTAAGATGAGACAAAATGATATTTCCTAGATCATGGCTGCTGTAATAAGATTGTTATAAACAAGAATATCCTACTCACACATAAGGCTTATGTTTCTTAGATGGTTTAAAAGAGAATTATATTCTTAAATGAATAAGACTATGAGCAATTAAACCTTTCTAAAATAAGAAACGTGAACATTTGAAATTAGGCAAACTTGAGCGTTTGGAAAATAATGTTGTTACTTGATTTTACAAAGGTAAGTGTTTTGGTTTACTTAAAAAGACAATACTCTATTTTATACTACGTATTGCGTGACTTATGGGAAAGAAGCGGATCTTTTAAAGATTTAATGTGTGAAGTACTTTGGGGATAGATACCCAAACTTGTTAGTAGAAAGTACCTTGTGTGAATAACTTGATTGTATTGGTTTGTGATAGTCTTGTAATACTTTCTTGTTGATTTGATAAGTAAACATGTTAGGATGCTACGTGTGTTAGTATCTTGTGGTTGTTATGTAAGGGGAGTCATTCTTGCTGTGCTTACGTTGCTAAACGGTAAGTCCATCAGACTGTTATTATATCACCTACCCCTTGACTTATTATACCGAGGGCTTGCCACCCTTGATGCGGGTCTATACGGCCTATGCGGTCCTTGTGACTATGCGGAGTGCGAGAGCTCCAGGATTGATCATTCCGGGTGTTTAGCCTGATGCGGGGGATTCCCTATGCGGTCTGTTGAGACTATGCGGTCTTTTGAGACTATGCGGGTCATGCGGAGCCTGCGGATACCGAAGGTTAAAGTCGCCTTCGATGCGGGTGTACCTCAGCGTCTAGGACCATGATTCGAGGAATACCTTATGCGGTGCATGTGTGACCTATGCGGAGCTGCGAGAGTTCCAGGGATAGACACGCACATTGATACTGCGGGCAAATGGCCAGCTTCGATCATGTGGTGCGGTCTAGAAAGACCTCGTGATGCAGTTTATGGCATTTGTGGTCGAGGTCTTAGTAGTCGGCTATGCCTTCGCACTTACCCCGCACGGTTTATTGTGATGACTTTGAGGCGTGAGTCCCTAACTTGACATGATCGCTATTTATTGTAAATCGTAGTTTGGTTATCATACATGTCTCCCGCTTTGTATAGACTACTATGATTTCATTTACGATTTATTTTCGCCACATACTCGATTCGTTGTCTTGACCTCCTTCGGCTGCGTTCATGCCGCAGTAAAGGTACACCGCCGTTGATCCTCGCTCTTAGGTTCTGATTCAGCGTTGGGAAAGCTCCGCTTTCCGAGGCTTATCTTCGTATAGTCCCCTGTTTTTGTAGGTGCTTACATTCGTGGTATGGCGGCCCCGCCCCGTTGTTGTCATATCATTCGTAGAGGTCAGTAATGTTGTGTGCGGGGTTTGTAAAAAGGATTAAACTGTTCATGTTGAAAAAGTCGTTGTTTATATATACGCCAAAGGCAAGTTTTTCTCGATTATTGTTTCATATTTCATAATATGTCTTGTATCGTTTATGTTCAGTGATTACTCGATGTTGTATCACTAGGGTGCCCGGTAAGGCACGACCACGGCCCGAATCGGTCGTGGACAGCCCGCCCCGTCATAGTTGTTATTACACTCTTAGAGGTCTGTAGTACTGTTGTGGGCAGGGTTTGTAAAGGATAACTGTTCGGGTTTTTATGTATGTATACGTATGCAAATTGATTTGGTTGGCCTGTTTATTTATCATATCTCTTGTTTCATGTTTATGATTTATTTCCGCTGATTTTCTCTGATGTTGTATCACTAGGGTGCCCGGTAAGACACTACCACGCCCCGTTCGGTCGTGACAAAGTGGTATCGAGCGATTAATCCTCGGAAAGTGTCTGCACCGTGTCTAGTAGAGTCTTGATTATCGGTGTGTTGTGCACCACATCTATAATCGTGAGGCTGCAGGACATTTAGGATTGGTTTCTATTCTTCTCACTCTGAGATCGTGCCTTAGAGCGGTGTTGTAAGTTGGACTCCTTCTGACGTATTCTTTTCTGCCAGTTATGCCTCCGCGCAAGGCAACCCGGGCCCAGAAGGGCAAGGCAGCCGTGGGAGCTGCTAGTAGGATACAGAGGAGTACGAGGCGCAGCCCTGGCCAAGACTGAGATAGTGCTTGACGGCGAAGTTTCGTGGACGCCGCCACAAAGCAGAGTTTAGAGCCGCGGCGGTGGCTCAGAGACCACGCAGACTGAGCCTCCACCCCACACCGGAGCAGAGAGAGATGGGTTACAAGCGAGATGGCCCGATCGCCGGGATCGTGGCGAACACGAGATAGGCCGATGCAGCAGCCCAGCCCGATAGCCCTCGTAGTTCACCCCAGATCGGATAGTTTGAGGCTACGGGATTTCCTGAGTTGTATTCCGCCAGAGTTTTACGGGTCGAGGCCTGAGGATGATCCGCAGGAGTTCATCCGTCAGTTACAGAGGATCATGCGAGTGATCAAGGCTTCGGAGACCGAGTCCGTGATTTTCGGTTCGCATCGGCTGCGTGATACCGCAGTCGACTGGTTTGATTCGTGGGAGCTATCCCGGGGGGAGCATGCGCCCCCAGCTGTTTGGGACGAGTTCTCGGAGGCATTTCTCAGCCATTTCTTGCCTCCGCAGATGAGGAGGGCACGCCGGCTGTTTCGATCGCCGAGACAGGAGGATGCGATTCGAGTACAACGTAGAGTTCGACTCGTTGGCTCGATATGTCCCTGCGTTAGTAGCTAATATGGAGGACCGAGTGCACCGCTACGTCACAGGGCTTGATGACTATTTGGCAGAGTCTTGTTCGGGTGTATCGCTTCAGCCGGGCATGGACATTGCCCGCATGCAGGCTCATGCACTAGGGTGTGAGGCACGGAGAGACCGACGGATTGTCCAATACCAACAGAAGAAGGCCAGGACGGTAGGGTCCTTTGGTGACTTTCAAGGTGGACCGCCGCAGCAGCAGACTAGTTATACGCCGTCGCCAGTACAGTGTGGTCCTCTGATCTTGTGGCCTCCAGAGTATTCGAGAGCGGTCGTGGCTCCAAGGGTTCGTGAGTTGGGGAGTCGCGCGGATGAAGCCACCCCGACCTAAGTGTAGCCAGTGTGGTAAACCCCATTCGGGGGAGTGTCAGAGGACTTGTTTTACATGTGGCCAGCAGGGCCATTTTGCGAGAAATTGTCCTACCAGAGGTAGCGTGGATGTTGAGACCCGACCTTCGGGATCTGTTGCGGGTTCTTCGCCTTCGATAGCTAGGCAGGGTGTTCATATACCGGCAGGCCAGGGCAGGGGTCGTGGTGGAAGTTCCCAATTCTAGCGGTCCTTGAAACCGCCTATTCTTTTGATATCAGGTATATCCTTGACCCTCTAGAGACTAGTATGCATTTGTGTTAAGATGAGTATATTTTAATTGTTATGTTCTGATATCATTATGTTGGTGTGATAATTCCATGGGTAGTGTAATATGGAAGTGGTAGCTTTCATGACGTGAATTAGTAAGATTGTTCCGGATCAGGGAACGAGAGAGTTTTGGCGCGATAACGGGTCGGGTTGAGGCCAAGTCGCAGGTCAACCCGCACCGAATGAGGTGGCTTCGAGGTGGTCCCGCCGGGTGGTAGGGTCACGAGGGTGCTAGGCCCAAGTTTAGGTAACCATCGTATGAGTTCGTGGATGCGTTCGACCAGAATCGGATCGTGAAGGCCGGAGATAGGCCTTAGAGTAAATTGAAGCTAGTGGGAGCTGTTGTGAGATTAGAAATGATTTCCTCGTTGGTTTGGATTTGAGTTTTGCGCACATGTTATATTCTGGCCATTGGTGGCATGATCGGTTTTGTAAGTATAGTAGTGGAGACTATACCGGCACACGTTTGATTAGAGGCGTAGAAGGAACATTCGGGACGAATGTTTCTAAGGGGGGAAGAATGTTATACCCCGTAGTTCCAGGGTATGTATGTGAGGACGTGCGTGAGAATCGGCGAAATTTTGGAAAGAAAGAAAGATGTGATTTTTCGACGGAAAAGTTTCCGGTTTTTGTGAAGAAAAAGGTTCGTTAATGGGAATTGGATTCCCAGATTTGGTATTTGGACTTCTTGGATTATTTTAGAATTATGAGATTTTATTTTCGGAAATGGTCACGTGGGGCCCACGGAGAAATTTACGGTTTTGTGGGGCCCGCTTTGTTTTTGAGATTTCCGGTATTTTGGATATTTTCGGAAGACGAAATATTTTGATTTAGTCGGGCGACACGTGTCACCCCATGTGGCACCTTGGCGAAATGGTGGGACAGTGGCTAGCCACTGTCCCTCGCCGAATGGGTTGACAAGTGGCAAGCCACTTGGCCCTTGTTTTCGTTGGCCATGTGGTGTGGTGGGACCCACACACACATGGCCCAATCTTGACCCTACACTTACCTTGATCTTGGCCCTTGAATCCTCTATATAAACCCCCTTAAGTTGAAGAAGTAATTCATCCCTCACTTGAAAACTTTCCAAGGCAAAATATTTCCCTCCCTTTGTAGTGCTTTTTCGTCCCCCTCCCCTCTTGTGTAGAAAATACTTGGTGTATTGTTATATAATCCCAAATACCTTGGCCTAGTATCCCTAGTAGTATTCCAAAGTTATTTCAATACTAGGAGCCCGGAAATACTACTTTATTCCAATAGCCGTAAAACGAAACCCTAGAAAAATCTTCCTAGCTTGGTGGAAGTATTTAGAGAAGTTGTTTAGAAACTTCTAAGGGTGGCTTGGAGCGGGTTGGAGCATAAGGAATTGGAGCTAAACGTTGCTCAGGATCGACTTATAAACTTGGATAATTTTGGGCTTATCGAGGTAATAATCTTGTCCCCCTATTATAATTGGAAATTACATGTTGTAGTAATATATAGTTGAGTATACTATATATAGATTGAGTATTGAAAAGAATTAAACTGTATTTACATAGGGCTGTATTTACAGTATACTGTTGTATTATTGTGGTGTAAAATTGAACACGTCCGGATAGACGTGTAATCCCCTGGGAGTTGTTGGCCTGGTAGCGGGCCTGGTTAGGGGAGGAGATTTAAGTGTTCATGGGGAGGTCTTTGCGAATTTTCTGTAGAATAAGGAATCTTGTATTTAGAATATTCTACGAAGAGAACTAGAGATTGATAGATATATTGTGGCCTTTATAGGTGGATCTTCTACGCGCGGCATACTTGACTTGGTTTGTGGTTTAAGCTAAAAAGGTATGTGATTCTTCCTATACTCTTGAGCATGATTGTTGTGAACTATATAGTACGGTAGACGTACGTGTGTGAAATGAATTTTGTTTGTTTAAAACATAAAGTGTTATAATGGCTTTATGGGAAGTTAGTTATAACGACTTTATGAAGATAAAAGAAAGATTTGGTTTTGACAGTAAAACGACTTGATTTTGAAAGTTAAGAGACTTGATCTTGAAAGATAAGAGACTTGACTTATGACGACTTGTTTTCAGAAAAGGAGAAGTAACTTGATTTAAGTATAGGTTACTTGTTTTGAAAAGAGTAAGTAAATGGGTTTTAAAAGAGTATATTTGATGTTGTTCTAAAAGAAAAGCACTTGGTTTAAAAAGGTATGGAGTACTTGATTTTAAAAGCCTTGTAAAGATTTTTACGAAGGTGAAGTAATTTGGTGTTAAAAGTAAAACGTGTTTTCTTTATATACTACAAGTATTAGTATCATGTGGCTTTTACGTAAAAAGAGGTCTTTTTTTAAAGAAGGAAAGTATGTAGTATTTTGGGTTTGAAACCCGGATTGTTGATTAAAATAAATGTATGTTAAACTTGCCTATGCTTGTTGTGATAGTCTTTGATGTGCAAGTGTTTTGTTGATGTGCTGTCGTGACTCTCTGGGAGGGCCGGCTATCTGATTGATTGATTGGACATACTGACGTTGGGTGGTCCACGAGTATGCGTCCACTTTGAGTATTGACTGGTTGTTTCTGTACTGCCGTGACTCTCTGGGAGGGCCGGCTATCTGATTTATTTCCTTTGGACATGCTGACGCGATGGATGTTCCACGGGCATGCGTCCAGTAGGATGGTTTCATGGCCATGACTTCCGAGGTGAGATGTCGGGGCATGCGGTCATTGTGAGGTTCAGATTGTTAGTCCATGGACCGCTAATCCATGAAGCTTGCCGCGGTGACGAGCGATCACGGGCTTGATTTGTACGTGTGGTTCAGGAACACTTTAGATACTTGTTCTGGTCATTTTCTCGTACCGGTAGCCTCCGGTAGATAGCTTAAGATACTTGCCTCGGTCATATCTTGTGAGACGGTAGGCTATTAGACGTTAGCTTAAGATACTTGCCTCGGCGATTGCGTGGCTAGCTTTTGGGTAGTAGTTGGCTTCGTACCTTGCCGTGATGGGATATGACTAGCTTTTGACCGGTAGTTGGCTATTCTACTGCCCGATCGGTTTTGATAGACGCAGTGAGATCTAGTGTTCGAGTTCACATATGGGTGTTGTTTTACATCATGTACTGCCGGCAGTGAGGAATGAGTTCCACGGGCATGAGTGATATTATGGGCGTGAGACCCATAGTTATGTGTGAGTGATTATTCTGGGGATATGTGTCCCCTTACTTGACATAACTGTTTACTTATTGCGAAATGGTTTTATAAAATGATGAAATGTGATTTCATTACAGTATTTTCAGTTTCACATACTTGGTACCTGTTATCGACCTCCTTGAGGCTGCGTTCATGCCGCAGGTAGAGGTACATCGGTTGTGGATCCTCGCTCATAGGATCACAGTTCAGCATATTGGGAAGCTCCGTTTCTCCGGAGGCTTATCTTTTGGTATGTTTCCCTGAGTTGTAGGTTCTTGTACATTCAGGGGTATGGCGGGGCCCTGTCCCGTCATAGTTGTTATTACACTCTTAGAGGTCTGTAGTACTGTTGTGGGCAGGGTTTGTAAAGGATAACTGTTCGGGTTTTTATGTATGTATACAGAAGGCAACTGTTTTGGTTGGCCTGTTTATTTATCATATCTCTTGTTTCATGTTTATGATTTATTTCCGCTGATTTTCTCTGATGTTGTATCACTAGGGTGCCCGGGGTAAGGCACCAGTCACGGGCCCTGGTTCGGGTCGTGACATAAATCTAGTCGCATGACTTTCAAATAAATCAAGTCTCTATACTTTCAAATAAATCTAGTCGCATGACTTTAAAATAAATCAAGTCTCATAACTTTCAAATAAATCTAGTTTCATGACTTTCAAATAAATCAAGTCTCTTATACTTCATCTTATCAAATCTCATATACTTTCAAGTAAGGTCTCATATACCTTCAAGTATACTTTCAACTAAGTCTAGTCTCATGACTTTTAAATAAATCCAGTCTCATAATTTTCAAATAAATCTAGTCTCAGGATTTTCAAATAAATCAAGTCTCATTAGTGTTGTAACCTAGCAAGATCAACTCGACTCCAATGCTTACTAAACACTCTTACCAACATCTCCCATAAGACTTGGTAAGGACTTAGGAATAACTTAGACATGCCTTTAGCATAGAAACAATAACATGAATACTCTAATAACGAGGCAAGTATACTTCAAGAAACAAGTCATGTATACTCCAATAATCAATTATGCCGATAGAAGGAAGAAGTTCACATACCTTTTAAGCTATTCCACACGCTAAGTAGAATACGCCACTCGTAGAATGTCAACCTATAATGACAATAATACTTTTATCAATTCTAAGCTATCAAGTGTAAGACTTATACCAAATAATGGTCCTCTTATTCTACGGAAATTTGGGCAGCACTTCCTTTGTTTCTACGTACTTTTCCACCTTTTCCAAGGCCCGATTTCAACACCAATTAAGCCATACTTAAGGGTACAATCAACAGTTAACCAAAGGGGATTACACGCCTAACTTGACGTGTAAAATTCTGCCCCTTAATCTACCAAACAGCCCACTAAAATCAGTTAATGTCCAATGTAAAAACAATCCTTTAGTCCGCTAAAATTGTCCACTAGTACAGTCCATTAGTACAGTCCACTAATACAGTCCATTAGTACAGTCCACTAATACAGTCCATTAGTACAATCCTTTAGTTGGTGTTCTCGGCCAACTACTACAACCAAAACTATTTTCATAACTTCTTATAACCCAACTTATATTCCAACACTTTATATAAGTTACATTAACTTGTTAACAACAAGATTCCTTCATGTCAACACGTAATAGGTAATGTTTAACAACAATAATATCCAATGAATCCGACAACGCCAAAACTGTCCACAATCGCCTAACATGCCAAGATTGTGACATGTACTTCTTATTCTTCATTCTTTTTAATCACAAGTTCATCCATTAATTATGTCACGACCCGTTCCCGGGCCCGTGACTGGTGCCTTACCCGGCCACCCAAGTAGACATACATCAGAGTAACCAGCGGAATATAAACTTGCAAACATGAAACAGTGTAGAATAAGAACAGTCTACCCAAGAAAAAGGTTGTCTTTCGGCATGTATATAAATACCAAAAGTGAACAGTTACATCTCAAATTTACAACAGGACTACAGACCTCTAAGAATGAAATCAACTATGACGGGACAGGGCCCCGCCATACCCCCGGAATGTACAAAAGTATATGACCTCAGGGAACCGTACCAAAGGACAAAACCTCTGGAGAAATGGAGCTTTCCCAGAACTGAACAGTGATCCTAAGAGCGCGGATCGCCAGCTCGATACCTCAACTGCGGCATGAACGCACCCGGGCGAGGTCGATAATAGGTACCAAGTATGTGAAACTGAAAATACTATAAATGAAATCATAATAGTCTATATAAAGCAGGAGACATGTATGACAATCAAAATGCGTTTCACAAAGCCCGGCTAACAACAAGAGTAATGAACATCAACATTGTCCCTAAAAAGATACCATTTCACAACATATAAGTGGTCATGTCAAGTCAGGGACTCACGCCCTCAAAGTCATCACTCATGCCCGTGGAATCCTCCATCACTGCCGGCAGCCGTTGGTGTAACGTATAACCATGTGACCCGCCAGTGGCATCCTACCTCACTGTCGGCGTACACATATACAATATATATATATAATCTGTCGCGTGCCCTAATCCTCATCGGTGTAGCATGGCCATAACGTGCCCCCGGAATCCTTCATCGGTGTAGACAGGTCTTCATGGGGAGCTAGCCCATGGAATAATAGTAATGGTCACATGCCCCCGGAATCCCTCATCGGTGTAGACATGCCCATGTGACAATAATAATATACCGGGAGTTTAACTCACGCATGGCCGCACGCCCCGAATTCCTCATCGGTGTACATGTCCATGTGATAATAACAATGGAAGCATACCCGTGGAATCCTCCACACGCCGAGACGTCCAACCAATTCACAACAAGTCAGCCGGCCCCTCAATCGAGAGACGCGGTAACATAGTAATACCACCAGAGGCTATCACAACTAGCATAGGCAAATTTAACATATTCTTAGACTTTCATTAACATGTAAATAGATTCACCATCTATATAACTCAAGTACTCCCATTTTATGCCAACAATCCGGGTTTTAACCCTACAGTACTACGTACATTAAAATCTTTCAAAAGATCCATTTCTTTTACAAAGGTCACACGATACTCGTCGTTTTTTTAAATAATGTGACTATCATTTTAAGTAAACCAAAACAATTTACATACCTTCTTTTGAATAAACCAAGACAATACCGTGCCTTTTTTTTAAACCAAATCACTTCAATTCTTCAAGTCTCTCTCTTTTGTAAATCAAGTTCCTTACTTAGGAAATTTAAGAAAACAATACTTGTTTATAATGATTCTTATTAAAGTAGCCATGATCTATAAAATGTAATACAATTTTGTCTTATCTTAGCTTCTATGCAGATGGAAGATTCTACTTGTTTTAATATAATTAATTGTCGTTACTTCTTCCTTTATTAACGCTGCAATGGCTTGTTCGATACTTATTCCCATTTTCCGAAATCAATATAACTTATTATTTTTCCTTTTCTTTAGACAAAGTACTCATTTCTCACGAATGAGGTTTCACCATTTTTTTTAACACAATTAAAGTTCTTCACATTTCATATCAAGTCAATTTAAGTCAAGTCTCTTATCTTTTTTTAAAACCAATAAACCACTCTTTTACCTACATAAAGTCGTTATAGTTAACTTCCCATTAAACCATTATAACACTTTATGTTTTAAACCAAATAAATTCGTTTAGCACACGTACGTCTACCGTACTACATAGTTTACAAAAATCATGCTAGAAAGGATAGGAAGAGGTTCACATACCTCGCGACGATTATCGACAATTAGCAAAACGCTCCAAAGTACTATAACCTTGCTAGCCTTTTCCACCATTCACGTAGAATACGCTACTCGTAGTACTTCAACCTATAACGGCCATGAAACGTCTATTAACTTTTAGATCCTTTCGTAGAATATTTCTAAGTACAAGGTTCCCTATTCTACGGAAAATTCGGTAGCACCTCCCCCGTTTCTACTCAATTCTCCACCTTTTTCAAGGCCCGATAATAGTAACCAACCTGCCATAAATAAGGCGCAATAATTCCGAAATTTAAAGAAGGAGATCACACGCCCAAACGGAACGCGATTAACAATCTCTCCTTAACAACAACAATAATTAAAGAAGGGGATAACACGCCCAAATGGAACGCGATTAACAATCTCTCCTTCATAACAACAATAATTAAAGAAGGGGATAACACGCCCAAACGGAACGTGATTAACAATCTCTCCTTCATAAAAACAATAATTAAAGAAGGGGATCACACGCCCAAACGGAACGCGATTTAACAATCTTCCCCTTAACAACAATGTGAATACAGTCCAAAGTAAAAACGGTCCAAAGTAAATACGGTCCATAAGTTGGGGTCCTTGGCCAACTTTTACAATTTTACTTATCCAATTACTTCATTAGTCTTCCAACTTATATTTCAATCTTAATATAAGTTATAGTTCCTTTGTTGTTAACTTCTTAGTAAGTAATGGATACATTTTTACCATTTTAATGGCTAATATGCCAATTCTCCTTTTAACATCTTAACAAGATCCAAATCTTTCTTTATATCTTATAGTCCATAATATACTTCCAATATATGTATAATATCCATATATACATAATAATCAACTTCACAAAGAGGTTAAGGTTCATTACCTCAAAATAGCCCAAAAACGTGACTGTCCAGATTTTTAGCCACTGCTTCGTCAGCTGAACTTGTAACATCGATAACTCTCTACTCCAGTGTCCTATCGACGAGCGGTTTGTTGCGTTGGAAACTAGACTCGACGAAATTCATTTTAGGCTTTTGAAACACCCAAAAACTCCTAATATGCTAGGAGATATTCCCTTCCAAATTTGACTAAAAATCTGTCCAAAACAGTCCCGAAAATCTGCCCACTCTCGGCCAAGGGTGGTTTTTGAGGCTAGGGGTGTGAAATCTTGTCTAACCCTTGGTTAATAATCTTCCTAATACATTAAGGAAGGACACTTATAAGTTTAAGAATTTTTGGACAACATTTGCTCAAGTAAAGGGGGGGTTTGGACGAGAACAAGAAGGGAGGGAGAGAAAATATTTTCAAGTCTTGAAATGTTCTAAGTGTGGAAGATTTCATCAACTAGAGGTGTTTATATAGGACAACCAAGGGTTAGGATTGAAACATGTGTATGGTATAGATTGTTTGTGTAGGTTCCTTTCTCCACTTGTCCCACAAATGCCATGCAAGACTTTGACCATTTGACTAGCCCACTACCTTTGCAAAAAAAAACGTCCCACTTAGTCTTATTTTTTTTTGGGTGACACATGTCGCTCTCCTATTGGTCCAAAATATTTTATCTCTCGGAAAAATTCCATAGTTGTAAAAAAAATATTGAAAACGTAAAATTTCCTTCACAAGGTTCGGAATATTTTCCGTCGGAAAACAATTCTTTCATTCTTACCCTAATTAGGGTTTAAACATTCGTACGTACGTCCTCACATACATACTCCGGAACTACGGGGTATAACATTCTTCCCCCCTTAGAAACATTCGTCCCGAATGTTCCTTCTAAGTCTCAAAACATACATGTGCCGGTATAGTGTTCCCTCTTATACTTACGAAACCAATTATGCCACACATGGCCATAATACAACATACTCGCAAAAACGCACATCCGAGCCAACGAAGAATCATCTCTAAAGCGTATATCAATACCATTAGCTCCACCCATGGTCCAAAGGATACTTTCTTCACATCTTTACTTATAAAAAGGACACTTCCATCTTCTTAACACATCTTCGCCTCTTTTCTTACTCGTCGTACCCTCCTCGAACACCCGAACTCTTTCTAGTACACGTACCATACTTCTGTCATTGCTTCAGTTTCCAAAATCTTGGAGTTACTACCTACAACCTTGGTCATCTTACCAGCCTCACATTCCTTTAAGGCCAATCCCGGCCATCATGATCCGATTATGGTCGAACGCGTCTACGACGTACAATGGTTATCTAAACTTGGGCCTTGCACCCTCGTGACCCCATCACCTAGCGGGACCACCTCAAATTTACCTCACTTCATTCCGGGCTGCGGGTTGACCCGCAATCTGACCTCAACCCGACCCATTATCGCGCCAAACTCTCTCGTTCCCCGATCCGGAACAATCTTACTAATTCACGTCATGAAAGCTACCACTTCTATCTCAAACTACCCATGGAATCATCACACAAATACTCCACGTATACTATGCACTCCGACAAAGACTAACCGTAAAATCTTTTACTCAAGACGGCCTTACATCTAAGGTCTCGGTCTCAACTGTTATAAATTCTAAGGTTCACAATTGTCTCATCCCCAGACTTACCCTTTTCACAAACCAGGCATCTAAATCACATTTTAACACAAGCTATCCGAACATAACACTTTAACATAAAATCATCATATCATCAATACAAACTAGTCTCTAGAGGGTTAAGGATATACCTGAAAATCAAATAGGCGGTTCAAAGGACCGCTAAAACTGGGAACTTCCACCGCAACCTCTGTCGTGGTCTGCTGGTGTATGAACATCCTGCCTAGCTATGGGAGGTGAAGAACCCATGGCCCGATCCGTAGTCTGTGCTATCCCACCTGCCACCTCGGTGGACGATCTCTCGCCAAATGGCCCTGTTGGCCGCAAGCATAACAAGCTGTCGAAATAGTACGACACTCCCCAAGATGGGGTCTACCACACCGACCACACCGAGGTAGAGGTGGCTTCCTCAGACTAACACCCCTACTTTCCCGAAAACCTGAACCCTTGGAGCCCTGACCTGCTCCCGAATCTCCCGAACGTCCTGAAGACTGTGGAGGACCACTCTGTACTGGCGGAGGTGTATAACTAGCCTTCTTTGGCGGTGATGCTGTCTCCTGAGTTACTGAAGGACCCTGCTATCCTGGCCCTCTTATGCTGATCCTGGTTCCTACGTCGGTCTCTACGTTCCTCCATCCCCTGTGCATAAGCCTGTATACGGGCAATGTCCATGCCCGGCTGAAGAGCTACACCCGTGCAACCCTCTGCTAAGTAATCGTCAAGTCCTGTGACATAGCGGTGCACTCTATCCTCCATATCTGCCACTAAAGCGGGGACATACCGAGCCAACGAGTCAAACTCTATGTTGTACTCCCGAACCGTACGCCCGTTCTGTCTCAACATCATAAATCTATCTGCCCGAGCTCTCCTCATCTGCGAGGGCAAGAAGTGTGTAAGAAATGCCTCCGAGAACTCGTCCCATATGGCTGGAAGTGCATGCTCTCCCCGGGACAGCTCCCACGAATCAAACCAGTCGACTGCAGTATCACGCAGCCGATGTGAACCTAGTACCACCGACTCTGTCTCTGAGGCTTTGATCACTTTCATGATCCGCTGTAGATGTCGAATAAACTCCTGAGGATCTTCCTCAGTTCTCGATACATAGAACTCTGGTGGACTGCAACTCAAGAAGTCCCGAAGTCTCCAACTATCGGATCTAGGGTGAACCACTGGTATTACCGGAACCGCTGCCTCACGTCTGTCCTCATCCCTCGTCACAATCCTAGCTAGTAACTGGGCCATCTCCTTGTAACCCATATCCTCTGTTCCTGGCCGTGGGACTGAAGTCTCAGGTACTGTGGCCTCAGTAGCTACTGTTGCTGCCCTAAACTCTGCTGGGGCTGGCGGTGTCGCAAAACTCGCCGTCTGTAGCACCACCTCATGTAAAGACTGGGCCTGTGCCCTCGTAACCCTCTGTGCTCTACTCGCAGCTCTCTATGTTGCCTTGCCCTTCTGGGCTCTGGTTGCCTTGCGTAGAGGTATAACTGGTACAAAAGAAATTCGTCAGAGGGGTCCAACTTATGACACAGCTCTAAGGCACGATCTCAGAGTGAGAAGAATGGAAATCAATCCTAAATGTCCTGCAGCCTCCTGATTATAGATGTGGTGCACAACACACCGATAATCAAGACTCTACTAGACACGGTCTGTAGACACTTTTCGAGGACTAATCGCTCGATACCACTTTTGTCACGACGTTCGGGCGTGGTCGTGTCTTACCGCCATCCAAGTAGACATACATCGAGTAACGGCGGAATATAAACTTGCAAACATGAAACGATGTAGAATAAGAAACGATCTAAGAAAAAGGTTGTCTTTCGGCATGTATATAAATACCAAAAGTGAACAGTTACATCCCAAATTTACAACAGGACTACAGACCTCTAAGAATGAAATCAACTATGACGGGACAGGGCCCCGCCATACCCCCTGAATGTACAAAAGTATATGACCTCAGGGAACCGTACCAAAGGACAAAACCTCCGGAGAAATGGAGCTTTCCCAGAACTGAACAGTGATCCTAACAGCGCGGATCAACAAGCTACGTACCTCAATCTGCGGCATGAACGCAGCCCCCCGAAGGAGGTCAGTACAATAGGTACCAAGTATGTGAAACTGAAAATACTGTAAATGAAATCATAATAGTCTATATAAAGCAGGAGACATGTATGACAATCAAAATGCGTTTCACAAAGCCCGACTAACAACAAGAGTAATGAACATCAACATTGTCCCTAAAAAGATACCATTTCACAACATATAAGCGGTCATGTCAAGTCAGAGACTCACGCCCTCAAAGTCATCACTCATGCCCGTGGAATCCTTCATCACTGCCGGCAGCCGTTGGTGTAACGTATAACCATGTGACCCGCCAGTGGCATCCTACCTCACTGTCGGCGTACACATATACAATATATATATATATAATACGCGGCCGCATGCCCCGGAATCCCTCATCGGTGTAGCATGGCCATAACGTGCCCCCGGAATCCCTCATCGGTGTAAGCGGTCTTCGTAGGAGCTAGCCCATGGAATAATAGTAATGGTCACATGCCCGGAATCCTCATCGATGTAGACATGCCCGTGTGACAATAATAATATCACCGAGTTTAACGCTGCGTGGCCGCGTGCCCCGGAATCCTCATCGGTGTAGACATGTCCATGTGATAATAACAATGGAAGCATACCCGTGGAATCCTCCGTCGCTGACGTCCAACCAATTCCACAAGTCACCGCCCTCAATCGAGAGACGCGGTAACATAGTAATACCACCAGAGGCTATCACAACTAGCATAGGCAAATTTAACATATTCTTAGACTTTCATTAACATGTAAATAGATTCACCATCTATATAACTCAAGTACTCCCATTTTATGCCAACAATCCGGGTTTTAACCCTACGATTACTCGTGCATTAAAATCTTTCAAAAGATCCATTTCTTTTACAAAGGTCACACGATACCCGTAGTATCAAAATAGAGTGACTATCATTTTAAGTAAATCAAAACAATTTACATACCTTCTTTTGAATAAACCAAGACAATACCGTGCCTTCTTTTTAAACCAAACCACTTCAATTCTTCAAGTCTCTCTCTTTTGTAAATCAAGTTCCTTACTTAGGAAATTTAAGAAAACAATACTTGTTTATAATGATTCTTATTAAAGTAGCCATGATATATAAAATGTAATACAATTTTGTCTTATCTTAGCTTCTATGCAGATGGAAGATTCTACTTGTTTTAATATAATTAATTGTCGTTACTTTTTCCTTTATTAACGCTGCAATGGCTTGTTCGATACTTATTCCCATTTTCCGAAATCAGTATAACTTATTCCTTTTCCTTTTCTTTAGACAAAGTACTCATTTCTCACGAATGAGGTTTCACCATTTTTTTTAACACAATTAAAGTTCTTCACATTTCATATCAAGTCAATTTAAGTCAAGTCTCTTATCTTTTTTTAAAACCAATAAACCACTCTTTTACCTACATAAAGTCGTTATAGTTAACTTCCCATTAAACCATTATAACACTTTATGTTTTAAACCAACCAAATTCGTTTAGCACACGTACGTCTACTGTACTACATAGTTTACAAAAATCATGCTAGAAAGGATAGGAAGAGGTTCACATACCTCGCGACGATTATCGACAATTAGCAAAACGCTCCAAAGTACTATAACCTTGCTAGCCTTTTCCACCCTTCAAGTAGAATACGCTACTCGTAGTACTTCAACCTATAATGGCCATGAAACGTCTATTAACTTCTAGATCCCTTCGTAGAATATTTCTAAGTACAAGGTTCCCTATTCTACGGAAAATTCGGCAGCACCTCCCCCGTTTCTACTCAATTCTCCACCTTTTTCAAGGCCCGATAATAGTAACCAACATGCCATAAATAAGGCGCAATAATTCCGAAATTTAAAGAAGGGGATCACACGCCCAAACGGAACGCGATTAACAATCTCTCCTTAACAACAACAATAATTAAAGAAGAGGATAACACGCCCAAATGGAACGCGATTAACTATCTCTCCTTCATAACAACAATAATTAAAGAAAGGGATAACACGCCCAAACGGAACGCGATTAACAATCTCTCCTTCATAACAACAATAATTAAAGAAGGGGATCACACGCCCAAACGGAACGCGATTTAACAATATTCCCCTTAACAACAATGTGAATACAGTCCAAAGTAAATACGGTCCAAAGTAAATACGGTCCTTAAGTTGGGGTCCTTGGCCAACTTTTACAATTTTACTTATCCAATTACTTCATTAGTCTTCCAACTTATATTCCAATCTTAATATAAGTTATAGTTCCTTTGTTGTTAACTTCTTAGTAAGTAATGGATACATTTTTACCATTTTAATGGCTAATATGCCAATTCTCCTTTTAACATCTTAACAAGATCCAAATCTTTCTTTATATCTTATAGTCCATAATATACTTCCAATATATGTATAATATCCATATATACATAATAATCAACTTCACAAAGAGGTTAAGGTTCATTACCTCAAAATAGCCCAAAAAACGTGACTGTCCAGATTTTTAGCCACTGCTTCGTCAGCTGAACTTGTAACGTCGATAACTCTCTACTCCAGTGTCCTATCGACGAGAGGTTTGTTGCGTTGGAAACTAGACTCGACGAACTTCATTTTAGGTTTTTGAAACACCCAAAAACTCCTAATATGCTAGGAGATATTCCCTTCCAAATTTGACTAAAAATCTGTCCAAAACAGTCCCGAAAATCTGCCCACTCTCGGCCAAGGGGGGTTTTTGAGGCTAGGGGTGTGACATCTTGTCTAAACCTTGGTTAATAATATTCCTAATACATTAAGGAAGGACACTTATAAGTTTAAGAATTTTTGGACAACATTTGCTCAAGTAAAGGGGGGGTTTGGACGAGAACAAGAAGGGAGGGAGAGAAAATATTTTCAAGTCTTGAAATGTTCTAAGTGTGGAAGATTTCATCAACTAGAGGTGTTTATATAGGACAACCAATGGTTAGGATTGAAACATGTGTATGGTATAGATTGTTTGTGTAGGTTCCTTTCTCCACTTCTCTCACAAATGCCATGCAAGACTATGACCATTTGACTAGCCCACTACCTTTGCAAAAAAAAAAAACGTCCCACTTAGTCTTTTTTTTTTTGGGGTGACACATGTCGCTCTCCTATTGGTCTAAAATATTTTATCTCTCGGAAAAATTCCATAGTTGTAAAAAAAATATTGAAAACGTAAAATTTCCTTCACAAGGTTCGGAATATTTTCCGTCGGAAAACAATTCTTTCATTCTTACCCTAATTAGGGTTTAAACATTCGTACGTACGTCCTCACATACATACTCCGGAACTACGGGGTATAACAAATTACTACAACATGTAGTATCCAATTACTTTAAGAGGACAATGATCCTTACCTCAAATATGCCCAAAATAATCCAAGTTTAAAAGTCGATCCTTGCATATCCTAGCTCATATTCTTAAAGTTCCAATCCACAATATGTAACCCTTAGAAGTTTATAACCAACTTCTCTTCAAGTTCAACACCTAAAAAGTTGAAGAACACCCTATAGTTTCAAACCTTCAATTCACGGCCAATAGGCTTTTTAGGGGTTAGGGGTGCTTAATCTTGCTAACCACTTGGTTAGGGACCTTAATCTTGTATCAATGAACAAAGCTTGAAAGTTTAAGAATTTTTTGGTCTCCAAAATAGGCCTTGGCCGAGAGCACCATAAGAGGAGGAGCTAGGATTCTTGAAATAATTCTAAGTGTTGGCTAAGTGTAGAATGAAGTCTTGCACTCCCTCTATGTATATATAATATTCCAAGTAGTGAGATCAAGACAAGTGTAGGGACAAGATTGTGGACAAGTGTGTGTGGGACCCATGTCCACTTCAACAAATATCTTCAAGACTTGCCACCTTGCAAGACAAGTGGGGGGTGTGCCACGTGTCACCCTCAAATTTGTCAAAATTATTTCTTCCTCCAAAATATCTATATTTTGCCAAAATATCTCGAAATATTATGGGACCCACAAAACCGTAAAATTTTCCCGTGGGCCCCACATGACCAAATCCGGAACTTAAAAATCTAAAATTCCAATATAATCTATAAGTCCCAAATACCAAATTTGAGAACTAAATTTCAATTAATAACCCTTTTCTTTCACAAATTCTCGATATTTTTCCTTAAGAAAAAGTAATCTTTCTTTCTTTCCAAAATTCAAATTTTATTTTCATGCGTACGTTCTCATATCATTCCCTTGGAATTACGGGGTGTAACAAATTCTTCCAGAATTTCCAGTGACTTACTGCAAATCTTACACCGCGACCCTTCCATCAGGCGTCGTGACTCTTAGCACGGGAATTTTCAATGGAATTGAAGCGTCGCGGTCCTAATTCCAGGTGTCGCGACTCTTAGGCCAAAATTTCACAAATTTATTTTAATCACTTGTTTCTTCATCCCATACAAGTTCCTACAGCCTTATGGGCAACCAGAGATTTAATACATAATAGAAGACAAAATAAAAAGTAGTTCTAAAGGAATTAGGGTCTGTTTGGACAAGCTTCTAGAAAGGTGTTTATGTTTCTCAGAAGTAGTTCTGCAGAAACTATTTCTTTAATCAGTTAGGGTGTTTGGCCAAAAATTATAGAAGTGGTTACGAAAAAGCAAAGCATTTTCTGTTTGGATATCGAAATTTTTCTTACCCCCACCCCATTGCCCTACCCATCCTCAAATTTCTATTTCATATTTTTTTTACTTTTATAAAAAAAATTATTTAAAAATATAAATTTTTTTCTTACCCCCGCCCTGCCCCTACCCCATTGGCCTACCCCATCCTCAAATTTCTATTTCATATTTTTTGTTACTTTTATAAAAAAAAATAAAAAATATGAATTTTTTTTACCCCCCACCCCACCCCATTGCATTACTCATCCTCAAATTTTTTATTTCATATTTTTTGTTATTTTTACAAAAAAAAAATGAATTTTTTTCTTACCCACCCTACCCCTATTCCCAAATTTCTATTTTATATGAGAATATTATATGATATTAAAAGGAATTTTGTGAAAAGAAAATGGTAAATGGGTTCAAAAAAAATTCAATGAATGAGCAAAAATGGCTTCTGCAGAAGCACTTCTCCAGAAGTATCAAATTGGTGTTCTGCTTCTCTTCCCATCTAGAAACACCTTTTCCGGAAAAAATGTTTCTACTTTTGGAAAGAGGATGCTTGGCCAAAGAAGTGTTTCTGAGAAACAGAAACACTTTCAGAATCTTGGCCAAACACCACCTTAGAACCTAGTCTCTCATTTTATCCTTTAAATACGTATTCTCTTGACCTAAGTAATTTTGATCTAACGAAAGATTAATATCTTTTGTAAACAAAGAAAATACTATATCCCATCATTTAAATAGTTTAAACTTAAATAGAAGGCTAATATTATTCAGAAGACTACATGATATACATAATACTTTTATAATTCATCAAGAACAACTTGAAAATCTGACAGAAGAATTATTTGGATATACTTCTCATATTTAATAATGAAAAACTCTGAGATAAACACCATTTTAAACAGTGAAAAACTTTCTGCTACAACTACTAAGATAGCCAAGGTAGAAAATGATTTACAAAATTAGGATATACCCAAAGAATCTTTTGTATCGATTTATACTACATGAAGATTTAACTTTATAAAAAGTTATAATATTAAAACCAGTGAATCAACAGTTGCTATAAAAACTATTAAGTTATTGGCAAAAAAGATATAGATAAATACAAAAAGAAATATAATTTTATATCTACATAGAAATTGTTCAAGTTGCTGTCAAACCTTTATATCGTTTAGTTTTAGACACGTCAATATGTCTCCTATTAAGAGATGATAGATTACTAAACTTTGATGACTCTTTACTAGGATTTTTACAAAGTAACCTAGCCCATGGCCCGTTATACTTCAATTGTTATCTAAACTTCTCGGTAGACATAAATGACCAGAATGTTATGGATACTTTAATGTTAAATGTTAAAACAAAAAACATGAATAGTAAAATTAATACAAGAGAAATATAACAGATTAATGGAAATTATGTTAGCCCCAAAAGCTAAGCTTATGAGTAATAAAGGAGTTACTATGCTCATGGAAGCAAATCAAACACATAATTTTATTAAGAAAAAACTATTTTTGTATAAATCTTCTCTCACAACAAATTAATTACTTAAAAGAAGATATCATCATAAAAAATAGAATATTCTTTAAAAATCCCAGAGTTAGATTATAAGATTAAAAGATTGATATCAAATATTGAAGAATCTATTTGTTCAGATTTACCAAATGCAATTTGAGAAAGAAAGTGACATATCATTGAGCTATCCTACGTGGAAGATTTTCATGAAGGTTATTTCTACTAAGGCTAGACCAATCCAAATGAACCACAAATTAATGAAATATTATAAAAAAGAAATCAATGATTTACTTTATAAAAAGATTATTCGATCATCAAAGTCTCCCTTTAGATGTTCATCATTTTATGTCAATAATAGTGCTGAAAAGGAAAGAGGAGCCCCTAGACATGTAATTAATTACAAGACTCTCAACAAAGTTTTAAAATGGATTAGGTACCCGATATCTAATAAAATAAACTTATTAAAAAGAATCTATAAGGTCAACATCTACAGTAAATTCGATATGAAATTAGGATTTTGGCGAATACAGATTACAGAAAAAGATAAAATATAAGACAACTTTTAATGTCCCTTTCGGGTTAAGGAAATCCCCCTCAGAATTCTAGAATATATTGAATAATATTTTTAATTAATATAGCAAACATTGGCATCTTTGACTCGAGCGCCCCAGGTTTAAAGTGTTGATTCATGCGCCCGTTGTAGCGCAGGTAGATCAAAGCACCACAAAGTCACCCAAGAAATTTTTTGTTGTTGATGACGTTATTGCCCATGGCGTGACAAGATCTGGGCGATGCTACACGCCTGAAGAATTAGCTTGGGGGCACAAAATATGACAACAATCAAAGAACGCCAATCACAGAGGCCGAGGATTTCTATTAAAGGATGCAACCAAAGGAGTATTCCATCATTGAGCATCTGAAGAAGACTTGGACACAGATATTAGAGCTATAGGTGTCTAACGGGCTGACCGATCGGACGGTAGCCGCTCTGGGATCTTAGGTTAGGATGATTCTGGTCAGGTTCGCCAACTCACCAACCGGTCAGTCGTTCTGATTCGGTCGGCTCGTGCGGTTCGAGTAAGTCGAACCGGTCCTAGCTTATTTTTTTTTTTTTAATTTCTAGTATTTATTTTCTATAATATAAAATAAATTCAATTTAAATATGTAATATAATAATATAATATATAATTTAGTTGTATATATTAAAATTGAAACTTTAAAGTTAACTTTTTATTTTATAGTTTATAACTTTATACTTTATACAGTTTATAGTTTATAACTTTATATTGTAAATTTGTAATTATACTTTTATTAATTTATTAGATTAGTAGATATAAGTTAACAAATAAGTAATAACAGATTAACAACTAAATAGATAGTAAAATTAAAATTAATGATAAGATGTAAACTTTTGAACTTTTATAACGTTAATAAGAGTACATAATGAAGTAATAATAATTTTATTTACATATTATGCATCCTTTTTGCAAGTTCTTCGTAATCTATAGGTTGATTGAATTGGTTATGCTCCATAGCCTCTAAATCTGGAGTATTAATTCCAGTCCCGCCTCCGCTCCCGCCTTCCAAAATATTGTCTATTTCTTCATCTTCCGGAGAATTAATAATAATAATAACTTGAAAATTGATAATAAAGATGATTAAGAGAGTATGAGAATAAGAGAACTGAGAGAAATGTTGTGTGATAAAAATGAAGAAAATGTAGAGAATTTATAGATTTTTTAAAGGGTAAAAATGGAATTAAAATAAATAAATAAACAAAACAAAAAACAAAAAAAACAAAAAAATAGGCCAAGCCGAAATGACCGTTAGCAAGGCCCCGCCCCAAATTTCTCCCACGCCCAACGGTAACAATACCGTTTGGGCAAAATTTTTAATTTTTTTTAATTTTTTTATTCTGGTCGGTCGGTCAGGTTAACCGTGGAACGAGTTTTTATTCACGCCTAACCGTCGGCCTTACCGGTTTTTTATAATCGTTGGGGTTGAGGCCAACCCCCAACCCGGTATGCCCTTACCGGTCCGGGCCGGTCCGGTTAAACTATCGGGTCAACCGGTCCGGTTCCGGGTCAACCCGGACCGGTTGACAGGTATAATTAGAGCTAGCATTACCATTAAGTTGTTCCCAGCATCGCCTGACATTAATGAAAGGTTGACCAATATAGTAACCCACGTCATGGAGGACCATTAGATATCATTTATGCAGGCAGAATTTCCTAAAGAAGGGATGATGCACAATAAGGCACTATATATCATTGTCGAGTGCGGAGGAAAAATCATAGCACAAGTTCTTTTGGATAACGGAGACGGTCTCAATTTTTGCCCAAGATCAACATTGGAGCAGCTAGGCTACAATTTTGAGACGCTAAGGAAGAGTTGCACAAACGTAAGAGCATTTAATGGATCTCAATGCGACACAATTGGAGAAGTCTACCTCTGAGTCCAAATGGGGCCCGCTGAGTTACCACTGAATTCCAAGTCATGTCTATTGCCGCTACTTACAATATGTTGCTAGGGAGACCCTAGATTCACGCGGTCAGAGCCATGCCATCATTGCTGCATTAGTCCTTGAATTGTTTTTAGGACGGACATGAAGTGGTAATACCCAAGGAAGGAAGCATTCACAATTACCTCAACAACTCTGTCACTGATTATTTTTTTATCAAAATTACCAAACTGATTGTTTGGTAGGACTTTATTAAACAAAATAGTTATGTACATGAACTCAAAATAAATAAAATGAAAACAAACAAAGAAAAATAACTAGTTCACAAAACTAGACTAAGTGTAACTAATCCAAAGTAAGTACACAAAAAAAATTCTACTTCAGATCTTATGGCCTTTACTTGAATCCATCTCACATACCTACAGAGCTCTCACCAGGCGCTATTGATCATTATTCAAATGAAGTGAACTTCAGGCGTCAAAGATGAAGTAGAATTCTTCTTGAAGGAACTCAGGATTAGGTTGCCTCATTTGTACTGTAGTTTGGATGTGTTGTCATCCTCATACTGAACCTGATACTACAATAGACTGAGCATGCTAGCATACTAATATCCCACATTGTATCAGATCCAACAATACATTTATTGCAATTCAATTTATGTGTATGGCTATATTGATGCAGGTTACTGCATTCTCTTATTGTTGTCTTCAATCTCCAGAAAGTTGATGGTCCTTTGCATTTATAATTCTCACATATTGTATGTGTGTTTTTTCTGTATTCAGAATCTATATAGCTTTACTGGGAAGTGACATGAAGTTATGGAATTGTTGAGCACCTGCAAAATAAAAAACATGGTTAGCTAAAAAATCTGGCAGTCCATTCCCTTCTCTTTGTACATGTTCCACCCCTACTTATTTCTCCTCAAACTTTTGATGTCCTGAATTACCATAATTATACACAAAGGAAATTTCCATTATTCTATTAGAATCATCTTCAAAGTTAATGAATTAGTTTATAATATCACAGACAACAAAGAGTGACTAATATAGTATTCTAGTCCATCCCTCAATGTTATTGCTTTTGCCACCAGATTAGTCACATATGAGATTCTCCTTGAAGCTGCATATTGTAAATCTCCATCTGCATTTATAATACAATATGCCACTGAGCTTGGACATGAATTTCCTTTTGATGCTCCATCATAGTTATATTTGTACCACCCTTTCATAGGAAATTCCTATCTTACAATTTGCTCATCACCTGGTCTGTAGGCTATTAGGTTTCAAATAACTGCATTATATGAGGAAAACATCTTGGCATGGAAGGTTGTCGTGGGAACCTTACTCTGCATAACTGTTACGACCCGACCTCGGGCCCGCGACTGGTGCCTTACCCCGGGCACCCTAGTGATAATACATCAGAGAAAAACCAGCGGAAAATAAAAACTTACAGATATGAAACAATGAAATATAAGAAAACAGGCTAACCAAAACGGTCACCTTTTTGTATATAAATCAAAATCGAATAGTTACATCCTTTACAAACCCTGCCCACAAAAGTACTACAGACTTCTAAGAGTTTTTATAACAACTATGACGGGACAGGGCCCCGCCATACCCCTGAATGTACAAGTACCTACAATGACAGGGGACTATACCAAAAGATAAGCCTCCGGAGAAACGGAGCTTCCCAATACGCAGAACCGTGATCCTATGAGCGAGGATCAACCACCGGTACTTACCGCTGCAGATAACGCAGCCTCAAGGAGGTCAAGACAACAGTACAGTATGTGAAACTGAAAATACTGTAATAAAATCATAACAGTCTATATAAAACATGAGACATATATGATAACCAATCTACAGTACACAATATGTAAGCAGTCATGTCAAGTCAGGGACTCACGCCCTCAAAGTCATCACTCAAATATAACCATGGGTCTCACGCCCACAATATCAATCATGCCCGTGGAATTCCTTCCTCACCGCTTCAGCATACGATGTAAAACAACACCCATAATGGAAGCATACCCGCCACCCAACGTGTCGGTATGTCCAAAACAAATAACAAGATAACACTCCTAGCTGAAAGATACCTGGCCACCCATCGTGTCGGTATGTCCAAAGGAAATAACAAGACAACACTCATAAGGAAGATACTCGGGCCACCCAACGTGTCGGTATGTCCAAAGTAAATAACAAGATAACACTCCTAGTGAAGATACCCGTGGCCACCCATCGTCGGTATGTCCAAAAGGAAATAACAAGACAACACTCATAGTGGAAAGATACTCGTGGCCATCACACGACCCATTCCGGCCCGTGGATCGCGCTTACCGGCACCCAAGTAGTCATACATCGTAGTAATCAGAAATATAAAGCAAGACATGAAACAGCTTTATAAAATAGACACGCTTTAAGTGAGAAAACATCGCTTTCGATATATATAAAAACATGGTTTAGCGCTACATCCGACATCGCATAAACAGACTACAGACTTCTAAGGAAATATACAACTATGGCGGGACAGGCCCCGCCATACCGATCAGACAAAACCATCTACAACAGGAGATCATACCCAAAAGTAGAGCCTCCAAAGGATGGAGCTCCGACACCAACGTAGAGATCCTAGGAATGTGGATCTAGCACTGCCGCCTCTTACCGTGGCATGAACGCAGCCCCGGCGAGGTCAAGACAACAGTACTAAGTATATGAAATCAGAAATACTTAAATGAAACATATCATTTTAAAAATGCTTTGCAAGATGTATGAAACAACCAAGGAAACCGCATATAGTGCACATCACAAACAAGAGCAGCGATAGGTAAATCAGAATGTGTCTTTTCTAGGTCGCGAATGATCGGCAGGCCAATTTCGTAGTATCACCATGCAAGCCTAATCCTCGACTCCAGAGTCCGCATAGGCCAATCACATAGCCCGCATAGTATATAACCCCGCATCGAGCGTGGCTACTCGGCATCGCCCCGACTCGTCGTCCGCACGCCACATGCACCGCATGAGGTATAACCCCGCACACTAACACGGAACTCCCGTAGCTCCGCATAGGTCCTTGGACCCGCATGAGGTATTCTCGAATCATGGTCCTGCATCACCGAGTCTACCCCCGACGGAGGCGCCTTAACCCCAGATATGTCAAGAGGAGTGATGCTACACTAACCTAACAACTTATCGTTAAACAACATAAGCACAACAAGAATACTCTTTTCACAAACGTTACAAGACACTAACACACATAACATCATATCATGTCTACTTATCAAACCATCTTATTATTCTTTTCACAATTCAATATAAGTCGTTATAAACACATAGGCAACCTGTTTCTTTTATCAATCGAAGTGGTTATACTTAACTTCCCATAAGGCTAGTATAACTCTTAAGCTTCGCTTTAAAAACCAATTAGTTCTCTGTGTTAAAAATGATTCAAGATTCTTTGAAATGCTTTCGTGATCTTTATTATTCAGCTTAAGCGTGAGGCATTCGTAAGTGTTATTCAGCTTAAGTGAGGCATTGCCGTAAGTATTATTCAGCTTAAGTCAAAGACATTGCCGTAGTTTTAGTTAACACACGTACGCCTACCGCACTATATATATATTGTAAAATATCATGCTTTAGGAAGAATCACATACCTTCTCAAATAAAACCACCGCCAAGTCAATATGTCGCGCAGAGAGTCACCATAATAGTCACAGATATCTATCAAAGACTACTCAAGGTCATTCTAAACAGAGGGTTCACAATTCTATGGAAAGTCAAGACTTCCCTACCCGTGAGCTATATAAGTCTCATCATGAAAAATTCTATGTAAGTATAGTTTGATTATTCTTCTTTAAACCCTTCATGTGGTAATGTTCGATTCTATTCTCGTGATATTCTTCTAAGTATTTATACTTATTCTTATACTACAACAGATATATTCTCTAATTCAAAAGAGGGTAGGATTAGTTACCTCGGTAAGCCCAATAATATCCTAGAAAAAGTCGCGCCTGAGCAAGGTTTTGCTCCTAAGTTGTATGCTCCAAGGAAACCTTAGAAGTTCTTCACAACTTCTACTAAGTACTAAGGTATTTGGGCTAGGGTATTTTGGGCATTATAACAATACAAGAAGGCAACTTTTCTACCAAGGAGGGGGTAGATTTTTGGCTAGGCTAGTGGCCTCGGCCAAACTTCTTAGGCTAGAGGGGGTATTCGCCAAGGGCCTTCACAAGGGGCGGGGGAGGTGTTGGACGAAAAGGCTACAAAGGGAGAGGAGAGGATGTGCAAGACTTGGAAAGCTTTGTGGATGAAGAACTCTTCATCTTAAGGGGGGTATTTATAGGTCAAGAAGTGGCCAACCAATGGCCAAGATTTAGACAAGTGCAAGGCAAGTGTAGGGTGAGGATTAACTATACACAAATATCCTACCAACTCCTTGACTTGTGCACAAGGCACAAAAAACGTGCCATTGCTAGCCAATTCGTCCAAATGGACGATTTGAAGTCCACCAATTGGAGGTGCCAAGTGTCGCCTCCCGCTGGTCCAAAATGTTTCGCCTCTGAAAAATCCGCAAAATTAGAAATGGCATAGCGGAATTTACCCTACGAAAGTCGTGGAAACGCTTCCGGAAAACTATTCGCTTTGTGAGTTGTGCCCAAAAATCGCCCAAGCCTAAACTTTAAGGCTAAACTTTTGACGTATTCCTTACGCACATACTGGAAATACGGTATAACATTCTCCTCCTTAGAAACATTCGTCCCGAATGTTCCTTCCCAAGACGATTAACGATAAGATTCTTCATAACTTAAACAAGAGTAAATGCCACACACGCCACGAGCAACACTTAGCGTAAACGATAACGAAAATTTACAAGTAGGAAAGTGAATTTACCGGAGGTGTGGGAATAGGTGAGGATACTTCCGCCTCATGTCCTCCTCGGCTTCCCACGTTATCTCCTCCCTGAGCTCGTTCCGCCACAAGACTTTGACGGAAGCCACGTCCTTGGTCCGCAGACGCCTAACCTGACGATCGACTATCGCTATGGGAATCTCCTCATACGATAACCCCTGGCCACTGGACATCGTCAATCGGTGTACCCTAGATGGATCCCCGATACATCTCCTCAAAGATAGATACGTGAAAATCGATGCACCGCCTCCGATCGGACGGCAGATTCAACTCGTAGGCAACCTTGCCTACCTCGGACAATCGAAACGCCCAATGTACCTGGGTGAAGTTTCCTTTCTTCCGAATCTCATCACACCTTCATGGGTGACACCTTTAGGAAAACCCAATCATGAACCTCGAACTCAAGATGCCGACGACGATGATCTCGTGATACGACTTCGCCGACTCGAGTCCAATAGCCGCCTTCGGATAAGCTTCACCTTATCCATCGTCGTATCAAATCGTCCCACTAGCTGCACCTCGCCCACATCGAACCAACCTATAGGCGATCTGCACTTCCTCCCATACAAGGCCTCATAAGGCGCCATCTGAATACTGGAGTGGTAGCTATTATTATACGCGAACTCCACTAGAGGCAAATGATCCTCCCAACTACCACTGAAGTCAATAACACAGGCTCGCAGCATATCCTCAAGAGTCTGGATAGTGCGCTCTGCCTGTCCGTCGCTCGTGGATGAAATGCGACTCGGGCTCACTGCGCCCCTAAACCCTCCGGAAGGACCTCCGAAGTTAGCCAGAACCGGCTCTGTCTGATATGATCGAGGTAGGGACTCATGCGATCGACGATCTCTGATGTAAAGTCCGCATAATCCTCACCGAAAGGGCGCCCGACGGAAGAAAGTGGGCTGATTTCACACCGCCGACGATAACCCATATAGAATCATGTCTCTCCGAGTGCGAGGTAATCCCGTGATGAAGTCCATGTTGATCACCTCCCACTTCCGTGTCGGGATCTCAATCGTCAGAATAAACCACCGTGCCTCGTGCTCTACCTTCACCGCCGACAACACGCACCGAAGCTACGAACTCGCAACGCCCCTCTTCAAGCCATCCCACCAATACACGATCTAAGGTCGTGGTACATCTTGGTCGACTCGGATGGATAGAGTAACGCGCGCCGTGTGCTTCCCAAGAACTCGCCAAGTCCTCAAACATCCGAACACACACCGCCTCAAACCTTAGCACCCCATCGTGCTACCTCAAAAGGACCCTTGCCTCACGAAGAGATGTATCACGATATCGAATCAAAGCCGATCCTCGAATCGCTGCCTCTTCACCTCGACGATGGAAGACTGCAACCTCACGAACTCTAACCCCACCGCTATCGTAATCAATCAAACGGACACCAAGGCTCGCTAATCGATGCAAATCACGAACCATGTCCCTCCTCTCTAGCTGCACATCCGATAGGCTCCCATCGACCTACGACTAAGAGCATCCGCCACAACATCGCCTTCCCGTGGTACAGATATCAACATCGTAATCCTTAAGCAACTCTAACCACCGCCTCTCGCCGTAAGTTCAGCTCCTCTCCGAAGATATACCGAGGCTCTTGTGGTCTGTATAAATATCCACGTGAACCCCATACAAGTAGTGCCTCCGATCTTCAAAGCGTGAATCACTACCGCTAACTCCAAATCATGGGTGGGTAGTTCCTCGTGTTTCTTCACCGCCGATGCATATGCTATAACCCCGCCATGCCGCATCAACACACATCCCAACCCGATGCCCGACGATCACAATACACGACATAACCATCCGACCCTCCGGAAGAGTAAGAACGGGGCGATCGCCGTCTCTTTCAAGAATCGAAACCTCGCCACAAGCATCGCCCATCAAACTTGGCCGCCTCGAGTCACCTAGTCAATGGTGCGTAGATAAGCAAACTTCTCCACGAACCGATAATATCCTGCAAGGCCTAAAATCGCGAACCTCTGCCGGGTAGTAGGTCAGGCCAAGTCCCGATCGCCGATCTTGGCCGATCCACTAATTCCATCACCCGACAATATGCCCAAGAAACGCCATCAAGTCAACCAAAACTCACATTTGGAAAACTTGGCGTATAATCGCTGTCTGGAGAATCACAAGACAGCCTCAAATGCTCCGCATGCTCTCGCTCTGAGCGAGAATAAACCAAGATATCATCAATGAACACTATCACAAACGTGTCCAAAATGGTTTGAACACTCGGTTCATCAAATCCATGAATACCACGAGCATTGGTCAACCCAAAAGACATGACCATGAACTCATAATGCCCGTACAAGGTCCTGAATGCAGTACTAGGGACATCCACCACTCTGACTCGTACCTGATGATAGCACGATCGCAGATCAATCTTGGAGAAACATATCGCACTCGCAATCGGGTCGAACAAATCATCAATCCCGGGAAGGGTATCTGTTTAATGGTCACCTTGTTCACCGTCAATCAACACACACGCAGCTGGCCCCGCCCTTCTTCTTCACGAACAATACCGGCGCTCCCCAGGGAGAAACACTAGGCCTGATGAAGCCCTTCTCCAGCAAATCTCTAAGCTGATCCTTCAACTCTCTCAACTCGGCAGGGGCCATTTGTATGGCGGAATGGAAATAGGCCGAGTGTCTGGCAATATGTCAATACAAAACTCAATCTCCTCTCGTGAGGGATACCCGAGGTCATCCGAAACACGCCTGGGAACTCGACGACTCTCGAATCGATCAAAATCGTACCGCAGCCTTCAGATCAAACACCCGAACGAGATGGTAGATATACCCTTCGCACCATCTTCCTAGCCTCGAGGTAGGAAATAAACCTACCCTCGCGATACTGCGTGCTCCCACTCAACAACCGGCCTCGTGAAACTGGAACCGCATTACTTTCTCTCTGCTTACATTGGCGTAGCAAGAAGCCAGCCAATCCATCCCCATAATCACGCCGAAGTCAATCATCTCCAACTCTATCAAGTCGCCAGGTCCGACGATCAGTAAATGGTCACAGACAAGCTCTATATACCCGCCGAGCTACCACCGAATCACCCATCGCGTAGCTACCTCGAAAGTGGTCTATGGACTCGTGCTCTATCCCTATCCTACTAGCAACAAGGGAGATATATAGGACAGTAGAACCCGGATCTATCAAAGCATACACATCGCACCAGAACCGATAAAGTACTGACGACATCGGTGAGGCCTCCGATCCCGCTTACCGGACAAAGCATAAATGCGGTTCTGAGGACCGCTAGAACTGGGACCCGAGCCACGACCTCTGCCGCGACTTGCTGACCCATGAGTACCCTGCCCTCCGGGGCGAGTAATCGCTGTCGAGGATGAAGACCGGCGAAAGAACTCGTAGGTCGACCCTACCATCAAGATCGCCTTGGTCGGACGATTCTCGCATAATGCCCTCGCCGCCACAATCAAACAAACTCCCGCATCACAACTCCCGGTGGGATCTACCGCGACGGCCACACCGGCGGGTGGTCCCGATCGCCGCATTTCCGCCGCCTCGACGCTCAAGTCCTGGGCCTGGTTCGCCTCTCGAATATCTCGGTGGCCGAGGACGGCGCAGAGTGCTCGGGTGGCCGTGGTGCACCTAGATCGGCCGAGGCCGCCACCACGATAGCCACCAAAAGACCGCCGCCCCGGTCTTCTCTGCCGTCACAACCCGGCCGGTCTACGCCTCACATCCAAGAGCATGAGCTGCATGCGGTAATGTCCATACCTACCGGAGAGAAACCCCGCACATGACTTCGCCATATAGTCGTCTAGCCCGGTGACATAGCGGTGCACCCTATCCTCCATATCGCTACCAATGCCGGGACATATCGAGCCAATGAATCAAACTCGACATTGTACTCCCGACGGTCGCCCTCTCGCCTCGATGAGTAAAAATCTATCACCCGCGCCTCCTCATCTGCGAGGCAAGAAGTGAGTGAGGAAAGCCTCCGAGAACTCATCCCAAGTAGCTGGGACGCGTGCTCTCCCGATAACTCCCATGAATCAAACCAATCGATCGCGGTATCACGCACCGATGCGAACCGGCGTCACAGACTGTCTCGAGGCCTTGATCACCCTCACGATCCTCAAGGCGACGGATGAACTCCTGCGGATCATCCTCCGCCTCGACCAGTAAAACTCGCGGGCTACAACTCAAGAAATCTCGTAGCCTCAAACTATTCGCCTCGGGTGTACCACGGTGCGACCGGGCGCCGAGCTGAATCGAACCGCCGCGATCAGCCTCTCGTGACGGGCCACAACTTTAGCCAAAAGTGGCCATCTCTCAGTACCTAACTCTCCGCCCGTGCTATGGGACGGGAGGTGGTACTGTGGGTTCTGGGCCGGGCGGCGTCATAGAACTCGGGCCGTCTCGTATAGATCGGGCTCGAGCCTCGTGACTGGGTGTCTCGCTAGCGCCTCCCTGCCGCTTGCCTTCGGGCCCGGGTTGCCTTACGTGGAGGCATAATCATACAGAAAGGAATACGTTAGAGGGTCCAACCTATAACACGCCTCTAAAGCACGATCTCGTAATGAGAAGAATGGAAACCAATCCTAAATATCCTATAGCCTCGATTATTGGTGTGGTGCACAACACACCGATAATCAAGACTCTACTAGATACGGCTCAGACACTTTCCGAGGATTAACCGCTCGATACCACTTTTGTCACGACCCATTCGGGGCGTGGATCGTGCCTTACGGCACCCAAGTAGTCATACATCGAGTAATCTGGAAATATAAAGCAAGACATGAAACAATTTATAAAATAGGACACGCTTTAAGTGAGAAAACATCGCTTTCGGCATATATATAAAAACATGGTTTAGCGCTACATCCGATATCGCATAACAGACTACAGCACTTCTAAGGAAATATACAACTATGGCGACGGGCCCGCCATACCCCGATCAGACAAAACCATCTACAACAGGGAGATCATACCCAAAAGTAGAGCCTCCGGAAAGGATGGAGCTCCTGACACCAACGT
This sequence comes from Przewalskia tangutica, assembly GCA_029844215.1. Lineage (NCBI taxonomy): Eukaryota > Viridiplantae > Streptophyta > Magnoliopsida > Solanales > Solanaceae > Przewalskia > Przewalskia tangutica. The sequence continues at coordinate 54,573,312 of CM056722.1, read as the reverse complement.
AGAGATCCTAGGAATGTGGATCTAGCACCTGCTTGCCCTTACCTGCGGCATGAACGCAGCCCCCCGAAGGAGGTCAGTACAACATGTACTAAGTATATGAAACTGTAAAATACTTAAATGAAACATATCATTTTAAAAACAGTTTTGCAAGTATGTATGAAACAACCAAGGAAACCGCACATAGTGCCACATCACAAACAAGAGCAGCAATAGGTAAACTGTAACAGGTCTTTTCTAGGCTGCGAATGATCGAAGCAGGGCCAATTTCCCGTAGTATCACCATGCAAGCCTAATCCTGGACTCCCGTAGTCCGCATAGGCCAATCACATAGGCCCGCATAGGGTATATAACCCCGCATCGAGGGTAGCTACTCCTCGGCATCGCCCCGACTCGCCGTCCGCATGGCCACATGTAACCGCATGAGGTATAACCCCACACACTAACTCGAACTCCCGTAGCTCCGCATAGGTCCCTTGACCCGCATGAGGTATTCTCGAATCATGGTCCTGCATCACCGAGTCTACCCCGCACGGAGGCGCTTAACCCCGATAATATGTCAAGAGGTGAGTGATGCTACACTAACCTAACACTTATCGTTAAACAACATAAGCACAACAAGAATACTCTTTTCACAAACGTTACAAGACACTAACACACATAGCATCATATCATGTCTACTTATCAAACCATCTTATTATTCTTTCACAATTCAATATAAGTCCATTATAAACACATAGGCAAATCTGCTTTTATCAATCAAGTGGTTATACTTAACTTCCCATAAGGCTAGTATAACTCTTAAGCTTCGCTTAAAAACCAATTAGTTCTCTCATTGTTAAAAATGATTCAAGATTCTTTTGAAATGCTTTCGGATCTTTATTATTCAGCTTAAGCGTGAGGCATTCCGTAAGTGTTATTCGGGCTTAAGCGTGAGGCATTGCCGTAAGTATTATTCAGCTTAAGTCAAAGACATTGCCGTAGTTTTAGTTAACACACGACGCTCACCGTACTATATATATTGTAAAATATCATGCTTTAGGAAGAATCACATACCTTCTCAAATAAACCACCGCCAAGTTGAATATGTCGCGCAGAGAGTCACCTATAATAGTCACAGATATCTATCAAAGACTACTCAAGGTCATTCTAAACAGAGGGTTCACAATTCTATGGAAAGTTGGGCAAGACTTCCTACCCATGAGCTATATAAGTTCATCGTGAAAACAATTCCTATGTAAGTATAGTTTGATTATTCTTCTTTAAACCCTTCACTGTGGTAATAATGATTCTATTCTCGTGATATTCTTCTAAGTATTTATACTTATTCTTATACTACAACAAGATATATTCTCTAATTCAAAAGAGGGTTAGGATTAGTTACCCGGTAAGCCCAATAATATCCTAGAAAAGTCGCTGAGCAAGGTTTTGCTCCTAAGTTGTATGCTCAGGAAACGTTAGAAGTTCTTCACACCTTCTACTAAGTACTAAGGTATTTGGGCTAGGGTATTTTGGGCATTATAACAATACAAGAAGACAACTTTTCTACCAAGGGAGGGGGTAGATTTTTGGCTAGGCTGGGGGCCTCGCCAAACTTCTTAGGCTAGAGGGGGTATTCGCCAAGGGCCTTCACAAAGGAGGAGGTGTTGGACGAAAAGGCTACAAAGGGAGAGGAGAGGATTTTCAAGACTTGAAAGCTTTGTGGATGAAGAACTCTTCATCTTGGGGGTATTTATAGGTCAAGAAGTGGCCAACCAATGGCCAAGATTTAGACAAGTGCAAGGCAAGTGTAGGGTGAGGATTAACTATACACAAATATCCTACCAACTCTGACTTGTGCACAAGGCACAAAAACGTGCCATTGCTAGCCAATTCGTCCAAATGGACGATTTGAAGTCCACCAATGGAGGTGCCAAGTGTCGCCTCCCGCTGGTCCAAAATGTTTCGCTCTCGGAAAAATCCGCAAAAATTAGAAATGGCATAGCGGAATTTACCCTACGAAAGCCGTGGAAACGCTTTCGGAAAACTATTCGTTTTGTGAGTTGTGCCCAAAAAAATCGTCCAAGCCTAAACTTTAAGGCTAAACTTTTTGTACGTATTCCCTTACGTACATACTCTGGAAATACGGGGTATAACAGCCACCCAACGTGTCAGTATGTCCAAAGTAAATAACAAGATAACACTCCTAGTGGAAGCATACCTGTGGGCCACCCATCGTGTCAGTATGTCCAAAAGGATCGATATAGTGAAAGCATACTCGTGGGCCACCCATCGTGTCAGTATGTCCATCAATCAACCAGATAGTCGGCCCTCCATCGAGAGACTCGGTAGCACAAAATCAAAACACTTGCACATCAAAGGCTATCACAACAAGCATAGGCAAGTTCAACGTACTCATAGACTTTCATTTTATTACAACAAATCCGGGTTTTAACCCCAAGGTACTACGTACTTTAATTATTTCAAAAAGATCCATTTCTTTTACGAAGGTCACACGATACCCGTAGTATCAAAATAGAGTAACTATCATTTTTAAGTAAACCAAAACAATTTCCATACCTTCTTTTTTAATAAACCAAGACAATACCATGCCTTCTTTTTAAACCAATTTAAGACAAAACCATGCCTTTCTTTTAAACCCAAAAACACTTCAATTCCTCAAGTCTCTTTTCTTTTAGAAATCAAGTTCCTTACTTTGGATTTTAAGAAAATGAATACTTGTTTATAATGATTCTTATTAAAGCAGTCATGATCTATAAAATGTAATACAATTTTGTCTTAGCTTAGCTTCTATGCAGATGGATGATTCTACTTGTTTTAATATAATTATTTGTCATTACATTTTCCTTTATTAAAGCTGCAATGGCTTGTTCGATACTTATTCCCATTTCCGAAATCAATATAACTTATTCTTTTACCTACATAAAGTCGTTATAACTAACTTTCCATAAAGCCATTATAACACTTTATGTTTTAAACCAACCAAATTCGTTTAGCACACGTACGTCTACCATACTACATAGTTCACAACAATCATGCTAGAAAGGATAGGAAGAGGTTCACATACCTCGCGACGATTATCGACAAATAGCAAAATGCTCCAAAGTACTATACCCTTGCTAGCCCTTTTCACCCTTCAAGTAGAATACGCTACTCGTAGTACTTCAACCTATAATGGTCATAAAACGTCTATTAACTTCTAGACTTCTTTGTAGAACATTCTAAGTATCAGGTTCCTTATCCTACGGAAAATTCGGCAGCACCTCCCCTCCCGTAACCACATATATCCCCCTTTATCAAGGCCCGCTACCAAGCCAACAACTCAAAGGGGATTTGTTATACCCCGTATTTCCAGAGTATGTACGTAAGGGAATACGTACAAAAAGTCTAGCCTTAAAGTTTAGGCAAAACGTTTTTTTTGGCACAACTCACAAAACGAATAGTTTTCCGACGAAACGTTTCCACAGCTTTCGTAGGGTAAATTCCGGCTATGCCATTTCTAATTTTTGCGGATTTTTCCGAGAGACGAAACATTTTGGACCAACGGGAGGGCGACACTTGGCACCCTCCAATTGGTGGACTTGAATCGTCCATTGGACGAAATTGGAGACCATTGGCACGTTTTTTGTGCCTTGTGCACAAGTCAAGGAGTTGGTAGGATATTTGTGTATAGTTAATCCTCACCCTACACTTGCCTTGCACTTGTCTTAATCTTGGCCATTGGTTGGCCACTTCTTGACCTATAAATACCCCCTTAGAGATGAAGAGTTCTTCATCCACAAATCTTTCCAAGTCTTGAAAATCCTCTCCTCTCCCTTTGTAGCCTTTTCGTCCAACCCCTCCCCCTCCCCTTGTGAAAGGCCCTTGGCCGAATACCCCCCCCCCCTCTAGCCTAGTAGTTTGGCCGAGGCCCCCCCCTAGCCTAGCCAAAAATCTACCCCCCTCCCTTGGTAGAAAAGTTGTCTTCTAGTATTGTTATAATGCCCAAAATACCCTAGCCCAAATACCTTAGTACTTAGTAGAAGTTGTGAAGAACTTCTAAGGTTTCCTTGGAGCATACAACTTAGATCAAAACCTTGCTCAGTGCGACTTTCTAGGATATTATTGGGCTTACTAAGGTAACTAATCCTAACCCTCTTTTGAATTAGAGAATACTTACTGTTGTAGTATTAGAATAAGTATTAAATACTTAGAAGAATATCACAGAATAGAATTGAACTGTTACCACAGTAGAAGGGTTTAAAAGAAGAATAATCAAACTGTACTTACATAGACTGTTTTCACAATGAGACTTATATAGCTCACCGGGTGGGAAGTATCGCCCAACTTTCTATAGAATTGTGAACCTCTGCTTAGAATGACCTTCGAGTAGTCTTTGATAGATGTCGTGACTATTATGGTGACTCTGCGCGACATATTCAACTTGGCGGTGGTTTTCACGGTAAGGTATGTGATTCTTCCTAAAGCATGATATTTTACAATATATATAGTACGGTAGACGCATACGTGTTAATCGAATAATAACTACGGCAATGTATTTGACTTAAGCTGAATAATACTTACGGCAATGCCTCACGCTTAAGCTCAATAACACTTACGATAATGCCTCACGCTTAAGCCCGAATAATAAAGATCTGAAAGCATTTCATAAGAATACTGAATCATTTTTAACAGAAGAGAACTAACTGGTTTTTAAAACAAGAAGCTTAAGAGTTATACTAGCTTTATGGGAAGTTAAGTATAACCACTTAAGATTGATAAAAGAAACAAGTTTGCCTATGTGTTTATAATGACTTATGTTGAATTGTGAAAAGAATAATAAGATGGTTTGATAAGTAGACATGATATGATGCTATGTGTTAAGATCTTGTAACGCTTGTATAAGAGAGTATCCTTTGTGCTTATGTTGTTTAAAGATAAGTTGTTATGTTAGTGTACTATCACTCACCTCTTGAGATGATACCGAGGTTGTCGCCTCCGACGCGGGTAGACTCAAAGCGATCCAGGACCATGATTCGAGAATACCTCACGGGTCCGTGGGGCCTATCGCGAGCTACGAGTTCCGTGTTAGTATGCGGGGTTATGCCTCATGCGTCTATGTGGCCATGCGACAACGAGTCCGGGGCGATGCCGAGGAGTAGCTACCCTCGATGCGGGTTATACTCACGCGCCCACGTGAGTGGCCTGCGGACTCGAGTTCAGATTAGGCTTGCGAATGATGATGTGGGCGAGTGGCCCTGCTTTCGATCATTCGCAGCCTAGACAAGACCTATTACGCTACCTATTGTTGCTCTTGTTTGTGATGTGGCACTACGTGCGGTTTCTCGTTGTTTCACACATATTTGTAAACCGGTTTTAAAAATGATATGTTTTCATTTAAGTACTTTACGCTTTCGCATACTTAGTACTGTTATCGACCTCCTTCGGGGGGCTGCGTTCATGCCGCAGGTAAGGGCAAGCAGGTGCTAGATCCGCATCCTTAGGATCTCTTTGCATTGGTGTCAGGAGCTCCATCTTCTCCGGAGGCTCTACTTTTGTATGATCTCCTGTATTGTAGATAGTTTGTATCAGTGGTATGGCGAGCCCCGTCCCGCCATAGTTGTATATTTCTTAGAGGTCTGTAGTCATGTTGCATGCTGTCGGATGTAACTGCTAAACCTGGTTTATATATATATGCCGAAAGGCGACGTTTGTTCACATAAACTGTGTCTTATTTTATAAACTGTTTCATGTCTTGTTTTATATTTCTGCTGATTACTCTGATGTATGACTACTTGGGTGCCCCGGTAAGGCACCAGTCACGGGCCCCGGAATGGGTCGTGACAGGATTACACGCCTACTGGATGCGTACAAAACTGCCCCGTAGTAATACTACAGTCCTTACCTTATCAATCTTCCTTCCACATATAATATACTCATTTATAAACTACAACAACATGTAATATCCAATTACAAAAGGGGGACATAGATCTTTACCTCGATAAGCCCAAAATTATCCAAGATTTATAAGTCGATCCTGAGCAACGTTTAGCTCCTATTCCTTACGCTCCAATCCGCTTCAAGCAACCCTTAGAAGTTTCTAAACAACTTCTCTTAACACTTCATCCAACTATGAAGATTTTCCTAGGGTTTCATTTTGCGACTAAAGGAATAAAGTAGTATTTTCGGGCTCTTAGTATTGAGATAACTTTTGAATACTACTTGGGATACTAGGCTAAGGTATTTGGGATAACAACAATACTTTGAAGAAATTCTTCACAAGAGGGGGGGGGGGGGGGGGGTTTGGACGAGAATAACAAAGGAGGGAGTATTTTGTGACTTTGGAAATGTTTAAGTAAGTGATGAAGAAGTCTTGCTCTTAAGGGGGTATTTATAGGACAATCAATGGCCAAGATGAAAGCAAGTGTGTGGTGAAGATTGGGGACATGTGTGTGTGGGTCCCACAAACCACATGTTCCACACAACCTTGAGACATGTGGCTAGCCACATGTCTCCAAAAATCGGCCACAATGCCAAGTGTCATGGCCAATTCGGCCACATGGGGGTGACACATGTCGCCCCCTTACTCGTCCAAAATATTTCATCTTCCGAAAATATCCGTAATGCCAAAAATCTCGAAAACAAAGTGGGCCCCACAAAACCGTAAATTTCTCCCGTGGGCCCCACATGACCATTTCCGGAAAATAAAATCCATAATTCTATTATATTCCCAAAAGTCCGAATACCAAATCTGGGAATCCAATTCCCATTAACGAACCTTTTTCCTTCACAAAAACCGGAAAATTTTCCGTCGGAAAATCAAATCTTTCTTCTTTTCCAATCTTTATGTCGTATTCTCGTACATACGTCCTCACATACATACCCTGGAACTACGGGGTGTAACAATAACATTTATATATATTCAAGTTAATCTCATAAATCACCTTGTTAATAGACATCTTCCTTCCATGTAGCACGATATTCCTCAATTTCCACAGTTGTCACATGATGATTAAAGGAAATGCTTTGAAGACTTGGTTGATTTTAGTAGGACATCCAGCATTCCACCAAACCTGCATTTCTTGTTTCATCTGCACTAATGGAGTAGTTATGCCAATAACACCATTAAAATATCTCCACACCCTTGTAGCTATTGGACCTGTAACAAATAAACGATCTACTATTTCATACTGTCTCACAATACAACCGTAGCATCTACCCTCAAAATCAATTATTGTGTTTCTTAAGATCTCTCCTATAGGCAGTTTAAACTTCCACAATCTCCAAAAGAAAAAAGAGATTTTAAATGGTAAGCCTATTATCCACACATTCTTCAAAAAATCTATTTTAGGAGACTGGTTTCTTAGTAATTCACATGCACTTCCTATTGTAAATGATGGATATAAGTTGAGGGTTGGGTAGGTAAGTGGTTCGGGTGTTGTGGAAAATCGGGTTGACCCAGAAATGGAAAGCAATATCGGCTTCTCGGATTCACTAGTAAATGGGACAGTGTGGTATTTGAGTGTAATTTCGGGAGAATATATAAGGAAACGGGTTGAGACATTTTATGTGGTTGTTATAGGTACGTTAATAGTTTCTTTTATGGTCGGTCCTTAGTGATTGGATGAGTGAAATGCGACGGAACAGGACTGAACCAGTGACGCTCTCGGCAGGGAGTGTTATGTGGACATTTTGATGTTGTTGGGGGTTAGACGGGTAGTTGTGGGTGCATTCGGCTCAAGGAATTTTGTGGAGGTGTTTCGGGTATGTTGAGGGTCAGAAATATGCTCGGGACTTGGTGGTTTGGTGGTGATAAGGTTGCGGAACTGAACTGAGGCAGTGAGGTTACAATAACGATGACTTTGTGGACTGTTTAGTGTTGTTGGGTCTGAACATGGAGGTACGTGTCACGCCCCGAACCCCGGGCCCGTGACTGGTGCCCTACCTGGGCACCCTTCTACCTTAACAACTAGGTAAACTGCGGAAATTAAATAACACTTTTTTTTTAAACCAACGTACGTGCAAGGGCAAAGCCGTCAAGGCTGCCATAATATACATAAATGTAAGATCCTACATCGTATACGAGTCCAATCCCACATATGAATACGCACTTAAGAGTTATATCGAAATATGACGGGACAAGGCCCTCCGTACTCCATAACTGCATAAAAGTGCATCGAAAGAACTTATACCAAAAGATAAATTCACGAGCGAAGGAGCTATCCAAAACTCGAAAGGCGGTCCTACACTGCCGATCACCAAATCAAGGTGCCTAAACTGCGGCATGAACGCAGCCTCCGGGCGAGGTCAAGACAAGAATGTACCAAGTATGTGAAATGTTAAGTATCAGAATGAAATCATAACAGTCTAAACAAAACAGGAGACATGTCTGATAGCCAACCTACAGTACACAATACATAAGCAGTCATATCAAGTCAGGGACGCATGCCCTCAAAGTCACTACTCAAATAACAGTACACAGTGCCTTACTAACAATGAGAGTAAATAGTAGTATACTTACAATATAAAATAGGAAGCTCACGATCAAAGCAGGACCACCCGCCCGCAGTATCATTAAGCAATCCTACACCTGGGACTATTTCACCCGCATAGGTCGCGTGGACCCGCATGAGGTATTCCTCGCATGGGACTATTTCACCCGCATAAGCCCTTACGGACTCGCATGAGGTATTCCTCGCATAGGCTGTATCCGCCCGCATGAGACTATTTCACCCGCATAAGCCCTTGCGGACTCGCATGAGGTATTCCTCGCATCGTGGGTAGCAAATCCACGGAATATGCAAATGCCACAAACCCGGGGAATGACCAGAATGAATAATATACCACTAGCACAAAACCGGCTATCATACAATATATAAGCAAGTTAAGAATCCCCTAACTTCTTATTATTCTTGTTCACATACACTCTCATTTTAGCTTACTTAAGGCACTAACATGTCTTTTATAAAGATCCGGGAATCTAACCCGCCTCCTGGTCACATGCCCCGGAATCCCATATCGTATAAGCATGTCCAAGGGGTAATACAAATAATGGAAGCATACCCGTGGAATCCCACATCACTGTCGGTACGTCCCAGTAATCCTACAACAAGACAGCCGACCCTTCAACCGAGAGTCGCGACAACGTAATAAAACATAATACTTGCACTCAAAGGCTATCGCCAGCACACACAGGCAAGTTCATAAAACCTATAGACTTTCATTTTATAAACTCAAGGCACTTAGAGAATAATTCCCGTTTAAACAAGCCAAAGTACTTATCAAGGCACACATAGAATAATTCTCAATTAAACAAGCCAAAGTACTTATCAAGGCACACATAGAATAATTCTCAATTAAACAAGCCAAAGTACTTATCAAGGCACACATAGAATAATTCTCAATTAAACAAGCCAAAGTACTACGTACGTACATTCTTTTCCAAAGACCCCTTTTTATGTAAAACCCCAAGATACTAACACCCGTAGTATCAAGGCATGTCTATTTTTCAAAGTAAGTTACTACACTTTTAGAAAACTCATTTCAAAGCTTGAAATCAAGTAACTTCAAATTTTCACAATCTAGGCAACTTATGCCCATTAATCAAAATAGACAACTTTCTTAACCTTCCATAAAGCCGTTATAACCAACTTCCCATAAAGCCGTTATAACCCTTTATGGTTTTAGACATATTCATTTCTTTTATAACCAAGAGACTTATACTTTAAAACCAAGTATCACATACTTACAAATCAAGTTCTTAACTTTCAAAATACTTCAAGTCTCTTAATATTTAGAAAACAAGTTTCTTCTACTTTTAAACCTCAAGTAACTCACACCTCTAAAACATGTTACTTCTCTTAAATCATGTCACTTCTCCTCTTTTAAAACAAGTAAGTAAACCACTCCTTTGACTCCCCTAAATTCATTATAATGACCTTTAGGTTTTGGAATTAAGGCACTAGCCAAAAGAATTGGAAACCACTTCCTTTTCAAGACTCTATGTACTTTAAGTAAAATACTTTCACTTTTAAGAATCCAAACTTCACTAAGGAATTGGATTATACAACTTACAAATTAAACATCAAAGTACAATCAAGGAAGTACATAGAACAAATTCTATTTTAGGCAATCCAAATACAACAAAGGAATGGATCATTTAAGGAGTAGGACGTACTTTCTTTATCTTAAGGAATCATGCTAGAAGAGGAGATAGTTCACATACCTTTTCGGCTAAATCCACAAGCTAAGCCGAATACGCCGTACGTAGAAGTGTCAACCTATAATGGTCACAACAAGACTATCAACTTCTAGTCTCATACGTAGAATAATACTAAGTATACGGTCTCTAATTCTACGGAAAATCGGGCAGCACTTCCTTTGTTTCTACTCACTTTGCCACCTTTTTCAAGGCCGAATACAATAACCAACACGCCACATTTAAGGCTCAAAACAACAACCAAACAAAGGGGATTACACGCCTTACAATACGTGTAAAATTCCGCCCCACAATTAATACGAAGTAGTTCCATATTCAAGCCATTCTCGGCCAACAACATAACCAACAATTCAAAGTCTTTTCCAATCCCTTTTCAATTCCAAGTTCTAAGGTCTAACATGTTATATAGTCATAAACAACTACAATTTCCTTCTTTATACAACATGCGACGACTTAAACTAATAATCAACTCGAATTGTAATCTTAAGGCTAAACATGCTAGTTTTCGGATTAGGGTTCCAATAGCCAATATACTTATCAAACTTCATACTATATAACTCATGCTTGCTAATATCCATAGCTACAACAATAAGTAAACCTTAATTGCTAAAACGACAAGAATTATACATTTACAAGCCCTTAAAAATTTCCAAGATTCAAAGTCGCGCCTTAGCAATTCTTAGCTCTTTTCCTTAGGTTCCAATCCGCTCCAAGCACTCCTTAGAAGCCTATGAAGAACTCATCTTCAAGTTCCAACTTCAAAGTTGAAGAACTCCTTAAGTTTCCGCCTTGCGACTAATACGAAAACGTCGTTTTTCCGAAATCTTTCTATTGAGATATCCTTACAATACCCTTAGGGACATTGGGTTTAAGTCTTGTGAACAATGGATCAAAATTACAAATTTTTTGTGTGGAGAGGGTGTCAAACCCGAGAGGTCTCTAGCAAGAACAACAATGTTGTGATTTTTTTTTCTAAGTGTTGAAGACCTTGTCTTGCACTAGCTTAGTATATATAACACAATGGATGGCTTAGATTTCAACACATGAGTGGCTAGGATGAGTTTCACTAGGATCAAGCACAAGTGGCAAGTTGACTTTGGTCAATAATATCAAGCTTTGAAGACTTATCTTCTACCATGGTCAATGACCATTTTACCCTTACATATTTCGACCAAGACCATGTGGGGGAGGTGCCACGTGTCGCCCTCTCATTCGTCCATAAAATTCCGTAACCCTCGTGGGCCCCACAAAAATGTAAAATTCCTCGGGTGGGCCCCACATGACCAAATCCGTAAAAATAAATTTTCATAATGTTAATAAGTTCCATATTCCTCAAATAATGCATTTTGAGAATCCAATTCTCAACAACGAACATTTCTCCTTTCCGACGTTCTAAGATTTTCTCACGAAACAATTCTTCCTTTCGTACTCAATTTCCAAGTCTTGATTCCTTACGCATTCTCTTTTACATGTCCGGACTTACTGGTGTAACATTCTTCCCCTTAGAAACATTCGTCCCCGAATGTTCTTAGTCGGTTGCCAAGCTATACAAACTCCGGCATAAACTCTATACTATGCCTATCAATCAAAACTGCACAAGACCAACGATGCCACACATGGACACCACATAACATACGTAAACATATCAATGGACCTTCCGTCCGCGACCCCTTCTCACAAAACTCGAAGGTTACAGTCTTCTAAAACACGGGATCCTTAGAGGTTCCTTTCTTTCCTTACTTGTCATACTTTCTCGTACTTCCAAACTTATTAGAGCATACGTACAAAATTTCAAATATTGATTCTGTTCCCCAATCCTTGGATTACTATCCAAACTTGGCCATTATGCTACTTGAATTTCCGCTAAGGCTCTTCTCGGTCCTTACGACCTGATTCCGGTGGAACGCATCCACGAACTCGTACAATGATCAACTAGACTTGGGCCTTGCACCCTCGTGACCCTATCACATAACGGGACCATTTCTAACTGACATCACCCCAATCCATACTACCAACTGACCCGAAATGAGTCCATAACCCGACTCATCGTCACACTTAACTTCTCATTCGTAGTCTGAAGTAAAACTCTCTCTTATCTCAAGGTACTTCTCACCCTATCCCCCTATTCACTAGAGGTTCGGCACATAAGCCAAAGTACTTCTACTGTACATCCTTTCCTATCGGTCTTACACTGTTACGGGGTAATTACAACTTGTGAACTCTACACAACTACAGTCTCAGTTCACTTATCATTCTTGTCAATATTCTTAACCTCTCACTTTACTAATCAAGGTATCCCTACCTCTGGGGTACTATCACTTTACAACTCTAGCAATAAAGGGAAAACATATACTCTAGGGTAAAATCTGAATCTATCAATGCACGTATGATTCAAAAGAATCGAAATATACCTGTAACCCCGTGCGATGTCGCCTCCTGATCCTGCCCAGTAGTCACGTCATCTCTGCGGTTCGAAGGACCGCCAGAACTATAAACTCCACTCGACTCTACCACGATCGTCGACATCTAAACACCGCTCGGGGGACGCATACCGCGAGGAAAGGTAACCAACCATCGGCCTCATAGTCGAGCCACCCACGGCGCTTCTTCTAAAAGGACATACTGCATTATGGCCCGGACGGCCACAATAAAAACAAACACCTGTGCCATAACGGCATTTCCCCGAATGACGCTTACCACATCTGAAACACTGAGGAAAAAGTGGCCTCGACTGAGAAAATCCTATGTTCCTCTGAGAACCTCGACCCCTGGAGCTTGGACCGGCTCCTAAATACTCATGGGATCAAATCTCCCACCGCGAGCCATGGGGTATGTCTCGGGACGAATATCTCACTCGGCCGAGGCTGCTCGCCCAAGAACTCACCAGATAACCAACCGGCTAGCCTCTTACGCCGATCTCCGCTGCCTCTACCCTCTCGTACACTGTATGCATCGCCGAATAACCTCTCACGATGAAACTGTAGCACCGCTTATTTTGGTCAATAACATAATCGCTTCCTCACGACTCCTATAGTCTTCTCCTAATCGAGAAACCGAGGCTCGTGCTGGCCTCAAAACTGTGCGCAGGTTAACTCGCCGATCGCGACAATATCCAGTATACCGGGCACGAGCCCTATCAACTCTTCGAGTCCGACTAGTAGCTCTCGCTACTCCTTTGCCCTTCTCGGCCGTTGCCCTCTCTCGAGGCATAATCAGAACACAAACTTACGCCGAGAGGAATTATCTTACTAACACAGCTCTATGGCACGATCTTAGAGTGAGAAGAATAGAAATCAACTCCTAAATGTCCTGTAGCCTCCTGTTTATGGGTGTGGCGCGCAACACACCGATAATCAAGACTCTACTAGACACGGCCTCAGACATTCCGAGGATCGATCGCTTTGATACCACTGTCACGCCCGAACTCAAGCGGATCGTGCCCTACCCGGGCACCCTTCTACCTTAACAACTAGGTAAATCATGGAAATTAAATAACACTTTTTTTAAACCAACGACGCAAGGGCAAAGCCGTCAAGGCCGCCATAATATACATAAATGTAAGACTTACACCGTATACGAGTCCAATCCCACATATGAATACGCACTTCAAGAGTTATATCAAATATGACGACAAGGCCCACTGCATCCATAACCGTACAAAAGCACTGTGATCGAAAGAACTTATACCAAAAGATAAATTCTCAATGTATGAGCTATCCAAAACTCGAAAGGTGGTCCTACACTGCCGATCACCAAATCACAGACCTAAACTCATGCAGATGAACGCACTTCAAGGAGGTCAAGATAAAGAATGTACCAAGTATGTGAAACGATTAGCACAGTAATGAAATCATAACATCTAAACAAAACAGAGACATGTCCGATAGCCAACCTACGATACAATACATAAGCAATCATATCAAGTCGTGACGACGCCTCAAAGTCACTACTCAAATAACGGTACACAGTGCCTTACTAACAATGAGAGTAAATAGTAGTATACTTACAATATAAAATAGGAAGCTCACGATCAAAGAAGGACCACCCGCCCGCAGTATCATTAAGCAATCCTACACCTGGGACTATTTCACCCGCATAGGTCGCGTGGACCCGCATGAGGTATTCCTCGCATGGGACTATTTCTGTCACGACCCGACCACGGGCCCGCGACTGGTGCCTTACCACGGGCACCCTAGTGATACAACATCAGAGAAAATCAGCGGAAATGAAAACTTACACATGAAACAAGATATACAATAATGAAATAAGAAAACAGGCTAACCAAAACGGTTACCTTTCTGAATATATAAATAAAACTTGAACCCGAACAGTTACATCCCTTTTACAAACTCTGCCCACAACAGTACTACAGACCTCTAAGAATTTTATAACAACAACGACGGGACAGGGCCCCGCCATACCCCTGAATGTAAGTACCTACAACAACAGGGGACTATACCAAAGATAAGCCTCCGGAGAAACGGAGCTTCCCGAACGCTGAATTGTGATCCTATGAGCGAGGATCAACAACTGGTGTACCTCTACCTGCGGCATGAACGCAGCCCCTCGGGCGAGGTCGATAACAGTACCAAGTATGTGAAATCAAAATATCAGAAATGAAATCATAGTAGTCTATATAAAACAGAGACATATATGATAACCAAACTACAAGACATAATATGTAAGCGATACGCTAAGTCGTGGACTCACGCCCTCAAAGTCATCACTCAAATATAACTATGGGTCTCATGCCCGCAATATCAATCATGCCCGTGGAACACCTTCCTCACTGCCGGCAGTCTACGATAACCACACCAAGGAGTACATATGAACACCAGGTCCCACTGTGTCATAAAACTGACGGCAAGTACGAGCTAACTACGGATACCAAAGCCGCATCATCAATCGACCGGCAAGTACGAAAGCCAACTACCGATACCAAAGTCGTATCAACAAATCTATATAACCATACCACGGCCGACCTGTGGCAAGTACGAAGCCAACTACCAGATACCACCGCGCCACGTGGCCGGGTCGGCACGAAGACTAACTACCGATACTGCCGGAATCACGAGACTTCGCCACAAACTGAACGGGCAAGTCTGAAGGCTAACTACCGATACCAAGCCAAGTCACCACGACCTGGGCAAGTACGAGCCAACTACCGATACCAAGCCGAATCAAGAAACCTCGCGAGAGCTAGTCCATGGAATAATAATCACGTGTTGCACTGGAATGCTCTCACACCGCTACGTCCAAGTAAGATCATAACAAATCAGTCGGCCCTCCATCGAGAGACGCGGTGGTATAGAAATACACTACTAGCACGACAAGGCTATCACACGCAAACATAGGCAAGTTACACACAACTCAAGGTACTTTCATTTTATGACAAAGTCCAGGTTTTAACCCCAAAGTACTACGTACGTTAAATTCTTTTTAAAAGATCCATTTCTTTTACAAAGGTCACCCGATGCCCGTATTATCAAAATAGAGTGACTAACATTTTAAGTAAACCAAAACAACTTCCATACTTTCCTTTTAAACCAAATTAAGACAATACTATGCCTTCTTTTTGCACTCAAAACACTTCTCCTTTTAAAGTCAAGTTACCATTTTAAAACTAATGATAAAACCATTATTTTGTTTTCATAAAGTCGTTATAACTAACTTCCCATAAAGCTGTTATAACACTTTATGTTTTAAACCAATTTAAGACAAAACCATGTCTTTCTTTTAAACCAAAAACTCTTCAATTCCTCAAGTCTCTTTTCTTTTAGAAATCAAGTTCCTTAATATTTCACATCAAGTCATTTATAAGTCAAGTCTCTTATCTTTTAAAAACCACAAACCATTTCTTTACCTACATAAAGTTGTTATAGCAAACTTCCCATAAAGCCGTTATAACACTTTATGTTTTAAACCAACCAAATTCATTTAGCACACGACGCTCACCGTACTACATAGTTCACAACAATCATGCTAGAAAAGATAGGAAGAGGTTCACATACCTCGCGACGATTATCGACAATTAGCAAAACGCCCACGCATTTCTAACCTTGCTCGCCTTTTCCACCCTTCAAGTAATACGCTACTCGTAGTACTTCAACCTATAAAGGCCACAAAACGCCTATCAACCTCTAGATCTCTTCAGAATAATTCTAGATACAAGATTCCTTATTCTACGGAAAATTCGAAGACTTTCCCGCAACCACATAAACCAACAATCCCGGGTGGTTACACGCCTAACCTGACGTGTACAATTCTACTCCACAATAATACTACAAGTCATCAGAATACAAATTCTATGTAAATACAGTTCAATTCTTTATAATCATCCTTCCAATATATCTTATACTCAATTCTAAACTACTACAACATGTAATCTCCAATTACAATAGGGACATAGGTAATTACCTCGATAAGCCCAAAATTATCCAACATATAAGTCGATCCCGAGCAACGCTTAGCTCCACCTTACGCTCCAACCCGCTCCAAGCAACCCTTAGAAGTTTCTAAACAACTTCTCTTAACACTTCATCTAAGCTATGAAGATTTTTCTAGGGCTTCATTTTGCGACTATGGAATAAAGTAGTATTCCTGCTCTTATGTTGGGATTTTTTGGAATACCACAAGGATTTAGGCTAAAGTATTTGGAATAACAACAATACTTGAAGAATTCTACTCAAGGTGGGGGTGTTTGGACGAGAACTCACTAAGGAGGGAGGAATGTTTTTGCCTGGAAACTTTCTAATGAGGATGAAATAAAGTCTTGCACACGGGTATTTATAGGAAATCAATGGCCAAGATCTAGGCAAGTGGACGTGAGGACGGGTACATATGTGTGGGTAGTTGGCCAACCATTTGGCTACCATTAAATGGGACAAGTGGCCACCACAAAATGGGCCACTTGTCAACCAAAAACGCCACTTGTCCTTCTCCAATTCGCCAACATGGCCACACGGGTGACACGTGTCGCCCTACTCGCCCAAAATATTTCATCTTCCAAAATATCCGTAATGCCAAAAATCCGAAAATAAAGTGGTTCCACAAAATCAGAATTTTCCCGTGGGCCCCACGTGACCAATTTCGGAAATAAAATTTCATAATTCTCAAATATTCCAAAAAGTCCAAATACCAAATCTGGGAATCCAATTCCCTTTAACGAACATTTTTCCTTCACAAAATCCGGAAACTTTTCCGTCGAAAAATCACATCTTTCTTCCTTTCCAATTTTACTGTCGTATTCTCGTACGTACGTCCTCGTATACATACCCTGGAACTACGGGGTGTAACAATTTCACCCGCATAAGCCCTTACGGACTCGCATGAGGTATTCCTCGCATAGGCTGTATCCGCCCGCATGGGACTATTTCACCCGCATAAGCCCTTGCGGACTCGCATGAGGTATTCCTCGTGATCGCGGTAGCAAATCCACGGAATATGCAAATGCCACAAACCCGGGGAATGACCCCGTAATGAATAATATACAACTAGCACAAAACCGGCTATCATACAATATATAAGCAAGTTAAGAATCCCCTAACTTCTTATTATTCTTGTTCACATACACTCTCATTTTAGCTTACTTAAGGCACTAACATGTCTTTTATAAAGATCCGGGAATCTAACTCGCCTCCTGGTCACATGCCCCGGAATCCCACATCGTATAAGCATGTCCAAGGGGTAATACAAATAATGGAAGCATACCCGTGGAATCCCACATCACCGCTTGCACGTCCCAAGAATCCTACAACAAGACATTAATTCTTCAACCGAGAGTCGCGGCAACGTAATAAAACATAATACTTGCACTCAAAGGCTATCGCCAGCACACACAGGCAAGTTCATAAAACCTATAGACTTTCATTTTATAAACTCAAGGCACTTAGAGAATAATTCCCGTTTAAACAAGCCAAAGTACTTATCAAGGCACACATAGAATAATTCTCAATTAAACAAGCCAAAGTACTTATCAAGGCACACATAGAATAATTCTCAATTAAACAAGCCAAAGTACTTATCAAGGCACACATAGAATAATTCTCAATTAAACAAGCCAAAGTACTACGTACGTACATTCTTTTCCAAAGACCCCTTTTTATGTAAAACCCCAAGATACTAACACCCGTAGTATCAAGGCATGTCTATTTTTCAAAGTAAGTTACTACACTTTTAGAAAACTCATTTCAAAGCTTGAAATCAAGTAACTTCAAATTTTCACAATCTAGGCAACTTATGCCCATTAATCAAAATAGACAACTTTCTTAACCTTCCATAAAGCCGTTATAACCAACTTCCCATAAAGCCGTTATAACCCTTTATGGTTTTAGACATATTCATTCCTTTTATAACCAAGAGACTTATACTTTAAAACCAAGTATCACATACTTACAAATCAAGTTCTTAACTTTCAAAATACTTCAAGTCTCTTAATATTTAGAAAACAAGTTTCTTCTACTTTTAAACCTCAAGTAACTCACACCTCTAAAACAAGTTACTTCTCTTAAATCATGTCACTTCTCCTCTTTTAAAACAAGTAAGTAAACCACTCCTTTGACTCCCCTAAAGTCATTATAATGACCTTTAGATTTTGGAATTAAGGCACTAGCCAAAAGAATTGGAAACCACTTCATTTTCAAGACTCTATGTACTTTAAGTAAAATACTTTCACTTTTAAGAATCCAAACTTCACTAAGGAATTGGATTATACAACTTACAAATTAAACATCAAAGTACAATCAAGGAAGTACATAGAACAAATTCTATTTTAGGCAATCCAAATACAACCAAGGAATGGATCATTTAAGAGTAGACGACTTTCTTTATCTTAAGGAATCATGCTGTAAGAGAGATAGTTCACATACCTTTCGCTAAATCCACAAGCTGCCGAATACGCCGCACGTAGAAGTGTCAACCTATAATGGTCACAACAAGACTATCAACTTCTAGTCTCATACGAGAATAATACTAAGTATACTGCCTCTAATTCTACGGAAAATCGGGCAAAGACTTCCTTTGTTTCTACTCACTTTGCCACCTTTTCAAGGCCGAATACAATAACCAACACGCCACATTTAAGGCTCAAAACAACAACCAAACAAAGGGGATTACACGCCTTACAATACGTAAAATTCCGCCCACAATTAATAATGGTAGTTCCATATTCAAGCCATTCTCGGCCAACAACATAACCAACAATTCAAAGTCTTTTCCAATCCTTTTTCAATTCCAAGTTCTAAGGTCTAACATGTTATATAGTCATAAACAACTATAATTTCCTTCTTTATACAACATGCGACGACTTAAACTAATAATCAACTCGAATTGTAATCTTAAGGCTAAACATGCTAATTTTCGGATTAGGGTTCCAATAGCCAATATACTTATCAAACTTCATACTACATAACTCATGCTTGCTAATATCCATAGCTACAACAATAAGTAAACCTTAATTGCTAAAACGACAAGAATTATACCTTTACAAGCCCTTAAAAATTTCCAAGATTCAAAGTCGCGCCTTAGCAATTCTTAGCTCCTTTCCTTAGGTTCCAATCCGCTCCAAGAACTCCTTAGAAGCCTATGAAGAACTCATCTTCAAGTTCCAACTTCAAAGTTGAAGAACTCCTTAAGTTTCCGCCTTGCGACTAATACGAAACGCTGCTTTTTCCGAAATCTTTCTATTGAGATATCCTTACAATACCCTTAGGGACATTGGGTTTAAGTCTTGTGAACAATGGATCAAAATTACAAATTTTTTGTGTGGAGAGGGTGTCAAACCTGAGAGGTCTCTAGCAAGAACAACAATGTTGTGATTTTTTTTCTAAGTGTTGAACACCTTGTCTTGCACTAGCTTAGTATATATAACACAATGGATGGCTTAGATTTCAACACATGAGTGGCTAGGATGAGTTTCACTAGGATCAAGCACAAGTGGCAAGTTGACTTTGGTCAATAATATCAAGCTTTGAAGACTTATCTTCTACCATGGTCAATGACCATTTTACCCTTACATATCTCGACCAAGACCATGTGGGGGAGGTGCCACATGTCGCCCTCTCATTCGTCCATAAAATTCTGTAACCCTCGTGGGCCCCACAAAAATGTAAAATTCCTCGGGTGGGCCCCACATGACCAAATCCGTAAAAATAAATTTCCATAATGTTAATAAGTTCCATATTCCTCAAATAATGCATTTTGAGAATCCAATTCTCAACAACGAACATTTCTCCTTTCCGACGTTGGGAAGATTTTCTGTCGGAAAAATAATTCTTCCTTTCGTACCAATTTCCAAGTCTTGATTCCTTACGTACATTCTCTTTTACATGTCCTGGACTTACGGGGTGTAACAGTACGCTTGGTTATGGGTGTCGGAGTTTATTATTAATTCTTATGAGGTGTTTCGGGAGGTAAGGGTGATCAGTATTTAGTGGTATGTATGAGGAATTGAACATGAGTTTCAAGATGCAAGCCCGAATGAAATATGATCTATTTGGTTAAGTGTTGGATGATTGTAATTATGCGTTGATGGTTTTGGTTTTCAGTAGTTGTGGATTTGGTAAGGTAGGAAGGATATGCCCAAGGATATAGGAACGTGGAGTTAATTTCTTGAACCGACACCAAGGAGTTGGTGATCAATGCCACAAGGTTGAGACCGGGGGTTGCTATTTGCAATGCCCGTGAACAAGCCTAATGAGGATGATCGATGCCCTTGTTGCTCCCAAGGCTTGGAATAAGTTAGATCACACAAGTTACAACCTTCTTTTACCACCAAGGGTGTTCTTCAAGCTTGGGTATAGATTAGGTCACACAAGTCCTAACCAATACTTGCATTGAAGGAGATCTGGTTCACACAAGTACCAACTAAATGTAAACACACACAAGTGAATATAATTAGCTTTGAGTAAACTCAGTTTATATATCAATCAACTCTGACTATTTACAAGTCCTAAGGGTCCTATTTATAGTAGTTAATGGCCCATTCTAGAAGACAAACTAAAGACACAAACTATTAGTACAATTTCGGCCAAGTGGGGTGTCACGACCCGACCCGGGGACGCGACTGGTGCCCTACCTGGGCACCCCTCTCAGGTATACATCAGAGAATAGCAGCGGAACATACACAACACATAACCATGTTTAGACCATAGACATCACAGGCTAGCCGATAAGGCCACCTTCCATAAAATAAACATAACAAAAGTAGAACAGTACAACTTTGTTCTTACAACCCAAACCACAAATGTGACTACAGACCTCTAGGAATAACAACATTGGAGGGACAGGGCCCCCGCCATACCCCTGAATGTACATAATATCTACAACATCAGGGAAAAACCGTACCAACAAAACAAGCCTCCGGAGAAATGGAGCCTCTGACACCAGACCAGTGATCCTAAGAATGAGGATCCACCACCTGCTTACCCTTACCTGTGGCATGAACGCAACCCCCGAGGAAAGGGGGTCAGTACACAATACGTACCAAGTATGTAAAATTGGAAAAATACTGTAAACACATCATAAGTCTAAAAATAAAGCTGGAGACATGTATGATAATCAAATTACAGTACACTGTGCCTTACTAATAATGAGAGTAACCAAGTATGTATTTTACTGCATAAAAATAGGAGGCTCGTGATCAAAGTAGGGTCACCCGCCCGTAGTATCATTAAGCAATCCTACTCCTGGGACTATTTCACCCGCATAGGTCCTGTGGACCCGCAATGAGGTCATCTGCCTCGCATGGGACTATTTCACCCGCATGGGCCCGGTGGGCCCGCAATGAGTACAAACGCCGCACTCGCATCATGGGTAGCAAATCCATGGAATAAGTAGTAATCCGGGGGTTTACCCCACAAGAATAACTTAAACTAGCACAACCGGCTATCATTCATAACATAAGCGCTACCGGCCTATCATAATATATAAGCAAGTTAAGAAATCCCCTAACCTCTTATTAACATCATTATTATACCCTCTCATTTTAGTTTACTTACGACACTAACATGTTAGTTTTAAATCCGGGAATTTAACCCAAAGTACTACATACTTCTATTCTTTTAAGAACGACTCTTTTCTTTCATATAGAACTTCCAAGATACTAATAACTGTAGTATCAAGTCATATCTACTTTTCAAGATAGGTCACATTACCTTTTTAGAAATACATTTAGGCGTCTAAATCAAGTGACTTCTTTCTTTTAAAACCTTAAGCAATTGATGCCTTAAAATTAATTTGCCTTTCATTAATACAAGTCATTTATCCTTACTTATTTTACTTAGAGTAAATCTCTCTTTTTAACTTTCCATAAGGCTAATATAACCAACTTTCCATAAAGTCGTTATATTAACTTTATACTATAGGTAAATTACACTTTCCTATATCCAAGGGACTTATACGTTTAAAACGAAACAAGTATCATATACTTTAAAACACTTCAAGTCCCTTAACTTTGAAAACTAAGACATCCTTACTACTTTGAAACAAGTGAGTAAATCCCCTAACTCCACCGACTTGGACACTCTTAAAACGAGTAAAGGATACCAAAGTCTTGTACGTCTACCGTACTATATAGGTAAAACTATTCATGCTCAAGAGATAGGAAAGTTCCACATACCTCTTCGGGTCAATCCACTCGCAAGTCCAATATACCGCACGTAGTATGTCAACCTATAATGATCATAATACGTCCATTAGACTCTATCTTCAACGTAGAACATTCAAGTCCCTTATTTCTACGGAAAATTGGACAGCACTTCCTTTGTTTCTACATACTTTGCCACCTTTTTCAAGGCCGAATTCAATAACCAAACACGCCACATTTAAGGCTCAACAATGTAGTTAACAAATAGGGGATTACATGCCTACTAGGCGTGTAAAATTCCGCCCCACAATTGATATCAATCTAGTACAAACTACAAGGTCCAATTCGGCAACTTTGAGGTATAACAACATAAATTCTTATCCAATCCCTTTTCAATCCAAATTCTTATCCAATTCCTACATGCAATATATCTAAAGACAATATTGACAACTACAAGTCCTTTCTTCCATACATGCAACACAATTTTACTTAAAGAAATGAATGGATTGTTACCTTAGAGTTTACCCAAATTAGTCCAACAAATTCCACTTGCCTTCCTTCCACAATCACCTCCACAAACCTCCTACAAGCTTGTCAACATATTTCCTTCTTGCCATCTTTCCAAATTCCTCTAGGCTCTCCTTGAATTTCTAGAGAGAAGGAGGAGTGATTTTTAGAGAGAAGGGAGCTCTTTCAAGAATGACCAAGTCTTCAAGACTTGGTCAATAAATAGGACATGCATAAAATCATATGGGGGGGGGGGGGGACACTTGTCACCCTCCCATGGCCTTTTTTTTAAAAAAACAGTTCAGATTTTCCCCAGTTCGCAGAACCGCCTCGCCGCGACCAGATCCGGCCATGCGCTGAAACTTCCGAGAATCTTCAGTACTGCCGGCGCCGCGGCCCTGCATTCCGGCGCCGCAGCGCTGCAACTTCCCACTTCGCGCCGCGCAGATCCGGCCACGCGCCAGCGTGGCCCCGACCGAAAATGCTTTTCTCGCCGATCACGACCGAACTTGTAACTTCCATAACTTTCTACTCTGATGTCCTATCGACGAACGGTTTGTTGCGTTGGTAACTAGACTCAACGAGCTACGTACTAGGCCTTTGAAACACCTAGGAACTCCTAATACAACTGGACATAAACCGCCTCAAAGTTGACTAAAACCCGTCCGAAACATTCTGTCAACCTATCTTTCTACAATTTAAATCTTAATTCCTTTCGTACGTTCTCATAAGCATGACCTGAATTACGGGGTGTAACATGGGGAAAGGGTTTGTGTTTTATTGTTGGCCAAGAGGCTTCTCGACTTTGGTGTGATCAATGGGAAAAGGTTTGGCTTTTCTTGGATACAAAGTTGAGCTTAAACTCCTTCACACTTCTTTGTGGCGTCTAAGTAGATGAGAGGATGTATTTGTCTTTTCAATACTTCATCTTCTTGGAACTAGTTTGGAATCTTTCATTCCTTGTATTGGTGTTTCTTGGCCGAAGGGATAAAGGACTATTTCGACCAACACTTCATCTTTTTGGTGTCTTCAAGTTGGTTCATGAATTGTCCCTTTGGCAGCCACATCTTCTAGACCATTCTTGTCCTTGCCACCTTGGCTTGAATATCTTCCACTGCCTTATCACCTTGATGACCTTTCGGCCTTGTCCCTTTATTACATATTATATTAACTATGTCCTAATGGGAGCTAAGAGTTATTTACACATTACATCGTGTCCTAGGGAGAATTACAAGCACTAAGAACTAAAGATAAGCTAAAAAAACATGGTCTTCGGCCAAGACCTATATACAAAGCTGAATAAAATATGTGCTTGAATATTCACGTAACAAGCCCAATGCCATTCCATGTTCTATGCCGTAATAAGCACATTATCATCGGATGATTAAGCATATTCGGAACTTTGAGCTTAGCACATCGAGAATAAAATTGGAACCTTGAGCTCACGGGGATTTTTCCATCAGTAAATTTCCCAGATGTTGTCATCATCCACCATGGCCTATCACATTCCTCATATGCTTCATGTATCTCCAACTCTTGTGTGATATGTTTCACAATATCCTCAGGAATAGGTTTTGTAGCTTGTTGACATCCCAGGTTCCTTCTATCATAAGTGTATGCAGATCTTGTATACTTTCATCAATCTCAAACTCTTCAATGATTGAAAAAGCCCCCAAAGTCACAAATTTTCATGTGGTAGAGCTACTGGGAGCCACTTATGAAGAAGTTGTGTAACAAATCCCTATGTTGGTCATGTACCGAATGGTTGCATCCACTATGCTACAAAATGGTTTCGAACAAGGAAAGGCTCTCGGGAAGGATCTACATGGCATAACGGAGCTGATCTCAGTTCATGAGAACTACTTCCACTATGGTCTCGGGTATGTACCCAGCCGTGAAAAGACCTCTTAAGAAGGAAAAAAGAGGAAGGGTCCCCTAAAGCTGCGCAAGCTGATTCCTAACCAGTATCAGTCATTTCCAGTCAGTATGCCAGTGCTGAATAAAGATGATTATGAGGAAGGAATATGGATGATGTTCCAAGAAGAAGAATGCCTCGGGGTCTTGGAAGAATGCATTAAAGCACCAACTATTCGTGATGCCAATCCGAGCGAGAAACTTTTCAACTGGACCTCTAACCACTCCTAGTTCCTCGATACCAATGATGATTTTTTAAAAGTTTTATGAAAAATCGGTGTAGTAAGGCCAAAGCCCGATTACTCACCTTTTATTTATTTTCCCCGTGATATCATAAAAAATGAAAATGACTCGATGTTGATCAAAGTCAGGATCATAGTTTGTATTTACTTTTGCAAATTAATGAAGCCTAGATTTATCCATGACCACCATATTTCATGACATGCGATGATGAAACAATGATACCAGAAGATCTCATCAAGGAAATGGAACACCTCGAGAATGAATAGAATCCCAACCTAGATGAAACTGAAGTGATCAACTTGGGGTGTGAAAGGTCGGTAAAAGAGATAAGAATCAACACACACCTAGGGTCATCTCAGAAAGAGGAGTTAATTAATCGGTTGAAAGAGTATGTGGACATCTTTTCATGGTCATACGCTGATATGCCCGACCTGAGTACAGACATAGTAACACATAAACTTCCATCAATACTGGCTTCACACCAGTTAGCAGAAGATCAGACATTTCAAACTTGAGTTGAGCGTGAAGATTTGAAGTTGTGTGGACTAATGGGACCTCAACAAAGACATTCCCAAGGATAATTTCCACTCTCGAACATTTATATCCTCATCGATAACTGTGCCAAGCACGAGCTGCAGTCGTTCATTGATTATTTTACCGAATATCATCAGATTTTGTTGGAAAAGCAAGATTAAAAAAATATAGCTTTCATCACACTGTGGGGAGTGTATCACTACTGGGTAATGACATTTGGTCTCAAAAATGTTGACGTCATTATCAAATTTAAAGAAAATGCAGATCATATCACACACATGTGGAAGTTCTTCGACAGACTCCAGAAATATAATTTGAAGTTGAACCTAACCAAATACGTATTTGGAGTGCTCGCCAGAAAATTACTCGAGTTCATAGTCAGTCAGGGAGTCATATAGGTAGACCTATCAAATATCAAGGTGATACGGGATTTTCCCCCTCTGAAGACTAAAAACGGAGGTCATGAGTTTCCTTGGATGGTTGAACTACATTGATTGCTACATAACTCAGTCCACAGTGATCGTTGAGCCCATACTCAAGCTACTAAAGAAAGATGCGCCAACAAAATAGAACGATGAATGTTAAAAGACAGTTGATACTATCAAGAAGTACCTCTCCAAACTTCCCATTTTGGTTCCACAAAGGCCAGGAAGTCCTCTGCTTCTATACTTACCAGTATTGAACAACACCTTCGGGTGCATGTTAGGGAAACATGATGAAGCAGGAAAGAAGGAACACGCCAACTACTACCTGAGCAGGAAGTTCACAACCTGTGAGACATGATGTACTTTGGTAGAAAAGATGTGATACGCATTGACATGGGTGGTTCATAAGCTGAGGCAATGTCTGTCATCATATACTACCCACCTCATCTCCAGAATGGATCCGTTGAAGTACATTATTCGCCAGCTCATGCCTATTGAAAATATGGCCAAATGGCAAATGCTATTGAGTGAATTCGACATTGTGTACATGATTTAGAAAGCTGTCAAAGGTTAAACATTAACCGATTTTCTCGTTGAAAGTCTGATTGATTATGATGCATAACCACTCAGAATGTACTTCCTTGATGAAAAGGTACTCATGTTAGATGAAAGAGGGTTAGAACCCTATTCAGGTTGGAGAATGTGCTTTGATGGTGCAATTTATAATTGAGGTTCCGAAATCGGTGTAATATTTGAATAAAAAACAGGACATCACTATCCAATGGCCGCAAAACTTATGTTCCGGTGTGCTAATAACATGGAAAAGTAGTGGAGTTGGGGTGGGTGTTATTGCTGAGGATTGGGTTTTAGAAGGTTGGGTATTTTTATTAGGAGGTTGATTTTTTGTAGCTTTGGATTTTTGGGACGGGTTTTGCTTCCCCATATTTTTGGTAGTAGGTTTTTGGGCTTGGGGAGCATTTTTCTTTCTTTTTTTACCGACAACAACTTGCCAGTCATTTGGATTTTGAAGAGTAGGATTTGGATTTTTTGGAGTGTCCAAAGGGATTGGATTTTGTGGAGTATTAATGGGATTTGGATTATCCGACGGATTTGGATTTTGTGGGTTGTCTTTGGGTGGAGGAGGATCAGGATGGGTGTTTTCTTTGTCCTTCGAAGGTCTCATCGAAGGATTGAGTTTCCAACACTCGTGCACATCATGTCCTTGAAGGGAACAATTAGTGCAATACTTTGGGAGAAAGTCAAACTGGGTCTTGTAAGAATTCGTTTGAATTCCTCCCTCGGCAGCAATTTTTATTTGGATATTTTTGGGATGATGACGCAACAAATCTAATTCGACCTTTACCTTAGCACAACTAGGGCAGGTCTTCATTTTGGTTGCTGCATTAACACAAATGGGTCTACCCACAACAGAAGCAATAGACAATAGAGTAGACTCGTCAAAATAAACGGGTGAGAGGTTAGGGAATGAAACCCAAGCCCAAGCTATACTTGTTTCTTTTTTCGGATCAAAGGAAACCTCATATTTCATGGTGCGCAACGGATAAGATTCCCTCTTGTCCTTGATATCAAAACTAGAAGAGATGGACATGAGCGTATCATAATCTTCTTCAATGGAGCATCGAATCAGAATATGACGGCTAAACAGATAACCAATTCTAGCATGGGCTTTCAATTTCAGCTATTTAGGTAATTCAGTCCTTAGAAAATCTAAGTGAGGCATACCATGACTAAATTTACCTATAACCACCCATTTCAATTCTTGATGCGCAATCAGCACTTCAATTTCATATTTTTGAAACATTAATGTAGGTTCTCCATGTAGATAATTTACCTATTTATGCGCTAACGAAGGTGGTAGTTGACTGTTCTAAGTTGTAGTGGGACCCGCTGATCCAGCTACCGGAGCTGATGACCGAACATCTTGTGCATACGGAATTGATGTTGTGGGGATGAATTAATGGTGGAAAATCTGATGTGAGGGACTGGGCAGCGTCTACTGGAAGCTGCCCAACCGCCGGAATCGCCATTTTCGACGTCAACAGTGAGCTTGAGTTAGCAACAATGGTGAAATGCAATTTAGGAAGAATTGAGGCACGGGGTTGGTATCAAATTGTATCTAAGAGCAAGATGAACTCAATGGTATAACTCCTAGCCGTCGACTATCACTGTACTGGCCGGAAAATTGAAAACCTGATCGGAAAAATCGTGGTGGTCGATCCAACGAACAAGAATGAATTGAAGGAGGTGAGTGGTATCAAAATGTCAGCAATACCATACTAAATCTATATATACTAACCACGACCGTCGATTGAAACTCCGTTGGCCGAAATTTCAATTACGGCGGCTAGGGTTTCGTATTAGATCGCGATTGTCGATTTGGTGTTTGGGGATGAATCAAAGCTCGTGGGTGGTATAGAAAGAAAGTCTAGGTGATGGTGGTCATAGTGGTGTTACTCCCCGCCGTCGATTCTCGCCCAGTTCGCTGGAAAATGCCAAAACACTATTGAAAAACTGGGCAGTTTTTTTATCTGAAATTGCCGGTGTTGTAGGTTGAATCGATGGACGTGGTTGGTATATAAATGATGGGCTTGACGAGACGAAGCTATTGGTATAAGCCTCTTCTTCGTTGGACTCGTGAATCAGCCGGAATTTGAGAAATTCCACCGGAATCACTATTCACCCGCGATTTCGCCGAAAATAGAGAGCATTTCGGGTTTTAGGGTTTAGGTTTTTTTTAGATGAGAAAGTGTCACATAAGTTAAGACAGATGGAGTATTTTTTTATTTAATCCCCCCTTCAGGAGCTCCCCCTTTGCTCCTTTGGTGACTCGAACTCACAACTTTTGAGTTGAAAGTGGATGAGGGAGAATTCACCTACCAATATTGTGGATTTTTTTCTACAATGATTTATATACCTTGGGAGAGGGTTTGAGAGCTTATAGGTTTAATTTGGTGCAAACATGAAATGAATTGAAGAAGGGGTCGAGATTATACTTTATATAGGGAAAACACCACATCTAATATGCAGTGCATATGCCCATATGTGGTCGTATATGGTGGTAGTGATGTGGTGTAAGGGTGGCCTTGATATGTGGTGGTATCTGCGACGCAGACTGAGTTTCGTGGGGTGAAACGTTTAGCATATTGTCCTATCTATGCCAAATCTTGTCGAGATATGATTCCTTTTAACCCAATAACTTATAACGATCCATATACACTCTTAACATCCATTTATGTTGTTATACCCCGTATTTCCAGAGTATGTACGTGAGGGCGTACGTACGAAAGTCTAGCCTTAAAGTTTAGGCACAAGACGTTTTTTTGGGCACAACTCACTAAAAGAATCGTTTTTCGACGAAACGTTTTACTAAACTCGCGTAGGGTAAATTCTGGCTATGTCATTTCCAATTTTTGCGGATTTTTCCGAGAGACGAAACATTTTAGACCAACGGGAGGGTGACACTTGTCACCCTCATTGGACGGGAAAGTGGGCGTCCCCCCTTGGACGATGGACATGAATTTGGGGCTTGTTTTGTGGCCTAAAACATGGGTCAATGTTTTGTGGAGTAGGTTAGGGTGCACTTGGGCAAATCTCCACCTTACACTTGCCTTGCACTTGGCATCATCTTGGCCTTTGGTTGGCCACTTCTTGACCTATAAATACCCCCATTTGGATGAAGAGTTCTTCATCCACAAATCAATTTCCAAGTCTCCCACATCCCTCCCCTCTCCTTAGAGTTCTCGTCCAAGAAGCCTTCTCCCCCCCCCTCCCCCCCTCTTGAGTTGAGCTTAGCCGAGCCTCCCCTCCCTTGGTAGAAAAGTTGTCTTCCAAGTGTAGTTACTATACCCAAAATACCCTAGCCCAAATCCCTTAGTATTTAGTAGAAGTTGTGAAGAACTTCTAAGGGTTCTGAGCTATCTGAGCGCATACAAATTGTGAGCTAAACTTGCTCGGGAGGCGACGCTTAACTTGGATAATTTTTGGGCTTATCAAGGTAAATAAACTTATCCTTCTTTTGTAATTGGAGAATACATACTGTAGATGTATAGGAATAAGTATAAATACTTAGAAGGATATTACAGAATAGAATTGAACTGTTATCACGGTAGAAGGGTATAAAAGAAGAATTATTGAATCAGACTCACATAGACTGCTTTTACAAAGAGATCGATAGCTTACCGCAGTGGAAGTTGCTGCCAATTTCCATGAATAGAGAACCTCTCGCTAGAGCTTTATACAAGATCTGATCTAGACGTTGATAGACGTATTTGACTGATATAGGTTGATTCTCTGCGCGCGACATATTCGACTTGGCAGGAGGTTTTCGCCGAGAAGGTATGTGATTCTTCCTATACTCTTAAGCATGATATTTTAAGATATATATAGTACGGTAGACGTACATGTGTTAACTGAATAATAATCACGGCAATGTCTTTTGACTTAAGCCTGAATAATAACTACGGCAATGTCTTTTGACTTAAGCCTGAATAATAAGAATACTGATGCATTTTAAAAGAATACTGAATCATTTTTAACAGAAGAGAAATATTTGGTTTTTAAAACAAAAGCTTAAGAGTTATACTAGCTTTATGGGAAGTTAGGTATAACAACTTAAGAAAGATAAAAGGAACTGTTTACTTGTTTGTTTATAAAAGCCTTGTATTGATTTCTGTTAAGTGTAGTAAGATTGTTGGATAAGTAGACATATTATGATGCTACCTGTGTTAGTGTCTTATAATGCTGTGAAAGGGGGTCATTCTTGCTGTTCTTACGTTGCTAAACGGTAAGTCCATTATCTTGTTATTATATCACCTACCCTCGACTTATTATACCGAGGGCTTGCCACCCTTGATGCGGTCTATACGGCCTATGCATGCATGTGACTACGCGGAGTCGCGGAGTTCCGGATCGATCATTCCGGTGTTTTAGCCCGACGCGGGGATGCCTATGCGGTCCGGTGACTATGCGGTCTATTGAGACTATGCGGATCATGGAGTCCGGAGGTTACTGGGGTTAGCTAACCCCGATGCGAGGAATACCTCACGCGGTCGCAGTGACTATGCGATCGCGGAAGTCCAGACTAGCAGCATAATGATACTATGGGCGATTGACCTTGCTTCGATCATTCGCGCCTAGAAAAGACTCTACCGCTTACCTAT
Organism: Przewalskia tangutica; assembly: GCA_029844215.1. Lineage (NCBI taxonomy): Eukaryota > Viridiplantae > Streptophyta > Magnoliopsida > Solanales > Solanaceae > Przewalskia > Przewalskia tangutica. The sequence continues at coordinate 54,541,731 of CM056722.1, read as the reverse complement.
TATTGTTTGCTTTGTGATATGGCACTATGTGCAATCGAATCGATTGTATTTGCAAATGGTTTTAAATACTTGATTTCATTTAAGTACTTTATAGTTTCACATACTTGGTACCTGTTGTACTGACCTCCTTCGGGGGGCTGCGTTCATGCCGCAGGTTAGGGCAAGCAGGTGCTAGATCCGCATCTTAGGATCTTTGCTTTGGTGTCGAGCTCCATCTTCTCCGGAGGCTCTACTTTTGGGTATGATCTCCCTGTATTGTAGATAGTTTTGTACATTCATGGTATGGCGGGGCCCTGTCCCGCCATAGTTGTTTACTTCCATAGAGGTCTCTAGTTCTATTGTACAGTTGGGTCAGAATCGCAAAACTGGGTTATATATATATGCCGAAAGGCAAGCTTTTCATCGATAAAGCGTGTCTTATTTTACAATCGTTTATGTCTTGTTTTATATTCCGCCGATTACTCGATGTATGACTACTGGGTGCCGGGTAAGGCACGATCCACGCCCCGAACGTCGTGACAAAAGTGGTATCGAAGCGATTAATCCTGAAAGTGTCTACGCATCGTATCTAGTAAGTCTTGATTATCGGTTGTTGTGCACCACACCAATAATCGTGAGGCTATAGGATATTTAGGATTGGTTTCTATTCTTCTCACTCGAGATCGTGCCTTAGAGCCGTGTTATAAGTCGACCCTCTAACGTATTCCTTTTTGTAACGATTATGCCTCCACGTAAGGCAACCCGCCCAGAAGGGCAAGGCAAATGAGGAGCCGCCAATGGACACCGAGAGTTACGAGGGCTCGTGCCCGCCTATACCCGAGACGGCGAGTTCCATGACGCCGCGCCCCAAAGAGACCACAGCACTGCATTCTCCCGTCCCACACCGGGCGGAGGAGTTAGGGTACAAGGAGATGGCCCATCTATTGGCTAGATGTGGCTGCATGACGCAGATGTGCCGATGCAGTTAGCCTCAGCCCACCCTACCATACCCGTAGTTCACCCGAGGACGATAGTTTGAGGCTACGGATTTCCCGAGTCAGAGCCCGCCGTAGTTTTACTGTCGAGGCCGCAGGATGATCCGCAGGAGTTCATCCGCCGCCACAGAGGATTTTGAGGTGATCGTGGCGTCGGAGACCGAGTCCGTGACCTTTCGGTCGCGACGGCCGCGTGATACCGCACGATTGGTTTGATTCGCGAGCTTTCCCGAGGAGAGCATGCACTCCAGCAGTATGGGATGAGTTTTGGAGGCTTTTCTCACGCACTTCTTGCCTCCGCAGATGGCGAGGCACGGCCGAGTTTTTGTTGGCCGGCGCGCAGGCGCACTTAGGTAGTACAATGTCGAGTTCGATTCTTTGGCTCGATATGTCCTCGCTACCGTAGCAGATATGGAGGACCGTGTACACCGCTACGCCACCGCTAGATGATTATATGGCCGAAGTCTTGGCGCGTGTGTCTCTTCACCTGGTATGGACATTACCCGATGCAGCTCACGACCGGGATGCGAGAGCGTAGAGACCGTCGGTAGACCGATATCGCCAGCAGAAGGCGCCAAGACGGCCGCTTCTTTTGGTAGCCCTCGGGGTGGATGACATCGCCAGGTCTAGGTTTGCACCACACCACTCGAGCACTCCTACATCATTTTCTGCACACCAGAGCATTCGGGCGGTCAGGCCCCGTGACTTGGACTTCCAGGTAGCGCGGTGCTAACCGATCGAGGTCCGCCTGTGTGTCCGTTGTGGTAGATTCCATTCTGCGAGTCAGAGTACTACTCCGGAGCTTGCTATACTCAGGCCGCAGGTCATTACGCGAGAGTTTGTCCGACCGGGCGCGCCGTGGTAGGCTCACCTACGTGGTCTGCTGCGGCTCATCATCTCCTACAGCTTACTCGCCGAGGCGTGGTACTCATGGACCAGGTGTCGCGCAGAGGTCGTGGCGCGGTCCCAGATTCTAGCGGTCCTCGTAATCGCATTTATGCCTTGTCCACCGGGCAGATCGTGAGGCCTCACCGATGTCGCCACTGTACCTTATCGGGCCGTTATGATGTACGCTTTGATAGATCCGGTTCTACTGGCCCTATATATCTCCCTTATCGCTAGTAGGATAGGGATAGAGCACGAGTCCATAGACTTTCGAGGTAGCTACGCCAGCTGGGTGATTCGGTGGTAGCTCGGCGGGTATATAGGCTTGTCCGGTGACTATATATAGTCGCCGACCTAGCCAACTTGATAGAGCCGACATGACCGATTTCGATGTGATCACGGGCATGGATTGGCTAGCTTCTTGCTACGCCAATGTAGACCGCAGGAGAGAGTGGTACGGTTCAGCTCGGCGAGCCGATTGTTGAGTGGGAGGAGCATCAGACGCCGGCGGGTAGGTTTATTTCCTACCTCAAGGCTGGGAAGACGCGCAGGCGGGTACATCTACCATCTCGTTCGGTGTTTGATATCGAGGTCGCAGCGCGATTTTCATCGGCCCATGAGTCGAGAATTCCCAGACGTGTTTCCGACCTCCCGTATCCTCCCGAGAGGAGATCGAGTTTTGTATAGATGTGTTGCGGACACTCGCCTATTTCCATTCCGCCATACGTAATGGCACCCGCCGAGTTGAGAGAGTTGAAGGACCACCGAGAGATTTGCCGAGAAGCGGCTTCATCGACCTAGTGTTTCTCCCCGGGAGCGCCAGATTGTTCAGAAGAAGAAGGGCGGACGACGCCGCATGTGTGTTGACAGTGCAAATGAACAAGGTGACCATTAAGAATGATACCCTTCCTGTGATTGATGATTTGTTCGACCATTGGTGGCGCGAGATATTTCTCCAAGATTGATCTGCGTTCGCTATCATCAGTGCGAAGTCGAGAGGTGGATGTCCCTAGATCGCATTCCGACCAGACGCATTATGAGTTCAGTGGTCATGTCTTTTGGGTTGACCAATGCTCCGCAGTATTCATGGATTTGATGAACCGAGTGTTCAAACCATTTTTGGACACGCTTGTAATAGTGTTCATTGATGATATCTTGGTTTATTCTCGCCAGAGCAGAGCACGCGAGCATTTGGCGATCGTGGCCGACAGCTTCTCCGACCAGCAGCTATACGCCAAGTTTTCCAAATGTGAGTTTGGTTAGCTTCGGGCTTTTTCGGGCATATTGTCGGGCCGATGGTATTCGGTGGATACGCCAAGATCGAGGCATCAGACTTGGCCTGAACCTACTACTCCGGCAGAGGTTCGCGAGCTCGGGCCTCGCAGTTATTATCGGTTCGTAGAGAAGTTTGCTTCTATCTTTGCCCCATTGACTAGGCCGACTCGTGGCGCTAAGTTTGATGGACTGATGCTTGTGGCGTGGTTTCGATTGGCGAGATCGACGACCGCCCCTTCTTACTCTTCCGGAGGTCCGCACGTTATGTCGTGTATTGTGACGCGCCGTGCATCGTTGGGATGTGTGTTGATGCAGCAGGCAAGGTTATAGCGTATGCATCCCGGCACCTTAAGAAACACGGAGGAACTACCCCACCCATGATTTGGAGTCGCGGTGATTCACGCCAAGATCCGAGGCACTATTTGTATGGGGTTCATGTGGATATTTATACGCACCACAAGAGCCTCCAATATATCTTCACCGTAGGAGCCGAACTTACGGCGAGACGGTGGTTAGAGTTGCTTAAGGATTACGATGTTGATATCCTGTACCACCCGGGAAGGCCAATGTCAGGCGTATGCTCTAGTCGTAGGTCGATGGGAGCCTATCGGATGTGCAGCTAGAGAGGAGGGCATGGTTCGTGATTTGCATCGCCAGCGAGCCTGGTGTCCGCTGATAGATTCCGATAGCGAGGGTTAGAGTTCGTGAGGTTGCCGAGTCTTCCATCGTCGAGGAGGTGAAGAGGCAACAGTTCGAGGATCCGGTTTTGATTCGGTATCGTGATGCGGCTCTTCGTGAGGGGAAGGGTCCTTTTGAGGTAGCACCTGATGGGGTGCTAAGGTTTGAGGGCAGGTTGTGTGTTCCAGATGTTTCAGGGCTTCGGCAGCAGGTTCTAGGGGAAGCACACAGCGCGCGTTACTCTATCCATCCGGGGTCGACCAAAATATACCACGACCTTAGATCTGTGTATTGGTGGGATGGCTTGAAGAGGGACGTTGCAGAGTTCGTAGCTCAGTGCCCGTGTTGTCAGCAGGTGAAGGTAGAGCACCAGAGGCCTGGTGGTTTGTTACAGACGATAGAGATCCCGACCTGGAAGTGAGAGGTGATCAACATGGACTTTGTCACAGGATTACCTCGCACTCAGAGGAGACATGATTCTATATGGGTTATCGTCGACAGGCTGACGAAATCAGTCCACTTTCTTCCCGTCAGGACGAATTTTTCGGCTGAGGATTATGCCAGACTTTACATCCGAGAGATCGTCAGACTGCATGGAGTCCCTATTTCGATCATATCGCATGCAGGAGCCCGGTTTCGCTAACTTCCGAGGTCTTTCCGTAGGGTTTAGGGACGCAGTGAGCACGAGCATCGCATTCCATCCACAGACAGACGACAGCAGAGCGCACTATCCATACTTCGAGGATATGCCGCGAGCCCGTGTTATTGACTTCGTGGTAGCCGGGAGGACCATTTGCCTCTAGTTGAGTTTGCGTATAATAATAGCTACCACTCCGGATTCGGATGGCGCCTTATGAGGCCTTGTATGAGGAAGTGCGGATCGCCGATAGTGGTTTGATGTTGGCGAGGTACAGTTAGTGGGACCAGATTTGGTGCAGCAGGCAGTGGATAAGGTAAAGCTTATCCGGAGCGTCTTGTGATACCGTAGTCGATGGTCATATGCAGATCATCGTCGTCGACATCTGGAGTTCACAGTTGATGATTGGGTTTTCATGAAGGTGTCACCCATAAAGGGTGTGATGAGATTCGGGAAGAAAGAGAAACTCAGCCCAAGGTACATTGGGCCCTATCAGATTGTCCGCAGGGTAGGCAAGGTTGCCTACGAGTTGGATCTGCCGTCCGATCTGGAGGCAGTGCATCCGGTGTTTCATGGTTCTATCGGAGAGATGTATCGGATCCATCTAGGGTACACCCGATTGACGATGTCCAGTGACCAGGGGTTATCGATGGCGAGATTCCCATAGCGATAATCGATCGTCGGTTAGGCGTCATGACCAAGGACGTGGCTTCCACAAAGTCTTGTGGGCGACGAGCTCGTGGAGAGATGACGGGAAGCTGAGGAGGACATGAGGCAGAGGTATCCTCACCTATTCCCCACACCTCCAGGTAACTTACTTTCCTACTTGTAAATATGCATTATCGTTTATGCTTAAGTGTTGTTTTGTGGCCGTGTGTGGCATTTTCAAACTGTTTAAGTTATGAGGAACCTTATCGTTAACTGTCTTGGGAAGGAACATTCGGGACGAATGTTTCTAAGGAGGGGAGAATGTTATACCCCGTATTTCCAGAGTATGTACGTGAGGGCGTACGTACGAAAGTCTAGCCTTAAAGTTTAGGCACAAGACGTATTTGTGGGCACAACTCACTAAAAGAAACGTTTTTCGACGAAACGTTTTACTAAACTCGCGTAGGGTAAATTCTGGCTATGTCATTTCCAATTTTTGCGGATTTTTCCGAGAGACGAAACATTTTAGACCAACGGAGGGTGACACTTGTCACCTCATCGACGGAAATCAAGGCGCCCTCGACGATGGACATGAATTTGGGGCTTTTGTGGCCTAAAACACGGGTCAATGTTTTGTGGAGTAGGTTAGGGTGCACTTGGGCAAATCTCCACCTTACACTTGCCTTGCACTTGGCATCATCTTGGCCTTTGGTTGGCCACTTCTTGACCTATAAATACCCCCCTTTGGATGAAGAGTTCTTCATCCACAAATCAATTTCCAAGTCTCCCACATCCTCCCTCTCCTTAGAGTTCTCGCCCAAGCCTTCTCCTCCCTCTTGAGTTGAGCTTAGCCGAGAGCCTCACCCCCCTCCCTTGGTAGAAAAGTTGTCTTCCAAGTGTAGTTACTATAACCAAAATACCCTAGCCCAAATCCCGTAGTATTTAGTAGGAGTTGTGAAGAACTTCTAAGGGTTCTCGAGCTATCTGAGCGCATAAATTAGGAGCTAAACCTTGCTCAGAGCGACGTTTAACTTGGATAATTTTTGGGCTTATCGAGGTAAATAAACTTATCCTTCTTTTGTAATTGGAGAATACATACTGTAGATGTATAGGAATAAGTATAAATACTTAGAAGGATATTACAGAATAGAATTGAATCATATCACTAGAGAAGGGTATAAAAGAAGAATTATTGAATCTGACTACATAGACTGTTTTTACAAGAGATCGTATAGCTTACCGTAGGGAAGTCGCCCGAATTTCCATAGAATAGAGAACCCTCGCTAGAGATTTATACAAGATGCCTAGACGTTGATAGGCGATTTGGTGATATAGGTTGATTCTCTCGCGCGACATATTCGACTTGGCGAGGTTTTCGCGAGAAGGTATGTGATTCTTCCTATACTCTTAAGCATGATATTTTAAGATATATATAGTACGTGACGCGTACGTGTTAATCGAATAATAATCACGGCAATGTCTTTTGACTTAAGCACGAATAATAACTACGCAATGTCTTTTGACTTAAGCCCGAATAATAAGAACTCGATGCATTTCAAAGAATATCAATCATTTTTAATGTAAGAGAAATATTTGGGTTTTAAACAAAAGCTTAAGAGTTATACTAGCTTTATGAGAAGTTAGGTATAACAACTTAAGAAAGATAAAAGGAACTGCTTACTTGTTTGTTTATAAAAGCCTTGTATTGATTTTTGTAAGTAGTAAGATTGTTGGATAAGTAGACATATTATGATGCTACCGTGTTAGTGTCTTATAATCCGTGAAAGTGGGTCATTCTTGGCGCTTACGTTGCTAAACGGTAAGTCTGTTGTATCATATTATATCACCTACCCTCGACTTATTATACCGAGGGCTTGCCACCCTTGATGCGCGTCTATACGGCTACATGCGCAATGTGACTATGCGAGTCTGCGGAGTTCCAGGATTGATCATTCCGGTGTTTTAGCCCGACGCGGATGCCTATGCGGTCCGCGTGACTACGCGGTCTATTGAGACTATGCGGATCGCGGAGTCCGTGAGGTACCGGGGTTAGCTAACCCCGATGCGAAGAATACCTCATGCGGTTACAGTGTGACCTATGCGATCGCGGAAGTCGTGACTAGGCGCATAATGATACTATGGGCGATCGCCTTGCTTCGATCATTCGCGCCTAGAAAAGACTCATTCGCTACCTATTATTGTTTGCTTTGTGATATGGCACTATGTGCAACTAAACTGATTGTATTTGCAAATGGTTTTAAATACTTGATTTCATTTAAGTACTTTACAGTTTCACATACTTGGTACCTGTTGTACTGACCTCCTTCGGGGGGCTGCGTTCATGCCGCAGGTAAGGGCAAGCAGGTGCTAGATCCGCATCCTTAGGATTTTTGCTTTGGTGTCGGGAGCTCCATCTTCTCCGGAGGCTCTACTTTTTGGGTATGATCTCCCTGTATTGTAGATAGTTTTGTACATTCAGGGTATGGCGGGGCCCTGTCCCGCCATAGTTGTTTACTTCCTTAGAGGTCTGTAGTCCTATTGTACAGTTGGAGAATAACTGCAAAACTTGGGTTATATATATATGCCGAAAGGCAAGATTTTCATCAGATAAACTGTGTCTTATTTTACAACTGTTTCATGTCTTGTTTTATATTCCGCTGATTACTCTGATGTATGACTACTTGGGTGCCCGGGTAAGGCACCAGTCACGGGCCCCGGAACGGATCGTGACATATGTCATACATGACCCTCGGAACAAGGCTCGAGTCATCTGAACTTAAATCGTCTAATAAGGTTCTTAAACATGCGCGAAATAACGAGCATAACTCATAATATTTTAGATGTGCTTTCAATTTTGGCACAAGGTATTCCTTATCCTTTTTATACTCATTATACTCTTCTTATATTATATTGTCTTGACACGATGCATACAATATAAGGAGTGCAAGCACGAAGGGCGTAACAACTTTTTAATCTCTTATGACTTCGTCGGGTTTCAACTCGACCATTCCTTAACCTTTCCAATAAAAATTTCTTCCTTATCTTAGGCTTCTTAAAATAAGGTATATTGTTATACCCCGTAGTTCCAGAGTATGTATGTGAGGACGTACGTACAATTTTTAAGCCCTAATTAGGTTGAGGATGAAATTGTGAACTTTCGTCGGAAAAGATTCCGAAACTTGTGAAGGAAATTATACGTTTTTAATATTTTAACCAATTACGGATTTTTCCGAAAGATGAAATATTTTGGACCAATAGGAGGGCGACATGTGTCACCCCACTTAGGCCATATTGGACGATTTGTATGGCCAAGTGGACAAGGTCAAGTGGTCAAAGTCTTGGAAGATTTTTTTTTGTTGAGATAGTGGGAGTAGGTGGGCGTTTTTTTGTGGGCAAGTGGGGGAAGGTTGGACGGTTTTTGGAGGAGCATGTGGCTAGCCACATGGCTCAATGTTGTGGTGGACATATGTCCCCATGTTGTGGTGGACATATGTCCCCATGTTGTGGTGGACACTTGGTGGAAGACTTCTCTTGAACAAGCTACCTAATCTACACCCTCCACTTGCTTGAATCTTGGCCCTTCATTGTTCTATAAATACCCCCCCCCTCAAGTGCAAGACTTCTTCATCCATTAAACATTTTCCAAGTCTCAAAACTCCCTCCCCCTTTGAGTAGTTCTCGTCCAAAACACTTCCCCCCCCCTTTCCTAGCTCTCGTCCGAATACTTCCCCCCCCCCCGGTAGAAAGTTGTCTTCTAGTATTGTTACTATGCCAAATACCTTAGCCTAAATCCCTTGTAGTATTTCCCAAGTTACCTCTATACTAAAAGCCCAGAAATACTACTTTATATCCATTAGTCACAAACGAAACCCTAAGGAAAAATCTTCATAGTTGGTTGAAGTGTTAAGAGAAGTTGTTTAGAAACTTCTAAGGGTTGCTTGGAGCGGGTTGGAGCGTAAGGAATTGGAGCTAAACGTTGCTCAAGATCGACATATAATCTTGGATAATTTTGGGCTTATCGAGGTAATGATCTTTATCCCCCTATTGTAATTGGATATTACATGTTGTAGTAATGTATATGTTATACCCCGTATTTTCCAGAGTATGTACGTAAGGACGTACGTAGAAAAGTTTGAGCTTTAAAGTAGGCTAGGGCCGAAATTTTTGTTCACAAGTACCGAAAGGAATCGTTTTTCGACGAAACGTTTTACAAGACTCGCGAAGGGAAAAATACGGCTATGTCATTTATTATTTTTGCGGATTTTTCCGAGAGATGAAACATTTTGGACCAACGGGAGAGTGACATGTGTCACCCTCATATTGGGCGTTGAAATGGGCGGCAAGTTGGACGATTTAAAGGTCAATGAGTTGGTAGGATATTTGTGATATTTTGGTGGTAGATGGATAAGGTACACATGGGTAAATCCTAGCCCTACACTTGCCTACCACTTGGCTTCATCTTGGCCATTGGTTGGCCATTGCTTGACCTATAAATACCCCTTTAGTTGATGAGTTATTTCATCCACACTTAGACATTTTCAAAGTCTTGAAACCCCTCTTCCCCTTTGATAGTTTCTCGTCCACAACACCCCTCCCCCTTTGTGAGGCCTTGGCCGAGAGCACCCCTCCCCCTTTGTAGTGTTCTAGCCGAGCCTACCCCCCCCCCCCCCCTTTGCCTAGTTGTCTCGTATAAATACCCTTCCCTTGGTTGAGAAATACTTCTCCAAGTATTGTTGTAATGCCAAAATACTCTAGCCCAAATACCTTGTAGTACTTTCCAAAGTTACCTCTATCGTAGAGCAGGAAATACTACTATATTCCATTTAGTCACAAAAACGAAACCCTAAGGAAAACCTTCATAACCGGTTGAAGTGTTAAGAAGAAGTTGCGTAGAACTTCTAAGGGTTGTTTGGAGCGGGTTGGAGCACCCGGAGTAGGAGCTAAACGTTGCTCAGGATCGACATAAAACTTGGATAATTTTGGGCTTACCGAGGTAAATAATCCTATCCTTCTATTGTAATTAGAAATTACATACTGTAGTTGTATAAAAATGAATATAAGATTCATAGAAGAGAATTGAACTGTAATAGAAGGATATTCTGTAAAAGAATTGAATCAAATCACGTCGGAAGAATATTAAAGAAGAAGATTAAGCGTACTTACATAGAATTTGTATTCTGATGAACTTAACCTTTATTGGTTGAATGTTCTGCGAGTAGCATGTACTACTTGGAAGGTGGACAAGGCTAGCCGGGTTATAGCCGTGGAGCGTTTTGCTAATAGTCGATAATCGTCGCGAGGTATGTGATTCTTCCTATCCTCTTGAGCATGATATTTTAAAGAATATATATATAGTACGGTAGACGTACGTGTGTTAACTGAACGTAGTTGTATGGCAATGTCTTTTGACTTAAGCCTGAATAATAAGAATCTTGAAGTATTCCAAAGAATTAAGAAGCTGTTTGAAAGAAGAGTAATGCTTGGTTTTAAAAGCTTAAGAGTTATACTAGCTTTATGGGAAGTTAGGTATAACGACTTAAGAGAGATAAAAAGGAATGGTTTATTAATCTTTGAAGTTAAGAGACTTGACTTAAATGAATTAATATGAATTTTGTGTGAAACCTCATTCGTGAGTAATGAGTACTTGGTTTTTAAAAGGAATAATGTTTTACTGATTTTGGAAATCATAATGAGTATCGACAAACCACTGCAGCGTTAATAAAAGGAAATGTTTTGACTAATTAAGTATTATTAAAACCAGTAGAAACCTCCATCTGCATAGAAGCTAAGATGAGACAAAATGATATTACATTTCCTAGATCATGGCTGCTTTAATAAGATTGATTATGAACCAGAATAACCTACTCACATATAAGGCATATGTTTTCTCAAATTGTTTAAAAGAGAATCATATTCTTAAGTGATTAAGACTATGAACTATGAAACCTTTCTAAAATAAGAGACTTAAGTACTTGAAATTAGGCAAACTTGAACTTAGGGAAAATAATGTTGTTACTTGATGTTGAAAAGGAAAGTGTTTGGGTTTACCTAAAAATGTGAGTCACCCTATTTTTATACTACGGGTATCGGGTGACCTTTATAAAAGAAATGGATCTTTTAAAAAGAATTTAACGTATGTAATACTTTGGGGTCAGAACCTGGACTTTGGCCTAAAATAAACTTGAGTTGTGTGTAACTTGCCTATGTTTGTGTTTGATAGCCTTGTTGTGCAAATACTGTATTTCTATACCACCGCGTCTCTCGATGGAGGGCCGGCTGATTTGTTATGAACGATTCTTCACCGAGTCCCATGGGATGGGCCGGGACACGTATTTCATCTGATTCTTCACCGAGTCCCATGGGATGGGCCGGGACACGTATTCCATCTGATTATTCACCGAGTCCCACGAGATGGGCCGGGACACGTATTTCATCTGATTCTCGACCGAGTCCCACGGGATGGGCCGGGACACGTATTCCACATGATTCTTTACCAGTCACGGGATGGCGGGACACGTATTCCACGATTTATACCTAGGCTGGCGGTGAGGAAGGAGTTCCACGGGCATGAGGGATGACGTGAGGGCGTGAGTCCCTGACTTGACATGACTGCTTTTATGTTGTGAACTGTAGTTTGGTTATCATACATGTCTCCTGCTTTATATAGAAAATTATGATTTCATTTATAGTATTTCTGATTTCACATACTTGGTACTGTTATCGACCTCCTTCGAAGCCGTTCATCCGCAGTAAAAGTATCGGTTGTGGATCCTCGCTCATAGGATCACGATTTAGCGTGTCGGAAGCCCCATTTCTTGGAGGCTTATCTTTTGGTATGTTACCACAGTGCAGAGTTCTTGTACATTCGGGGTATGGCGGGTGCTGTCCGTCATAGTTGTTATTACTTTCTTAGAAGTGCAGTAATCTTGTTGTGGGCGTCGTAAAGGATAACTGTTCGGGTTTTTATGTATATATCTGAAAGCGATTTTGGTTGCTTTGTTTATTTAATCAAATCTCTTATTTCATGTTTATGTTTTATTTCAGCTTCTTTTCTCTGATGTTGTATCACTAGGGTGCCCGGGGTAAGACACCAGTCACGGGCCCGGGTTCGGGTCGTGACAAAAGTGGTATCAGAGCAGTTAATCCTCGGAAAGTGTCTACGAGGCGTGTCTAGTAAGTCTTGATTATCGGTGTGTTGTGCACCACATCTATAATCGTGAGGCTATAGGACATTTAGGATTGGTTTCCATTCTTCTCATTACGAGATCGTGCCTTAGCCGTGTGATAAGTTGGACCCTCGACGTATTCCTTTCATTTACCGATTATGCCTCGCGTAAAAGGCAACCCGGGCGAAGGCAAGGCGGCCGTAGGAGCCGTGAGTAAACACGGAGGTTACGAGCGAGGCCCGATCGTTACGAGATAGTGCTTCCGACGGCGAGTTTTGCGACGCCGCGCCACGGGCGAGTTTAGAAGCGCGGCGATGGTCTGCGAGACTACTGATACGAGCCTCGATCCCACGGCTGGAGCGAGATGAGATGGGGTACAAGAGATGGCGATTCGCCGTGGTCGTGGCGAATATGAGAAGGCTGAATCGCAGCGATTCGTCCCAGAGCACCGTAGTTCACCCCGAGCGATTTGAGACTACGGACTTTACGAGTTGTAACTGCCGGTGTTATATGGATCGAGCGAGGATGACCTCAGAGTTTATCAAGCGGCTCTGAGGATCGTAAAGTGATCCAGTCCGCAGGCGGTCGGTGGTATTGGTTCGCATCACCGCGTGATCTGCGATCGGTAGTTTGATTCGTGAGCTGTCGGGAAGAGCATGCACTTCCAGCCGTTTGGGGAAGTTCTCAAGGGCTTTTCTTGCACATTTCTTGCCCCACGGATGAGAGGGCTCGGGTAAATGATTTTTGACGTTGAGCGGGGCGGGCGGGACGGTTAGAGAGTACAATGTGGAGTTCGACTCATTAGCTCGGTATGTTCACGTAGTAGCGATATGGAGGGCCAGTACACCGCTACGTCACCGGGCTAGATGATTACTTGGCGAGCTTGTGCGGGTGTAGCTCTTCACCGTATGGACATTGTCCGCATGCAAGCTCATGCACTAGGATGTGAGGCACGGAGGTCGACGGAATGACCGAGATCGCGAAGAGGCGAGCAGCGAGGTCCTTTGGTAACTTTCGAGGCGGGCGCCTCGGCCAGAACTAGTTATGTACCTCCGCCCGATGCAGTGGTCCTCCACGGTCTTGAGAAGTTCGGTATTCGAGCTGATCGTGGCTCGTGGCTTCGGTTCCGAGATATACATGGGTTCTAGATCGGGTTGAGTTTTCCTCGGTGTGCGCGATGTGGCGACGTCATCGAGAATGTCGTCTTTCTTTGCGGTGCTTGTTTTCTGCGGCCGTCGGGGCCATATGACGAAATCCTAATAGGAAGGATGCAGCGAATGACTCACCTAAGGTCGATGGCGAGTTCATCACCTTCTGACTATGCGCCTGCGCACCTATGATTAGAGTGGAGCGGTAGATTGTGTATATCCTTAACCTCTAGAGATTTGTATGCATGATATGATGACCTTATTATTGTGTGCTATATGCGGATAGCGTTATGTTGGTTATGAGTTAGAAAGCATGGTTAGTTGAAAGGATATGTATGGGGCATGGAAAGTGTGAACCTTAGAATATTTCATGTTGAGACCTTAGATGTAAGGTCATCTTGAATAAAAGATTTTACGGTTAGTCTTTGTTGAAATACTTGGTTTGCGTATAAATATGTTGTGGGATAAGTCCATGGGTAGTGTGAGATGGAAATGGTAGCTTTCATGACGTGAATTAGTAAGATTGTTCCGCATCAGGGAACAAGAAGTTTGGCGCGATTTGGGGTCGGGTCGAGGACCATTCGCGGGTCAACCCGTAACCCGGATTGAGGTGGGGTCAGCTCGAGGTGGTCCCGCCAGGTGGTAGGGTCACAAGGGTGCTAGGCCCAGGTTTAGGTAGCCATCGTACGAGTTCGTGGAGCGTTCGACCGGAAGTCGGGCCGATGAGGTCAGCCCATCTTGTCCTTCAGTCAGGATTGTTTACTCGGCAGAGGGTTATGCGAGATGTTACATCAGGAAGGTGGTAAGGCTGCACGAGGTGCCTACTTTCACCTTAAGACGCAGTGAAGCCCGTGTTATGGCTATTTCTTTTACGGAGGTTTTACCAGCGAGGTTAGGAACTCGGATGAGTCTTAGTATCGCGTTCGCCCTCGGGCGGTGTTTGGATTTGGGGGTAGCTGTAAGGAGTATTCGCCTCTTGGTTGAGTGTGTATTATAATAGCTACCATATCAGTATTCGGATATCGCCTTATGACGCCTTGTAGGGGCGGAAGTGTAGGTTGCCAGTCGGTTGGTTTGAGGTTGGCAAAGTTCAGATAGTTGGTCCGTACTTGATCCAGCAGGATATGGATAAGTTGAAGCTTATCCAGTAGGGGTTAGTGCAGCTCGAAGCAGCGAAGTCGTGCGGATAATTGGCGTCGACACTTGGAGTTCGAGTTGACGGTGGGTCTTGAAGGTATCACCCGGAAGGCGTGATGAGATTTTGGAAAGCGAAGCAATGGCGAAATGTGGTAAGTTTATTAGGAAGAACTCGAGTATACGAGGAGGGTACGACGAGCAAGGGAAGGAACAAACATGCGTTATTTTTGTGGCCATGTGTGGCATTGGCAACTTGTTTATGTTAAGAAGGACTTCATCGTTATCCGTATTGAGAAGGAATATTCGGGACGAATGTTTCTAAGGAGGGGAGAATGTTATACCCCGTATTTTCCAGAGTATGTACGTAAGGACGTACATAGAAAAGTTTGAGCTTTAAAGTAGGCTAGGGCCGAAATTTTTGTTCACAAGTACCGAAAGGAATCGTTTTTCGACGAAACGTTTTACAAGACTCGCGAAGGGAAAAATACGGCTATGTCATTTATTATTTTTGCGGATTTTTCCGAGAGATGAAACATTTTGGACCAACGGGAGGGTGACATGTGTCACCCTCATATTGGGCGTTGAAATGGGCGGCAAGTTGGACGATTTAAGGGTCAAGGGGTTGGTAGGATATTTGTGATATTTTGGTGGTAGATGGATAAGGTACACATGGGTAAATCCTAGCCCTACACTTGCCTACCACTTGGCTTCATCTTGGCCATTAGTTGGCCATTGCTTGACCTATAAATACCCCTTTAGTTGATGAGTTATTTCATCCATACTTAGACATTTTCCAAGTCTTGAAACCCTTCTTCCCCTTTGATAGTTTCTCGTCCACAACACCCCTCCCCCTTTGTGAGGCCTTGGCCGAGCACCCTCCCTTTGTAGTGTTCTAGCCGAGCCTACCCACTTTGCCTAGTTATCTCGTATAAATACCATTCCCTTGGTTGAGAAATACTTCTCCAAGTATTGTTGTAATGCCAAAATACTCTAGCCCAAATACCTTGTAGTACTTTTCAAAGTTACCTCTATACGTAGAGCCCAGAAATACTACTATATTCCCTTTAGTCACAAAAACGAAACCCTAAGGAAAACCTTCATAACCGGTTGAAGTGTTAAGAAGAAGTTGCGTTGAACTTCTAAGGGTTGTTTGGAGCGGGTTGGAGCACCCGGAGTAGGAGCTAAACGTTGCTCAGGATCGACATTAAACTTGGATAATTTTGGGCTTACCGAGGTAAATAATCCTATCCTTCTATTGTAATTGGAAATTACATACTGTAGTTGTATAAAAATGAATATACGATTCATAGAAGAGAATTGAACTGTAATAGAAGGATATTCTGAGAAAGAATTGGCGAAATCACGTCGGAAGAATATTAAAGAAGAAGATTAAAGCAGACTTACATAGGTGTATTTGATGGTGACTTAACCTTTATTGGTTGAATGTTCTGCGAGTAGCATGTACTACTTGGAAGGTGGACAAGGCTAGCCGGGTTATAGCCGTGGAGCGTTTTGCTAATAGTCGATAATCGTCGCGAGTTATGTGATTCTTCCTATCCTCTTGAGCATGATATTTTAAAGAATATATATATAGTACGGTAGACGTACGTGTGTTAAGCGAGCGTGGTTATGCAGCAATGTCTTTTGACTTAAGCCTGAATAATAAGAATCTTGAAGTATTCCAAAGAATTAAGAAGCCTGTTTGAAAGAAGAGTAATGCTTGGTTTTAAAAGCTTAAGAGTTATACTAGTTTTATGGGAAGTTAGGTACAACGACTTAAGAGAGATAAAAAGGAATGGTTTATTAATCTTTAAAGTTAAGAGACTTGACTTAAATGAATTAATATGAATTTTGTGTGAAACCTCATTCGTGAGTAATGAGTACTTGGTTTTTAAAAGGAATAATGTTTTACTGATTTTGGAAATCATAATGAGTATCGACAAACCACTGCAGCGTTAATAAAAGGAAATGTTTTGACTAATTAAGTATTATTAAAATCAGTAGAAACCTCCATCTGCATAGAAGCTAAGATGAGACAAAATGATATTACATTTCCTAGATCATGGCTGCTTTAATAAGATTGATTATGAACCAGAATAACCTACTCACATATAAGGCATATGTTTTCTCAAATTGTTTAAAAGAGAATCATATTCTTAAGTGATTAAGACTATGAACTATGAAACCTTTCTAAAATAAGAGACTTAAGTACTTGAAATTAGGCAAACTTGAACTTAGGGAAAAGAATGTTGTTACTTGATGTTGAAAAGGAAAGTGTTTGGGTTTACCTAAAAATGTGAGTCACCCTATTTTTATACTACGGGTATCGGGTGACCTTTATAAAAGAAATGGATTTTTTAAAAAGAATTTAACGTATGTAATACTTTGGGGTCAGAACCTGGACTTTGGCCTAAAATAAACTTGAGTTGTGTGTAACTTGCCTATGTTTGTGTTTAATAGCCTTGTTGTGAAAATACTGTATTTCTATACCACCGCGTCTCTCGATGGAGGGCCGGCTGATTTGTTATGAACGATTCTTCACCGAGTCCCATGGGATGGGCCGGGACACGTATTTCATCTGATTCTTCACCGAGTCCCATGGGATGGGCCGGGACACGTATTCCATCTGATTATTCACCGAGTCCCACGAGATGGGCCGGGACACGTATTTCATCTGATTCTCTACCGAGTCCCATGGGATGGGTCGGGACACGTATTCCACATGATTCTTTACCGAGTCCCACGGGATGGGCCGGGACACGTATTCCACACGATTTATACCTAGACTGCCGGCAGTGAGGAAGGAGTTCCACGGGCATGAGGGATGACTTGAGGGCGTGAGTCCCTGACTTGACATGACTGCTTTTATGTTGTGAACTGTAGTTTGGTTATCATACATGTCTCCTGCTTTATATAGACTATTATGATTTCATTTCTGATATTTCTGATTTCACATACTTGGTACTGTTATCGACCTCGCCTTGGCTGCGTTCATCTGCATGTAGAAGTATATCGGTTGTGGATCCTCGCTCATAGGATCACAGTTCAGCGTGTCGGGAAGCCCCATTTCTTCGGAGGCTTATCTTTTGGTATGTTACCACAGTGCAGAGGTTCTTGTACATTCAGGTATGGCGGGGCCACTGTCCGTCATAGTTGTTGTCACTTTCTTAGAGTGCATGAATCTTGTTGTGGCGTCAGTAAAAGGATAAGCTGTTGGGTTTTATGTATATATACAGAAGGCAACATTTTTGGTTAGCCTGTTTATTTAATCAAATCTCTTATTTCATGTTTATGTTTTATTTCAGCTTCTTTTCTCTGATGTTGTATCACTAGGGTGCCCGGGGTAAGGCACCAGTCACGAGCCCGGGTTCGGGTCGTGACAGTATAGTTGAGTATACTATATGTAGAATGAATATTAGAAGAAAATTGAACTATAATTACATAGGACTGTATTTACAGTAGACTTGTAGTGTTCCTGTGAAGTAGAATTGAACACGTCAGGTTAGGCGTGTAATCCACAGGAGTTGTTGGCACAGTAGCGGGCCTTGTTAGGGGAGGAGATTTATGTGATAGCGGGGAGGTCTTTGCCGAATTTTCCGTAGAAATATTCTACGTAGAGAACTAGAAGTTAATAGGCTTTTTATGGCTATTATAGGTGGAAGTACTACTGTCACGACCCGAACCCGGGCCCGTGACTGGTGCCTTACCCGGACACCCAAGTAGCCATACATGAGAGTAATCAGCGGAACATAAAACAAGACATGAAAATATTATGAAGTAAGAAACAGTAATCTGAGAAATCTTGCCTTTCGGCATATATATAAATCAATTTAAAACCGAACAGTTACATCTGTTATACCCCGTATTTCCAGGGTATGTACGTGGGGACGTACGTAGAAATTTGAGCCTTAAAGTTAGGCAAGGTTCGATATTGTACCTAACTACCAAAAGGAGTCGTTTTTCGGCGAAACGTTTCCACAGCTTTCGTAGGGAAAATTCCGGCTATGTCAATAATAATATTTGTGGATTTTTTCGAGAGACGTAACATTTTGGACCAACGGGAGGGTGACATGTGTCACCCTCACATTGGAACAGGTTGGACGGCAAAATGGGCTAGCTTGCACGTTTTTTGTGTTGAATTTTGGTCAAGGGTTAGGTAGGATATTTTGTGTAGATGGATAAGGTAGCACATGGCTAAATCTTGACCTTACACTTGCTATACACTTGGCTTGATCTTGGCCATTGGTTGGCCTTTGGTTAGCCTATAAATACCCCTCTAGTTGAAGACTTTCTTCATCCAAAAACTTGAGCAATCTTTCTAAGTCTCAAATCCTCCCCTCTCCCTTGTGAGTTTTCGTCCACCACCCCCTCCCCCTTTGAGAGCCCTTGGCCGAGAGCCTCCCCCCTCCCCTTTGTGGTGTTTAGCCGTGGGGTACCCCCCCCCCTAGCCTAGTTGTCTCGTATAAATACCCCCCTTTTGTGGTATTGAAATACTCTCCAAGTATTGTTATAATGCCCAAATACCTTGTAGTATTCCCAAGGTTACACTTATACAAAAGCCCAGAAAATACTATTATACTTCCCTCAGTCACAAAAACGAAAACCAAAGTAAATCTTCACCCGTAGTTGAAGTTATAAGTAGAAGTTGGTTAGAACTTCTAAGGGTTGGTTGGAGGCGGGTCGAGCGGAGTAGGAGCTAAACCTTGCTCAGGATCGACATTTAAACTCGGATAATTTTGGGCTTATCGAGGTAAACACTCTTGACCTTCTATTGTAATTGGAAATTACATGTTGTTGGAATATATAGTTGAAGTATACTATATATAGAATTGAACATAGTTGTGCGGCAATGTCTTTTGACTTAAGCCTGAATAATACTTACGGCAATGTCTTGCGACTTAAGCCTGAATTTAAATAAGAGAACTGAACTGTAGTTACATAGGGCTGTATTACAGTAGACTTAAGTAGCATTACTGTGTAGTAGAATTGTACACGTCCGGTTAGACGTGTTAACCCCCCCTGGTTGGCTTGGTAGCCGGCCTCGATAGAGGAGGAGATTTACAGCATTGCGGGGAGGTCTTCTTAATTTTACGTAGAATATTCTACATTGAGATCTAGGATGTTAATAGGCGCCTTGTGGCCTCTAGGTTGAAGTACTACGTATGGCGTGATCTACTTGGCTTAAGGAGTAGCCGACGGTTTGAGGTACTTGGAGCATTTTGCTATTAGTCGATAATCGTCGCGAGGTATGTGAACCTCTTCCTATCTGTTCTAGCATGATATGTGTATAACTATGTAGTACGGTAGACGCGTACGTGTGCTTAATGTATTTGATTGGTTTGAAACATAAAGTGTTATAACGGCTTTATGGGAAGTTGGTTATAACAACTTTATGTAGGTAAGAAAATGCTTTGTGGTTTCAAAGGGTAACTGATTTGACTTATAACGGATTTGATGTGTAGTAATAAAGAACTTGAAGTGTTTCAAAAAGACCTTTTTTGAAAGAAGAGTAATACTTGGCTTTGAAAACATAAGAGTTGTACTAGCTTTATGGGAAGTTAGGTATAACGTCTTAAGAGTGATAAAAAGAATGGTTTCTTGATTTTTGAAGATAAGAGACTTGACTTAATGGTATTGATATGAATTTTGTTAAAAGTGTGAAACCTCATTCGTGAGTAATGAGTACTTGGTTTTAAAAGGAATAATGTTTTACTGATTTCGGAAATCAGAATGAGTATCGACAAACCACTGCAGCGTTAATAAAGGAAAATGTATTGAATAATGAAGTATGGTATTAAAACCAAGCAACCTCCATGCATAGAAGCTAAGATGAGACAAAATGATATTACATTTCCTAGATCATGCATGTTTAATAAGATTGATTATAAACAAGAATAACTACTCACATATAAGACATATGTTTCTCAAAAGCGTTTAAGGAGAATTATGTTTTAAAGGATTAAAACTATGAGCTCTGAAACCTTTTCTAAAATGAGAAACTTGAGCATTTGAAATTAGGCAAACTTGAGCGTTTGGAAAATAAGGTTGTTACTTGATTTTACAAAGGAAAGCATTTTGGTTTACTTAACAATGTTAGTCACTCTATTTTTATACTACGGTATCGGGTGACCTTTGCAAAAGAAATGGATCTTTAAAAGGAATTTAACGTGCGTAGTACTTTAGTTAAAACCCGACTTTGGCATAAAATGAAAGTACTTTGAGTTGTGTATAACTTGCCTATGCTTGTTGTTGTGAAGCTTGCCTATGCTTGTTGTTGTGAAACTTGCCTATGCTTGTTGTGATAGCCTTTGTTGTATTCTGTACCGCGCCTCTCGATGGAGGCGGTTGATTTGTTATGAGCGATTCTACACCGAGTCCCACGAGATGGCGAGGACACGTATTTCATTTGATTATACACCGAGTCCCACGAGATGGCGGGGACACGTATTCCATCCGATTATACACCGAGTCACGAGATGGCGGGGACACGTATTTCATCGGATTATACAAGTCACGAAATGGCGAGGACACGTATTTCATCCGATTATACACCGAGTCCCACGAGATGGGCGAGGACACGTATTCCATCGATTATTCACCGAGTCCGGGATGGCGGGACACGTATTTCATCCGTTATCATACATGTCTCCGCTTTATATGACCATTATGATTTCATTTACGATCTTTTCTGATTTCACATACTTGGTACTGTTATCGACCTTCTGAAGTGCGTTAAATGCGCGGTGGAAGTACATCGATTGTGGATCCTCGCTCATGAGATCACGATTCGTGTCGGAAGCCCCATTTCTTGAGGCTTATCTTTTGGTATGTTACCACGAGTGCAGATTCTTATACATTCGTGGTATGGCGGGGCCTGTCCGTCATAAATTTGTAAAAATCTTAGAGTGCAGCCTTTGTTGTGTGGCGGGGTTTGTAAAAAGATATGATTCGGGTATTTATGTATATATGATGAAGGCAAGCTTTTTGGTTGCTTTGTTTATTTATCTTGTCTCTTAATTCATGTTCATGTTTTTATTTCGCTGATTTTCTCGATATTGTATCACTAGGGTGCTCGGGGTAGGCACGATCCACGGGCCCGGTTCGGTCGTGACAAAGTGGTATCGAGCGATTAGTCCTCGGAAAGTGTCTAAAGACCGTGTCTAGTAGAGTCTTGATTATCGGTTTGGTGTGCACCACATCCATAATCAGTAGTCGATAGGACATTTATGATTGGTTTCCAGTCTTCTCATTACGAGATCGTGCCCTAGAGCGTGATAAGTTGGACCCTCCGACGTATTCCTTTCCTTTACGATTATGCCTCCTCGCGTAAAACCTGAGCCCGGATGGGCAAGCGATCGAGAGGCTGTTAGTGAGACGCGAGGAAATGCGAGCGCGAGCGGTTAGTGCTGAGCAGTGCTCCCGACGGCGAGTTTCGCGACGCCGCCATCACCAGCAGAGTTTAGAGCCGCAGCAGTGGCTGCTGAGACTAAAATACCTGAGCCTCCGGTCCCACAGCCTGGAGCATATGAGATGGGGTACAAGGAGATGGCGATTCTTGGCGGTCGTGAGCGAATATGAGGATAGATCGACGATTCGGCCCAGTAGCACCGTAGTTCACCCCCGAGCGATTTGAGGCTACGGGACTTTACGAGTTGTAGCCCGATGTTCTATGGATCGAGGCGAGATGACCCTCGGGAGTTTATCCGACAGCTACAGGATCGTAGAGTGATCGAGTTTGAGGCGAGTCGGTGGTATTGGTTCGCATCACCGCGTGATCTGCGATTGGTAGTTTGATTCGTGGGAGTTGTCGGGAAGAGCATGCACTTCCACCGTATGGGACGAGTTCTCAAGGCTTTTCTTGCACATTTCTTGCCCCCACAAATGAGAGGCTCGCCGGCAATTTTTGACGTTGAGGCGGGGCAGGCGGGCGGTTAGAAGTACAATGTGGAGTTCGACTCATTATCTCGGTATGTTCCGCTGTGGTAGCCGATATGGAGGCGAGTACACCGCCACGTCCGCGGTGGATGATTACTTGGCGAGGCTTATGCGGGTGTAGCTCTTCACCGGGCATGGACATTGCCCGCGTCAAGCTCATGCACTAGGATGTGAGGCACGGAGAGGTCGACGGAATGGCCGAGATCGGCAAAAGAGGCGAGCAGCGAGGTCCTTTGGTAACTTCGAGGCGGACCGCCTCAAAGCAGATCTAGTTATGTACCTCCACCGATGCAGTGGTCCCCGATCGTCGGGGCGTTCAGGTATTCGGGGCTGGTCACGGCTCGTGGCTTCGTTCACGAATATACATGGTTAGCCATCGGGTTCGAGTTTTCCTCGGTGTACGCGATGTGGCGACGCCATCCCGAGAATGTCGTCTTTTTTGGTGCTTGTTTTCTGCGGCCGTCGAGCCATATGACTAGAAAGCGTCTAGTAGGAAGGATGCAAGCAGAATGACTCGGCCTAAGTCGATGGCGGGTTCATCGCCTTCACTATGCGCCTGCTGCAGGCTTATGATTAGAGTGGAGCGGTAGATTCAGGTATATCCTTAACCCTCTAGAGATTTGTATGCATGATATAATGACCTTCTTATTGTGTGCTACGTTCGGATAACGTTATGTTGGTTTTGAGTTAGAAAGCATGGTTAGTTGAAAGGATATGTATGGGGGCATGGAAAGTGTGAACCTTAGAATATTTCGTGTTGAGACCTTAGAGGTAAGGTCATCTTGAATAAAAGATTTTACGGTTAGTCTTTGTTGAAATACTTGGTTTGCGTATAATGTGTTCTGGGATAATTCCTTGGGTAGTGTAAAATGGAAGTGGTAGCTTTCATGACTTGTATAGGTAAGATTGTTCCGGATCGGGAAACAAGAGCGTGATGCGTTAAGTGGGTCGGGTTGGGGCCATGTTGCGGGCCAACCCGCGGCTGTTCGAGTGGGGTCACTCTGGGTGGTCCCGCCAGGTGGTAGGGTCACGAGGGTGCTAGGCCCAAGTTTAGTTGACCATCATATGAGTTCGTGGGTGTGTTCGACCAGAAGCAGATCGTGAAGGCCGGGAATGGCCTTAAGGAAGATTGAGGCTAGTAAGATAAGCAAGTTGGAGGTGGTGACTCGAGGTTTTGAAAAGCCCAGGCGATGGTGAAGTGTGGTACGTATACTAGAAGAGTTCAAGTGTTCGAGAAGAGTACGACGAGTAAGGGTAGTGGCGAGCATGTATTGTGAGCATAGATATGATCATTTCTTGTGAAGGAAGAAGGTGCGAAGGATGTATATTTTAGACCTCAGGGATCGCATGCGATCAGGCACCATTTGTTGGGTCGCCGGAGTGACACTAGAACCTCGCAAAGTGACAAAAGTTTGTGATGTTAGAGGTGTTTCCTCGTGGACTTGGATGTAAGTATTTGCGCGGGTGTTTTACGTGGCAGTGTGGCGAGGATTTGTTCTCGTAAATATAGTAGTGAAGACTATACTGGCGCATGTTTGTTTTGAGGCTTAGAAGGAACATTCGGGACGAATGTTTCTAAGGAGGGGAGAATGTTATACCCCGTATTTCCAGGGTATGTACGTGGGGACGTACGTAGAAATTTGAGCCTTAAAGTTAGGCAAGGTTCGATATTGTACCTAACTACCAAAAGGAGTCGTTTTTAGTGAAACGTTTCCACGACTTTCGTAGGAAAATTCGGCTATGTCAATAATAATTTTTGCGGATTTTTCCAGAGACGTAACATTTTGGACCAACGGGAGGGTGACATGTGTCACCTCACATCGGAAACAGTTGACGGCAAAATGGGCTAGCTTGCGTTTTTGTGTTGAATTTTGGTCAAGGGTTAGGTAGGATATTTTGTGTAGATGGATAAGGTAGCACATGGCTAAATCTTGACCTTACACTTGCTATACACTTGGCTTGATCTTGGCCATTGGTTGGCCTTTGGTTAGCCTATAAATACCCCTCTAGTTGAAGACTTTCTTCATCCAAAAACTTGAGCAATCTTTCTAAGTCTCAAATCCTCCCCTCTCCCTTGTGAGTTTTCGTCCACCACCCCCTCCCCCTTTGAGAGCCCTTGGCCGAGAGCCTCCCCCCTCCCCTTTGTGGTGTTTAGCCGTGGGGTACCCCCCCTAGCCTAGTTGTCTCGTATAAATACCCCCCTTTTGTGGTATTGAAATACTCTCCAAGTATTGTTATAATGCCCAAATACCTTGGCCCAAATACCTTGTAGTATTCCCAAGGTTACACTTATACAAAAGCCCAGAAAATACTATTATACTTCCTCGATCCAAAAACGAAAACCAAAGTAAATCTTCACCCGTAGTTGAAGTTATAAGTAGAAGTTGGTTAGAACTTCTAAGGGTTGGTTGGAGCGGGTCGGAGCGCACGGAGTAGGAGCTAAACCTTGCTCAGGATCGACATTTAAACTCGGATAATTTTGGGCTTATCGAGGTAAACACTCTTGACCTTATTGTAATTGGAAATTACATGTTGTTGGAATATATAGTTGAAGTATACTATATATAGAATTGAACATAGTTGTGCGGCAATGTCTTTTGACTTAAGCTGAATAATACTTACAGCAATGTCTTGCGACTTAAGCTGAATTTAAATAAGAAGCTGACGTAGTTACATAGGGTGTATTACATGAAGCTTAAGTAGCATTCTTGTGTAGTAGAATTGTACACGCGTCAGGTTAGGCGTGTTAACCCCCAGTTGGCTTGGTGGCGGCCTCGATAGAGGAGGAGATTTATGCTGTTGCGGGGAGAGTCTTTGCCGAATTTTCTGTAGAATATTCTACATTGAGATCTAGGATGTTAATAGGCGCCTTGTGGCCTCTATAGGTTGAAGTACTATGTATGGCGTGATCTACTTGGCTTAAGGAGTAGCCGACGGTTTGAGGTACTTGGAGCATTTTGCTATTAGTCGATAATCGTCGCGAGGTATGTGAACCTCTTCCTATCTGTTCTAGCATGATATGTGTATAACTATGTAGTACGGTAGACGTACATGTGTTTAATGTATTTGATTGGTTTGAAACATAAAGTGTTATAACGGCTTTATGGGAAGTTGGTTATAACAGCTTTATGTAGGTAAGAAAATGCTTTGTGGTTTCAAAGGGTAACTGATTTGACTTATAACGGATTTGATGTGTAGTAATAAAGAACTTGAAGTGTTTCAAAAAGACCTTTTTGAAAGAAGA
The DNA here is from genome assembly GCA_029844215.1 of Przewalskia tangutica. NCBI lineage: Eukaryota > Viridiplantae > Streptophyta > Magnoliopsida > Solanales > Solanaceae > Przewalskia > Przewalskia tangutica. The sequence continues at coordinate 54,516,004 of CM056722.1, read as the reverse complement.
GTAATACTTGGCTTTGAAAACATAAGAGTTGTACTAGCTTTATGGGAAGTTAGGTATAACGTCTTAAGAGTGATAAAAAGAATGGTTTACTGATTTTTTGAAGATAAGAGACTTGACTTAATGGTATTGATATAAATTTTGTTAAAAGTGTGAAACCTCATTCGTGAGTAATGAGTACTTGGTTTTAAAAGGAATAATGTTTCTTGATTTCGGAAATCAGAATGAGTATCGACAAACCACTGCAGCGTTAATAAAGGAAAATGTATTGAATAATGAAGTATGGTATTAAAACCAGTAGCAACTTCCATCTGCATAGAAGCTAAGATGAGACAAAATGATATTACATTTCCTAGATCATGGTTTTTTAATAAGATTGATTATAAACAAGAATAACCTACTCACATATAAGACATATGTTTCTCAAAACGTTTAAAGGAGAATTATGTTTTAAAGGATTAAAACTATGAGCTACGAAACCTTTTCTAAAATGAGAAACTTGAGCATTTGAAATTAGGCAAACTTGAACGTTTGGAAAATAAGGTTGTTACTTGATTTTACAAAGGAAAGCATTTTGGTTTACTTAACAATGTTAGTCACTCTATTTTTATACTACGGGTATCGGGTGACCTTTGTAAAAGAAATGGATCTTTAAAAGGAATTTAACGTCGTAGTACTTTAGGTTAAAACCGGACTTTGGCATAAAATGAAAGTACTTTGAGTTGTGTATAACTTGCCTATGCTTGTTGTTGTGAAGCTTACTATGCTTGTTGTTGTGAAACTTGCCTATGCTTGTTGTAATAGCCTTTGTTGTATTCTGTATCCCGCCTCTCGATGGAGGCGGTTGATTTGTTATGAGCGATTCTGCGAGTCCCACGAGATGGCGAGACACGTATTTCATTTGATTATACACCGAGTCCCACGAGATGGCGAGGACACGTATTCCATCTGATTATACACCGAGTCCCACGAGATGGGCCGGGACACGTATTTCATCGGATTATACACCGAGTCGCACGAAATGGGAAGTGACACGTATTTCATCTGATTATACACCGAGTCCCACGAGATGGGCAGGGACACGTATTCCATCTGATTATTCACCGAGTCCCACGGGATGGGCCGGGACACGTATTTCATCTGGTTATCATACATGTCTCCTGCTTTATATAGACTATTATGATTTCATTCTGATCTTTTCTGATTTCACATACTTGGTACTGTTATCGACCTCCTTGAAGTGCGTTCATCTGCAGTGGAAGTACATCGGTTGTGGATCCTCGCCATAGGATCACACGATTCGTGTCGGGAAGCCCATTTCTTGAGGCTTATCTTTTGGTATGTTACCACACAGTCCATAGATTCTTATACATTCATTGAGGGTATGGCGGGGCCCTGTCCGTCATAGCTGTGTAAAAATCTTAAGTGCATGCTTTATTGTGGGCAAGGTTTGTAAAAAGATAATGATTCGGGTATTTATGTATATATGATGAAGGCAAGCTGCTTTGGTTGCTTTGTTTATTTATCTTGTCTCTTAATTCATGTTCATGTTTTTATTTCCGCTGATTTTCTCTGATGTTGTATCACTAGGGTGCCCGGGGTAAGGCACCAGTCACGGGCCCGGGTTCGGGTCGTGACAACATCATTATTACAACTCTGCCCACAACAGTACTACAGACCTCTAAGAATGTTACGACAACAATGGCGGGACAGGGCCCCGCCATACCCCTGAATGTAAATACCTATAACGACAGGGGACTATACCATCGATAAGCCTCCGAGAAAGCGGAGCTTCCCATCTGAATCGTGACCACTAAGAGCGAGGATCAATCTTTGGAGTACCTCTACTGCGGCATGACGCGGCCCGAGGAGGTCGGTACAATAGGTACCAAGTATGTGGCGAAAATCAGTAAATGAAATCATAGTAGTCTATGTAAAGCAGGAGACATGTATGATAACCAAACTACAGTTCACAATAAAGAAGCAGTCATGTCAAGTCAGGGACTCACGCCATCAAGTCATCACTCAAATATAACTATGGGTCTCACGCCACAACATCAATCATGCGTGGAATACCTTCGCCATGGCGATCTATGATATAAAAGCACCAAGGAATACACATGAACACGGTCCCACTGTGTTCTAATAAAACCGTCTGAGGGTAAGTCTGAAGGCATAGCCGACTACTAACACCCATAGTACTAACAAGGTCATAAAGCGTATCATGAGATCTGTCTGACCGTCACATGATCAAAGTGGTCACACGCGCGATATCAATGTGCGCGTCAGCCACTGGAACTCCTCGCGACTCGCGTAGGCCAACCTCATAGGCGCGTGAGGTATAACCCGCATCGAGGTAGCTACTCCCGACATCCGCTGGACTCGCGATCCGCGTGGCCACATAGACCGCGTGACCATAAAGGCCGCACACTAACACGGAACTCTCGTAGCTCGCGCAGGTCCCTGGACCCGCATGAGGTATTCTCGAATCATGGTCCTGCATGCGAGTCTACCGCGTCGGAGGCGACTTAACCTCCGGAAACATGTCAAGGTGAGTGGTACAATACCAACATAACAGCTGATAGTTAAACAACTTTAAGCACAGTCGAGGGGAAACCCCTTTACACAAACATCACAAGATACTAACACACGTAGCATCCTAGCATGTTTACTTAACAAATCAACAAGAAAGTATTACAAGGCTATCACAAACCAACACAATCAAGTTATACACACAAGGTACTTTCTACTATATGATTAACAAGATCGGGTTTTATCCCCAAAGTACTTCATACATTAACTCTTTAGAAGATCGTTACTTTACAAAAGTCACACAATACGTAGTATATGAAAATAGAGTGATTATCTTTTGAAGTAAATCAAAACACTTCTCTTTGTAAAATCAAGTAACAACATTCTTTTCCAAGCGTTCAAGTTTGCCTAATTTCAAATACTCAAGTTTCTCATTTTGAAAGGTTTAGTAGTTCATAGTTTTAATCACTTAACGATATAATTCTCCTTAAAAGCGATTTGAGAAACATATGTCTTATATGTGAGCGAGTTATTCTTGTTTATAACAATCTTATTAAAGCGATGATCTAGGAAATGTAATATCATTTTGTCTCATCTTAGCTTCATGCGGATGGAGGTTTCATGGTTTTAATAATACATTAATTAGTCGATCATTTCTCTTTATTAACGCTATGATGGTTTGTTCGATACTTATTCGATTTCAAATCGGAAACATTATTCTTTTAAAACCAAGTACTCATTACTCGCGAATGAGGTTTTACAACATTTTTAACAAAATGTTAATTACCCACTAAAACAAGTTAAGTCTCTTATCTTTCAAGATCAAGTCTCTTAACTTCTACAATCAATAAACCATTCCTTTACCTACATAGAGTCGTTATAACTAACTTCCCATAAAGCTATTATAACACCCTATGTTTTAAACCAACCAAACTCATTTAACACACGTACGTCTACCGTACTACATAGTTTACAAAACATCATGCTAGAAGGATAGGAAGAGGTTCACATACCTCGCGACGATTATCGACAATAAGCAAAACGCTCCACAGTACTGTAACCCTGCTGGCCTTTCCACTCTTCAAGTAGAATACACTACTCGTAGTACTTCCACCTATATAGGCCACAAACGTCTATTAACATCTAAACGCACAGTTCCATATTCTACAGAAAATTCGGCAGCACCTCACATGGCCGCGTAAATCTCCTCCTCTATCGAGGCGGCTGCAAGCCAACCAGGGGTTTATACGTCTAACCGGACGTGTATAATTCTACTACTCGATCTCAGTAAATCTGATCTATGCAATCTGATTCAATTCCTTTTTAACATTCTTCTGTATAGTGTGATTACAGTCTAAATTCTCTTCTTTATATTCAGGCTTAAGTCAAAAGACATTGCCGCAAAACTATGTTCAGTTCTATATATAGTATACTTCAACTATATATTCCTACAACATGTAATTTCCAATTAAAATAGGGGGACAAGATTATTTACCTCGATAAGCCCAAAATTATCCGAGATAAAAGTCGATCCTGAGCAAGGTTTAGCTCCAACTCCGTGCGCTCCAATTCGCTCCAAGAAACTCTTAGAAGTTCCACACACTTCTACTAAGTACTCCAACCGATTATGGAGATTTTTCCCAAAGGGTTTCGTTTAGTGGCTAACGGGAAGTATAGTAGTATTTCCGGGCTCTACGTATAGAGGTAACTTTTGGGATACTACAAGGTATAAGGCTAAGGTAATTTGGGTATAGTAACAACACTTGGAGAGTATTTTTACCAAGAGGGGGGGTGTATTTATACGAAAACAACAAGGCAAGGGGGGGTACCCACGGCGAGGCCACTAGGAGGGGTGTACCCACCGGCGAGGCTCTCAGGGGAGGACGAGAACTCTAGAGGGAGGGGGAAGAGCTTTCAAGACTTAGCACAATTTTTGGATGAAGAAGTCTTCAAAGGGGAGGGGTAATTATAGGTCAAGCCATGGCCAACCAATGGCCAAGATCATGCCAAGTGCAAGGCAAGTGTAGGGTCAAGATTCACCCATGTGTACCTTATCCATCTACCACACAAATATCACAAAATATCCTACCAACCCCTTTGACTCCTTTTCGTCCAAACCGCCCAGTAATGCGATGTGAGGGTGACACATGTCACCCTCCCGTTGGTCCAAAATGTTTCATCTCTCGGAAAAATCCGCAAAAATACTAAATGACATAGCCGGAATTTTCCCTTCGCAAGTTGTGTAAAACGTTTCGTCGAAAAACGACTCTAATCGGGTGTTGTGCACAAAATATTTCGGCCAAGTCTACTTCAAGTTCAAACTTTTCTACGTACGTCCTCACGTACATACTCTGGAAATACGGGGTATAACAACTACGAGTAGCGTATTCTACTTGAAGGGTGGAAAAGGCTAGCAAGGTTGTAGTACTTGGAGCATTTTGCTAATTGTCGATAATCGTCGCGAGGTATGTGAACCTCTTCCTATCTTTTCTAGCATGATATGTTGTGAACTATGTAGTGCGGTGAGCGTCATGTGTTAAATGAATTTGGTTGGTTTAAAACATAAAGTGTTATAACGGCTTTATGGGAAGTTGGTTATAACAACTTTATGTGGGCAAAGAAATGGTTTGTGGTTTTTAAAGATAAAAGACTTGATGTGAAATAATAAGAAATAATGTTATTTTGATTTCGGAAATGAGAACAAGTATCGAACAAACCACTGCAGCGTTATTAAAGGAAAATGTATTGACTAATTAATTATTATTAAAACCAGTAGAAACCTCCATCTGCATAGAAGCTAAGATAAGACAAAATTGTATTACATTTTCTAGATCATGGCTGTTTTAATAAGATTGTTATAAACAAGAATAACCTACTCACACATAAGGCATATGTTACTCCAATTGTTTTAAAAGAGAATTATGTTATTAAGTGATTAAGACTATGAACTACGAAACCTTTCGAAATTAAGAGACTTGAGTATTTGAAATTAGGCAAACTTGAACTTTTGGAAAAGAAGGTTGTTACTTGTCTTTAAAAAGGGAAATTATTTTGGTTTACTTAAAATAATAGTTACTCTGTTTTGGATACTACGAGTGTTGGTATCAGGTGACTTCTTGTGAAAGAATGGATATTTGTAAGAGAATTGAAGTATGGTAATTTGCTTGTGCTTGCTTGTGATAGTCTTGTTGTGTAAAGTTGTATTCTATGCTCTGGCGTCTCGATGGTGGGCCGGTATATTGTTATTATTGTTACATGGACATGTCTGCACCGATGAAGAATTCCGGGGGCATGCGGTCTTGCGGCGGGTTAATCACCTGGTATATTGTTATTCTTGTTACATGGACATATACTGCGATGAAGAATTACGAGGCATGCGGCCCATCTGCGGGTTAATCACGGTATATTGTTATTGTTGTTACATGGACATATGCTGCCGTCGCACTCGGGGCATGTGGCTACGCGGCGGTTGATTACGATATATTATTCTTGTTGTTACATGGACATGTCTGCCGTCTGCAGTCCGGCATGTGGCGTGCGGCGAGTTGATTACGATATATTATTCTTGTTGTTATATGGACATATACTGCCGTCTGAATTCGGCATGTGGCTATCGCGGGGTTGATTACCCGATATATTGTTATTGTTGTTACATGGACATACTGCCGATGAAGAATTAGGGGCATGTGGCCCGTCTGGCGAGGTTGATTACCCAGGTATCTTATTGCATCTGGACATGTCTACCGATGGAGAATTCCGGCATGTGGTGATGCGGGCATGATTGATATTGTGGGCGTGAGACCCGGTTATATTTGAGTGATGACTTTGAGGCGTGAGTCCCCTGCTTTGACATGTCGCTTTTATGTCGTGAATCGTAGTTTGGTTGTCATACATGTCTCTGTTTTATTAGTATCATGATTTCGTTCTGATATTTTGATTTCACATACTTGGTACTGTTATCGACCTCCTTCGGACTGCGTTCATGCCGCGGTAGAGTACACGATTGTTGATCCTCGCTCATAGGATCACAGTTCAGCGTTTTGGGAAGCTCCGTTTCTCCGGAGGCTTATCTTTGGTATAGTCCCCTGTCGTTGTAGCTACTTACATTCAGGGGTATGGCGGGGCCCTGTCCCGTCATAGTTGTGGTTACATTCTTAAGTGCAGTAATCTTGTTGTGGCGGGGGTTGTAAAAAGGTTGTAACTGTTCAATTTCTGTATATATGCAAGAAGACAACCGTTTTGGTTGGCCTGTTTTATTATCATATCTCTTGTTTCATGATTAAGTTTTTATTTCCGCTGATTTTCTCTGATGATGTATCACTAGGGTGCCCGGAGTAAGGCACCAGTCACGGGCCCGGGATCGGGTCGTGACATATATTCAATGTGAGAATTTACGGGGTATAACATCTCCCCCCTTAAAAACATTTGTCCTCGACTGTCGGGGCTTTATTGCTTGGGTATAGCGATTCTTATGTTTTTTTTTTCAAAAACCTCGACAGAGCTTCTTTTGTACCTAGACCATCTGAACCTGTAACTCAATCAAATACCATAATTGTCAGCTCATAGGTTTATACAAACACAATATTATCAGTACATCATCGATCCCCCATACATTTCCTTTACAATATCACTTAGTACTGCAATTTACTTGAATCATTGAATCCTGACATCAGAACTATATCTTATATTTTCTTGTTACAATTTTTCTCACATGATAGGATATATATGATCAAAGTTCACAGGTATGAAGTATAAATAGGTGCATGGAGAAAAACTATTACACGACGGTCGTTAGTGATTGGCGTTCTTTGAAAGAAGGTCGGGATATTCCAAGTTCATTTCTTTTCCTGCTCTTTATTTCCTTATCCCTTCTACATTCTTATACATTTCTTACTTACTTTAGTCATATCATCACACTTGTAGATGTAGCTTATAACCAAATTTGCCAGTTTTGAAATTTCATTATTCAATCAGTCTTTTCCTACTCCCATGTGCTGTCATTGTAAAATTTAAGTGGAATCCAAATAGATGTCCTTAGTATCAAAGAATAGGAACCAAATAGATAGAATCCATGACTATGGATATACCTAAACTGCCTGTCATAGCATTCCTTAGTCAAGGTTGGGTACCACCATCGTGAGTGCTTCGAACGAAATCCTCCTTTCTCTTTAGGTTTTACTCTTCTCATGCCATCGAGTCTTTTAAAATATCCAACTATTAACTTGAGCATTCACCTTTAATTTAATACTTCGAATGAAATATTGCTACCTCAAGTCACTTCCTTCTTCGTTATTTGATAGGAATCTTGTTAATTTCCTGATAGTAGTTTTCCTAGTTATATCAACCCTTATACGATTGCTTCAACTTTATTCCAAGTTCAGTATGTCTGCTCACAACCTACTTTTGGTGATTTGAACTTTACTATTGACTGGCCATCAGGGCAAAGGTGGGGGATAATCCTGAACATACAAAGCCCCATCCAAATTGATTTCTCACTATAGAAGGAGGGCTTTACATAATGTCTTGAAATATCTCCAAAAAACAGGCGATCTACTTAATATAAACTATCGGCTATACAACCGGACGAGTCACTTATACATTGGTTTTTTAAATCGTAATAATTTACCATGATAGTGTGGTGATCTTTAACAATTCTTGCCAATAGTCCTCAGTTAAGTCTTCCAACTCCGGGGTATCTTCTTATATGTTGTCAACCAACATATTTATTCTTTGATCGCGATAAGGTTTTCATCACTACCTTTATTCCATATCACAATACCTCTCACGGATTCTAGACGGAGCTCTTTGTGTTACACCCCGGAATTTCAGGTCATGTATTGGGAACGTACGAAGGGAAATAAGAATTGAAATTGGAAAGATAAGTTGACAGAATGTTTTTGGACAGTTTTGAGTCAACTTTGGAGCGGTATATCTCCTAGTTCATTAGTAGTTTTTAGGTGTTTCAAAAGCCTAGTATGTAGTTCGTTGAGTCTAGTTCCCAACGCAACAAACCGCTCGTCGATAGGGCATCGGAGTAGAAAGTTATGGGAGTTACAAGTTCAGTGCGCAGACAAGAAGGAGAGTATTTTCAGTCTGATGCCACAGCGCCGCGGCGCCGGATGCAGGGCCGCGGCGCCGGATATACTGGAGTTCTCTGAAGTTGCAGCGCCGCGGCGCCGGAATGCAGGGCCGCGGCGCCGTATGTACTGAAGTTTTCGGAGGTTTCAGCGCCGCGGCGCCGGCTGCAGGGCCGCGGCGCCGAGGCGGGATTTTTGCGAAAATTGGGGAAAAATCAGAATATTTTTTTTTGTAAAGGCCTATGGGAGGGTGAAAAGTGTCCCTCCCATCTTTTTGACCAAGAGGAAGTCTTATTTAGTGACCAAGTCTTGAAGGAAGTCTTATTTAGTGACCAAGTCTTGAAGACTTGGTCTGTAAAATCCGGAAAAAAAATAATAATATATAGTTATGGTTGAGTTAATAAAAATATATATATATAAGAAAACAATGAATAAATTGCATGGGATAGAGTTAGTGTTAAAGTTGGATAAATAGATAGATAAAATGAAAATAAGAAAACAAAAAAACAAAAAAAAACAAACAAAAAAACAAACAAAAAAAAAACAAACAAACATGTAGCATTGCTGCACGTCTTTGCTTCCCCCCTTCCCCCTTTTCATTTCCCCTCCAACTCTTGTCATTCCACCTCCCATAGGTTATAGAAAACTCTCCACTTATACATTGTATTTACACACAAACAAAGTACATAACATAAAGGTTAGAAAATCAGGAAAAGAAGAAGAGGAAAATTCTGGAAAAAAAAACAAGAAAGCAAGAAGAAACAACAATAAAAGAAATACTAGGGAGCAAGGGTCCCTTGTAGCAACCGAATAACAATCATTTCACACATACAATGTGAGTTTTCTCACTCAGAAATTCTTGGTAACATCCTTTATTTTTAGTTCAATACATGTTAGAATAAGAATTGAGTGTTGAAAAGAAATATTGAACTTTTGATTGTTTAGATAACTAGTTGCGTCATGAACTTTACGAACTGTTCTCACTGAGTTATAATTGTTAGAATTTGATGAAATTCGGAAGAGTGGTACACCTCTCTAATATGATCATATAGAACCAAAAATGAGGTAAAATGGACATACGGTTTGAAAGTTATCATAGTTCAAAGTTCCTGCCTTAGATTTGGTCGAAATTCGGAAAGGCATAATTACAGACTGTTTTTATTGAGTTTTACTTATTAGAATTATATGAAAATTTACATGGTTGTAAATCTCTCTGTTACGGACAGATATAGATAAAGAGTTATTAAAACGGACTTACGAGTTGAGAGTTATTGTAGTTTGAAGTTGCTGCCTCGGATTCATCGGAATCCAGAAGGGCAGGACGTTGAAACGTAAAACTGTACTAATACGTGGGGAATATGAAAATTGTTGCTAAATGAAAGTTCTAGATCTCTCTGTTGTGGACATTTTGAGACCTTACGGGGGTCTATCCGACTTACGGATTGATAGTTATCGTTGTTTAAAGTTTCTGCCTCGGATCTATCGAATCCAGGAAGGGCATCGAATAAAAGTGTAAAACTGTACCAAACGGTACAGAATATGAAAGGATGGTTCACAGGGAGACGTGTAGCTCTCAGTTCTCGTCGTTTTGAGAATTTATGGGGCTTGAACGGGTTTACATATTAGGAGTTATGACTATTATAAGATTGGGTGTTGTTTAATAAAAATTCTGCCGAAACAAATTTCATGTGGTTGTTTTGAGGATAAATTTTTGTTAGTTACCCAAAGTAGTTTTAAATGAAATTTGGTACAGTGAAAGATCCCCGTCTTATCTTAGTTTCCGCTTGAGAAACACCTTAGTTGGAGTTATGGTTAAAAAGTTATAATCGTTACAAGTATGAATGACAGAATGTTAGAAAAGAGAATAGAGATTTATTCGATCTTCTGAAAAATATGAAAAAGTGAATACGTGTTCACATAAATATATAAATATATAATGGATCGGGTTGCACGCCGCAACAAAACGTAAAGTGAATACGCGTTCACAAATACGTAAACATAATGGATCGGGTTGCGCGCAACAAAACGTAAAGTGAATATGTGTTCACAAATACGTAAATATAATGGATCGGGTTGCACGCCGCAACAAAACGTAAAGTGAATACGCGTTCACAAATACGTAAACATAATAGATCGGGTTGCACGCCGCAACAAAACGTAAAGTGAATACGTGTTCACAAATACGTAAATATAATGGATCGGGTTGCACGCCGCAACAAATATGAAAGATGAATACATGTTCATCAATATATAAATATGAAAAGTGAATACGCGTTCACAAATATATAAATGTAATAAACATGTGAAAATGTAGGAGAATGTCTTAACGTATAATACGAGATAAAATGAAGTGTTAGTTAAACCGAGAATTTCCTATGAGGAGTTGTTGCATATTTAAAAATGTTGTAACCTGATATGTTTTTGCAATATGCTTATTACGTTATAATGTGATTGCGCTTGGAATATTGTGGTGTTACTTTTAATTGCAGGGTAAGGTTCTCACTCAGCCCCAGATGGTAGGGCTGACTCTTAATTTAACATGTTTCAGGAAAGCGTGATAGAGGAAAGGCTCCATGCCAAGGCTAGCGATCGTCCCGCAGCCTCTTGTCATACCAAGTCCATTGCTTCGGGTTTGGTATTCACGAGTTCGGATGTCGATTCGGTGTCTCGGGAAATGCCCGTGTGGAATGGTCTCCCTTCCAACTTAGAATAATATTTGTCAGTATGTCTAGGTAGAAACAATATTTGCACGAGCATGAGCTCGCGTTATGTTTTTAATAAAATCATAAACAGATTTCTTTATTGTTATTTTTATTAATAGATCTGTATTTGAATATAAGTTCAAATTTCTAAATAAAGAGAATTAAATGGTGCTCCTGGTGGGAAATAATTGTCCAGGTGCCATCACGCCCTAAGTAAAGACTTAGGAAAAGTCGGGGCGTGTCAAGTTGGTATCAAAGCTAAACCAGGTTAGGAGATTCTAGGAAGTTTCTTCGAGTTGGGTGTTTGAACGGTTACTTATTGCGACGGTGTGCGCGCTACCTTAGTAATAAGTAAACGGAATAACATCCTAAAGTTTCACTTCTTTCATACTCTTCTCGTGCCTATCTTGAGTCTTTTTAAAGACTTGGTTCTCGTACTACCTCCTTCAAAGGATTGTGGAAGGGAGTGTACAATGATAAAATAACCAGATGTGACTGCACCACGGACCGAGAGTGTAGAAGCTCAAGCAGTACCCGATAGGCTATGGGCAAATTTTATGAGGAGAAGAGAATCGCTGTACTTAGGAAAGGACCCCAAGGCCGACCCGATGGTATTCCTCGATGAAGTTGAAGACTTAATGTTCACATTGGGATGCGTGGAGACACAGGGAGTCAACTTGGTAGGTGCACGACTAGTGGATGATGCAGGGGTGTGGTGGAGGAATTTTAGGAAAAATCGTCCCCCGATGTCACCACCAATGACTTGGGGAGGATTCAGAGCGGCATTCATTGAGAAATTTATGCCTATCTGCGCGAGGATGCGCTCGGGCGGAGTTTGAACAATTGAATCAAGGTGACCGCGTATGCAAGAATATGATACGATTCGTGAGGTTATCGGCATACAACACACATGTCGTCCTACGAAATGGATAGAGTCAGCGATTTGTAGAGGCTTAAGCCGAACATAGCGAGAGAAGGTGGTGGCGTTAGCCAACGATCGAACTTATCTTCGATTGTCGATATGGCTTTGAGGGTAGAAGGTTTCGCTAAAGCAAAAGAGAATATTCACGTAAGAGATTTGGACGTCGGGATCATTTAACGAGTCAAAATCGAAGCGGGAGTTTAGTAAGGGATCTTGGGACCGAACCAATGCAATAGGCGATCTTATTTCAAGCCTAAGGGCACGGTTGGTCTAATTACCAAGGTAGCAAGGACAAGGCCACCAACCCTAACACGGAGGTGACAAACCGATTTGTAAGATTTGTCAAAGAAAACACACCGAGAATGTCGGCTCTTACGAAGACATGTTATAAGCGTGGAAGTCGAGCCACAATGCCGAGGATTGCGAAGAGGACCCAAACTCGATCTATTCGGGAGGTCGAAGCAACCACAATGCCACTTTGGAAATCGGAAACCAACCCCCGCCAAGTCGTGAGGTCAACAACCCAACAATTCTAATCGGCTCTACGCTTTGCCCCAGAGGAATGAGGCAGAAGCATCTAATGCGGTGGTCACATGTATTTTGCTAGTCTCGAGTATTCCTGCATTTTTATTATACGATCCCGGCTCTACATTTTCATATGTGTCAATGGGCTTTGCTAAGAATTTACACGTAGAACCTTTTTATTTAAGTGAACCTATTGAAGTTATGACACCAGTAGGGGCCTCAATTTGGGCCTCTCGGTGGTAAATAATTTCCCATTAGAAGTGAATGGCAGGGGAACAATGGTGAACCTAGTACTACTTGATATGGTAGACTTCGACGTCATTTTGGGTATGGATTGGTTGTCGGCATGTTATTCCATGTTAGATTGTCGGCGAAAGATAGTGAGATTAACTTTTCCCGGAGAACCAGAAGTTGTTATAAGAGGTAGGATTGGAATATCCTCAGGTCAGTTTATTTCCTACCTTGGGGCTCAAAAGTTATTGAGAAGTCACAGAGTGGAGTACACATATCTGGCTAATATAGTGGATACCCAAAAAGAATCCCCAGCAGTGAATGATGTCCCTATTGTTCGAAATTTTCCGGAGGTTTTTCCTGAAGATCTTCCAGGTCTTCCTCCGGATCGAGAAGTGGAGTTTGCTATAGAGTTAATTCCGGGTACAAGACCCATTTCTATCCCTCCATATCGAATGACCCCAGCTGAATTGAGGGAATTAAAAGAACATTTGAAAGATCTTCTGGATAAAGGCTTTATAAGGCCTAGTGTTTCCCGCAGTGCACGATCTGTTTGTGAAAAAGAAAGGCGGATCGCTCGAATGTGCATCGATTATCGGCACTCAATAAGGTCACGATCAAGAACCGATACCCATTACCAAGAATCGATGATCTTTTGACCAACTTCAGGAGCTAGCTATTTTTCCAAGATTGATCTCGTTCGATATCACCGGTGAAAATAAATCCGGATGATATATCCAAAAGCGACCTTTAGAACGTCGGCCATTATGATTTCTTGGTCATGTCTTTTGGGTTAACCAATTCCCCAGCGGCTTTTATGGATTTAATGAACAGAATCTTCAAACCATTCCTAGATTTGTTCGTGATCGTGTTCATAGATGATATCCTAGTTTCTGAAGAGTGTTGAAGAACATGAAGAGCGTCGAGGTAGTGCTTGAGTCTTGAAACATGAGAAACTATATGCTAAATTTTCAAAGTGTGAATTTTGGTTGGAAAAGGTAGCCTTTTTGGGCCATGTGGTGTCAAGGGATGGAATTATGGTAGACCCCCAGAAGATAGAAGCAGTGAAGAACCGCCAAACCGACTCAAGCAGAGGTTAGAAGTTTCTTGGGTTTGGCTGGGTATTATAGAAGATTCGTAAAAGGTTTTTCTAGTCTTGCTGCTCCTTTGACCCGGTTGACTAAAAAAGCGGTTAAGTACCAGTGGTCAGAAGCATGTGAAGTAAGTTTTCAGAAACTAAAAGAATTGTTGACTACTGCACCAGTCCTAACCTTACCACCGGGACAAGAAGGGTTCACAGTCTATTGCGATGCCTCTAGAGTTGGTTTAGGATGTGTCTTGATGCAGTTTGGAAAGGTTATTGCGTATGCATCTAGACAGTTGAAGATACATGAGAAGAATTACCCAACTCATGACTTGGAATTAGTTGCGGTGGTGTTTGCCTTACGAATATGGAGACATTATTTGTATGGTGTGCATGTGGACATATTTACAGATCATAAGAGTTTGCAGTACATAACCACGCAGAAGGATTTGAATCTCCGACAAAGAAGATGGTTAGAGTTGCTTAAGGATTATGACCTTAGTATTCTTTACCATCCTGGAAAGCCAACGTGGTGGCTGACTCGATGGGAGATCAATGGGCAGCCCATTTGGCAATACAAAGAGGGTATTGTTCGTGAGGTACAAAGATTGAGAAACCTCGGGGTTAGCTTAACCGAGATCGGTGAAGGTAGGGTGGTGGTACATGATACCTCATGATGCCTTAGCTTCGAAATAAAAGAAAGTCGGTTTGAGGATCGGAGTTTGTTGGATTTGAGAGGATCAACAGGAAAACCTTCACGATTTACATTGGGAGATAATGGCGGAACCGCCCGGTATAAGGGTAGGTTATGTTTTCCTAAGGTAAAGGATCTAAGGAGGAAGATCTTAGATGAGGTCACAACACAAGATATTCCATTCATCCAGTCAATAAAAATGTATCAGACCTCAAGGCAAATTCGGTGGGACGGGATGAAGAAAGACGTTGCGGAGTTTGTCGGAGGTGTCTTATATGTCGGTGAAAGTGAACATCAAAACAGCGGATTACTTCAGACATTGGAGTCCCATGTGGAAATGGGAGGCGATTCATATGGATTTCAGAATCGGCCACAAAACTCGAGAAGGGTATGATTCTATTTGGGTGATTGTTGATCGCACAAAGTCAGCCCATTTCTTACCGGTCAAGACTACGTATCGCGCATACGATACACGCATTTATTTGAAGGAGATTGTGCGGTTACGGATTCCTTACAAATTATTTCAGATAGGGGTTCCCGATTCACCTCACACTTTTGGCAAAGTTTCAGCAGGTCTCGGGACAAAAGTTAAGTTAAGCCGCGGCTTTCCACCGCAAAGCAGATGGGCAAGGTGGCGAACAATTCAAACACTTGAGGACATGTTGCGATATTGTGTGTTAGATTTTCAGGGAAGCTGGTTGGACCATCTATGTCTAATTGAGTTCGCCTACAACAATAGTTTTCACTCTATCATACAAATGGCCCCGTTTGAAGCATTATATGGACGAAAATGCAGGTCTCCACTTGGATGGTTTGAGGTGGGTGACGAATCGCTCGGACTGAAGTCATTCAGAAACAAATGATAAGGTACAGATGATTCGGGAGCGGATCAAAACTGCTCATAGTCGTCATAAGTCCTATGCGGATCATCGGAAAAGAGATCTTGAATTCCAAGAGGGGGAGAAAGTATTTTTAAAAGTGTCCCCAATGAAGGGAGTGATGCGCTTTGGTAAGAAAGAGAAATTGAGCCCAAGGTTTATTGGGCCATATGAGATCTTGCGAAGAGTGGGGAATGTGGCTTACGAATTAGCACTTCCACAAGAAAGTAGGCGGTGCATCCGGTATTTCATGTGGCAATGTTACGAAAATACTTGCACGATCCAAGTCACGTCATCCTTCCCCAGAAGATAGTTCTTAATAAAGAGCTTCAATATGAAGAGGCTCCGGTAGAAATACTTGATAGAAAGGTCCAACACCTTAGAAATAAAGATATTGCTTCCGTGAAAGTCCTATGGAGGAATCACTCCACAGAGGAAGCCACCTGGGAAGCTGAAGAGGCGATGAAAGTCAAATATCCATTCCTATTTGACTAAGGTAATAAAAAAAATGTGTTACATAGTACTTCATATGTGTGTCATTTGTGTGTCTATATGCATGTGTTACAACCTTATTCTCATTCGAGGACGAATGCTTCTTAAGGAAGGGAGAATGTGAAGCCCCAAATTTGTTACAATAACAATAAACATTATTATGTATATGTGATTATGTTACGACCTTATTCACATTCGAGGACGAATGTTGCTTAAGGAGGAGAGAATGTAAAATCCGGAAAAAAATAATAATATATAGTTATGGTTGAGTTAATAAAAATATATATATATAAGAAAACAATGAATAAATTGCATGAGATAGAGTTAGTGTTAAAATTGGATAAATAGATAGATAAAATGAAAATAAGAAAACAAAAAAAGAAAAAAAAAGAAAAAGAAAAAAAAACATGCAGCATTGCTGCACGTCTTTGCTTCCCCCCCTTCCCCCTTTTCATTTCCCCTCCAACTCTTGTCATTCCACCTCCCATAGGTTATATAAAACTCTCCACTTATATATTGTATTTACACACAAATAAAGTACATAACATAAAGGTTAGAAAATCAGGAAAAAACAAGTGAAGAAGAAGAGGAAAATTCTGGAAAAAAAACAAGAAAGCAAGAAGAAACAACAATAAAAGAAATACTAGGGAGCAAGGGTCCCTTGTAGCAACCGAATAACAATCATTTCACACATACAATGTGAGTTTTCTCACTCAGAAATTCTTGGTAACATCCTTTATTTTTAGTTCAATACATGTTAGAATAAGAATTGAGTGTTGAAAAGAAATATTGAACTTTTGATTGTTTAGATAACTAGTTGCGTCATGAACTTTACGAACTGTTCTCACTGAGTTATAATTGTTAGAATTTGATGAAATTCGGAAGAGTGGTACACCTCTCTAATATGATCATATAGAACCAAAAATGAGGTAAAATGGACATACGGTTTGAAAGTTATCATAGTTCAAAGTTCCTTCCTTAGATTTGGTCGAAATTCGGAAAGGCATAATTACGGACTGTTTTTATTGAGTTTTACTTATTCGAATTATTGAAAATTTACATGGTTGTAAATCTCTCTGTTACGGACATATATAGATAAAGAGTTATTAAAACGGACTTACGAGTTGAGAGTTATTGTAGTTTGAAGTTGCTGCCTCGGATTCATCGGAATCCAGAAGGGCAGGACGTTGAAACGTAAAACTGTACTAATCCGTGGGGAATATGAAAATTGTTGTTAAATGAAAGTTCTATATCTCTCTGTTGTGGACATTTTGAGACCTTACGGGGGTCTATCCGACTTACGGATTGAGAGTTATCGCTGTTTAAAGTTTCTGCCTCGGATCTATCGAGATCCAGGAAGGGCAGCGAATAAAAGTGTAAAACTGTACCAAACGGTAAAGAATATGAAAGAATGGTTCACATGGAGACGTGTAGCTCTCTGTTCTCGTCATTTTTAGAATTTATGGGGCTTGAACGGGTTTACAGATTAGGAGTTATGACTATTATAAGATTGGGTGTTGTTTAATAAAAATTCTGCCGAAACAAATTTCATGTGGCTGTTTTGAGGATAAATTTGTGTTAGTTACCCAAAGTAGTTTTAAATGAAATTTGGTACAGTGAAAGATCCCCGTCTTACCTTAGTTTTCGCTTGAGAAACACCTTAGTTGGAGTTATGGTTAAAAAGTTATAATCGTTACAAGTATGAATGACAGAATGTTAGAAAAGAGAATAGTATTTATTCGATCTTCTGAAAAATATGAAAAAGTGAATACGTGTTCACATAAATATATAAATATATAATGGATCGGGTTGCACGCAACAAAGCGTAAAGTGAATACGCGTTCACAAATACGTAAACATAATGGATCGGGTTGCGCGCAACAAAGCGTAAAGTGAATATGTGTTCACGAATACGTAAATATAATGAATCGGGTTGCGCGCAACAAAATGTAAAGTGAATACGCGTTCACAAATACGTAAACATAATGGATCGGGTTGCGCGCAACAAAGCGTAAAGTGAATACGTGTTCACAAATACGTAAATATAATGGATCGGGTTGCACGCAACAAATATGAAAGATGAATACATGTTCATCTATATATAAATATGAAAAGTGAATACGCGTTCACAAATATATAAATGTAATAAACATGTGGAAATGCAGGAGAATGTCTTAGCATTATAATACGAGATAAAATGAAGTGTTAGTTAAGCGAGAATTTCTATGAGGAGTTGTTGCATATTTAAAAATGTTGTAACTGATATGTTTTTGCAATATGCTTATTACGTTATAATGTGATTGTGCTTGGAATATTGTGGTGTTACTTTGAATTGCGAGGTAAGGTTCTCACTCGGCCCGGATGGTAGGGTGACTTTTATTTAACATGTTTCAGAAAGCGTGATAGAGGAAAGACTCACGCCGAGGCTAGCGATCGTCGCGACCTCTTGTCATACCAAGTCCATTGCTTGGGCTTGATATTCGTCGAGTTCGGGATGTCGATTCGATGTCTCGAAATGCGGTGTGGAATGATCTCCCTTCCAACTTAGAATAATCTTTGTCAGTATGTCTAGGTAGAAACAATATTTGCACGAGCATGGGCTCGCGTTATGTTTTTAATAAAATCATAAACAGATTTCTTTATTGTTATTTTTATTAATAACTCTGTATTTGAATATAAGTTCAAATTTCTAAATAAAGAGAATTAAATGGTGCTCCTGGTGGGAAATAATTGTCCAGGTGCCATCACACCCTAAGTAAAGACTTTGGAAAAGTCGGGGCGTGACATGGTCATTCTTCAAGAACTCCCTTCTCTCTAAAAATTCCTCTCCCTTCTCTCTAAAAATTCAAGGAAAAACCAAGGCCTAGAAAAATCTCGGAAAGACGGCAAGAAGGAAATATGTTGGAAATCTTGTAGGAGGTTCGTAGGGGTGATGTTAACAAAGAGGAAATTGTGGAAAGAGGGCAAGTGAGCGATTTGTTGGACTGTTTTGGGCGAACTCCAAGGTAACAATCCATTCTCCTTTTTAAGTAAATTGTGTTGCATGTTGAGGAAGAAAGGACTTGTAGTTGTCGATATTGCTTTTAGGTAAATAACATGTAGGAATAACGATTTGGATTTGAAAGGATTGGATAAGGATGATATGTGAGCATGTTATAACCGAGATACTACCTTAAACTTATTGGATTATTTAATATGTATTGTGGGGCAGAATTTTACACGTCCAAGTTAGGAGTGTAATCCCCTTTGTATTGTTGGATTGTTGGGCCTTAAAAGTGGCGTTTGGATATTGAATTCGAGCCTTGAAAAAAACGGTGGTAAAGTACGTAGAAACAAAGGAAGTGCTGTCCAAATTTCCGTAGAATAAGGGACTTTAAAATTAGAATATTCTACGTTAAAGCTAGAAGCTAATAGATGTATTATGGCCATTATAGGGTAAAGTACTACGAGTAGCGTATTCTACTTGAAGGGTGGAAAAGGCTAGCAAGGTTATAGTACTTTGGAGCATTTTTGCTACTTGTCGAAAATCGTCGCGAGGTATGTGATTCTTCCTATCATTTCTAGCATGATTGTTGTGAACTATGTAGTACGGTAGACGTACGTGTGCTAAATGAATTTGGTTGGTTTAAAACATAAAGTGTTATAATGGCTTTATGGGAAGTTAGTTATAACGACTTTATGAAGATAAAAGAATGGTTTGTTGATTTTAAAAGTTAAGAGACTTGATCTTGAAAGATAAGAGACTTGACTTATAAATGATTTGATATGAAATATTGAGGGCTTGAATTGTGTTAAAAAGTTGTGAAACCTCATTCGTGAGTAATGGGTACTTGGTCTTTAAAAGAATAAGGTTATATTGTTTTCGGGAATGAGAATAAGTATCGAACAAGCCATTGCAGCGTTAATAAAAGAAAATGCATCGACAATCAATTAACTTAAAATGAGTAGAATTCTCCATCTGCATAGAAGCTAAGATAAGGCAAAATTGTATTACATTTTCTAGATCATGGCTGCTTTAATAAGATCTTTATAAACAAGTATTGGTTTCTTGAACTTTCAAAGTAAGAAACTTGATTTCTAAAAGAGAAGAGACTTGAGAATTTGAAGTTACGAAGCCTAAACTATTTTGAAAAGTATATTGTTACTTGACTTTAAAAGGGAGAAGTGTTTTTATTTTAAAAGGAAGGCATGGTATCGCCTTGATTTGGGTTTAAAGAAAGGCATGGTTTTGTCTTGGTTTATTTAAAAAGGAAGGTATGGGAATTGTTTTGGTTTACTTAAAATATAGTTACTCTATTTTGATACTACAGGTGTTAGTATCATGTGACTTTTGTGAAAGAAATGAATCTTTTTAAAGAGTTAAAATACGTAGTACCTTGAGGTTAAAACCCGGATTTTTGGCATAAAATGAAAGTACCTTGAGTGTGAGTAGCGTGCCTATGTTTTCTTGTGATAAGCCTTGTTGTACAAGTATTGTATCCTTATGCTACCGCGTCTCTCGATGGAGGGCCGGTCATGTTATTCTTGATCATTTTGGGCATACTGGCTCGATGGATGGTCCACGGGTATGCGGTCATGAAGAGGGTTCGTTCCCTGTTGATAGTGTTATTCCATGGACTAGCTCCCCATGAGGTTTACTGATGCAGGAGGTATCTGGTAGTTAGCCCTCGTACTTGCCGATCGTGGCGTCACGGCGGTATCCGTAGTTGGCTTTCGTACTTGCCGGTCGTGACGTGACGCGTAAGTATCCGTAGTCGGCGCCCGTACTTGCCGGTCGGCCGTGAGTGGTGTTATAGCAGTGTTATGGCGAAGTCTCGTGATGCAGGCGGTATCTGGTAGTTAGCTTTCGTACTTGCCCCGGTCAGCGATGTGATGCAGGTGGTATCTGGTAGTGGCTTTCGTCTTGCCGGTCGGCCGTGATACGATGTATAGTATTGTTGGTCTGGTGGTATCCGTAGTTGGATTTCGTACTTGCCGATCGATGGATGATGCAGCGGTATCGGTAGCTATGCGCCCGTACTTGCCGTCTGGTTCTTATGACACAGGTGGGACTTGGTGTTCATGTGTACTCCTTGGTGTTGTTATATCAGAGACTGCCGACAGTGAGGAAGGAATTCCACGGGCATGATTGATATTGTGGGCGTGAGACCCGTGGTTATATTTGAGTAATGACTTTGAGGGCATGCGTCCCTGACTTGACATGATTGTTTATATATTGTGAAATGGTCTTTTAAAAGACGAAGTTGATTTTCATTACTCTTGTTGTTAACCAGACTTTGTGTACTATATTTTGGGTTATCATACATGTCTCCTGTTTTATATAGACTGTTATGATTTCATTACAGTATTTTTCAGTTTCACATACTTGGTACCTGTTGTACTGACCTCCTTCGGGGGGATGCGTTCATGCCGCAGGTAGAGGTACACCTGTTGTTGATCCTCGCTCATAGGATCACAGTTCTGCATTTGGGAAGCTTCGTTTCTCCGGAGGCTTATCTTTTGGTATAGTCCTCTGTTATTGTAGGTACTTGTACATTCAGGGGTATGGCGGGGCCCTGTCCCATCATAGTTGTTGTTACATTCTTAGAGGTCTGTAGTACTGTTGTGGGCAGGGTTGTAAAGGATAACTGTTCAAGATTTATTTATGTATATATGCAGTAAGGCGACTTTTGGTCAGCCTGTTTTTGTATCACTGTTTATTTCTCATGAGTTTTATTTTCCGCTGATTTTTCTCTGATGTTTTATCACTAGGGTACCCGGGGTAAGGCACCAGTCGCGGGCCCGAGGTCGGGTCGTGACACTTTGTTTTGGAATTTCCCCTAGTTCCCAACATAAGGTGGGGTTATTTTACACTATACTTCAGGGAATTATCACCTTCTGGCTTCTATTGCGGCTGACTACGTTTTACCTTCTTCAGTCGACTCCTTCTTAAGGACTACGCTGTCAAATTTTTAAATAAGCTTATCATTCCTTAGTCGTTTTCCATATTTGCTCAAGTGTCATCTCCTTCTGCGCACCTTGTTTTCCCCTTTTTCTTATGTACTGAAAAAAACATTATCTCCTCTTCAACGTCTTTCCCTTTAATCAACCTTATCTCTTAAGTGTCATCATTTTTACTTATCTCAGACATGCGCCTCCCTAGGAACAATATTTACTTCATACTAAGTGTGCAATACTGGGCTCTAGTAATTCCCAGATTCGCTACTCGTCATATTCGACTATTCTTTTACTAGGTATGTCGTATATGTCTTCTCTAGAGGAAACCTATGATACAATCGTACTGTCCTTACGAGGAATATCCTTCGAACTCATTACTTTGTCATGATATTCGACTTGCATTTGCCAAACAACCGCCTACCACCATCGTCAGTCTTCTATAATGTCATAATTTTTATCATAAACTTTCTTTAACCAACTATTCTTTCTTGGTTGGCTAATCGAATCATACCACGGAACTCGAAGTCTTATTACCCATAGTTGAAAATCCACAATTCTTATTTCCACTCACACGCATAGTTGTTAACCATAATTGAGGTATTCTCTTTTGTTTTTCCTTAACCAACAGAACTTATCATGTTTCCATCCCTCACTAGTAGTACGATCCTCCAGGGAGAGTTGGGGTTACTGGTTCGAGAAGAACGTCTCACATATTTCTAAAACAAGCCTTCACTCACTTTGATCTCAAAAGTTTATTTCCCCTCTTAACGATCTGTCGAGATTCCCCTAACTCCTTGGGGCAGAGGTTACCATTTGAATTACGCATTCATAGAAAAATCTCACATTCTGGAAGAACATAAGTTACTAAGAAACGAGAAACATTCTCAGGATACTTTTTTGCTTTACATTTTCTTTTGTTCTTATTTCAATTTGCCATTCCTTATCCAGGGCCTGGTTTTTTCATACAACCATCAGATGATATATTATCACAAATTGAGAGTTTTCTAGTACAGTCGTCTGAAGACATGCCACATATTCAATCACTACGTGCAACTAGGTGCCCCATATCCTTTCCATTCATAATACACATACATAACTATAACCATCCATTTGGTAAAAAAATTATCTTCGGTTGATATCTCTATATTTACGATTCTTTCTTATCGAAATATCTTACTCCACATAAAATTCAGGAAGTCGATTCCTAAAGTAGTATCACTCTCCTAAAATGTAAAACAAGTCAATTTTGCACATATGGAAGGTAGATAGCTGAATATAAAAATTAGTAACATACCTGCACTTGTCTGCTCTGATTAGGTAGCATCAGAACTCGAGGTTACATCCTCACTCTCTTCTTTCCTCCTGTATCTTGTGTCCTTGATTTCCACACCAATAACAAACCCTTGTCTCCTTGTGATAGGCCCAGCATGTATCAATACCCATATCTTACAACATAGCCTAGATGACCCACTCAGTCCGAACCACATCTATTCGGATCCTGAGATATCGGGGGATGTGACTTCTGCCCCCACCTTATCCGAGAACTCTGATCATACCTGATATGTCGCATACGTTTATCATATTGATCATCCATCCGAAATCCTTCCTCATTCTGCCTTTTTCGATAATCGCCAACCACTCTAACTCTCTTAGTCTTTTCCCTTGCTCCAACTGAGTCAGCCCTACCGATCATTAATTGTCCCGGACCAACGGACTCCATGGGCTAAAAACTCCGTAACATTTATGTTACATCTCATAGTTTTAAGACGATAATTAAGAATGTCATTAAGAGAATAGAATTTGAATATTGGGTATAAAGTATAAATGCGTATGCTAATAAGGAAATTAGTATACAAACGGATGTGATCTCGGAATAATTTTTAAATATTGCACATGTGACGACGAGAATTAATACTAGTAGTTGAATTTGTCCCAATGAAGTTATGGATTAGTGGGGTATTATAAAATCTTAACATTGAGGATATGAGGAGTTATGTGGGATTAATTTTAGTAGATGGGTTAATTTAAGTAAACAATTAAGAGAATTGGATCAAAGTGTAATAAAATTTTCAGATTTTACCCTTAAACTTATTAACCTCTCATATTCTAACTCCCTACCTCATTTTCTAATCACATAACCCTCCCCTCTCCTCTTTTCCCCCCATCCGAACCACTCTCCCCCTCCATAGAAGAAAAAATTAAGTTATTTATCTCCTTCTTCCAAGTGAATCCTTCCATTAAATTTCCAAGCAAATGGTAATGCCTAAAAATAGTGAGCATTCGACAGTGATTGCCGAAAATATAGCCAAGAATTCCAGATTTTAGACGAATTTTTTTCGGAGGAAAAACATGTAAGGAATGATGGATTAAAATTGTGGGATTCATGCATTTCAATTTGGAGTTGAAGAAATGATAAAATTGGTGAAGAAAATTGGAGCAGTGGGCCGTAATTTAGGGACTAGTTTGGCTTGAAGGTAAATTCTTCTTCTTATAGTATAATTGAAGTTACATGATGTTGTAGATCAATGGATGAACTTACGTTAAGAGAAACATGGGATTTAAGGCAATGCATGTGATTGTTAGGTGTTGTATCCGATTTTGGGACTAATTTTACTAATTTTGGAGTTGTCGTGTTCGATTGTTGTGTTGTTAAGTTCGTCACTGCCTTGCATGTTGAAATTGAAATTAAATCTTGATGTTTAGGGTTATAGTTGTTTATATGATAGTATTGAAATATGAAATTGGATTTTAAGGAGTTAAAGAAGAATTGGGAATTATGATTGTTATTGGTCGAGACTTCCGTGAGATTGTTGGACGTGGTTGTATCATTTTAAAAGCTATTTTGTTGAAGTAAGAATGCTGGAAATGTAATTTATAAACACGTATATATGTTGTGGTAATTACTAATATATGTCTTAAAAGAATTAAGTTGTAGAAAAGTGTTATTTTGCATTCTTGAACTCTCTATTTTTGCTAGAAAAATGGTCTGTTTTTAAGGGTTGTTTTAATGTAATTAAGAGGGTGGATTAACATGAGAAATAGGTATTTTAGTCCCCTTGGTTGTTGTAGTTGTTGTCTTCCATGAACAAAAAGAAAAGGAAGGTATTATGATGGCGTATATAGAGTATTTGGGATTGTGTTGGTTATATCTTTAAGTTGTATCTTCTATTGTTATTGTTGGCTTTGCTTGGAAGTTGTGGATGTGCATATAAATAGGGGAGGT
This sequence comes from Przewalskia tangutica, assembly GCA_029844215.1. NCBI lineage: Eukaryota > Viridiplantae > Streptophyta > Magnoliopsida > Solanales > Solanaceae > Przewalskia > Przewalskia tangutica. Next base: position 54,490,710 of record CM056722.1, on the reverse strand, counting down.
GCTGCCCGAATTTTTATAGAATAGGAAGTCGTCATTCGACATAACTTACGTTAGAAATCATAGAGTTGACGGACATGTTGTTATTATTATAGGTTGAAGTGCTAGACGAGACGTATTCTAATATTGAGTTGGTTAGTTCGACTAAAAGGTATGTGAAACTATCCTTTCTTCTTTTGGCATGATTTTCATAAATGAGCGTACGGCGGACGTACATAGTTCTAATGAATCCTAATTCCTAATGAAGATTTAAGATGATACGTGATATATAGTGCCTTGATTTTTCAAATGATGATTTCAAATGATACATGACATGATAGTGCCTTTTATTTATTTCATTGAGAGTTAAATGATGATTTAAATTGCATATGGGTTCTCATGATACTCTATTCGTGCGTGATGTGATTATATCATTTCACCGAGTTCCGGGCCGGTCTATGGTCATGCGCAGCCTTGCATTGTTCCATCGAGTCCCGCACTAGAGAGTCGAGATACGTTATATGTATATACATGATGATGATGAGCTCACCGAGTCCCAGAATGGGCCGGGATACGTTATATGGACAGGTATCCATGATATGATGATTCCACCGAGTCCCTAACTAGATGGCCGGGACACGTTATGTTGATGATTCTATCGAGTCCCTCCCTAGAGGGCTGAGATACGTTATATATATGTTATACCCCGTATTTCCAGAGTATGTACGTAAGGACGTACGTAGAAAAATTTGAACTTGTGATTTAGGCTTGGCCGAATTCTTTTTGTTCACAACACCCGATTAGAGTCGTTTTTCGAAAAAGCGTTTTCCTGACTTTCGTAGGGAATTTCCGGCTATGTCATTTTTAATTTTACGGATTTTTAGAGGCGAAGCGTTTTGGACCAAGAGGCGACACTTGTCACCTCTCATTGGAACACCAGGCGGTAAAGGGGTTGGCGAATGGCCATTGTTTGGTCAAGGGTTGGTAGGATATTTTGGTGGTAGATGGATAAGGTGCACTTGGCAAGATCTTGGCCTACACTTGCCTTGCACTTGGCAAGATCTTGGCCATTGGTTGGCTTCACTTGACCTATAAATACCCACCCTTTGAAGACTAATTCATCCACAAAATTGCCTAAGTCTTGAAAGCTCTCCTTCACTCCCTTGTGTTGAGTTCGGTAGAGGCCTCCCCTAGTGGCCGAGCACCCCACTTTAGGGTGCTAGCCAGAGTGTACCCCACTGCCTAGTTGTCTTCGTATAATACCCACTCTTGTTAGAAATACTCTCAAAGTATTGTTATAATGCCCAAATTACCTTAGCCATATACCTTGTAGTATTCTAAGGTTATACCTTTACAAAAAGCCGAAATACTATTATACTTCCCTTGACCACAAAACCGAAACCACTAAGGAAAATCTCCATAGTTAGTTGGAGTATTAAGTAGAAGTTGGTTAGAACTCCTAAGGGTTGTTTGGAGTAGTCGGAGCGCGGAGTAGGAGCTAAACCTTGCTCGGGATCGACATTTAAACTCGGATAATTATGGGCTTATCGAGGTAAATATCTTGTCCCTATTGTAATTGGAAATTACATGTTGTTAGATTATATAGTTGAAGTATACTATATATAGTCTTGAGCGTTGTTATCGGATGTCTTTTGACTTAAGCTGAATAATAAGAAACATTTTGAAAGAAAAGTCTTGTTGTATTTACATAGAAGTGTATTCTGATGAACTTGTGTAGCTTTTACGTGAGGTAGAATTGTGCACGTCCGGATTAAGCGTATAACCCACCTGGTTGGCTTGGTAGCGGCCAGATAGAGGAGGAGATTTACGTTTGTTGCGGGAGAGTCTTTGCGAATTTTACGTAGAATGTTCTACGAAGGATCTAAATGTTAATAAAGCGCCTTGTGGCCTTATAGGTTGAAGTACTACGTGTGGCGCGATCTACTTGGCTTAAAGGTAGTAGCGGTTGGAAGTACTTGGGCGTTTTGCTATTAGTCGATAATCGTCGCGGTATGTGAACCTCTTCCTATCTCTTCTAGCATGATATGTGTGAACTATGTAAATGCGGTGAGCGTCATGTGCTAAATGTATTTGATTGGTTTAAAACATAAAGTGTTATAGCGGATTTATGGGAAGTTGGTTATAACGACTTTATGTTGGTAAGAAAATACTTGTGGTTTTAAAAGGTAACTGATTTGAACTATAACTGGCGTGTTATGTGTTAATAAAGAACTTGAAGTATTTCAAAAGATTTTTGAATCATTTCGAAAGAAGAAGTAATACTTGATTTGTTTTGAAAACTTAAGAGTTATACTAGCTTTATGGAAAGTTAGGTATAACGTCTTAAGAATGTTTTACTGATTTTGGAAATCAGAATGTGTATCGACAAACCATCTGCGGCGTTAATAAAGGAAATGTTTTTAATAATTAAGTATTATTAAAACCCGGTAGAAACTTCCATCTGCATAGAAGCTAAGATGAGACAAAATGATATTTCCTAGATCATGGCTGCTGTAATAAGATTGTTATAAACAAGAATATCCTACTCACATATAAGACTTATGTTTCTCAGATAGTTTAAAGAAGAATTATATTCTTAAATGAATAAGACTATGAACTACGGAACCTTTCTAAAAAAGGCAAACTTGAACATTGGAAACTAGGCAAACTTGAACATTGGAAACTAGGCAAACTTGAACATTGGAAATTAGGCAAACTTGAACATTGGAAAGAATGTTGCTACTTGATTTTACAAAGAGAAGTAATTGATTTACTTTAAAAAGATAATCACTCTATTTTCATATACTACGGGTATTGTGTGGTTTTGTGAAAGTAACGTATCTTTTAAAGATTTAATGTATGAAGTACTTTGGGGATAGGTATCCGAACTTGTTAGTAGAAAGTACCTTGTGTGAATAACTTGATTGTATTGGTTTGTGATAGCCTTGTAATACTTTCTTGTTGATTTGATAAGTAAGCATGTTAGGATGCTACGTGTGTTAGTATCTTGTGATTATTGTGTAAGGGGTCACTCTTGTTGTGCTTACGTTGTCAAGCGTTAAGCGTTATCTTGTTATTGTATCACATACCCCCGACTTATTATACAGGGCTTGCCACCCGCGATGCGGTCTCTATGGCTATCTGATCCTTGTGACTATCGCGAGTCGCGGTAACCGAGGATTGATCATTCGGGTGTTTAGCCCGATGCGGGGATTCCTATGCGATGCTGTTGAGACTATGCGGTCTTTTGAGACTATGCGGGCTGCGGGAGCCTAGGCGGATACGAGGGTTAGCTGCGCCCGATGCGGGGTATACCTCGGTGATGCAGGACCATGATTCGAGAATACCTCATGCGGGTGCATGGGTGACCTATGCGGGCTGCGAGAGTTCGAGGATAGACAGCGCACATTGATATTGCGGGGCGAGTGGCGGCCGATCGTGGTGCGGTCTAGAAAGACCTCGGGATACGGTTGTGGTATTTTTAGTGCGTGGGTCTTAGTAGTCGGCTATGCCTTCGTACTTGCCCGTCACGGTTTTATTGTGATAACTTTGAGGCGTGAGTCACGACTTGACATATTTGCTTATTTATTGTGAGCGTAGTTTGGTTATCATACATGTCTCTGCTTTATATAGACTACTATGATTTCATTTCTGATATTTATTTTGATTTCACATACTTGGTACTGTTATCGACCTCCTTGAAGTGCGTTCATCTGCGGTAAAGGTACACGATCGTTGATCCTCGCTCTTAGGGTCACGATTCAGCGTTTGGAAAGCTCCGTTTCTCCGAGGCTTATCTTAGTATAGTCACTGTCGTTGTAGGTATTTACATTCGAGGTATGGCGAGCCACATCCGCCATTGTTGTCGTATCATTTCTTAGAAGTGCATGTAATCTTGTTGTGGCGGGGTTGTAAAAAGATTAAACTGTTCATTTGTAGGAGTTGTTATTTATATATATCGAAAGGCAAGTTTTCCTCAATTCTTGTTTTGTACTTCATTTGTTTCATGTATGTGTTTTATGTTCCGCTGATTACTCTGATGTTGTATCACTAGGGTGCCCGGGGTAAGGCACCAGTCACGGGCCCAGATTCGGGTCGTGACAATATATATAGACATGATGACCCTATGGACAGGCATACATGATTATGATATGACTCTCATTTTTATAAGGCACAATTGACTTTCATTTCTATATGGCACAGTTGTATTGGTATTTTGATTATTACATATGTCTTCTGTTATCTTGGCCAGTTATGATCTCATTTACAGTACTTCATGTTTTACATACTCAGTACATTATTTCGTATTGACCCCTCTTTTCCCGGGGGGCTGCATTTTCATGCCCGCGGGTGCAGGTGCTTAGTTTGGTGATCCTCCAGTCTAGGTATTCCTGTTCAGCTGTTTGGAGAACTCCATTGATTCGGAGCTTAGTCATATTGGTACAGAACCTTGTTTTAGACTTATGTATATTTTAGGGCACGACGGGGCCCTGTCCCGTCATATTTCGTTATCCTTCTCATAGAGGTCCGTAGACAGTTGTGGGTTGTTCGTGTGGGGATTGTATCATGTTTTGGGTTAGCTGTATTGTTGTACTTCACTTTTTTTTGTGGGGATGTTCCTGTATATAGTGGTAGCCTTGTCGGCTCGCCTATTTGAGATATTGACTAGTTGTGACACCCTCGGGAGACATGTTCATTCGCGTACAAAAGCAGCCTATTCTGACGTGTTATTATTGCAGTGTTATGCTGCCGAATTTCATATTATCCTTAGTGTCAGTCTGATTATACGTGGCAGGTTAGTATAATGACGTCCAATTAGGGCGCTTAGTCGCGGCCCGTTGGATCGTGACAAAAGTGGTATCAGAGCAGTTAGTCCTCGAAATGTCTACAGACCGTGTCTACTAGAGTCTTGTGTATGGGTATATTGTGCACCACCATACTTATACGTAGGAGGTTGCCGGACATTTAGGATTGGTTTCTATTATTTCATCTCATAGATCGTGTAATAGAGCTATGTTATTAGAATAATCTCTCTCTGACGACTTAATATGTTTACAGTTATGCCTCCGAAGAAGGCGACAGCGGCCCAGAAGGGCAAATCAGCAGCGGGGGATACTAGTCGGATTCAGAGAGTTACCAGGTCCCGTACTCAGTCTATGCCGGAGACTGTACCCCAGTCGACGAGCTCTGCTACGTCGCCACCTCCAGAGGCTCCAGTTCAGGGAGTAGCATCACGGTTACGAGACCCGGCACTGAGCCTCAGCTCACTCGGCGAAGCGAGAGAGAAACCATGAGAGATGCGGTTTAGCTGCTGACTAGATTAGTGGCGAGGCGGACCCGAGCGAGGGCGAGAGTTGACCAGTCGAGATAGTTTGAGGGTTCGTGATTTCTTGAGTTGTAGTCCTCCAGAGTTTTACGGGTCAAAGCCCGATGATGATCCACAGGAGTTCATCCGACAGATACAGTGTATGTTGAGGGTAATAAAGGCTTCCGAGACTGAGTCTGTCATGTTGGCTTCATATCAGTTGTGTGACGTAGCTATTAACTGGTATGAGTCGTGGGAATTAGCTAGGGGCTGGGGTGCTCCTCCAGCCGTGTGGGATGAGTTTGCGGAGGCCTTCCTTGACCACTTCCTACCTCCTGAGATGAGGAGATCCAGAGTTGATAGGTTCTTGCACTTGAGGCAGAGCGGCAGGAGCATTAGAGAGTACAACCTTGAGTTTGATTCATTGGCCAGATATGCACCCACTATTGTAGCGGATATGGCAGACATGGTGCATCGCTATGTGATGGGGCTAGATCACTACTTGATCGATGGGTGTATGGCGGTGGCTCTCCAGCCGGGTATGGATATTGCTCGGATCCAGGCATATGCGCAGGGAGTGGAGGATCGACACATAGGGCGGCAGCCAGACATATATCATGACAGGGACCATCACAAGAGGGCTAGGTCGGCAGGTTATTCTGGTGAGTCTCGAGGCAGGCAGCCTCAGCAGCAGGTTAGATATCCATCCCAGCCAGCACAGAGTGCTCCCCTACAGTTCGCAGGTAGGATATTTGACCGTCTAGGGTATTCAGGAGCCTGTCAGAGCTCTAGTGCTTCAGGTTCACAGATGAACAGGGGTTCTAGTCAGTCGAGGTCATCTTTTCCTCGGTGTTCCCTGTGTGGTAGGTCCCATCCTGGGGAATGTCGTCTTACTACTGGTGCTTGTTTTTCCTGCGGCCGTCAAGGCCATACGAGGAGAGAATGTCCTTATCTAAGTGGTACAGGTGGTATGGCTCGGCCTACTGGGTCGGCTGCTGGTTCATTATCTTCTATAGCTATGCGCCCCATAGGGCAGGGTATTCATATGCCAGCAGGCCGTGGTAGTGGCCGTGGCAGAATTTCTAGTTCTGGCGGCCCTTCGAACCGCATATATGCTTTGGCCAGTAGACGTGATCAGGAGGCGTCACCGGATGTTGTTACATGTATATTATCGATATTTTTTTCCGTGACGTATATGCATTGATAGATCCAGGTTCTACCTTATCATATATATCCCCCTTTGTTGCTAGTAGTATCGGAATAGAACCTGAGTCTATAGAACCGTTTGAGGTAGCTACACCGGTAGGAGATTCGGTCATAGCTAAGAGGGTGTATAGAAATTGCTCGATGGTTGTATATAGTTGTCATACCATAGCAGATTTGATAAAGAAAATGAAGAATAAATTACAAGTCTGGAAATGAAGATTACTATCGTTTGAAAAAAAATCTACTTTGATAACCAGTGTTCTTTTAAGTATGTCAATCCATCTATTATTAACTATAAAGTCTCCAAAATATTTCATAAATGAGTTACATAAAGTCTTTGCAAATTTTATTGGAATAATAGAGATGAAGGCAGAATGAGGCATTGGTCCTCATGGTTGAATATGTGCTTACCTAGAGATGAAGGAAGCATAGGGCTTAGATCATTATTGATGTGTCTAAGGCCTTATATGCTAAACTTTAGTGAAATTCCGAACATCTAACAGATTGGGAGATAATTTTATGTGGATCAAATATTACAAGAGACATTATCCTCTAAATGTACAATAGAAATGATGCTCTCGTGTATGGAAAATGATGTTGGAAACTAGAGATGGCATAAAACATGAGATATGGTAGAAGCCAAGGAGTGGAACTGCTAATTTCTGGTTGATCAAGTTAAAAAAACTAGGGGCTTTGAATTATATTATTCCTGCAAAATACACGGTGGATGAGAGTATTCAGGATGGGAAGGAACTTATGATAGATGGAAGATGGGATTTGTAGAAATTGCAACAGCTATTTTCTAGAGATTATGGGAGTTGTTAAGGAGAAAATCACACAAACCTGATGTTTTTAAGAATATATGGATACCAGGATTACCTTTTAAGATTTCGTTCCTTTTCTAGAGATTATGGGAGTTTAAAATACAAGTGGGGATGTCCTAAGGAGAGTTGGAAAAGAGACTGAGGCTAGATGCAATTGTTGTGATAATAGACAATATGAGACCATGGATCATTTGTTTGTTTTTGGAGATACGGTAACGCTGATGTAGGTATTACAGCTCAGTTTCTGTGGGTGACACAAGTATTGTGAGTGTGGTGAATGTTTATTGCCCCTCCAAGTTCAAAATAGTATTCGGAGCTGTACCACTTATCACTATGCGGTAGATATGGAAGTGGGGAAATATTGTATTGCATGAAGGCAATATGACTATCTATAAGATGTGTAGACTCACATTTTCATGGCAACAAAATATTCTAAAGTACCGGTTATACCCCTTAGTTCCAGGGTATGTATGCGAGGACGTACGTACGATAGCACGACAGAAAAATTGGAAAGGAGGAAAGAGGTGATTTTTCCACGAAAAAAGTTTCCGGTTTTTGTATAGAAAAATGTTCGTTGATGGGAATTGGATTCCCAGATTTGGAATATGGGCTTCTTAAATTATATTAGAATTTTGAGATTTTATTTTCGGAAATGGTCACGTGGGGCCCACGAGAGAAATTTACGGTTTGGTGGGGCCCACTTTGATTTTGAGATTTTGGCCATTATGGATATTTTCGAAAGATGAATTATTTTGGACCAACAAGAGGGCGACACTTGTCACCCTCTAGTTGGTAGGAGTGGGCGGTAATGACTTGGACGAATTGCTTGGCTTTTGTCAAGTAGTTGGTAGGATATTTTGGTGGTAGATGGATAAGGTGCACATGGATGAATCTTGACCCTACACTTGCCTTGCACTTGGCATGATCTTGGCCATTGGTTGGCCTTTGCTTGACCTATAAATACCCCTCCCCTTTGAAGACTTCTTCATCCAAAAATTGTGCTAAGTCTAAAAATCCTCTCCCCCCCTCTCTTGTAGTATCTCGTCCTAGCCTCCCCCTCCCCCTGGTGAGGCCCCTTGGCGAGCCCTCCCCTCCCCCTTGGTGAGGCCCTTGGCCAGAGCCCTCCCCGCGGCGAGTACCCACAGTGGGGTTGGCGAAAGGTATACACCCCCCCTTGTGGCGTTGTCTCGTATAAATACCCCCCTCTTGGTAGAAATACTCTCAAAAGTATTGTTGTTATACCCAAAATTACCTTAGCCATATACCTTGTAGTATTCCAAAGATACCTCTATACGTAGAGCCCGAAAATACTACCGTATGTCCTTTTTGTCTCAAACCGAAACCCTAAGGAAAATCTCCATAGTTGGTTGGAGTATTAAGAAGAAGTTGCGTAGAACTTCTAAGGGTTGTGTGGAGCGGGTTGGAGCTCCCGGAGTAGGAGCTAAGCGTTGCTAAGGATCGACATCTATACTTGGATAATTATGGGCTTATCGAGGTAATTATATTGTCCCCCTATTGTAATTGGAAAATACATGTTGTAGGAATATATAGTTGAAGTATACTATATATAGAACTGAACATAGTTTTGCGGCAATGTCTTTGGACTTAAGCCTGAATTTAAAGAAGAGAACTGAACTGTAATTACGTAGGACTGTATTCTGATGAACTTGTAGTTGTGGATAGGGAAGTGCTGCCCAAATTTCCGTAGAATCTTGTATCTAGGTTTATTCTACCGAGTAGTCTAGACTTTGATAGACTTGTATAACCTGTATAGGTTGAATGTTCTGCAAGTAGCATATGCTACTTGAGAAGGTGGACCAGGCTAGCCGGGTTATAGCCGTGGAGCGATTTGCTAATAGTCGATAATCGTCACGAGGTATGTGATTCTTCCTATACGCTTGAGCATGATATTTTAAAGAAGTATATATAGTACGGTAGACGTACGCGTGTTAACTGAACGTAGTTGTACGGCAATGTCTTTTGACTTAAGCCTGAATGATAAGAACTTTGAAGTATTTCAAAAAGTATTAAGAACTGTTTTTGAAAGAAGAGTAACACTTGGTTTTGAAAACATAAGAGTTATACTAGCTTTATGGGAAGTTAGGTATAACGTCTTAAGAAAGATAAAATGAATGATTTATTGATTATAGAAGTTAAGAGACTTGATCTTAAAAGATAAGAGACTTGACTTAAATGAATTGATATGAATTTCGTGTGAAACCTCATTCGTGAGTAATGAGTACTTGGTTTTAAAAGGAATAATGTTTTACTGATTTCGGAAATCAGAATGTGTATCGACAAACCACTGCAGCGTTAATAAAGGAAAATGTATTGTATAATTAAGTATTATTAAAACCAGTAGAAACTTCCATCTGCATAGAAGCTAAGATGAGACAAAATGATATTTCCTAGATCATGGCTGCTGTAATAAGATTGTTATAAACAAGAATATCCTACTCACATATAAGGCTTATGTTTCTCAGATTGTTTAAAAGAGAATTATATTCTTAAATGAATAAGACTATGAACTACGAAACCTATCTAAAATAAGAAACGTGAACATTTGAAATTAGGCAAACTTGGACGTTTGGAAAATAATGTTGTTACTTGATTTTACAAAGGGAAGTGTTTTGATTTACCTCAAAAGATAATCACTCTATTTTCATATACTACGGGTATTGTGTGACTTTTGTGAAAGTAACGTATCTTTTAAAAAGAGTTAATGTATGAAGTACTTTGGGGATAAAAACCCGATCTTGTTAATCATATAGTAGAAAGTGCCTTGTGTGTATAACTTGATTGTGTTGGTTTATAATAGCCTTGTAATACTTTCTTGTTGACTTGTTAAGTAAACATGCTAGTATGTTACGTGTGTTAGTATCTTGTGATGTTTGTGTAAAGGGGTTTCCCCTCGATTGCGCTTAAATTGTTTCACTATCAGCCGATATGTTGGTATTGTACCACTCACCTTGACTTGTTTAGGAGGTTAGGCGCCTCCGTCGCGGGGTAGACTTCAGCGGTAGTGCAGTGACCTATGATTCGAGAATACCTCATGCGGGTCCCGGCCTATGCGGAGCTACGAGAGTTCGTGTTAGTGTGCGGCCTTTATGGTCATGCGGTCTATGTGGCCATGCGGACTGCGAGTCCAGGCGGATGCCGGGGAGTAGCTACCCTCGATGCGGGGTTATACCTCATGCGGGCCTATGAGTTTGGCCTATGAGTTTGGCCTATGCGGAACTGCGGAGAGTTCCAGGGCTAGACGCGCACATTAGATACTGCGGGCGAGTGGCCAGCTTTGATCATGTGACGATGCAGAGCAGATCTCATGATCTGATTTATGACCTTGTTGGTGCTGTGGGTTTTAGTAGTAGGCTATGCCTTCGTGCCTTACCACATGCGGTTTTATTAGGACACAGTGGGACACGGTGTTCGTATGTATTCCTTGGTGCTTTTATATCATAGATCGCTGGCGGTGAGGAAGGTATTCCACGGGCATGATTGATATTGTGGGCATGAGACCCATAGTTATATTGAGTGATGACTTGAGGGCGTGAGTCCCTGACTTGACATGACTACTTATTTATTGTGAACTGTAGTTTGGTTATCATACATGTCTCCTGCTTTACATAGACTACTATGATTTCATCTACAGTATTTATTTTCAGTTTCACATACTGCACTGTTATCGACCTCCTTGGCTGCGTTCATGCCGCAGGTAAAGGTACACCAGTTGTTGATCCTCGCTCTTAGGGTCACAGTTCAGCGTTTGGGCAAGCTTCGTTTCTCCGGAGGCTTATCAGTGGTATAGTCCCCTGTCGTTATAGGTATTTACATTCAGGGGTATGGCGGGGCCCTGTCCCGCCATTGTTGTCGTATCATTCTTAGAAGTGCAGCAAATGCTGTTGTGGGCGAGTTGTAATAAGGATGTATCGTTGATTTTAAATTGATTTATATATATGTCGAAGGCAAACTTTACTTGAGATAAACATGTCTTCTTTACATTGTATCATGTATTGTTTTATATTCGTGATTACTGATGTATGACTACTTGGGTGCAGGTAAGGCACGATCCACGCCCCGATGCAGTCGTGACAAAAGTGGTATCGAGCGATTAATCCTCGGAAAGTGTCTACGACCGTATCCGATGAAGTCTTGATTATCGGTGTGTTGTGCACCACACCAATAATCAGGAGGCTATAGGATATTTAGGATTGGTTTCTATTCTTCTCACTCTGAGATCGTGCCTTAGAGCTGTGTTGAAAATTGGACCCTCTAACGTATTTATTTCCCTTACCGTTATGCCTCGCGTGAGCAACCCGGGCCGGGAGGCAAGCGGCCGAGGAGGCTGCGAGTAAATCTGAGAGAGGGTTACGAGGGCACAAGCCCAATCATTACCTAGGGTAGTGCTTCGTTCGGGGAGTTCTGCGACGTCACTAAGCCCCAGCAGAGTTTAGCACGGCGGCGGCAGTTCCTACTGCGGCCATGCTATTTGAACCTTGATTCCTGGCCAGGAACGATGAATTTAGATTGCAGAAGGCGACCACATTACTAGCTATGGATTTGGCTACGGAGTATACCGATGTACGCGAGTCTTGATGAATATCAACGAGAGGTTGTGCAAGTAGTTCTTCGATTGAAGCTTGAGCATGGCACGTATGCGGGCTTAAGCGCGGCGGTCGAAAACATAGAGATCGACGGTTAACGAGGGCGAGAAGAGGCGAGCAGCAAGGTCCTTTGGTAACTTTCGAGGCGAATCGTCTCACCAACAGATTAGATATGCACATCCACCAGTGCAGAGAGGTCCTCCACGGGGTTCAGTACGTTCGGAGTATGCAGGAGTTGGTCAGAGCTCGGATCTTAGGTTCACGGTGTGGCGACGTCATTCGGAATGTCATCTTTGTTGGTGCTTTCGTTTCTGCGGCCGTCGAGGCCATGTGTCGAATGGGTGACCTAGTAGGAGGACTCGACCTTCAGATCGGTGGGTAGTTAAATCATCTTCCCTAGCTATCGCCTGCAGGCGGTTTGATTAGAACGACTAAGGGAGTGAAGCGATGAATCTGGTATATCCTTAACCCTCTAGGGATTAGTATGTGTAATAAGGTGAGTACACCTTAAGTGTTATATTCTGATAGCATTGTGTAAATTGTGGTTAGAAACCATGGTTAGATAGAAAGGGTAAGATTGGGGATAAGGGAAGGTGTGAACCTTAGAATGTTATACGTGGGGACCTTAGAGGTAAGGCCATCTCGGGTAAAGATTTATTTTATGTTTGACCCTTATCGGAGTGCATAGTGCACGTGAGCTATGTTTTTGGGATAAGTCCCTGAGTAGTGTGAAATGAAAGAGGGTAGTTGAGCTAAGAAGACCGCTAGGTTTTCGTAACGTGATTTGTGAGATTGTTCCGGATCGGGGAGCTAGAGTTTTGCGCGTTGCCGGGTCGGGTTGAGGCCATGTTGCGGGTCAACCCGCGGCCTGTTTGGTGGTAAGTCGGTTGTGGTGGTCGCTTTGTGATAAGTCACGAGGGTGTTAGGCCCAAGTTTAGTTAACAGTGCGAGTTCGTGGATGCGTTCAACCAGTAGTCGGGCCGATGGGGGCATCCCATCGTGTTCTTCGGTCAGGACCATTTACTCGGCTGTGTTGATATATCAGAAAGGTTGTAAGGCTGCACAGGGTGCCTACCTTCACCTTATGATAGACAGTGGAGCCAGTGCAGTTTCTTTTTGGAAGTTATACGAGCGGGGTTAAGAACTCAGTGAGTCTCGAGATCGCATTCGCCTCGGGCGGTGTTTGGATTTACGGGTAGTTGTAGGGATTGTTGTCTCTGTGGAGAAGTGTTTAAGCTACCATTTCGGTTTTGAATGTCGCCTTATGAAGCCTTGTAGGCGGAAGTGTAAGTTCTTGGTCGATTGGTTCGATGTTGGCAAGGTTCGGATAGTTGGTTGAGCTTGTTCCGATGCATGGATAGAGTGAAGCTTGTCTAGAAGGGGTTATTGGCGGCTCGGAGAAATCGTGCGGATAATCGGCGGCGCTTAGAGTTGAGTTGTGGTCGGTCTTCTTGAAGGTACCACCGGAAGGTGTGACGAGGTTGAAATCAAGCGATATGAAATGTGGTAAGTTATGAAAAAGAGTTCGAGTGTGCGAGAATGAACGGACAGTAAGGAGAAGCGAGCATGTGTTGAGAACATAGATGTGATCATTTCGTATGTTAAGAAAAGGGTGCTAAGGGAGTATCTTTTAACCCTTGGGTGGGAGTTTTGTGATATTAGAGGTGTTTCCTCGTGGACTTGGATGTAAGTATTTTGCGCAAGTTGTTTCTGTGGCCATGTGTGGCAAGGATTGTTTCGTAAGTATAGTAGTGAAGACTATACTGGCGCACGTTTGTTTTGAGACTTAGAAGGAACATTCGGGACGAATGTTTCTAAGGGGGAAAGAATGTTATACCCCGTAGTTCCAGGGTATGTATGCGAGGACGTACGTACGATAGCACGACAGAAAAATTGGAAAGGAGGAAAGAGGTGATTTTTCCACGGAAAAAGTTTCCGGTTTTTGTATAGAAAAATGTTCGTTGATGGGAATTGGATTCCCAGATTTGGAATATGGGCTTCTTAAATTATATTAGAATTTTGAGATTTTATTTTCGGAAATGGTCACGTGGGGCCCACGAGAGAAATTTACGGTTTGGTGGGGCCCGCTTTGATTTTGAGATTTTGGCCATTATGGATATTTTCGGAAGATGAATTATTTTGGACCAACAAGAGGGCGACACTTGTCACCCTCTAGTTGGTAGGAGTGGGCGGTAATGACTTGGACGAATTGTGTTATACCCCGTATTTTCAGAGTATGTACGTAAGGACGTACGTAGAAAAATTTGAACTTGAGAATAAGCTTGGCCGATTTATTTTTGTGCACAACACCCGGTTAGAGTCGTTTTTGACGAAGCGTTTTCCACTTTCGTAGGAAAATTCCGGCTATGTCATTTTTAATTTTTGCGGATTTTTCCGAGAGACGAAACATTTTGGACCAACAAGAGGGCGCCACTTGGCACCCTCTCATTGGAGCACGTTGTGGGCGGTTCAAGTGGACGAAATGGCCATTGTTTGGTCAAGGGGTTGGTAGGATATTTTTGTGGTAGATGGATAAGGTGCACTTGGCAAGATCTTGGCCCCTACACCTTGCACTTGGCAAGATCTTGGCCATTGGTTGGCCTTTGCTAGACCTATAAATACCCACTCTTTGATGACTTCTTCATCCATTCTACAAATCTCTAAGTGTTAAAAATCCTCCCCTCTCTTAGTAGTGTTCTCGTCAACACCATCCCTCCCCTTGGCGAGAGCCCTCCCCTCACAGTAGTGTGGCCGTGGGGTACCCCCCCTAGCCTAGTTGCTTTCGTATAATACCCCCCCTCTCTTGGTAGAAATAATCTCAAAAGTATTGTTATAATGCCCAAATTACCTTAGCAGTATACCGTGGAGTATTCTAAGCATATACTTATCTGAAAAGCCCGAAATACTATTATACTTCCCTTAGTCACAAAACCGAAACCCTAAGGAAAATCTCCATGGTTAGTTGGAGTATAAGTAGAAGTTGGTTAGAACTTCTAAGGGTTGTTGGAGCGGGTCGGGCCTTTGCAGTAGGAGCTAAACCTTGCTCGGGATCGACATTTAAACTCGGATAATTATGGGCTTATCGAGGTAAATATCTTGTCCTCTATTGTAATTGGAAATTACATGTTGTATGATTATATAGTTGAAGTATACTATATATAGAACTGAGCGTAGTTATCGTGATGTCTTTTGACTTAAGCTGAATAATAAGAAACATTTTCGAAAGAAGAATCTTGTCGTAATTACATAGACCGTATTATAGTAGACTTGTGTAGCTTTCTTTGTGTAGTAGAATCGTACGTCAGGTTAGGCGTGCAAACCCCCGGTTGGCTTGGTAGCGGCCTCGATAAAGGAGGAGATTTACGCTGTTGTTGCGGGAAATCTTTGCCGAATTTTACGTAGAATGTTCTACGATAAGATCTAAATGTTAATAAGCGCCTTGTGGCCTTATAGGTTGAGTACTACGCGTGGCGCGATCTACTTGGCAGGAGTAGCCAAGCGGTTTGAGGTACTTGGAGCGTTTTGCTATTAGTCGATAATCGTCGCGAGGTATGTGAACCTCTTCCTATCTCTTCTAGCATGATATGTGTGAACTATGTAGTACGGTAGACGTACATGTGCTAAATGTATTTGATTGGTTTAAAACATAAGGTGTTATAACGGCTTTATGGGAAGTTGGTTATAACAGCTTTATGTTGGTAAGAAATACTTGTGGTTTTTAAAAGGTAACTGATTTGAACTATAACTGACTTGTTATGTGTTAATAAAGAACTTGAAGTATTTCAAAAGATTTTTGAATCATTTTGAAAGAAGGAGTAATACTTGGTTTTTGAAAACTTAAGAGTTATACTAGCTTTGTGGAAAGTTAGGTATAACGGCTTAAGAATGTTTTACTGATTTCGGAAATCAGAATGTGTAACGACAAACCACTGCAGCGTTAATAAAAGGAAATGTTTTGACAGATTTAGTATTATTAAAATCAGTAGAAACTTCCATCTGCATAGAAGCTAAGATGAGACAAAATGATGTTTCCTAGATCATGGCTGTTGTAATAAGATTGTTATAAACAAGAATATCCTACTCACATAAGGCTTATGTTTCTCAGATAGTTTAAAAGAGAAATATATTCTTAAATGAATAAGACTATGAAATATGAAACCTTTCTAAAATAAGAACCGTGAACATTTGAAATTAGGCAAACTTGGACGTTTGGAAAATAATGTTGTTACTTGATTTTACAAAGGTAAGTGTTTTGATTTACTTCAAAAGATAATCACTCTATTTTCATATACTACGGGTATTGTGTGGTTTTGTGAAGTAACATATCTTTAAGGAGTTATTGTATAAAGTACTTTGGGGATAAAAACCCGATCTCGTTAATCATATAGTAGAAGGTACCTTATGTGTGAATAACTTGATTGTATTGGTTTGTGATAGCCTTGTAATACCTTCGTGTTGATTTGATAAGTAATCATATTAGGATGCTACGTGTGTTAGTATTCTATGATGTTTGTGTAAAGGATTTTCCACTTGATTGTGCTTATCTTTGTTTAAACGATAAACCGTTATGTTGGTATTTATACCACTCGCGTGTTCTGGGGTTAGCGCCCTCCGTCTGAGGTAGACTCGGTGATGCAGGACCATGATTCGAGAATACCTCATGCGGGTCCCGGGCCTATGCGAGCTACGAGTTCTGAGTTAGTGTGCGGCCTTTATGGTCATGCGGTGCATGTGGCCATGCGGATGCGAGTCGGGGCGATCTTAGGGAGTAGCTACCTCGATGCGGGGTTATACCTCATGCGGGCCTATGAGATTGGCCTATGCGGGTGCGGGGAGTTCGAGGCTGAAGCGCGCATTTGATATTGCGAGCGGCGACGGCTTTGATCATGTAACGGTGCAGACAGATATCATGATACGCTTTATGACCTTGTTAGTCTGTAGGTGTTAGTAGTCGGCTATGCCTTCGTATTTACTGTCTTCGCTTTATTTGGACACAGTGGGACTGCTGTTCATGTGTATTTCTTGGTGCTTTTCTATCATTATTGCTGGCGGTGAGGAAGGTATTCCACGGGCATGATTGATGTTGTGGGCGTGAGACCCATTGTTATATTGGAGTGATGACTTTGAGGCGTGAGTCACGACTAGACATTCGCTTATTTATTGTGATCGTAGTTTGGTTATCATACATGTCTCTGCTTTATAGACTATTATGATTTCATTTCTGACATTTTGATTTCACATACTTGGTACTGTTATCGACCTCCTCGGGCTGCGTTCATCCGCAGTAAAGGTACACGATCGTTGATCCTCGCTCTTAGGAGTCACGATTCAGCGTTTGGGAAGCTCCGTTCCTCGGAGCTTATCTTGGTATAGTCCGCATTGATTGTAGGTGCTTACATTCGGGGTATGGCGAGCCCTGTCCGTCGTGGTTGTCATATCATTCTTAGAGGTGCAGTAATGCGTATGGGCGAGTGGTAGAAAGGGATGTAACTGCTCAAATTGTTATTTATATATCTTGTGATAGAGTTTTGGTTAGCTTTGTCTTCTTATTTCACCGTCTTATTACATTGGTTTCATGTATTGTCTTTATGTTCGTGATTACTCGATGTTGTATCACTAGGGTGCGGGTAAGGCACGATCCACGGGCCGAACGGGTCGTGACAAAAGTGGTATCGAGCGATTAATCCTCGGAAAATGTCTGAGCCGTATCCAGTAGAGTCTTGATTATCGGTGTGTTGTGCACGCAATAATCGAGGAGGCTATAGGATATTTAGGATTGGTTTCTATTCTTCTCACTCTGAGATCGTGCCTTAGAGCCGTGTTGTAAGTTGGACCTCTAACGTATTTCTTTCCTTACCGCTATGCCTCGCGTGAACCCGCCCAGAGGGCAAAGCGGCCGAGGCTGCGAGTAAATCTGAGAGGGTTACGTGGGCATGATCCCAATCATCACCGGGTGGTGCTTATTCGGGAGTTTTGCGGCGTCACTAGCCCTAGCAGAGTTTAGCACGGCGGCGATTCCTCTGCGGCCATGACATTTGAACCTTCATTCCACGGCCAGGGGGCGAGAGAATATAGATTGCAAAAGCGACCTGTTACTAGCATGGATTTGGCTACCAGAGAATATACCGATGTCTGCGAGTCTTGGTGAATATCTAAGAGAGGTTGTGCAAGAGTAATTCTTGATTGGGCTTGAGCATGGCACGTATGCGGGCTTATGCGCGCAGCCGAGAAGCGTAGAGATCGACGGGTTAACGAAGGGCGGCGGAGAGGGCGAGCGGCGAGTCCTTTAGTAACTCTCGAGGCAAGTCGTCTCACCGGCCAGATTAGATATGCACCTCCGGTCAGCAGTGGACTTCACGGATTTAAGGACGTTCGGGGTATGAATGAGTTGGTCGATGCTCGAGCTTCCGTTCACGATCGCACGAAGGTTCGGCCATCCGGATTCGATTTTCTCGGTGTTCACGATGTGGGCGTCATCTCGAGAATGTCGTCTTTTGGTTGGTACTTGTTGTACTATGACCGTCGAGTCGATGTCGAAAGAGTGTCCTTGCGGGAGGACTTAGCCTTTAGGATCGGTGGGTAGTTTGTCATCTTCCTTAGCTATGCGCCCTACGGGGCAGGTTTGATTAGAGCGACTAAGGGGAGTGAAGCAGTAGATATAGATATATCCTTAACCCTCTAGAGATCGGTATGTGTGATAAGGTGAGTATACCTTAAGTGCTATGTTCTGATAGCAGTGTGTTAGTAGTGATTAGAAATCATGGTGGGTTAACCGAGTAAGATTTTGGGGGATAGAGAAGGTGTGAGCCTTAGAGTTTTATACGTAGAGACCTTAGAGGTAAGGCCATCTCGAGTATAGGTGTAGTGTTATGTTTGATCCTTATCGAGTGCATAGTGCGTGGGCTATGTTGTGGGATAAGTCCCTGAGTAGCGTGATTTGAAAGAAGGTAGTCGAGCTAGGAAAACCGCTAGGTTTTCATAACATGATTTGTGAAATTATTCCGGATCGGGGAGCTAGTGTTTTGCGCGATGCCGGGTAGGGTTGAGGCCATGTTGTGGGTCAACCCGCGGCATGTATGGTGGTGGGGTCAGTTGTGGTGGTCACTTGTGGTAGAATCACGAGGTGTTAGGCCCGAGTTTAGTTAACCAGTGTCTGGTCGTAGATCGTCAGACCGATGGTCGGGCCGAGGAGGTCAGCCCGCTTGTCTTCTAGCAAAGACCGAGTGCTCAGCAGTGTTGTTTATATCAGAAAGGTTGTAAGGCTGCACGGGGTGCCTACCTTCACCTTATGGCAGACAGTGAAGCCCAGGTGGTGGCTATTTTCGTTTTCTAAAAGTTTTACCAAGCATGTGTTAAGAACTCAGGTGAGTCTCAGAATCGCATTCGCCCTCGGGCCAGTGTTTGGATTTCAGGGATAGTTGTGGGGATTGTTGTCTCCTGTGGAGGTAGTGTTTAAGCTACCATTTCAATGTTCGGATGTTGTCTTTTGAAGCCTTGTAGGGGCGGAAGTGTAAGTTCTTGGTCGATTGGTTCGATGTTGGCAAGGTGCGGATAGTTAGTTCGAGCTTGTTCCGGTATCGTGGATAGGGAAGTCTAGGAGAGGTTTTGGCGGCTCGTAGAAATCGTGCGGATAATCGGCGGCGGCTTAGAGTTCGAGTTGTGGTCGGTCTTCTTGAAAGTACCACCCGGTTAGGGTGTGGCGATTTTGGAGCAGAGGAACTTAGCGAGTTACTTTGGGCCTTTTGAGTTCATGTGAAGGAGATAGGCGGGTTGCCTATAGGTTAGCGTTTGCCGTCCGACTTAGGAGGCGATGCGTCCGGTCTTCGTATTGATATGATCGAGAAAGTATCGAGATCCATCAGTGTTCCCGATTAATGACGACCACGTTAGAGATAGTAACCGAGTTTTGGCCCGAAAGCGGTATTTGAATGTGGTAAGAGTTCGAGGTATGGCGACCTCAGGGATCGCATGCGGCCCGGTACCATTTGTTGGGTCGCCGGAGTGACACTAGAACCTCGCGGCAAAGTGACAAAAGTGGTATCATTTCTTTTGTAAAGAGAAGGTGCGAAGGAAGTATATTTTAGACCCCGGAGAGAGGTGTTTGTGGTGATGTTAGAGGTGTTTCCTCGTAGACTTGGATGTAAGTATCTGCGCAGGTGTTTCTGTGGCCAGGTGTGGCAGGATTTGTTCTCATAAGTATAGTAGTGAAGACTATACTGGCGCACGTTTGTTTTGAGACTTAGAAGGAACATTCGGGACGAATGTTTCTAAGGAGGGGAGAATGTTATACCGTATTTTGAGTATGCGTGGGGCGTGCGTGAAAAATTTTAACTTGAGAATTAGCTTGGCAGATTTATTTTTGTGCAGAACACCCGGTTAGAGTCATTTTTCTACGAAACGTTTTCACTGCTTTCGTAGGGAAATTTCCGGCTATGTCATTTTTAATTTTTGCGGATTTTTCCGAGAGGCGAAACATTTTGGACCAACAGAGGCGCCACTTGGCACCTCTCATTGGAGCACGTTGTGGGCGGTTCAAGTGGGCGAAATGGCCATTGTTTGGTCAAGGGTTGGTAGGATATTTTTGTGGTAGATGGATAAGGTGCACTTGGCAAGATCTTGGCCTACACTTGCCTTGCACTTGGCAAGATCTTGGCCATTGGTTGGCCTTTGCTAGACCTATAAATACCCTCTTTGATGACTTCTTCATCCATTCTACAAATCTCTAAGTGTTAAAAATCCTCCCCCTCTCTTAGTAGTGTTCTCGTCAACACCATCCCTCCCCCTTGGCGAGAGCCCTCCCCTCCTAGTAGTGTGGTAGTGGGGTACTCCCCTAGCCTAGTTGTTTCGTATAATACCTCCTCTTGGTAGAAATACTCTCCGAAGTATTGTTATAATGCCCAAATTACCTTAGTGTATACCTTGTAGTATTCTAAGGTTATACTTATCTGAAAAGCCCAGAAATACTATTATACTTCCCTTCCGTCAAAAAACCGAAACCCTAAGGAAAATCTCCATGGTTAGTTGGAGTATAAGTAGAAGTTGGTTAGAACTTCTAAGGGTTGTTTGGAGCGGGTCGGAGCGCACGGAGTAGGAGCTAAACCTTGCTCAGGATCGACATTTAAACTCGGATAATTATGGGCTTATCGAGGTAAATATCTTGTCCCTCTATTGTAATTGGAAATTACATGTTGTATGATTATATAGTTGAAGTATACTATATATAGAACTGAACGTAGTTATCGGCAATGTCTTTTGACTTAAGCCTGAATAATAAGAAACATTTTCGAAAGAAGAGTACTGAACTGTAATTACATAGGACTGTATTACAGTAGACTTGTGTAGCTTTGCTGTGTAGTAGAATCGTACACGTCCAGTTAGACGTATAACCCCCCCCCCCCTGGTTGGCTTGGTAGCCGGCCCCGATAGAGGAGGAGATTTACGCTGCATTGCGGGAGAGTCTTTGCGAATTTTACGTAGAATGTTCTACGATAAGATATAAATGTTAATAAAGCGCGCGTGGCCTTATAGGTTGAGTACTACTCGTGGCGCGATCTACTTGGCTTATGTAGTAGCCGACGGTTTGAGTTTCTTGGATCGTTTTGCTATTAGTCGAAATTCGTCGCGAGGTATGTGAACCTCTTCCTATCTCTTCTATCATGATATGTGTGAACTATGTAGTACGGTGACGTCATGTGCTAAATTTATTTGATTGGTTTAAAACATAAAGTGTTATAACGGCTTTATGGGAAGTTGGTTATAACAGCTTTATGTTGGTAAGAAATACTTGTGGTTTTTAAGAGGTAACTGATTTGAACTATAACTGACTTGTTATGTGTTAATAAAGAACTTGAAGTATTTCAAAAGATTTTTGAATCATTTTGAAAGAAGGAGTAATACTTGGTTTTTGAAAACTTAAGAGTTATACTAGCTTTATGGAAAGTTAGGTATAACGGCTTAGAATGTTTTACTTGATTTGAAATCGTAATGTGTAACGACAAACCAACCGCAGCGTTAATAAAAGGAAATGTTTTGTGATTTAGTATTATTAAAATCGGTAGAAACTTCCATCCGCATAGAAGCTTAAGATGAGACAAAATGATGTTTCTAGATCATGGTCTTTGTAATAAGATTGTTATAAACAAGAATATCCTACTCACATAAGGCTTATGTTTCTCAGATAGTTTAAAAGAGAATTATATTCTTAAATGAATAAGACTATGAAATACTAAACCTTTCTAAAATAAGAACCGTGAACATTTGAAATTAGGCAAACTTGGACGTTTGGAAAATAATGTTGTTACTTGATTTTACAAAGGTAAGTGTTTTTATTTACTTCAAAAGATAATCACTCTATTTTCATATACTACGTATTGTGTGGTTTTTGTGTAGTATCATATCTTTAAAGAGTTATTGTATAAAGTACTTTGGGGATAAAAACCCGATCTCGTTAATCATATAGTAGAAGGTACCTTATGTGTGAATAACTTGATTGTATTGGTTTGTGATAGCCTTGTAATACCTTCGTGTTGATTTGATAAGTAATCATATTAGGATGCTACGTGTGTTAGTATTCTGTGATGTTTGTGTAAAGGGATTTTCCTCGATTGTGCTTATCTTTGTTTAAACGATAAACCGTTATGTTGGTATTTATACCACTCACCGTGTTCCGGGTTAAGCCGCCCTCCGTCTGGTAGACTCGGTGATGCAGGACCATGATTCGAGAATACCTCATGCGGGTCCCGGGCCTATGCGAGCTACGAGTTCGTGTTAGTGTGCGGCCTTTATGGTCACGCGGTCATGTGGCCATGCGGATCGCGAGTCGGGGCGATCCGGAGTAGCTACCCTCGATGCGGGGTTATACCTCATGCGGGCCTATGAGATTGGCCTATGCGAGCTGCGGGAGTTCGTGGCTAGACGCGCATTTGATATTGCGGGCGGCGACCGGCTTTGATCATGTGGATGCAGACAGATATCATGATCTGATTTATGACCTTGTTAGTCTTGTAGGTGTTAGTAGTCGGCCATGCCTTCGCATTACCTCGCATCGCTTTATTTGGACACGTGGGACCCGCTGTTCATGTGTATTTCTTGGTGCTTTTCTATCATTGGCTGGCGGTGAGGAAGGTATTCCACGCATGATTGATGTTGTGGCGTGAGACTCATTGTTATATTGGAGTGACGACTTTGAGGCGTGAGTCACGACTAGACATGATCGCTATTTATTGTGAATCGTAGTTTGGTTATCATACATGTCTCGCTTTATAGACTATTATGATTTCATTTACATCATTTTGATTTCACATACTTGGTACTGTTGTCTTGACCTCCGGGCCGCGTTATCTGCGCAGGTAAAGGTACACCAGTCGTTGATCCTCGCTCTTAGGGTCACAGTTCAGCGTTTGGGAAGCTCCGTTCCTCCGGAGGCTTATCTTGGTATAGTCCCCTGTTGATTGTAGGTGCTTACATTCAGGGGTATGACGGGGCCCTGTCCCGTCGTGGTTGTCATATCATTCTTAGAGGTCTGTAGTACTGTTATGGGCAGAGTGGTAGAAAGGGATGTAACTGTTCAAATTGTTATTTATATATACTTGTGATAACCGTTTTGATTAGCTTTGTCTTCTTATTTCACTGTCTTATTACATTGGTTTCATGTATTGTCTTTATGTTCCGCTGATTACTCTGATGTTGTATCACTAGGGTGCCCGGGGTAAGGCACCAGTCACGGGCCCCGGAACGGGTCGTGACAAATTGCTTGGCTTTTGTCAAGTAGTTGGTAGGATATTTTGGTGGTAGATGGATAAGGTGCACATGGATGAATCTTGACCCTACACTTGCCTTGCACTTGGCATGATCTTGGCCATTGGTTGGCCTTTGCTTGACCTATAAATACCCCTCCCCTTTGAAGACTTCTTCATCCAAAAATTGTGCTAAGTCTAAAAATCCTCTCCCCCCCTCTCTTATAGTATCTCGTCCTAGCCTCCCCCTCCCCCCTTGGTGAGGCCCCTTGGCCGAGAGCCCATCCCCCCCCCCCTTAGCCTAGAGTACCCCCCCCTAGTGGGGTTTGGCCGAGGGGTATACACCCCCCCCTTGTGGCTTTGTCTCGTATAAATACCCCCCTCTTGGTAGAAATACTCTCAAAAGTATTGTTGTTATACCCAAAATTACCTTAGCCGTATACCGTGTAGTATTCCAAAGATACTCTATACGTAGAGCAGGAAATACTACCGTATGTCCTTTTGTCTCAAACCAAACCCTAAGGAAAATCTCCATAGTTGGTTGGAGTATTAAGAAGAAGTTGTAGAACTTCTAAGGGTTGTGTGGAGCGGGTTGGAGCTCCCGGAGTAGGAGCTAAGCGTTGCTAAGGATCGACAGCTCTCCTTGGATAATTAGGGGCTTATCGAGGTAATTATCTTTTCCCCCGATTGTAATGGGAAAATACATGTTGTAGGAATATATAGTTGAAGTATACTATATATAGAAATCAACATAGTTTTGCGGCAATGTCTTTGGACTTAAGCCCGAATTTAAAGAAGAGAACCGAATTGTAATTACGTAGGACGTATTCTGATGAGACTTGTGTAGTTGTGGATAGGAAGTCTTTGCCCAAATTTCCGTAGAATCTTGTATCTAGGTTTATTCTACCGAGTAGTCTAGACTTTGATAGACTTGTATAACTCGTATAGGTTGAATGTTATGCAAGTAGCATATGCTCTTGAGAAGGTGGACAGCTAGTCGGGTTATAGCCATGGGCGATTTGCTAATAGTCGATAATCGTCGCGAGGTATGTGATTCTTCCTATACGCTGAGCATGATATTTTAAAGAAGTATATATAGTACGGTGACGTCGTGTGTTAATCGAACGTGGTTGTACGGCAATGTCTTTTGACTTAAGCTGAATGATAAGAACTTTGAAGTATTTCAAAAAGTATTAAAAGCTGTTTTGAAAGAAGAGTAACACTTGGTTATGAAAACATAAGAGTTATACTAGCTTTATGGGAAGTTAGGTATAACGTCTTAAGAAAGATAAAATGAATGATTTATTGATTATAGAAGTTAAGAGACTTGATCTTAAAAGATAAGAGACTTGACTTAAATGAATTGATATGAATTTCGTGTGAAACCTCATTCGTGAGTAATGAGTACTTGGATTTAAAAGGAATAATGTTTCTTGATTTCGAAATCGTAATGTGTATCGACAAACCACCGCAGGCGTTAATAAAGGAAAATGTATTGTATAATTAAGTATTATTAAAACCAGAGAAACTTCCATCCGCATGAAGCTAAGATGAGACAAAATGATATTTCTAGATCATGGTCATTGTAATAAGATTGTTATAAACAAGAATATCCTACTCACATATAAGGCTTATGTTTCTCAGATTGTTTAAAAGAGAATTATATTCTTAAATGAATAAGACTATGAACTACGAAACCTATCTAAAATAAGAAACGTGAACATTTGAAATTAGGCAAACTTGGACGTTTGGAAAATAATGTTGTTACTTGATTTTACAAAGGGAAGTGTTTTGATTTACCTCAAAAGATAATCACTCTATTTTCATATACTACGGGTATTGTGTGACTTTTGTGAAAGTAACGTATCTTTTAAAAAGAGTTAATGTATGAAGTACTTTGGGGATAAAAACCCGATCTTGTTAATCATATAGTAGAAAGTGCCTTGTCTGTATAACTTGATTGTGTTGGTTTATAATAGCCTTGTAATACTTTCTTGTTGACTTGTTAAGTAAACATGCTAGTATGCTACGTGTGTTAGTATCTTGTGATGTTTGTGTAAAGGGGTTTCCCCTCGATTGCGCTTAAATTGTTTCACTATCAGCCGATATGTTGGTATTGTACCACTCACCTTGACTTGTTTAGGAGATTGCCGCCTCCGATGCGGGGGTAGACTCGGTGTCTGTGTGACCTATGATTCGAGAATACCTCATGCGGGTCCCGGCCTATGCGGAGCTACGAGAGTTCGTGTTAGTGTGCGGCCTTTATGGTCACGCGGTCATGTGGCCGTGCGGATCGCGAGTCGGCGGACGCCGGAGTAGCTACCCTCGATGCGGGGTTATACCTCATGCGGGCCTATGAGTTTGGCCTATGCGGAACTGCGGAGAGTTCCAGGGCTAGACGCGCACATTAGATACTGCGGGCGAGTGGCCAGCTTTGATCATGTGACGGTCTAGACAGATCTCATGATACAGTTTATGACCTTGTTGGTACTGTGGGTTTTAGTAGTCGGCTATGCCTTCGTGCCTCATGACGGTTTTATTAGGACACAGGTGGGACCTGGTGTTCATGTGTATTCCTTGGTGCTTTTATATCATAGACTGCCGGCAGTGAGGAAGGTATTCCACGGGCATGATTGATATTGTGGGCATGAGACCCATAGTTATATTGAGTGATGACTTGAGGGCGTGAGTCCCTGACTTGACATGACTACTTATTTATTGTGAACTGTAGTTTGGTTATCATACATGTCTCCTGCTTTACATAGACTACTATGATTTCATCTACAGTATTTATTTTCAGTTTCACATACTCGTTGTTATCGACCTCCTTGAAGTGCGTTCATGCCGCAGGTAAAGGTACACCTGTTGTTGATCCTCGCTCTTAGGGTCACAGTTCAGCGTTTGGGCAAGCTCCGTTTCTCCGGAGGCTTATCAGTGGTATAGTCCCCTGTCGTTATAGGTATTTACATTCAGGGGTATGGCGGGGCCCTGTCCCGCCATTGTTGTCGTATCATTCTTAGAGGTCTGTAGTACTGTTGTGGGCAGAGTTGTAATAAGGATGTAACTGTTCGGTTTTAAATTGATTTATATATATGCCGAAAGGCAAACTTTACTTCAGATAAACATGTGTCTTCTTTACATTGTATCATGTATTGTTTTATATTCCGCTGATTACTCTGATGTATGACTACTTGGGTGCCCGGGTAAGGCACCAGTCACGGGCCCCGGTACGGGTCGTGACAGTACCTTCCTCAGATAATGCAAATGTTTGAAGGTTACAGGCTAAGACTAGTAAGTAAGATAGTTAAATGGGAAGTATGACTCCATATGGGTTATTGGGATAGACTGACAAAATCAGCCAATTTTCTTCCAGTAAGGATTACTTATACAGCTAAAGACTATGCGAGATTGTACATCAGAGAGATAGTGAGACTTCATGGGGTTCCCACATCTACTATATCGGACAAAGGAGCTCAGTTTACAGCTAAATTTTGGAGATCATTCCAGAAGGGATTGGGGACTCAGGTGAGCCTTAGCACGACATTTCATCCTCATACTGATGGGCAGGATGAGCGTACAATTCAGACACTATAGGATATGTTGAGAGCCTGTATTTTTGACTTTAGAGGTAGCTGGGATGATCATTTACAACTTATTGAGTTTGTTTATAATAATAGCTACCATTTTATTATCCAGATGGCACCATACGAGACCTTATATGGGAGTAAGTGCAGGTCACCTATTGGTTGGTTTGATGTAGGCGAGACTAAGTTGATCGGCCCAGACATGGTTCAGCAAGCTATTGATAAAGTGAAACTTATTCAGGAGAGGTTATTAGCAGCCCAGAGTCGACAGAAGTCATATGCTGATAATCGACGTCGATACTCAGAGTTTCAGATGGGTGATTGGGTATTCTTGAAGGTATCTCCCAGGAAGGGTGTGATGAGGTTCGGTAAGAAAGGGAAGCTTAGCCCAAGATACATTAGGCCTTACCAGATCATTCACATGGTAGGAAAGGTTGCCTATGAGTTGGATCTACCATTTGATTTGGAAGCGGTACATCCAGTCTTTCATGTGTCGATGTTGCGTAAGTGTATTGATGATCCTTCCAGAGTCTTCCCAGTAGACGATGTCCAGGTGACAGAGGAGCTGTCTTACGAAGAGAGTCCCGTAGCTATACTTGATCGTCATGTTATAAGGTTACGGACTAAGGACGTGGCTTCCGTAAAAGTATTGTGGAAAAATAATAATAGGGAAGAGGTGACTTGGTAAGCAGAAGATGAAATGAAGAAGAAGTATCATCACTTGTTCCCTATGCCTGCAGGTAATTCAATTCAACTCCTTATTTGATTATAGTAATGGGTGAATAATGTGTGTGATACATTGCGGCCCTGTGTGACATCTGTTGGGTTGCTGAATTTTGGTGGATAGGTATAGTTATAAAGGAGATGCTGCCGAAATTTTCTAGCATAAGAACAATTATGAACATTCGAGGACGAATGTTTCTAAGGGGGGAAGGATGTTACATCTCGTAGTTTTAAGGCGATAACTAATAACGTCATTAAGAGAATAGAATTCGAATATTGTGTATAAAGTATAAATGTGTATGCTAATAAGGAAATTAGTATACAAACGGATGTGATCCCGGAATAATTTTTAAATACTGCACATGTGATGACGAGAATTAATACTAGTAGTTGAATTTGTCCCAATGGAATTATGGATTAGTGGGGTATTATAAAATCTTGACATTGAGGATATGAGGAGTTATGTGGGATTTATTTTAGTAGATAGGTTAATTTAAGTAAACAATTAAGAGAATTGGACCAAAGTGTAATAAAATTTTCAGATTTTACCCTTAAACTTATTAACCTCTCATATTCTAACTCCCCACCTCATTTTCAAATCACATAACCCTCCCCTCTCCTTCTTTCCCCCAGCCGAACCACTCTCCCCCTCCATAGAAAAATATTAAGCTTTTTATCTCTTTCTTCCAAGTGAATCCTTCCATTAAATTTCCAAGCAAATGGTAATGCCCAAAAACAGTGAGAATTCGGCAGTGATTGCCGAAAATATAGCCAAGAATTCCAGATTTTAGACGATTTTTTTTTTGAGGAAACACGTGTAAGGAATGATGGATTAAAATTATGGGATTCATGCATGTCAATTTAGAGTTAAAGAAATGATAAAATTGGTGAAGAAAATTGGAGCAGTGGACCGTGATTTAGGGACTGTTTTGGCTTGGAATTAAGGTAAATTCTTATTCTTATGGTATAATTGAAGTTACATGATGTTGTAGATTAAGGGATGAACTTACGTTAAGAGAAACTTAGGATTTAAGGCAATGCATGTGATTGTTGGGTGTTGTAGCCGATTTTGGGACTAATTTTACAAATTTTGGAGTTGTCGTGTTCGATTGTTGTATTGTTAAGTTCGTCACTGCCTTGCATGTTGAAATTGAAATTAAATCTTGATGTTTAGGGTTATAGTTGTTTATATGATAGTATTGAAATATGAAATTGAATTTTAAGGAGTTAAGAGAAGAATTGGGAATTATGATTGTTGTTGGCCGAGACTTCCGTGATATTGTTGGACGTGGTTGTCTCGTTTTAAAAACTATTTTGTTGAAGTAAGAATGTTGTAAATGTAATTTATAAACAGGTATATATGTTGTGGTAATTACTAATATATGTCTTAAAAGAATTAAGGTGTAGAAAAGTGTTATTTTGCATTCTTGAACTCTCAATTTTTGCTAGAAAAATGGACTGTTTTTAAGGGTTGTTTTAATGTGATTAAGAAGGTGGATTAACATGAGAAATGGGTATATTAGTCCCCTTGGTTGTGGTAGTTGTTGTCTTCCATGAACAAAAAGAAAAGGAAGGTATTATGATGGCGTATATAGAGTATTTGGGATTGTGTTGGTTATTTCTTTTAAGTTGTATCTTCTATTGGTATTGTTGGATTTTCTTGGATGTTGTGGATATGCGTATAAATAGGGGAGGTGCTACCCGAATTTTTATAGAATAGGAAGTCGTCATTCGACATAACTTACGTTAGAAATCATAGAGTTGACGGACATGTTGTTATTATTATAGGTTGAAGTGCCAGATGAGACGTATTCTAATATTGAGTTGGTTAGTTCGACTAAAAGGTATGTGAAACTATCCTTTCTTCTTTTGGCATGATTTTCATAAATGAGTGTACGACGGACGTACATAGTTCTAATGAATCCTAATTCCTAATGATGATTTAAGATGATACGTGATATATAGTGCCTTGATTTTCCAAATGATGATTTCAAATGATACATGACATGATAGTGCCTTTTATTTATTTCATTGAGAGTCAAATGATGATTTAAATTGCATATGGGTTCTCATGATACTCTATTCGTGCGTGATGTGATTATATCATTTCACCGAGTCTCGGGCCGGTCTATGGTCGTGCGCAACCTTGCATTGTTCCATCGAGTCCTGCACTAGAGGGTCGAGATACGTTATATGTATATACATGATGATGATGAGCTCACCGAGTCCCAGAATGGACCGGGATACGTTATATGGACAGGTATCCATGATACGATAATTCCACCGAGTCCCTCACTAGAGGGTCGGGACACGTTATGTTGATGATTCCATCGAGTCCCTACCTAGAGGGCTGAGATACGTTATATATATAGACATGATGATCCTATGGACAGGCATACATGATTTTGATTTGACTCTCATTTTTATAAGGCACGGTTGACTCTCATTTCTATATGGAACAGTTGTATTGGTATTTTGATTATTAAACATGTCTTTTGTTATCTTGGCCAGTTATGATCTCATTTACAGTACTTCATGTTTTACATACTCAGTACATTATTTCGTACTGACCCCCCTTTTCCCGGGGGGCTGCGTTTCATGCCCACAGGTGCTTTGGTGATCCTCCAGTGTAGGGATTCATGTTCAGCTGTTTGGAGAGCTCCATTGATTCAGAGCTTAGTCATATTGGTACAGAACCTTGTTTTAGACTTACGTATATTTAGGGGCACGACGGGGCCCTGTCCCGTCATATTTCGTTATCCTTCTCATAGAGGTCTGTAGACAGTTGTGGGTTGTTCGTGTGGGGATTGTATCATGTTTTGGGTCAGCTGTATTGTTGTACTTCACTTTCTTTTTTGTGGGGATGTTCCCTAGTGGCAGTCTTGTCGGCTCGCCTATTTGAGATATTGACCAGTTGTGACTCCCTCGGAAGACAGGTTCATTCGCGTACAAAAGAATCCTTGTCGGCTTGCCTATTCTGACATGTGTTATTATTACAGCGTTATTCTGCCAAATTTCATATTGTCTTTAGTGTCAGTCTGATTATACGTGGCAGATTAGTATAATGACGTCCAATTAGCGCTCTTAGTCGTGGCCCGTCGGGTCGGGTCGTGACAATTTCCAATGCTCTATTACTGTCAATCATATCAAGAAGGTATCGTGCCTGAGAGGCCACCAACTGGGTCAATACCTGAACTACCCTCCAAACATCCTCGTCGATTGGTTATGGGGGTATATTTGATGGTACGGGGGTTTCTCTTGGCGCCCCTGATCGTATCTGGGTCAAAGACTAATTGGAGGTGACCCGCTCGTATCCTCTGACGATTTGGTCTCAATAAAATGTGTATCTCTTGAAGAGAACATTGCTAAAATTTTAAATATGGAAAAATATGGGAACAAATGCATATAGCTCGGCTCTAGTGCACGATCAAGATTAAGAAAGATGGAAAACCATAATGTCATGTAGCCTCTTGTTTATAAGTGTGGCGCGCAACACACCCATACATAAGACTCTACTAGACACGACATGTAGACATTCCTAGGACTGACCTGCTTTGATACCAAGTTTGTCACCCCCAACCTTGGGGGTGTGGCTGATACCCCACTCCTGAAGGACTGAGTATACCAATCTTCATACTTGTGTCATATTCCAACAACACTTGGGCCGACAAGGACTCTGACGAATGCTTACTGATCAAAACACAATTACTTGTATGCAGAAAATGTCCAACGTCGACATGGCCAATATGAACACAATGAGTCTGTTGAAGAGGCTGATAAGGACACACAAGACCATGATACACAAAATGACTCTCTACGATCCTCTATAGAGTATATCAACAACGTCTTATCGGACAGGGCCCGCCCTACCTAACTATATATATATATATATATATAACCATCATACCTATCAGTGCACTAGACAGCTCCAAAAGAAAGGAGCGTGACAATCCGCAGCTGAGTCGAGTAACCTACTACTATGTATCATTTGAATCTATGTCTGTACCTGCGGGCATGAAATGCAGTACCCCAGAAAGGGCATCAGTACAAAAGATGTATTGAATATGTAACGCAGAACTGTAAACAAGTATAACATGGTACATAAAGTATAAGCTGAAACTGTAACTGAATACATAACTGTAAGATAGAGTGATGGAAAGACAGCCTGTACTCACTTTTGTCACGACCCGACCCCGGGCCCGCGACTGGTGCCCTACCTGGGTACCCCTCACAGGTATACATCAGAGAATAGTAGCGGAACATACATACAACTCAAAAAGTACAAATCATGAAATATCAACAGGCTAGCCGATAAGGCCACCTTCCGAAAAATATATACATAAGCCCAAAAGCAGTTACCTCTTTCTTTTTACAACCCAATCCACAAGATAGGACTACAGACCTCTAAGAATTTACATAACAACTGTGACGGGACAGGGCCCCGTCATACCCCTGAATGTACATAAATCTACAACATCAGGGAAACCGTACCAAAAGACAAGCCTCCGGAGAAATGGAGCCTTCTGAAAACTGATCAGTGATCCTAAGAGTGAGGATCCACGACCTGCTTACCCCTACCTGCGACATGAACGCAGCCCCCGAGAAAAGGGGGTCAGTACAAAATATGTACCAAGTATGTAAAACTGGAAATACTGTAATTACATCATAAGTCTAAAATAAAGCTGGAGACATGTATGATAATCAAATTAACAGTATACTGTGCCTTACTAACAATGAGACTAATGAGAGTATCTTTTGTCGTTTAAAAGTAAGAAGGTTATGATCATTACAGGGCTACCCGCCCGTAATACCATTTGCAATCCTATTCATGGGAATTTAACCAGCATGAGAATCGAACCCGCATAGGTCACGTGGACCCGCAATGAGTATATGTAAATACCCGCATCGTGGAGATCTAGCCCACGGAATAGTCATGGGAATTTAACCAGCATAGGAATTGAACCCGCATAGGTCACGTGGACCCGCAATGAGTATATGTAAATACCCGCATCGTGGAGAGCAAATCCATGGAAAAAAACAATATCAAGGGAATTTAACCCGTAACATAACACATGATTGCCGACCCTCAAGTGAGGGACGCGGTGATATGGAAATACAATACTTGCCCGAATATCTATCGAGAGCAACATATGTAACCTAAAATCATTTAGGACTCTCATTAGATTAAGGTGAATCACCTATCATTTTATAAGACTCAAGGCACTAGCATGTCATGTCAAGTCCGGGAATTTAACCCCAAGTACTATACCTTTAGAAATTCAAACCCAAGCTTTTAAAAACATCCAAAACTTCTACTTTCACGACCTAGGCAACACATGCCTATAAATTAAGTAGACCAATCTCTTAACTTTCCATAAAGCCGTTATAACTAACTTCCCATAAAGCCGTTATAACTCTTTATGTTTTAGACAATTAAGGCAGTTTCATCTCTTAAAGACAAGTGAGTTAATTCTCTAACTCAACCAAACTTAGACATTCTTAGATTAAGGCAATGATATCAAAATGAAACCGAATTCCTTTAAAACTCGTACGTCCACCGTACTATATATTTGTGAAACTCATGCTCAAAAGATAGGGAAAGTTCTACATACCTCTTCGGTTCAATCCACTTGCTAAGTCCAATATGCCACACGTCATATGTCAACCTATAATGACCATAATACGTCTATCAACTTCTAGTTTCAAACGTAGAATATTCTAAGTGTAAAGTCACTTATTCTACGGAAAATTGGACAGCACTTCCTTTGTTTCTACGTACTTTTCCACCTTTTTCAAGGCCCGAATTCAATAACCAAACATGCCACATTTAAGGCTCAACAATGTAGCTAACAGAAGGGGATTACACGCCTAACAGGACGTGTAAAATTCTGCCCCACAATTGATATCAAAATAGTCCAATATTTCAATGTCATTCTCGGCTAATCAATGTACAACAACACAAAGTCTTCTCCAATTCTTTTTCAATCCAAATTGTTTAGTCTAACATGTTATATAGCCGCAATCGATAACAACAACTACAATCCCTTCTTTATATAACACGCGACGACTAAAACTAATAACTAAATCGAATTACAATCTTAAGGTTAAACATGCAACTTTTGGATTCCATCCAAATATTCCATAACATCTCAATCTTCATAATATATATCTCATGCTTGTTTATATATATAACTACAACAACATGAAATCTTTAATCACTTAAGAGGACAAGATTGTTACCTTGACAAGCCCTAATATAACTTCAAGATCCAAAGTCGCTCATTAGCAACTTAGCTCCTTTCCTTCGCGCTCCAATCCGCTATTTGAAGCCTTTAGAAGTTCACAAACAACTTTCCTTCAATTTCTAAACAAAACTATGAAAACGACTTAGGTTTTCACCTTGCGACTAATGTAAAAATGTAGCTTTTCCGGGATATTTCTATTGAGATAACCTTACAATACCTCTAGGAACCTTGGTTTAAAGTATTGTGAATTATGAACATCAAACGAAAAAAATTTCTTCTTCTATTGGAGCTTAGCCGAGAGCTCATAGCAAGAACACACAAGTTTCTCTAATTTTTTCTAAGTGTTAGAACTTGTCTTGCTACTAGTGTGACTATATAACAAAATGAAGGGTCAAGATTAAAACACTTGTTGGGTTTGGATGAAGGAGATTTAAATATCTTTAGTCAAGTGGCTCATTGACTTAGTCAATTATTTCAAGCTTTGGGCTTCAAGACTTGATCATCTTTGCCTTGGTCATTTGACCATTCTACCCTTGGTCTAATTCGACCAAGACCATCCAAGGGGGTGACACGTGTCACCATCCCATTCGTCGTAATATTTCGTTTCCCGACATTTCCATAATTTCGATAAATTCTACAAGTCTCAAATCTTAACGCCCTGATTTCTTACGTACGTTCTTACATACATATCCTGGAATTACGGGGTGTAACATTCTTCCCCTCTTAGAAACATTCGTCCCCGAATGTTCTTTCGGAGTCAATCTAATTGGATAGCGACAAAGTCTCCTTTAACAACTCCTACATACCAATTATGCCACATCTGGCCACATAACAACACTTAAAACAAATACTTCAATTAAAACTGACAAGTAAGGGAAGAGGATTACCTAGAGGTGTAGGGAATAAGTGAGGATACTTCTCCATCATGTCCTCCTCTGCCTCCCAAGTGATCTCTTCCCTATTATCAGTCCGCCACAAGACTTTGACGGAAGCCACGTCCTTGGTCCGCAGTCGCCTGACCTGGCGATCGAGTATCGCTATGGGACTCTCCTCATACGATAATCCCTCTGTCACCTGGACCTCGCTAGCTGGGAAAACTCTCGATGGATCTCCGATACACTTCCGCAACATAGAAACATGGAAGACCGGATGTACTGCCTCCAAGTCGGACAGCAGGTCCAACTCATATGCAACCTTGCCTACTCTACGGACGATCTGGTAAGGCCCAATGTACCTTGGGCTAAGTTTCGCCTTCTTTCTGAACCTCATCACACCCTTCATGGGTGATATCTTCAAGAAGACCCAATCGTCAACCTGAAACTCCAAGTGTCGACGCCGATTATCTACATAAGACTTCTGCCGACTCTGAGCTGCTGACAGTCTCTCCTGGATAAGTTTCACCTTATCCACAACCTGCTAAATCAAGTCTGGGCCAACTAACTGAACGTCGCCCATGTCGAACTAACCAATCGGCGACCTACACTTCCGCCCATACAAAGCCTCATATGGCGCCATCTGAATACTAGAATGGTAGTTGTTGTTATATGCAAACTCAACAAAAGGAAAATGATCCTCCCAGATACCCCTGAAGTCAATAACACAGTCCCGTAGAATATCCTCAAGTGTCTGGATAGTACGCTCTTCCTGTCCGTCGGTCTGAGGATGAAACGCGGTACTGAGACTCACCTATGTCTCTAACCCCTTTTGGAAAGACCTCCAGAAGTTAGCTGTAAACTAGGCTCCTCTGTCTGATATAATAGATACAGGAACTTCGTGCAGTCTCACAACCTCCTTGATATACAGTCTAGCATAATCCTCAGTCGAATATGTAGTCCTGACTGGAAGAAAGTGGGCTGATTTCGTC
This sequence comes from Przewalskia tangutica, assembly GCA_029844215.1. Lineage (NCBI taxonomy): Eukaryota > Viridiplantae > Streptophyta > Magnoliopsida > Solanales > Solanaceae > Przewalskia > Przewalskia tangutica. Next base: position 54,454,644 of record CM056722.1, on the reverse strand, counting down.
AGCCTATCCACGATAACCCAGATGGAATCACACTTTCTCTGAGTACGAGGTAACCCTGTAACAAAATCCATGTTGATCACCTCCCACTTCCATGTCGGAATATCAATCGCCTGCAATAGCCCACTGGGCTTTTGGTGCTCAACTTTGACCTGCTGACAATTCGGACACTGAGCAACAAAATCTGCTACGTCCCTCTTCAGGCCATCCCACCAATACATACATCTGAGGTCATGGTACATCTTAGTCGACCCCGGATGAATAGAGTAACGAGCACTGTGTGCCTCCCCAGAATCTGCTGAAGAAGTCCTGCAACACCGGGAACACACAATCTGCCCTCATATCTTAGCACTCCATCAGGTGCTACCTCAAATAAACTCTTCTTCTCTCGAAGAGCCGTATCTCGATACCGTATCAGAACTAGATCCTCATACTGTCGCCTCTTCACCTCCTCAACGATGGAAGACTCGGCAACCTCTCAAACCCGTACCCCACTATCATCGGTATCGACCAACCGAACCCCAAGGCTCGCTAGCTGATGGATCTGACGGACCATGTCCTGTCTATCTGGCCGTACCTCTGATAGACTCCACATAGATCTACGACTCAAAGCATCTGCAACCACGTTGGCTTTTCCCGGATGGTATAGGATATCAACATCATAATCCTTCAGCAACTCTAACCACCGTCTCTGCCGCAAGTTCAGCTCCTTCTGCCTGAAGATGTACTGGAGGATCTTGTGGTCTGTATAAATATCCACATAAACCCCGTAAAAATAATGTCTCCAAATCTTCAAGGCATGAATAATTGCGGCCAACTCTAAGTCGTGAGTAGGGTAATTCCTCTCATGCTTCCGTAGCTGTCGGGAAGCATAGGCTATAACCTTGTCGTGCTGCATCAATACGCACCCTAGCCCGATACCCGAGGCATCACAATAAATCACATAGCCCTCTAATCCCTCGGGAAGAGTAAGAACTGGAGCCGTCGTCAACTTTTCCTTCAGTAACTGGAAGCCCTTCTCACAAGCTTTTGTCCACTGGAACTTAGCCGCTTTCTGAGTCAGCCTAGTCAATGGTGTTGATATCGAAGCGAACTGCTCCACAAATCTACCGTAATAACCTGCCAGCCCTAAGAAGCTGCGCACCTCCGTCGGAGTAGTAGGTCTCGGCTAAGTCTTGACCGCCTCAATCTTTGCCATATCAACCTGAACACTGTCAGCCCCGATAATGTGCCCCAAGAATGCCACTGAGGCCAACCAAAACTCACACTTGGAGAACTTGGCGTGCAATGCCGCTCGGAGGACTCAAGTACCGCCTCTCAAGTGATCGCGATGCTCGCTCAGGCGAGAATAAAACAGGATGTCATCAATGAATACTATAACAAATGTATCCAGAAATGGCTTGAACACCCGGTTCATCAAATCCATAAATACCGCTGGAGCGTTAGTCAAATCGAAATACATCACCCTGAACTCATAGTGCCCATACTGGGTCCTGAATGCAGTCTTCGGGATATCTGCCTCCCTAACTCGCACCTGATAATAACCGGACCGCAGGTCTATTTTGGAGAAACACTTCGCACCCTGCAACTGGTCAAACAAGTCATCAATCCTGGGGATGGGGTATCTATTCTTGATGGTTACCTTATTCAGCTGTCTGTAGTCAACACACATACGCAGCGTCCCATCCTTCTTTTTAACAAATAAAACCGGCGCTCCCCAGGGAAAAATACTAGGCCTGATAAAGCCTTTTTCCAATAAATCTTTCAGCTGGTCCTTCAACTCCCTCAACTCAGCAGGGGCCATCCTGTATGGCGGAATAGATATAGGTCGAGTGTCTGGCAGCATATCAATACAAAACTCAATCTCCCTCTCTGGAGGAATACCTGGGAGATCATCTGGGAATACATCTGGAAACTCTCTAACCACCGAATCGATCAAGAATCGCACTCACCTTTGTATCGAATACCCGAACGAGATAATAGATGTACCTTTTCTGCACCATCTTCCTAGCCTTGAGGTAAGAAATAAACCTACCCCTCGGTGTCGCTGTATTGCCCTTCCACTCGATGACCGGCTCACCGAGAAACTGGAATCAGACCAACCTGTATCTATAGTCAACGTTGGCATAACAAGAAGCCAACCAGTCCATACCCATAATGACGTCAAAATCTGTCATCTCCAACTCTATCAAGTCTGCTAGGGTCTGACGACTGTATATGAACACCGGGAAATCTTTGTACACCCGCTCAGCTAACACCGAATCACCCACTGGCGTAGCTACCTGAAAAGGCTCTATCGACACAGGCTTTATTCCCATTCTACCAGCAATAAGAGGGGACACATAAGACAAAGTAGAACCTGGATCTATCAAAATATAAACGTCACAACATGAAATCAATAATGTGCCTGTGACGACATCGGGGGAAGCCTCCTGATCCTGCCGGCTGGCTAAGGAATATATGCGGTTCTGTGGACCGCTAGAACTAGGACCTCCACCACGACCTCTGCCGCGGCCTGCCGGTCCGTGAACACCCTGCCCTCCGGGGCGCATAACCACAGAAGAAGAAGACCCGGCAACTGACCCTGTAGGCTGAATCATACTACCCGTGCCCCCCTTGTACGGACACTCCCTCACCATATGGTCTCGACTGCCGCATGAAAAATAGGATCTCGAAGTAGCATGACACTCCCCAACATGGGACCTCCCACATCGGACACACCGAGGTAGGGGTGGCCTCGTCCGGCTAGTACCTCTGAACCTCTGCGAACCTACTGCCCTGGAGCCCTGACTTGCTCCCGAATAACCCGGCTGATCAAACCTCCTGCCAGAAAACCGAGAAGGAGAACTCTGTGCCGGCTGAAATATAGACTTAGCTCACAGGCCGTCCGCTCGAAAGTTACCTCAAACCCTGCTGCCCCGGCCTCTTGGGCTGGACTGGGTCTGGCTGGTCCTCTCTCTCTGTCCTCGATCCCTTGTGCATACGCCTGCATCCTGGCAATATCCATACCTGGCTGAAGGGCCACTCTCAGGCATGCAGTAACCATATAACGGTCTAGCCCCATCACATAGCGGTGAACTCTGTCCGCCATGTCAGCCACAATGGTGAGCGCATACCTGGCCAATGAGTCAAACTCCAGGTTGTACTCTCTGATGGTCCTCCCATTCTGTCTCAATGTCAAGAACCTATCAACGCGGTCTCTCCTCATCTCAGGAGGCAAAAAGTGATCAAGGAATGCCTCTGTAAACTCATCCCAAATAGCTGGAAGAGAACCCACACCTCTAGACAGCTCCCATGACTCAAACCAGTTCAACGCAATATCGCGTAACCGGTAAGAAGCTAGCACAACTGACTCTGTCTCCGAGGCCCTAAGCACATGCATAGTCCTCTGTACCTGCTGAATGAACTCCTGAGGATCCTCCTCAGATCTCGAACCATAGAACTCGGGTGGATTACAACCCAGAAAATCCCGAATCCTCAAACTGTTGGCTCTAGGGTTAGCTACCTACTCCTATCGGCGTTGCCCTGCCACTATGCTAGTCAATAACCTGATCTGCTCTCCATAATCTCTATACTCTGCCCCTGGCTGAGGGACTGAAGGCTCGGGTATCGGAACCTCTGGAGCTACGGCCACTCTCGGCTCATCTAATATTGTCGGCGTGGCTGAACTCGCCGACCGGCCCACAACCTCAGACACAGTATGGGCCTGAGTCCTAGAAACCCTCTGTGTATCGCTAGCAGCTCCTGCTGCTGCCTTGCCCTTCTGGGCCCTGGTCGCCTTCCATGGAGGCATAACTGATACATAAGAATAGGTCAGAGAGGATTCAACCTAATAAGACAGCTCTACTGCACGATCTCAGAGAGATAAAGATGGAAACCAATCCTAAATGTCCTGAAGCCTCCTGGTTATAGATGTGGTGCACAACACACCGATAACCAAGACTCTACTAGACACGGTCTGTAGACACTTTCCGAGGACTAACTGCTCTGATATCACTTTTATCACGACTGACCAAGCTCGCGATCGTGCCCTACCCGGCACCCTCAGTGTATACATCGTGAGAATAGAAGTGAACATACATACAACTCAAAAGGTACAAGTCATGAAATATCAACAGGCTAGCCGACAAGGCCACCTTCCGAAAAATATATACATAAGCCCAAAAGCAGTTACCTCTTTCTTTTTACAACCCAATCCACAAGATATGACTACAGACCTCTAAGAATTTACATAACAATTGTGACGGGACAGGGCCCCGTCATACCCCTGAATGTACATAAATCTACAACATCAGGGAAACCGTACCAAAAGACAAGCCTCCGGAGAAATGGAGCCTTCTGACAACTGATCAGTGATCCTAAGAGTGAGGATCCACGACCTGCTTATCCCTACCTGCGGCATGAACGCAGCCCCCGAGGAAAGGGGGTCAGTACAAAATATGTACCAAGTATGTAAAACTGGAAATACTGTAATTACATCATAAGTCTAAAATAAAGCCGGAGACATGTATGATAATCAAATTAACATTATACTGTGCCTTACTAACAATGAGACTAATGAGAGTATCTTTTGTTGTTTAAAAGTAGGAAGGTTATGATCATTACAGGGCTACCCGCCCGTAATACCATTTGCAATCCTATTCATGGGAATTTAACCCGCATGGGTCACGTGGACCCGCAATGAGTATATATAAATACCCGCATCGTGGAGAGCTAGCCCACAGAATAGTCATGGGAATTTAACCAACATAGGAATTGAACCCGCATAGGTCACGTGGACCCGCAATGAGTATATGTAAATACCCGCATCGTGGAGAGCAAATCCATGGAATAAAACAATATCAAGGGAATTTAACCTGTAACATAACACATGATTGCCGACCCTCAAGTGAGGGACGCGGTGATATGGAAATACAATACTTGCCCGAATATCTATCGAGAGCAACATATGTAACCTAAAATCATTTAGGACTCTCATTAGATTAAGGTGAATCACCTATCATTTTATAAGACTCAAGGAACTAGCATGTCACGTCAAGTCCGGGAATTTAACCCCAAGTATTATACCTTTAGAAATTCAAACCCAAGCTTTTAAAATCATCCAGCACTTCTACTTTAACGACCTAGGAAACACATGCCTATAAATTAAGTAGACCAATCTCTTAACTTTCCATAAAACTGTTATAACTAACTTCCCATAAAGTTGTTATAACTCTTTATGTTTTAGACAATTAAGGCAGTTTCTTCTCTTAAAGACAAGTGAGTTAATTCTCTAACTCAACCAAACTTAGACATTCTTAGATTAAGGCAATGATATCAAAATGAAACCGAATTCCTTTAAAACTGGTACGTCCACCGTACTATATATTTGTGAAACTCATGCTCAAAAGATAGGGAAAGTTCTACATACCTCTTTGGTTCAATCCACTTGCTAAGTCCAATATGTCGTACGTAGTTGTTACACCCCGGAGTTCCAGAGTATGTATGTGAGGACGTACGTACGAGAATATAACACTAAGTACGTAAGGAAAGAAAATTTTGAATTTCCGACGGAAAATATTCCGAACCTCGTGAAGGAAAAAGGTTTATTATTGGGAATTTGATTCTCAATTTTGGTATTTGGACTTCTTGGAATATAAGAGAATTATGGAATTTTGTTTTCAGAATTGGTCACGTGGAACCCACGGGAGAAATTTACGGTTTTGTGGGGCCCACACTATTTTCGAGATTTTGGCCATTATGGATGTTTTCGGGAGATGAAATATTTTGGACCAATAGGATGGAAACACGTGTCACCCCAAGTGGGCCCATGTTGGGCGTGTGAGATGACAAAATGGACAAGTCTTGTGCTAGATATTTTGTGAGATATTTGTTGGACAAGTGGGACCCACACACACTTGTCTCTAATCTCAACCACACACATGTTTTAATCCTAGACCTTGGTTGTGTTATATCATCACACTAGTAGGATGAAATCTTCCACACTTAGAATTATTTCAAGACTTGAAAAATACTCTTTCCCTTGTCTAGTGCTCTCGGCCATGGGCCAATTTCATGACCTAAAGTTGTCCAACAATTCTTAAACTCTTAAGTGTTCTTCCTTGATGTGTTAGGAAGGTTATTAACCAAGTGTTAGACAAGATTTCATACCCCTAGCCTATGAAACACCCCTTGGCCGAAACTTGCTAGTTTGAAGCCTAAAGTGTTCTTCACTTTTTGAAGTTGGATCTTGAAGAAGAGTTGGTTAGGAGCTTCTAAGGGTTGCTTGGAGCGGTTTGGAACGTAAGGAATAGGAGCTAAACGTGCTACGGATCGACTTTTAGTTTTTGGATTATTTTGGGCTCTTTGAGGTAATGAACTTTGTCCTCCTTGTGAAGTTGGATATTATATATGTTGGTTGTATATAAATAGGTATGTGATACATGGAAGGAAGATGGAAAGGATTTGGACTTTGTTAAGTTGCTAAAATGGAGAAATTGGCATGCTAGCCATTAAAATGGTAAAAACGTTACCTATTACCTGTTGACAGTTAATAACAAAGTTATTATAACTTATATAAAGATTGGAATATAAGTTGGACGATTAAAGAAGTAATTCCGGCATGCTAGCCGAAAATTGGATAAGTTTGATTGTAGTAGTTGGCCAAGAACACCAACTAATGGACTAATGGATTGTATTTACATTTTGGACTGTATTTACATTTGGACTGTATTTACATTGGACTGTATTTACATTGGACTGTATTTACTTTGGACTAATGTGTTACACCCCGGAATTTCAGGATATGTTTATAAGAACGTACGTAAGAACTCAAAAATGTTAAGATTTGAGACGAGTAAAAATTTATCGGAATTGTCGGAAAACGAAATATTGCGACGAACGGGAGGGCGACATGTGTCACCCCCCCCCCCTTAGTGGTCTTAGACGAAAATGGCATGGATAAGATGGTCATTTGACCATTAGAGAGATGACCAAGTCTTGCAAAGACTTAAGCTTGACATTGTTGACTAAAGTCCAAGGGCCACTTGGGCAAGATCCATGTGAAACTCATCCAAGCCATCCATATGTACTAATCTAGACCCTTCATTATGTTATATATGTACACTAGTAGTGCAAGACTTTGTCATTCTCAACACTTAGAAAATTTTTGAAACCTTGTTCTTGCTCACTAGTGAGGCTCACGGCAATGGGAATTTTCCAAGAGGAAAATTTTCAATTGTTGTCCAATAATCTCCCCACTTTAAACCAAGGTACCTAAGGGTATTGTAAGTGTATCTCAATAGAAAGATCCCGGAAAAATGGTGTTTTCGTATTAGTCGCAAGGCGGAAACCTAAGGAGTTATTCAACTTTGAAGTTGGAACTTGAAGAGGAGTTCTTCATAAGCTTCTAAGGGTTGCTTGAAGTGGATTGGAACGTCGAAAGGAGGAGCTAAAGTTGCTAAGGATCGACTTGTAATCTTGGATCATATTTGGGCTAAATGAGGTATAATCTTCGTCTTACTTTTGTAATTGAAGATTCCATGTTATTATAAGTTAGAAATGATCATGTGATATGTGTTTTGAAGATTGATAAGAGTTATGGAAATTTGGAAGCTCAAATCCGAAAATGACATGTTAAGCCATTTGAAATTGAAATACAATTTGGTCGATAATTAGAATCGTCGCATGTTTACCTACTTGAGGATTGTAGTAGTTATAATCAATTGTGGCTAGATAACATGTTATATTAAATCACTTGGATTGAAAAGGGATTGGAAACGAATTTGTATTGTTGTCCCTATTTTGACGAATGGACATTATATGTTGGACTAGTTTGATATTTATTGTGGGGCGAAATTTTACACGTCTTGATTAAGCGTGTAATCCCCTATTGTTAACTACTTTGTTGAGCCTTAAATGTGGCGTGTTTGGTTATTGAATTCGGCCTTGAAAAAGGTGGCAAAGTATGTAGAAACAAAGGAAGTGCTGTCCGATTTTCCGTATAATTTAGTAGCTTTGCACTTGGAATATTATACGTTTGAAGTAAGAAGTTAATAGACATACTATGGTCATTATAGGTTGACCTACTACGTACGGCATATTGGACTTGGCAAGTGGATGGAACCGAAGAGGAATGTGGAACTTTCTTATCTCTTGAGCATGAATAAGTTGTAAATGTATAGTACGGTAGACGTACAAGATTTTGACAATCTAGTCCATTTGATATCCTTGGCTTATTTTAAGAATGTCCAAATTGGTTGAGTTAGGGAATTAACTCACTTGTTTAAATATTAAGGATATCTTGGTTTTCAAAAGTTAAGAGACTTTAAGTATGTTGCAAGTATTTTTGATACTTATTTTGTTGGAAAGTTTAAGTCTCTTGGTTATAAAGAAGAATGTAAGTTTCTAAGGTATAAAGCTAGTATAACGGCTTTATGGGAAGTCGGTTATAATAGCTTTATGGAAGGTTAAAAAGAGTGATTTACTCTAAGTAATTTAAGTATGATAAATGACTTGAAATAATGAAAGGCAAATTGATTTAAAGGCATCAATTGCTTAAAGTTTTAAAAGAAAGAAGTCACTTGATTTAGAAGCCTATAATTGTATTTCTAAAAGGTATTGTGACTTGTCTTGAAAAGTAGTTATGACTTGATACTATGGTTATTAGTATCTTGGAAGTTTTGTATGAAAAATAGTCATTTTAAAAGAGTAGAAGTACGTAGTACTTTGGGTTAAATTCCCGGATTTTTATAATGACATGTTAGTGCCTTAAGTAAACTAAAAATGAGAGTGTACATGTATAAGACTAATAAGAAGTTAGGGGATTTCTTAACTTGCTTATATATGGTACGATAAGGCGGTAGTGCTTATGTTATGTATGATAAGCCGGTAGTGCTTATGTTATGTGTGATAGCCGGTTTGTGCTAGTAGTATGTTATTCATTACGGTGTCATTCCCCGGGTTTGTGGCATTTGTATATTCCGTGGATTTGCTACCCACGATGCGAGGAAATACCTCATGCGAGTCCGTAAGGGCTTATACGGGTGAAATAGTCCCATGCGGGCGGATACAGCCTATGCGAGGAATACCTCATGCGAGTCCGTAAGGGCTTATGCGGGTGAAATAGTCCCATGCGAGGAATACCTCATGCGGGTCCACACGACCTATGCGGGTGAAATAGTCCCAGGAGTAGGATTGCTTAATGATATTGCGGCGGTCCTGCTGATCGTGAGCTTTCTATTTTTATGTTGTAAGTATACTCTTATTTACTCTCATTGTTAGTAAGGCACAGTGTACTGTTAATTGAGCTATCATATATGTCTCCAGTTTTATTATAGACTTATGATTTCATTACGCATTTCCACATATTTGGTACATGTTGTCTCGACTCCTTGAAGTGCGTCACGCCTGCAGTAGAGTCTGAGTTCTTGATCCTCACTCTTAGGATCACTGTTCAGCTGTTGAGAAGCTCTTTTATTTCGGAGGCTTATCCCTGGTATCGTCGGTTGTTGTACATTCAGGGGTATGGCGGGCCCCTGTCCCGCCAAAGTTGTTATTCTTAAGTGCGTAGTCACATTTGTGGATTGGGGTGTAAAGAAAAAAATGTACTGTTTTATTACGTATATTTTACGGAAGGTGGCCTTATCGGCTAGCCTGTTGTTATTTTATGTTTAAGCATTTTATAAGTTGTGTATGTTCCGCTGCTATTCTCTGATCTATACCGAAAGGGGTGCCCAGGTAGGGCACCAGTCGCGGGCCCGGGGTCGGGTCGTGACATAATGGACTGTTTTGTTTATTGTAGAGGCAGAATTTTATACGTCCAGTTAGGCGTGTAATCCCCTTTAGTATTGTTGTGTTATTGCGCCTTAAATGTGGCGTGCTGGTTATTGAATTTCGGGCCTTGAAAAAGGTGGAAAAGTACGTAAAAACAGGGGAAGTGCTGCCCGATTTTCCGTAGAATAAGAGACCCTATACTTAGAAATATTCTACGAAGAAATCTAGACGTTGATAGATGTATTTGATTATTATATGTTGATATTCTACGCGCGGCATATTTAACTTGGCAAGTGGATAAGCCGAAGAGGTATGTGATTATTCCTATCCTCTTGAGCATGATTGTTGTGAAATATATAGTACGGTAGACGTACGTGTGTTAAATGAATTTGGTTTCACTTTGATGTCCTTGACTTGAGTTCTAAATGTTAAGAACCTTGTATTATTCTAAAAAATTATGAATCATTATTCGGAAGGAAATTGATACTTGGTCCTTAAAATGAATAAAGTTCTCTTAATTTCAGAAATGAGTGTGGTTGTCTTTGGTTGGTTTAAAACATAAAGTGTTATAATGGCTTTATGGGAAGTTAGTTATAGCGTCTTTATGAAGATAAAAGAATGGATTGATTATTCTAAAAGTTAAGAGACTTGATTTTGAAAGTTAAGAGACTTGATTTTGAAAGCTAAGAGACCTGATTTTGAAAGTTAAGAGACTTGATTTTGAAAGTTAAGAGACTTGATTTTGAAAGCTAAAAGAGTTGATTTTGAAAGTTAAGAGACTTGATCTTGAAAGATAAGAGACTTGACTTATAAACGACTTGATTTTGGGAAAGGAGAAGTAACTTGATTTAAAAGTATAGGTTACTTGTTTTGAAAAAAAAGAGTAAGTTACTTGAGTTTAAAAGAGTAAGTAACTTGTTTTTAAATATTGAACTTGTCTTGATTGGAAAATTATAAGTGGATTGATTTTAAAAGGTGTGAGTGCCTTTATCTTAAAAGAGTGAGTTACTTGGGTTTTAAAAGTATACTTGACGTTGTTTTAAAAGTGTAAGTCACTTGGTTTAAAAAGTATATAGTACTTGATTTAAACATGAGAGTGTCTTGATACTACGGGTATTAGTATCGTGTGGTTTTTACTTAAAAAGGGATCTTTTTAAGAGAATTGAAGTATGTAGTACTTTGGGGTTAAAAACCCGGATTGTTGGCATAAAATGAGAGTCTAAGAGTATGTTAAACTTGCATATGCTAGTTGTGATAGCCTTTGTTGTGCAAGTGTTGTATTTCTATGCTACCGCGTCTCTCGATGGAGGGCCGGTTATCTTGTTGTTTACTTGGACATACCGACGCTGCTGGATGGTCCACGAGTATGCTTCCACTATGATTGTTATCGTGTTATTTACTTGGACATACTGACACGTTGGGTGGCCCACGGGTATGCTTCCATTGTTATTGTTATTCCATGGACTAGCTCTCCATGAGGTTGATGACGCAGTGGATCCGTAGCTAGCCCCGCACTTGCCCCGGCCATCGATTCAGCCGGATCTCGTAGTTAGCTTCGACTTGCCCGGCCGATTCTATAGCATAGTTGTACCGTAGGCTCGTAGATGGCTTCCGCACTTGCCGGCCATATCTCGTGGCGCAGTCGATCTGTAGCCGCTGCATTTCGCCCTGCCGATCGATTGACGCAGCCGATCTCGTAGCTATGCCTTCGCATTTGCCCGAACGCTTTATGATTTAGGCCGATCTCGTGGTTAGCTTTCCTACTGCCCGCACGGTTTTTGACACATGGGACACAGTGTTTATGTATACTTATTAGTGTTATATTATATCATGGACTGCCGGCAGTGAGGAAGGAGTTCCACGGGCATGATTGATATTATGGGCGTGAGACCCATGGTTATGTTTGAGTGATGACTTTTAGGCCATGCGTCCCAGACTTGACATGACTGTTTATATATTGTGTATTGTAGTTTGGTTATCATACATGTCTCATGTTTTATATAAATTGTTATGATTTCATTCTGATTTTCGATTCACATACTGTACTGTTATCTTGACCTTCTTCGGCGGGTCGTTCATGCCGCAGGTAGAGGTACACTGGTTGTTGATCCTCGCTCTTAGGGTCACAGTTCTGCGTTTTAGGAAGCTCCATTTCTCCGGAGGCTTATCTTTTGGTATGATTCCCTGAGATTGTAGGTTCCTGTACATTCAGGGGTATGGCGGGGCCCTGTCCCGTCATAGTTGTTATAAAAACTCTTAGAGGTCTGTAGTACTGTTGTGAGTTGGTCTTGTAAAGGATAACTGTTTGGGTTTTATATATATATATATATGCTGAAAGGCGACCTATCGGTTGGCCTGTTTCCTATTTTACATTGTTACATGTTTTTGAGTTATTCTGCTGTTTTTTCTCTGATGTATTATCACTGGGGTGCGGGGGTAAGGCACCAGTCGCGGGTGTTATACCCCGTATTTCCAGAGTATGTACGTGAGGGCGTATGTACGAAAGTTTAGCCTTAAAGTTTAGGCATGGGACGTTTTTTTGGGCACAACTCAGTAAAAGAATCGTTTTCCGACGAAACGTTTTACACAACTCGCGTAGGGTAAATTCCGGCTATGTCATTTCTAATTTTTGCGGATTTTTCCGAGAGACGAAACACTTTGGACCAATGAGAGGGCGACACTTGTCACCCTCTCATCGCGGACGCGTGGCGAGCCGAATTGGATGGCCCTTTTTGTCAAGTAGTTGGTAGGATATTTTTGTGTAGTAGATGGATAAGGACACTTGCCCAAATATTGACCTTACACATGCCTTGCACTTGGCATCATCTTGGCCATTGGTTGGTCATGGCTTGACCTATAAATACCCCCCTTAAGATGAAGAGTTCTTCATCCACAAATCTTTCTCCAAGTCTTGAAAATCCTCCCCTCTCTCTTGAGCCTTTTCGTCCAAGCCTTCTCCCCCCCCCCCCCTAGCCTAGCCGAAACCTACCCCCCCTCCCTTGGTAGAAAAGTTGCCTTCTAGTATTGTTATAATGCCCAAAATACCCTAGCCCAAATCCCTTAGTACTTAGTAGAAGTTGTGAAGAACTTCTGGGTTCTGGAGCTATCGGAGCGTTCAAATTAGGAGCTAAACCTCGCTCAGGATCGACGTTTATACTTGGATAATTTTGGGATTATCGAGGTAAATAAACTTATCCTTCTTTTGTAATTAGAGAATACATACTGTAGAAGTATAAGAATAAGTATAAATACTTAGAAGGATATTACAGAATAGAATTGAATCATTATCACGTAGGCGGTATAAAGAAGAATAATTGAATCTGTATCACATAGAATTGTTTTTACATGAGATCGTATAGCTTACCGGGTAGGAAGTGCTGCCCAAATTTCCATAGAATAGAGAACCCTCTGCTAGAGCTTTATACGATCTGATCAGACGTTGATAGACGTATTTGACTGATATAGGCTGATTCTCTGCGCGCGACATATTCGACTTGGCAGGAGGTTTTCGCCGAGAAGGTATGTGATTCTTCCTATACTCTTAAGCATGATATTTTAAGATATATATATATATAGTACGGTAGACGCGTACGTGTTAATCGAATAATAATTACGGCAATGTCTTTTGACTTAAGCCTGAATAATAATTACGGCAATGTCTTTTGACTTAAGCCTGAATAATAAGAATCTTGATGCATTTCAAAGGAATACTAAATCATTTTTAACAGAAGAGTAATATCTGGTTTTTAAACAAAAAGCTTAAGAGTTATACTAGCTTTATGGGAAGTTAGGTATAACAACTTAAGAAAGATAAAAGGAACTGTTTACTTGTTTGTTTATAAAAGCCTTGTATTGATTTCTGTTAAGTGTAGTAAGATTGTTTGATAAGTAGACATATTATGATGCTACATGTATTAGTATCTTGTAATGTTGTGAAAGGAGGTCATTCTTGCTGTGCTTACGTTGCTAAACGGTAAGTCTGTTGTACTGTTATTATATCACCTACCCCCTTGACTTGTTATACCGAGGGCTTGCCACCCTTGATGCGGGTCTATACGGCCTATGCAGTCTATGTGACTATGCGGAGCTGCGGGAGTTCCAGGATTGATCATTCCGGGTGTTTTAGCCCGATGCGGGGGATGCCCTATGCGGTCTGTGTGACTATGCGGTCTATTGAGACTATGCGGACTGCGGGAGTCCAGGAGGGTACCGGGGGTTAGCTACCCCCGATGCGAGGAATACCTCATGCGGGTCTGTGTGTGACCTATGCGGACTGCGGGAAGTCCAGGACTAGGCACGCATAATGATACTATGGGCGATTGGCCTTGCTTCGATCATTCGCGGCCTAGAAAAGACCTGTTACAGTTTACCTATTATTGTTCTGCTTTGTGATATGGCACTATGTAAATCGAATCGATTGTATTTGCAAATGGTTTTAAATACTTTGATTTCATTTAAGTACTTTACAGTTTCACATACTTGGTACCTGTTGTACTGACCTCCTTCGGGGGGCTGCGTTCATGCCGCAGGTAAGGGCAAGCAGGTGCTAGATCCACATCCTTAGGATCTTTGCTTTGGTGTCAGGAGCTCCATCTTCTCCGGAGGCTCTACTTTTGGGTATGATCTCCCTGTATTGTAGATAGTTTTGTACATTCAGGGTATGGCGGGGCCCTGTCCCACCATAGTTGTTTACTTCCTTAGAGGTCTGTAGTCATATTGTACAGTTGGGATGTAACTGCAAAACTTGGGTTATATATATGCCGAAAGGCAAGCTTTTCATCAGATAAACTGTTTCTCTTTTCATAATGTTTCTTGTCTTGTCTTATGTTCCGCTGATTACTCTGATGTATGACTACTTGGGTGCCCGGGTAAGGCACCACGAGCCCGAACGGTCGTGACAAAAGTGGTATCGAGCGATTAATCCTCGGAAAGTGTCTACGCACCGTATCTAGTAAGTCTTGATTATCGGTGTGTTGTGCACCACACCAATAGTCAGGAGGCTATAGGATATTTAGGATTGGTTTCCATTCTTCTCACTCTGAGATCGTGCCTTAGAGCTGTGTTATAAGTTGGACCCCTCTAACGTATTCCTTTTCTGTAACAGTTATGCCTCCACGTAAGGCAACCCGCCCGTATGGGCAAGGCAAATGAGGAGCAGCTAGTAGACACCGAGTTACGAGGGCTCGTGCCCGATCTATACCCGAGACGGCGAGTTCCATGACGCCGCCCCAAGAGACCACAGCATTCGCACTCCCGCCCCACACCGCGGAGGAGTTAGGTACAAGGAGACGGCCCACTATTGGCTAGGATGTGGCGACATGAGGATAGGCTGGATCAGCAGCCCGCCCAGCCCCAGTGGTACCCGTGGTTCACCCGAGGGCAGACAGTTTGAGGCTACGGGATTTCCTGAGTTGTAGCCCGCCAGAGTTCTACGGGTCGAGGCCAGAGGATGATCCGCAGGAGTTCATCCGTCAGTTACAGAGGATTATGAGAGTGATCAGGGCGTCGGAGACCGAGTCCGTGATCTTCGGTTCGCATCGGCTGCGTGATACCGCAGTCGATTGGTTTGATTCGTGGGAGCTTTCCCGGGGAGAGCATGCACCTCCAGCAGTATGGGATGAGTTTTCAGAGGCTTTTCTCACGCACTTCTTGCCTCCGCAGATGAGGAGGGCACGCCGACGATTTTTGTCTGAGGCGCAGAGGCGCACGATTAGGAGTACAATGTCGAGTTCAATTTTTGGCTCGATATGTCCTCGCGCTAATGTGAACATGGAGGACCGTGTACATCGCTACGTCACTGGCTAGATGATTATATGGCCGAAGTCTTGCGCGGTGTGTCTCTTCACCGAGCATGGACATTACCCGTATGCAGCTCATGACCGGGATGCGGCGAGCGTAGAGACCGCCAGGTAGACCGATATCAACGGCGAGAAGGCGCCAAGACGGTTCTTTTGGTAGCCCTCAGGGTGGACGGCATCAGCAGAAGTCTAGATTTGCACCACAGCCGGCTCAGAGCACTCCTACATCATTTTCGACAGCCAGAGCATTCGGGGCGTGTCGTGGCCCCGGACTTGGACTTCCGTAGTAGCGGTGCTAACCGATCGAGGTCCGCTCAGTGTCCGTTGTGGTAGATTCCATTCGGAGTCAGTAGTACTACTCGGGAGCTTGCTATACTTGTGGCCGCAGGTCATTATGCGAGTTTGCCCGACCGGGGCGGCGGTGGTAGGCTCACCTACAGGTCTGCTCGCTCATCATCTCCTACGATTACTCGCCCGAGGGCGTGGTACTCGAGGGCCCAGGTCGCGCAGAGGTCGTGGCGCGGTCCCAGCTTCTAGCGGTCCTCGAACCGCATTTATGCCTTGTCCACCGGCAGATCGTGAGGCCTCACCGATGTCGCCACGGTACTTTATCGGGCCGTTATGATGTGTATGCCTTGATAGATCCGGTTCTACTGGCCCCATATATCTCCCCTTATTGCTAGTAGGATAGGGATAGAGCACGAGTCCATAGACCCTTTCGAGGTAGCTACGCCGGGTGATTCGGTGGTAGCTCGGCGGGTATATAGGGCTTGTCCGTGACCATTTGCGATCGTCGGACCTAGCCGACTTGATAGAGTTGGACATGACCGATTTCGATGTGATCATGGGTATGGATTGGCTAGCTTGCTACGCCAATGTAGACCGCCGGGAGAGTAGTACGGTTCCGATTTCTGCGAGCCGGTTGTTGAGTGGGAGGAACATCAGTACGCCGGCGGTAAGTTTATTTCTTACCTCAAGGCTAGGAAGATGGTACAGAAGGGGTATATCTACCATCTCGTTCGGGTGTTTGATACTGAAGCTGCGGTACCAGATTTTCAGTCAGTTCCAGTAGTCAGAGAGTTCCCAGACGTATTTCCAGACGACCTCCCGGGTATCCCTCCTGAGAGGGAGATTGAGTTTTGTATAGATGTGTTGCCAGACACTCGGCCTATTTCCATTCCGCCATACAGAATGGCACCTGCCGAGTTGAGAGAGTTGAAGGACCAGCTGAGAGATTTCTTTGGAGAAGGGTTCATCGTGCCTAGTGTTTCTCCGGGAGCGCGGTGTTGTTCGTGAAGAAGAAGGGCGGACGCCGCGCATGTGTTGATTACTGCGGTGAACAAGGTGACCATTAAGAACGAATACCCTTCCCGTGATTGATGATCTGTTCGACCCGCAGGTGGTGCGAGATGTTTCTCCAAGATTGATCTGCGATCGGGCTATCATCAGGTGCGAGTCAGAGAGGCGGATGTCCCTAGGACTGCATTCCGGACCCGGTACGGGCATTATGAGTTCAGGGTCATGTCTTTTGGGTTGACCAATGCTCGTGGTATTCATGGATTTGATGAATCGAGTGTTCAAACCATTTTTGGGCGCGTTTGTGATAGTGTTCATTGATGATATCTTGGTTTATTCTCGCCAGAGCGAGAGCATGCGAGCATTTGAGGACTGGCCGATGTGATTCTCCAGACCGCAGCTTATACGCCAAGTTTTCCAAATGTGAGTTTTGGTTAGCTTCGTGGCTTTTCTTGGGCATATTGTGGGTGATGGCATTCGAGTGGATACGCCAAGATCGAGGCGATCGGGACTTGGCCTGACCTACTACTCGGCAGAGGTTCGCGATTTCGGGCCTTACAGTTACTATCGGTTCGTGGAGAAGTTTGCTTCTATCTGCACCATTGACTAGGCTGACTCGAAAGCGCTAAGTTTGATGGTGATGCTTGTGGCGGGGTTTCGATTCTTGGCGAGAGATCGACGACCGCCTCGCTTTACTCTTCCGCAGGTCCGACGGTTATGTTATGTATTGTGATGCGTCAGCGTGGCTCGGTTGTGTGTTGATGCGGTAGGTAAGGTTATAGCGTCGCGTCCCGACGGCTTAAGAAACACGGAGGAACTACCCCACCCATGATTTGGAGTTAGCGCGGTGATTCACGCTTTGAAGATCTGGAGGCACTATTTGTATGGGGTTCACGTGGATATTTATACTGCACCACAAGAGCCTCCAGATATCTTCACCAGAGGAGTGAACTTACGGCGAGACGGTGGTTAGAGTTGCCAAGGATTATGCCGTCGATATCCTGTACCACCGGGGAAGGCCAACGTTATGCGTATGCTCTTAGTCGTAGGTCGATGGGAGCCTATCGGATGTGCAGCAGAAGAGGGGCATGGTTCGTGATTTGCATCGATTAGCGAGCCTTGATGTCCGTTTGATTGATTACGATAGCGATGGGGTTAGAGTTCGTGAGGTTGCCGAGTCTTCCATCGTCGGCGAGAAGAGGCAACATTTGAGGATTCGGTTTTGATTCGGTATCGTGATACGGCTCTTCGTGAGGAAGGGTCCTGAGGTAGCACCATGGGGTGCTAAGGTTTGAGGGCGTTGTGTGTTCCGGATGTTTCAGACTTCGCGGCAGGTTCTTGGGAAGCACACGCGGCGTTACTCTATCCATCCGTGGTCGACCAAGATGTACCACGACCTTAGATCTGTGTATTGGTGGTATTGCTTGAAGAGGGCGTTGCGAGTTCATAGCTAGGCCCGTGTTGTCGCGAGTGAAGGTAGAGCACCGAGGCACGGTGGTTTGTTACGCTGACGATAGAGATCCCGACGGAAGTGGGAGGTGATCAACATGGACTTTATCACGGATTACCTCGCACTCGGAGGAGACATGATTCTATATGGGTTATCGTCGACGGTGTGAAATCAGCCCACTTTCTCCCGTTAGGGCGACTTTTCTACGAGGATTATGCGGACTTTACATCCGAGAGATCGTCGATCGCATGGAGTCCCTATTTCGATCATATCGCATGCAGGAGCCCGGTTCGGCTAACTTTTGGAGGTCTTTCCAGAAGGGTTTAGGGACGCAGGTGAGCCTGAGTACTGCATTCCATCCACAGACAGACGGACAGGCTGAGCGCACTATCCAGACTCTTGAGGATATGCTGCGAGCATGTGTTATTGACTTCAGGGGTAGCTGGGAGGATCATTTGCCTCTAGTTGAGTTTGCGTATAATAATAGCTACCACTCCAGTATTCAGATAGCGCCTTATGAGGCCTTGTATGGGAGGAAGTGCAGATCGCCGATAGGCTGGTTCGATGTGGGCGAGGTACGATTAGTGGGACGATTTGGTGCGTGAGCGATGGATAAGGTGAAGCTTATCGAGCGATTCTTGGCGACTCGAGTCGGCGAAGTCATATGCAGATCATCGTCGGCATCCGGAGTTCGAGGTTGATGATTGGGTTTTCTGAAGGTGTCACCCATGAAGGGTGTGATGAGATTCGGGAAGAAAGGAAACTCACCCAAGGTACATTGGGCTCTGTCGATTGTCGCGGGTAGGCAAGGTTGCCTACGAGTTGAATCTGTCGTCCGATCTAGGCGATGCATCCGGTGTTTCACGTTTCTATCTTTGAGAGGTGTATCGGGGATCCATCTAGGTACACCCGATTGGCGATGTCCGGTGACCAGGGTTATCGTATGAGAGATTCCAGCGATAATCGATCGTCGAGTTAGCGTCTGCGGACTGGGGCGTGGCTTCCGTCAAAGTCTTGTGGCGGAACGAGCTCAGGGAGGAGATGACGTGGGAAGCTGAGGAGGACATGAGGCAGAAGTATCCTCACCTATTTCCCCACACCTCCAGGTAATTCACTTTCCTACTTGTAAATTTTCATTATCGTTTATGCCTAAGTGTTGTTTTGTGGCCGTGTGTGGCATTTGCAAACTGTTTAAGTTATGAGGAACCTTATCGTTAACGGTCTTGGGAAGGAACATTCAGGACGAATATTTCTAAGGAGGGGAGAATGTTATACCCCGTATTTCCAGAGTATGTACGTGAGGGCGTACGTACGAAATTTTAGCCTTAAAGTTTAGGCATGGGACGTTTTTTTGGGCACAACTCACTAAAAGAATCGTTTTCCGACGAAACGTTTTACACAACTCGCGTAGGGTAAATTCCGGCTATGTCATTTCTAATTTTTGCGGATTTTTCCGAGAGACGAAACACTTTGGACCAACGAGAGGGCGACACTTGTCACCCTCTCATTGGTGGACGTGTGGCGGAAGTGAGCCAAATTGGATGGCCCTTTTTGTCAAGTAGTTGGTAGGATATTTTTGTGTAGTAGATGGATAAGGACACTTGCCCAAATCTTGACCTTACACTTGCCTTGCACTTGGCATCATCTTGGCCATTGGTTGGTCATGGCTTGACCTATAAATACCCCCCTTAAGATGAAGAGTTCTTCATCCACAAATCTTTCTCCAAGTCTTGAAAATCCTCCCCTCTCCCTTGAGCCTTTTCGTCCAAGCCTTCTCCCCCCCCCCCTAGCCTAGCCGAAACCTACCCCCCCTCCCTTGGTAGAAAAGTTGCCTTCTAGTATTGTTATAATGCCCAAAATACCCTAGCCCAAATCCCTTAGTACTTAGTAGAAGTTGTGAAGAACTTCTAAGGGTTCTTGGAGCTATCAGAGCGTTCAAATTAGGAGCTAAACCTCGCTCAGGATCGACGTTTATACTTGGATAATTTTGGGCTTATCGAGGTAAATAAACTTATCCTTCTTTTGTAATTAGAGAATACATACTGTAGAAGTATAAGAATAAGTATAAATACTTAGAAGGATATTACAGAATAGAATTGAACTGTTATCACAGTAGAAGGGTATAAAAGAAGAATAATTGAACTGTACTCACATAGGACTGTTTTTACAGTAGACTGTATAGCTTACCGGGTAGGGAAGTGCTGCCCAAATTTCCATAGAATAGAGAACCCTCTGCTTAGAGCTTTATACGATGATCAGACGTTGATAGACGTATTTGACTGATATAGGCTGATTCTCTGCGCGCGACATATTCGACTTGGCAGGAGGTTTTCGCCGAGAAGGTATGTGATTCTTCCTATACTCTTAAGCATGATATTTTAAGATATATATATATAGTACGGTAGACGTACATGTGTTAACTGAATAATAATTACGGCAATGTCTTTTGACTTAAGCCTGAATAATAATTACGGCAATGTCTTTTGACTTAAGCCTGAATAATAAGAATGTTGATGCATTTCAAAGGAATACTAAATCATTTTTAACAGAAGAGTAATATCTGGTTTTTAAATAAAAAGCTTAAGAGTTATACTAGCTTTATGGGAAGTTAGGTATAACAACTTAAGAAAGATAAAAGGAACTGTTTACTTGTTTGTTTATAAAAGTCTTGTATTGATTTCTGTTAAGTGTAGTAAGATTGTTTGATAAGTAGACATATTATGATGCTACATGTATTAGTATCTTGTAATGTTGTGAAAGGAGGTCATTCTTGTTGTGCTTACGTTGCTAAACGGTAAGTCTGTTGTACTGTTATTATATCACCTACCCCCTTGACTTGTTATACCGAGAGCTTGCCACCCTTGATGCGGGTCTATACGGCCTATGCAGTCTATGTGACTATGCGGAGCTGCGGGAATTCCAGGATTGATCATTCCGGGTGTTTTAGCCCGATGCGGGGGATGCCCTATGCGGTCTGTGTGACTATGCGGTCTATTGAGACTATGCGGACTGCGGGAGTCCAGGCAGGTACTGGGGGTTAGCTAACCCCGATGCGAGGAATACCTCATGCGGTGCGTGTGTGACTATGCGGATGCGGAAGTCCAAGACTAGGCACGCATAATGATACTATGGGCGATTGGCCTTGCTTCGATCATTCGCGGCCTAGAAAAGACCTGTTACAGTTTACCTATTATTGTTCTGCTTTGTGATATGGCACTATGCAAGAATCAACTGATTGTATTTTCAAATGGTTTTAGATACTTGATTTCATTTCAGTACTTTACAGTTTCACATACTTGGTACTGTTATCGACCTCCTTCGGGCTGCGTTCATCATGCCGCAGGTGGCAAGCAGTGCTAGATCCACATCCTAGGATCTTTGCTTTGGTGTCGGAGCTCCATCTTCTCGGAGGCTCTACTTTTGGGTATGATCTCCCTGTATTGTAGATAGTTTTGTACATTCAGGGTATGGCGGGGCCCTGTCCCACCATAGTTGTTTACTTCCTTAGAGGTCTGTAGTCCTATTGTACAGTTGGGATGTAACTGCAAAACTTGGGTTATATATATGCCGAAAGGCAAGCTTTTCATCAGATAAACTGTTTCTCTTTTCATAATGTTTCTTGTCTTGTCTTATGTTCCGCTGATTACTCTGATGTATGATTACTTGGGTGCCCGGGTAAGGCACCAGTCACGGGCCCCGGAACGGGTCGTGACAGCGGGCCCGAGGTCGGGTCGTGACAAAAGTGGTATCAGAGCCAGGTTAGTCCTCGGAAAGTGTCTACAGACCGTATCTAGTAGAGTCTTGATTATCGGCGTGTTGTGCACCACACCTATAATCAGGAGGCTGCAGGATATTTAGGATTGGTTTCCATTCTTCTCACTCTGAGATCGTGCGATAGAGCTGTGTTATAAGTTGGACTCCCTCTGACGTATTCTTATGTACCAGTTATGCCTCTACGCAAGGCAACTAGGGCCCAGAAGGGCAAGGCAGCAGAGGGAGCTGCGAGTAGAACACAGAGGGTTACGAGGGCACAGGCCCATTTATTACCTGGGGTAGTACTTCATACGGGGAGTTCTGCGACGCCGCCAGCCCCAACAGAGTTTAGAGCAGCGGCATCAATATCTACTGAGGACATGATATCTGAGCCTCCAGTTCCACGACCAGGAGCCGAGGATATGGGTTACAAAGAGATGGCCCAGTTACTGGCTAGGATTGTGGCTAGGCATGAGGACAGACGAGAGTCGGAGATTCCGGTAGTACCGGTGGTGCACCACAGAACCGATAGTTGGAGACTTCGGGACTTCTTGAGTTGCAATCCACCAGAGTTTTATGGATCGAGAGATGAGGATGATCCTCAGGAGTTCATTCGACATCTACAGCGGATCATGAGAGTGATTAAGACCTCAGAGGCTGAGTCGGTGGTACTGGGTTCGTATCGGCTGCGGGATATTGCAGTCAACTGGTTTGATTCATGGGAACTGTCCCGGGGGGAGCATGCATTTCCAGCTGGTTGGGACGAGTTCTCGGAGGCGTTTCTTAACCACTTCTTGCCTCCACAGATGAGGAGAGCCCGAGTGGATAGTTTTATGATGTTGAGACAGAATGGGCGGACGGTTCGGGAGTACAACATAGAGTTCGACTCATTAGCTCGGTATGCCCCCACTCTAGTGGCAGACATGGAGGATAGAGTGCACCGATATGTCACGGGACTTGATGATTATCTAGCAGAGGTTATGCAGAGTAGCTCTTGATCGGGCATGGACATTGCCGCATGCGAGCTTATGCACGAGGGCGAGGCGTAGAGGTCGACGGAATGACCAAGATCAGCATAAGAGGGCCAAGACAGCAGGGTCCTTTGGTAACTTTCGAGGCGGACAGCCTCAGCAGCAGGCTAGATATACACTTCAGCCAGTACAGAGTACTCCTTCACGGTCTTCAGGACGTCTGGGGTATTCAGGAGCAGGTCAGGGCTCCAAGGTTTCAGGTTTTCAGGGGAACAGGGATGTTAGTCAGATGAGACCACCCCTACCTCGGTGTGGCCATTGTGATAGGTTCCATACTGGGGAGTGTCAAGGTGTTCGGGGGGCTTGCTTTACCTGCGGCCGGCAGGGCCATTTTGCGAAGAATTGTCCGACCAGAGGTAGCGCGGATGTTAAGACTCAGCCTTCGGGATCAGTGGCTGGTTCATCTCCTTCTCTAGCTATGCGCCCTGCAGGGCAGGACTATGATTTGAGCGATGAAGGAAAGTGAAGTAATAGTTACAGGTATATCGTTAACCCTCTAGAGACTAGTATGCGTTGATAAGATGATTATATGTTAAGTGTTATGTTCGGATAGTATTGTGTAAATTGTGTTTAAGACACCTGGTTAGAAGGAAAGGTAAGTGTGGGTGCATGGAAATTGTGAGCCTTAGAATATTGATAACCATAGAGACCTTAGATGCAAGGTCGTCTTGAGTAAAAGATCTTACGGTTGATCTTGGTCGGGGCACATAGTATACGTGGGGTATATTAGTGTGATAAGTCCATGAGTGGCGTGAAATGAAAGTGGCTAGTTAATCTAAGAAGACCACTAGGTTTTCATTACTTGAATAGTGCTCCAGACGAGGAATGAGGATTTAGTGTGATAATGGGTCGGGTTGAGGACCAATCGCGGGTCAACCCGCAACCCGGAATGAAGTGGGGTAAGTTTGAGGTGGTCCCGCTAGGTGATAGGGTCACGAGGGTGCAGGGCTCAAGTCTAGGTAACCATTATACGAGTTCATAGATGCGTTCGACCAGAACTGGGTCGTGAAGGCCGAGAATGACCTTAAAGAAAATTGAAGCTAGTAATAACCAAGTTGGAGGTAGTAACTCCAAGATTTTGAAAGCTGAAGCGATGACTAAAATGTGGTACGTGTACTAGAAAGAGTTCGGGTATACGAGAAGGGTACGACGAGTAAGAAAAGAAGCGAACATGTGTTAAAAGTATGGAAGTGATTATTTACGTGAAGTGAAGGTGCGAAGAGAGTATCCTTTAGACCATGGGTGGGAGCAAATAGTGATGATATACACGTTAGAGGTGATTCCTCGTTGGCTTGGATTTAAGTATTGTGCGTGTGTTGTATTATGGCCATATGTGGCATAATTGGTTTGGTAAGTATAGTAGTGAAGACTATACCGGCGCATGTGTGTTTGGAGACTTAGAAGGAACATTCGGGACGAATGTTTCTAAGGGGGGAAGAATGTTACACCCCGTAGTTCCAGAATATGTATGTGAGTACGTACGTACGAGAATATAACACTAAGTACGTAAGGGAAGATAATTTTGAATTTCCGACGGAAAATATTCCGAACCTCGTGAAGGAAAAAGGTTTATTATTGGGAATTGGATTCTAAATTTTGGTATTTGGACTTCTTGGAATATAAGAGAATTATGGAATTTTGTTTTCAGAATTGGTCACGTGGACCCACGGGAGAAATTTACGGTTTTGTGGGGCCCACACTATTTTCGAGATTTTGGCCATTATGGATGTTTTCGGGAGATGAAATATTTTAGACCAATAGGATGGCGACACGTGTCACCCCAAGTGGGCCCATGTTGGGCGTGTGAGATGACAAAATGGACAAGTCTTGTGCTAGATATTTTGTGAGATATTTGTTGGACAAGTGGGACCCACACACACTTGTCCCTAATCTCAACCATACACATGTTTTAATCCTAGCCCTTGGTTGTGTTATATCATCACACTAGTAGGATGAAATCTTCCACACTTAGAATTATTTCAAGACTTGAAAAATACTTTCTCTCTTGTCTAGTGCTCTCGGCCATGGGCCAATTTCATGACCTAAAGTTGGCCAACAATTCTTAAACTCTTAAGTGTTCTTCCTTGATGTGTTAGGAGGTTATTAACCAAGTGTTAGACAAGATTTCACACCCCTAGCCTATGAAACACCCCTTGGCCGAAACTTGCTAGTTTGAAGCCTAAAGTGTTCTTCACTTTTTGAAATTGGATCTTGAAGAAGAGTTGGTTAGGAGCTTCTAAGGGTTGCTTGGAGCGGATTGGAACGTAAGGAATATGAGCTAAACGTGCTACGGATCGACTTTTAGTTCTTGGATTATTTTGGGCTCTTTGAGGTAATGAACTTTGTCCTCTTTGTGAAGTTGGATATTATATATGTTGGTTGTATATAAATAAGTATGTGATACATGGAAGGAAGATGGAAAAGATTTGGACCTTGTTAAGTTGCTAAAATGGAGAAATTGGCATGCTAGCCATTAAAATGGTAAAAACGTTACTTATTACCTGTTGACAGTTAATAACAAAGTTATTATAACTTATATAAAGATTGGAATATAAGTTGGAAGATTAAAAAAGTAATTCCGGCATGCTAGCCGAAAATTGGATAAGTTTGATTGTAGTAGTTGGTCAAGAACACCAACTAATGGACTAATGGACTGTATTTACATTTGGACTGTATTTACATTGGACTGTATTTACATTGGACTGTATTTACTTTGGACTAATGGATTGTTTTGTTTATTGTGGGGCAGAATTTTACACGTCCAGTTAGGCGTGTAATCCCCTTTAGTATTGTTGTGTTATTGCGCCTTAAATGTGGCATGTTGGTTATTGAATTTCGGGCCTTGAAAAAGGTGGAAAAGTACGTAAAAACAGGGGAAGTGCTGCCCGATTTTCCGTAGAATAAGAGACCCTATACTTAGAAATATTCTACGAAGAAATCTAGACGTTGATAGACGTATTTGATTATTATAGGTTGATATTCTACGCGCGGCATATTCAACTTGGCAAGTGGATAAGCCGAAGAGGTATGTGATTCTTCCTATCCTCTTGAGCATGATTGTTGTGAAATATATAGTACGGTAGACGTACGTGTGTTAAATTAATTTGGTTTCACTTTGATGACCTTGACTTGAGTTCTAAATGTTAAGAACCTTGTATTATTCTAAAAAGTTATGAATCATTATTCGGAAGGAAATTGATACTTGGTCCTTAAAAAGAATAAAGTTCTCTTAATTTCAGAAATGAGTGTGGTTGTCTTTGGTTGGTTAAAAACATAAAGTGTTATAATGGCTTTATGGGAAGTTAGTTATAGCGATTTTATGAAGATAAAAGAATGGCTTGATTATTCTAAAAGTTAAAAGACTTGATTTTGAAAGTTAAGAGACTTGATTTTGAAAGCTAAAAGACTTGATTTTGAAAGTTAAGAGACTTGATTTTGAAAGTTAAGAGACTTGATTTTGAAAGCTAAAAGAGTTGATTTTGAAAGTTAAGAGACTTGATCTTGAAAGATAAGAGACTTGACTTATAAACGACTTGATTTTGGGGAAGGAGAAGTAACTTGATTTAAAATTATAGTGTTATACCCCGTAGTTCCAGGGTATGTATGTGGGGACGTACGTACCAGAATACGACAGAAATTTTGGAAAGAAAGAAAGGTGTGATTTTTCGACGGAAAAGTTCCCGGGTTTTGTGAAGGAAAAAGGTTCGTTAGTGGGAATTGGATTCCCAGATTTGGTATTTGGACTTCTTGGATTATATTAGAATTATGGGATTTTATTTTCGGAAATGGTCACGTGGGGCCCACGGGAGAAATTTACGGTTTTGTGGGGCCCATTTTGTTTTTGAGATTTTCGGTATTTTGGATATTTTCGGAAGACGAAATATTTTGGATGAATCGGGGGGCGACACGTGTCACCCCCATGTGTCCCCTTGGCCGAAATGGCCATGACACTTGGAAGCAA
The DNA here is from genome assembly GCA_029844215.1 of Przewalskia tangutica. Lineage (NCBI taxonomy): Eukaryota > Viridiplantae > Streptophyta > Magnoliopsida > Solanales > Solanaceae > Przewalskia > Przewalskia tangutica. The sequence goes on along the minus strand of CM056722.1, from coordinate 54,427,605 downwards.
TTTCGTTGGCCATGTGGTGTGGTGGGACCCACACACACATGGCCCAATCTTGACCACCCACTTGACTTGATCATGGCCCTTGATTCTTCTATAAATACCCCCTTAGCTTGAAGACTAATTTCATCCCTCACTTGAAGTTGTTCCAAGCAAAATACTCCCTCCCTTTAGCCTTGTTTCGTCCAACCTCCCCCACTTGTGTAGAAAATACTCCAAGTATTATTGTATAATCCCAAATACCTTGGCCTAGTATCCCTAGTAGTATTCCAAAGTTGTTTTAATACTAGGAGCCCGGAAATGCTACTTTATTCCAATAGTCGCAAAATGAAACCCTATAAAATCTCCATAAGCTTGGTTGAAGTGTTAAGAGAAGTTGTTTAGAAACTTCTAAGGGTCGCTTGGAGCGGGTTGGAGCGTAAGGAATTGCAGCTAAATGTTGCTCAGGATCGACATATAATCTTGGATAATTTTGGGCTTATCGAGGTAATAATCTATGTCCCCTATTGTAATTGGATATTACATGTTGTAGTAATTATAGAATTAAATTGTATTTACATTGGACTGTATTTACAGTAGACTTGTAGTATATTTGTGGGGCAGTGTTGTACACGTCCGGTTAAACGTGTAACCCCCTTGGAGTTGTTGGCCTGGTAGCGGGCCCGAGTAGAGGAGGAGATTTATGTGGTTGCGGGGGGGGAGGTGCTGCCGAATTTTCTGTAGAATAAGGAATCTTGTATTTAGAATATTCTACGAAGAGATCTAGAAGTTGATAGACGTTTTATGGCCAGTATAGGTGGAAGCACTACGAGTAGCGTATTCTACTTGAAGGGTGGAAAAGGCTAGCAAGGTTGTAGTACTTGGAGCATTTTGCTAATTGTCGATAATCGTCGCGAGGTATGTGAACCTCTTCCTATCTTTTCTAGCATGATTGTTGTGAACTATGTAGTACGGTAGACGTACATGTTCTAAGTGAATTTGGTTGGTTTACTGATTTTAAAAGATAAAAGACTTGACTTATATTTGACTTGATATGATATATGAAGAACTCGAATTGTGTAGAAAGTTGTGAAACCTCATTCGCGAGAAATGAGTATTTGGTCCTTAAAAGGAACTTGATTTCTAAAAGAAAAGAGACTTGAGGAATTGAAGAGTTTTTGGTTTAAAAGAGCGACATGGTTTTGTCTTAAATTGGTTTAAAACATAAAGTGTTATAACAGCTTTATGGGAAGTTAGTTATAACGACTTTATGAAAGCAAAAGAATGGTTTTATCATTGGTTTTAAAATGGTAACTTGATTTAAGTATAGGTTACTTGTTTTGAAAAGAGTAAGTATTTGAGTTTTAAAGAGTATACTTGATGTTGTTTTAAAAGAAAGGCACTTGATTTTAAAAGTCTTGTAAAGGTTTTTACGAAAGTAAAGTAATTTGGTTTGAAAAGGAAATGTGTTTTTGATACTACGAGTATTAGTATCTTTTACGTAAAAAGAGGTCTTTTTGAAAGAATGAAGGTGGGTATTATTTTTGGGTTTGAAACCCGTATTGTTGATATAAAATGAAAGTACCTTGAGTTGTGTGTAACTTGCCTATGTTTGCGTGTGATAGCCTTGTTGTGCCAGTATTGTATTTTTATATACCACCGCGTCTCTCAATGGAGGGCCGGTTGATTTGTTATGATCTTACTTGGACGTACCGGCAGTGACGGAGGATTCCACGGGTGCGCTCCTGTTGATAGCGTTATTCCATGGACTAGCTCTCCATGAGGTTTTACTGATTCGGCCTTGGTATCTGGTGGTTGGCTTTCGTACTTGCCCCGTCTCGTGGCTGATTCGGCCTTGGTACACAGTAGTTAGCCTTCGTGACTTGCCGGGTCGGTTTAGTGGCGAAGTCTCGTGACACGCGGTACCTGGTAGTTAGCCTTCGTACTTGCCCCGGTCAGCTACGTGACACGGCCTTGGTACCTGGTAGTCGGCTTTCGTACTTGCCCCGTGTCAGCTTCGTGGTTTGGTTACATAGTATTGTTAGTACGGCTTTGGTATCTGGTAGTTGGCTTTCGTACTTGCCCCGGTCAGTCGATGATGCGGCTTTGGTATCTGGTAGTTAGCCTTCGTACTTGCCCCGTACGGTTGTTATGACACAGGTGGGACCTGGTGTTCATGTGTATTCCTTGGTGTTGCTATATCATAGACTGCCGGCAGTGAGGAAGGTATTCCACGGGCATGATTGATGTTGTGGGCGTGAGACCCATAGTTATATTTGAGTGATGACTTTGAGGGCGTGAGTCCCTGATTTGACGTGACTGCTTACATATTATGTACTGTAATTTGGTTGTCATATATGTCTCCTGTTTTTTTTATAGACTACTATGATTTTATTTACAGTATTTTCGCCACATACTTGGTACTGTTATCGACCTCCTTGAGGCCGCGTTCATCTGCCGAGTAGAGTACATTGTTGTGGATCCTCGCTCATGGATCACGAGCCATTTTTAGGAAGCTCCGTTTCTCGGATGCTCATCTTTGGTATAGTCCTGTCGGTGTAGTTACTTGTACATTCGGGGTATGGCGGGCCACTGTCCGTCATAGTTATAGTTACATTCTTAGAGTGCATGAAATCTTGTTGTGGGCAGAGTTTGTAAAAAGGATAACTGTTCAGGTTGATATATATATGTATATATTCAGGAAGGTGACCGTTTTGGTTAGCCTGTTTCATACTTTATGTCTTGTCTCATGTTTTAGTTTTTATTTCCGCTGATTTTTCTCTGATGTTGTATCACTAGGGTGCCCGGGGTAAGGCACCAGTCACGGGCCCGGGATCGGGTCGTGACATATAGGTTACTTGTTTTGAAAAAAAAAGTAAGTTACTTGAGTTTAAAAGAGTAAGTGACTTGTTTTTAAATATTGAACTTGTCTTGATTGGAAAAGTATAAGTGGCTTGATTTTAAAAGGTGTGAGTGCCTTGATCTTAAAAGAGTGAGTTACTTGGGTTTTAAAAGTATACTTGACGTTGTTTTAAAAGTGTAAGCCACTTGGTTTAAAAAGTATATAGTACTTGATTTAAACATGAGAGTGTCTTGATACTACGGGTATTAGTATCGTGTGGTTTTTACTTAAAAATGGATCTTTTTAAGAGAATTGAAGTATGTAGTACTTTGGGGTTAAAAACCCGGATTGTTGGCATAAAATGAGAGTCTAAAAGTATGTTAAACTTGCCTATGCTAGTTGCGATAGCCTTAGTTGTGCAAGTGTTGTATTTCTATGCTATCGCGTCTCTCGATGGAGGGCCGGTTATCTTGTTGTTTACTTGGACATACCGACGCTGCTGGATGGTCCACGGGTATGCTTCCACTATGATTGTTATCGTGTTATTTACTTGGACATACTGACACATTGGGTGGCCCACGGGTATCCTTCCATTGTTATTGTTATTCCATGGACTAACTCTCCATGAGGTTGATGACGCAGGCTGGATCTGGTAGCTAGCCCCCGTACTTGCCCCGGTCAGTTGCTGATGCAGGCTGGATCTGGTAGTTGGCTTTTGCACTTGCCCCGGTCAGTTCTATAGCATAGTTGGTATGGTAGGTTCTGTGTTACACCCCGTATTTACAGGACATGTTTTAAGAACGGACGTAAGAACTCACAAGTGTTAAGATTTGAGACTTGTAAAAATTTATCGGAATTATGAAATTGTCGGAAAACGTATTATTGTGACGAATGGGAGGGCGACATGTGTCACCCCCCCTTATTGTTGCCTTGGACGAAAATGTCATGGCCAAAATGGTCATTGACCATAGTCTTGGATGACTAAGTCTTGCAAGTAGTAGCTTGAGATTCTTGACTAAGTCAAAGGACCCACTAAGTCTTGATATTTAAATAAGAGCTCATCCAAACCACCCATTTGGTTGCATCTTGACCCTCCATTACACTATATAATACTAGTAGTAGTATGACAATCTTAACACTTAGTAAAATTTCACAAAAAATTTGAAGAACAAGAGCACTAGCTCTCGGGTTCTCTCACAAAGAAGAAGAAGAATTTTTGTTTCTTGTTCATTAAGCTCCCCACTTTAAACCAAGGTTCTTGAGTGTATTGTAAGCATATCTCAATAGAAAAATCTCGGAAAAAGATAGTTTTCGTATTAGTCGCAAAGTGAAAACCTAGTTGCTTTCTAGGTTTTGGATTGGAGGTTTGAAGGAAAGTTGTTGGTATGGTTCTAAGGGTCTCAAGTAGCGGATTGAAGTGTCTTGAAGAGTCTCTAAGTTACTAAGGAGCGACTTCGGATTTGGAGTTGGATTAAGATTCGTTGAGGTATAATCTTGTCCCTTAAAAGTGTTACAAGATTATTTATATTGTTGTTAGCTTTACATGTTGCTAGCATGAAGTGTATGTGTTGAAGTTTATAAGTATTATGGATTGCTTGTAGCTTAAATCCGAAATGTTATATAAGCCACTTGAAGTTGGATTACTAATTGGTCGTTTATTAGAATCGTCGCATGATTACTTACTTGAAGATTATAGTAGTTATAATCAATTGCGACTTGATATCATGTTATACTAACAACTTGGATTGAAATGGAAATTGGATAAGAATTGGTGTTATGGTACTCAATGTGGCCGAATTGGACATATAGTTTGTATTAGTTTGATATCTATTGTGGGGCGGAATTTTACACGTCTAGTAGGCGTGTAATCCCCTATTGTTAATTGCATTGATTGGGCCTTAAATGTGGTGTGTTTGGTTATTGTATTCGGCCTTGAAAAAGGTGGAAAAGTAAGTAGAAACAAAGGAGGTGCTGTCCGATTTTCCGTAGAATTTAGTGACTTAGCACTTGGAATATTCTACGTTTGAAGTAGGAAGTTAATGGACGTATTGTGACCATTATAGGTTGAAGTACTAAGTATAGCGTATCCTACTTGGAGGGTGGAATAGCTATCAAGGTTGGAGTACTTTGGAGCATTTTGCTACTTGTCGATAATCGTCGCGAGGTATGTGAACCTCTTCCTTCCTTTGGCATGATTCTATGTATGGAATATACCTGTGGTATCATTTCATGTTTCCTTCTACTCTTAGAAGTTAAGAGGTAGTTGTGTGATTTACTGTATGTAGAACTTTTCCTATCCTTTGAGCATGACTAGTTGCGTATATATAGTAGGCGTCTGACAAGATCTTGATATCCTTTACTAGTATATGAATGGCCAAGTCGGGTGAGTTAGGAGATTAACTCGCTTCTTTGAAAGTATTAAGGATGTCTTAAGTTTTATTAAAGTTAAGGGACTTGAAGAGTTTTAAAGTATGTGATACTTGTTTCGTTTTAAACGTATAAGTCCCTTGGATAGGAAATTGTGCTTGACTAAGGTATAAAGTGAATATAACGACTTTATGGGGGGTTGGTTATATTTGCTTTATGGAAAGATAAATGACTTGATTTTAATGAAAAGGCAACTTGATTTTAAGGCATCAATTGCCTAAGGTTTTATAATAAAAGGAGTCACTTGATTTCTAAAGGTTAAGAGACTAATTGTACTTTGAAAGTTAAGAAAATTGATTTGAAAGTATGTAATACTTGGTTTTAAAAAGTATAAGTCTCTTGGTTATAAAAGGAATGGGTTTGTCTAAAACCATAAAGGGTTATAACGGCTTTATGGGAAGTTGGTTATAACGGCTTTATGGAAGGTTAAGAGAACGGTTTTCTCTAATAAAGTAATCAAGGAAATAATTTGATTTAAGGGTATCACTTGCTTAAAGCTTTAAAGTAAGGGTCACTTGATTTAGAAGCCGAGAAATGTATTTCTAAAAGTATCGTGACTTATGTGAAATGTACACAAGCCTGGATACTACGGGTGTTAGTATCTTGGGGTTAAATTCCCGGATTTTTATGTGTACAACGGAAGTGCCATGAGTATATAAAAAAATGGAAGTCTAATGGTTTAATGAACTTGCCTGTATTTGCTTGTGATAGCTTTAAGTGAAAGTATTATATGTTAAGTTGTCGTGACTCTCAGTTGGAGAATGGTGTCTTGTTATAAGTTTACTTGGACGCGTCTGCAAGCGGTGATGTGGGATTCCACGGGTATGCTTCCATCATGATTGATCCTTGGACATGCTTATACGATGTGGGATTAGGGCATGTGACCGAGATGCGGGTGAGATGCCGGACATTTTATCGACGCACCGGCGGTGGCGGGGATTCCACGGTATGCTTCCATTGTGATTGATCTTGGCCATGCTTATACGATGAGGATGCGGGCACGCAGATGCGGGGTAGATGCCCGCGCGTTTGATTACTCCATGGCCATGCTTATACGATGTGGGATTCCGGGGCATGCGACCGTGTTATATTATTACTCCATGGGCTTGCTCCCACGAAGACTGCGCTACGATGAGGGATGCCGAGGGCACGTTATGGCCATGCTTATACGATGTGGGATTCCGGGGCATGCGGTCGCGTTATATATATGTATATATATATGTGTTGTGTATGTGTACGCCGACAGTGAGGTGGGATGCCACGGGCGCGACACATGGTTATATTTTACACTTATAGTTGTCGGCAGTGATGTGGGATTCCACGGGCAGGAGATATATATATGTGTTGTGTATGTGTACGCCGACAGTGAGGTGGGATGCCACGGGCGCGTCACATGGTTATATTTTACACTTATAGTTGTCGGCAGTGATGGGGGATTCCACGGGCACGCTTTGATATTTGTGTGACTTGATCGCGTCCCAGATTGGGCCGGGTAGTATAGGCGCCCCTCCTTAAAGGGCCGGATTATGTTATGAAAAATAAGTAAGTTATATAGTAATGAACTTAATGATTTTTCCTAATCATGTGCATAAGAATGTGACTATAACTTTTATTGAAAATGGGAAAAGATAATAAGGTGCGATTAAGTTCATAAGTGGTAATGACACGGCAGGATCCGTATGTATTTTTTTATACTTGTCCTGTCATTCTTTTTAGATATGATCACATTTCTCACGTTATTTCGCTCCATATTCGCACTGTTGTATTGACCCCTTGAGGCTGCGTTCATGCCCGCAGGTTTTAGGTACCCAGGTTGGTGATCCTTGCTCTTAGGATCTCGGTTCAGTTTTTGGGAAAAAGCTCCATTTGCTCCGGAGGCTTATCTCTTGGTACGGTTTTCCCTGAGGTTGTAGATTCATGTATATTCAGGGGTATGGCGGGGCTCTGTCCATACGCTTGTTATGTTAAAACTCTTAGGTGCAGTAGTCACATGTGTGGGTCGATTTGTAAAGAGGAAAGAGGCAAGCTTCGGTTGTATATATTTATATATGTCCAGGAAGGTAGCCCTATCGGCTAACCTGTTGTTTTGTTTCTGTTGTTTTATTTTATAAGTTTCATGTATGTTCCGATGATTATCTCTGATGTATACCTGTAAGGGTGCCGTGTAGGGCACCGCCGCGAGCTTGGGTCGTCGTGACATTCTGGTAGATGGCTTCCGTACTTGCCCCGGTCATATCTCGTGGCGGCAGGCTGGATCTGGTAGTTGGCTTTCGTACTTGCCCCGGTCAGTTGATGACGCAGGCTGGATCTGGTAGCTATGCCTTCGTACTTGCCCCGGTCAGTTTTATGATGCAGGCTGGATCTGGTGGTTAGCTTTCCTACTTGGCCCGTACGGTTTTTATGACACAGATGGGACATGATGTTCATGTATACTTATTAGTATTATATTATATCATGGACTGCCGACAGTGAGGAAGGAGTTCCACGGGCATGATTGATATTATGGGCGTGAGACCCATGGTTATGTTTGAGTGATGACTTTTAGGGCATGCGTCCCAGACTTGACATGACTGTTTATATATTGTGTACTGTAGTTTGGTTATCATACATGTCTCCTGTTTTATATGTGATCGTTATGATTTCATTCTGATTTTCGCCACATACTTGGTACTGTTATCGACCTCCTTCGGGGGGCTGCGTTCATGCCGCAGGTAGAGGTACACCGGTTGTTGATCCTCGCTCTTAGGGTCACAGTTCTGCGTTTTGGGAAGCTCCGTTTCTCCGGAGGCTTGTCTTTTGGTATGATTCCATGAGATTGTAGGTTCTTGTACATTCAGGGGTATGGCGGGGCCCTGTCCCGTCATAGTTGTTATAAAAACTCTTAGAGGTCTGTAGTACTGTTGTGAGTTGGGCTTGTAAAGGATAACTGTTCGTGTTTCATATATATATATATGTTGAAAGGCGACCTATCGGTTGGCCTGTTTCCTATTTTACATTGTTACATGTTTTTGAGTTATTCTGCTGATTTTTCTCTGATGTATTATCACTAGGGTGCCCGGGGTAAAGCACCAGTCGCGGGCCCGAGGTCGGGTCGTGACAGTAGTATGTCAACCTATAATGACCATAATACGTCTATCAACTTCTAGTTTCAAACGTAGAATATTCTAAGTGTAAAGTCACTTATTCTACGGAAAATTGGACAGCACTTCCTTTGTTTCTACGTACTTTTCCACCTTTTTCAAGGCCCGAATTCAATAACCAAACATGCCACATTTAAGGCTCAACAATGTAGCTAACAAAAGGGGATTACACGCCTAACAGGACGTGTAAAATTCTGCCCCACAATTGATATCAAAATAGTCCAATATTTCAATGTCATTCTCGGCTAATCAATCTACAACAACACAAAGTCTTCTCCAATTCTTTTTCAATCCAAGTTGTTTAGTCTAACATGTTATATAGCCGCAATCGATAACAACAACTACAATCCCTTCTTTATATAACATGCGACGACTAAAACTAAAAACTAAATCGAATTACAATCTTAAGGTTAAACATGCAACTTTCGGATTCCATCCAAATATTCCATAACATCTCAATCTTCATAATATATATCTCATGTTTGTTTATATATATAACTACAACAACATGAAATCTTTAATCACATAAGAGGACAAGATTGTTACCTTGACAAGCCCTAATATAACTTCAAGATCCAAAGTCTCTCCTTAGCAACTTAGCTCATTTCCTTCGCGCTCCAATCCGCTATTTGAAGCCTTTAGAAGTTCACAAACAACTTTCCTTCAATTTCCAAAAAAAACTATGAAAACGACTTAGGTTTTCACCTTGCGACTAATGTAAAAATGTAGCTTTTCCGGGATCTTTCTATTGAGATAACCTTACAATACCTCTAGGAACCTTGGTTTAAAGTATTGTGAATTATGAACATCAAACGAAAAATGTTTCTTCTTCTATTGGAGCTTAGCCGAGAGCTCATAGCAAGAACACACAAGTTTCTCTAATTTTTTCTTAGTGTTAGATCTTGTCTTGCTACTAGTGTGACTATATAACAAAATGAAGGGTCAAGATTAAAACACTTGTTGGGTTTGGATGAAGGAGATTTAAATATCTTTAGTCAAGTGGGCTCATTGACTTAGTCAATTATATCAAGCTTTGGGCTTTCAAGACTTGATCATTTTTGCCTTGGTCATTTGACCATTCTACCCTTGGTCTAATTCGACCAAGACCATCCAAGGGGGGGGGGTGACACGTGTCACCCTCCCATTCGTCGTAATATTTCATTTCCCGACATTTCCATAATTCCGATAAATTCTACAAGTCTCAAATATTAACGCCCTGATTTCTTACGTACATTCTTATATACATATCCTGGAATTACGGGGTATAACACTCTGAGTGTCTCTGGGTGCCAGAATATGCATAATGAAGTATAATTTCATATATATAACAACGTAGGCCTCTGTGGGCAATGTTGATAATGTCATTTATGTATAAACTGCGCAATAACGCCATAGGCTTTTATGGGCAATATCATCAATCTCATAGTTGTATAAGTTGCACGTATAACTTCATAGCCCTCTAAGGGTAATATAAGTATATAATGCATGCATATGAAAACCCTGTATGGAATATTGAATACTCTTTTCAACTCGTCGGAGTGACGTAAGGTCATTACACATCCGACTTACCTTATATGGATAACATATCACCTGTTACTCCTTCAAATGACTTCATAAGAACTATGAATCACACTATTAGCTTATCTTTCAGGAATCAATAAGGACAATATGACATACAATCGACTTAACCTTCAGGAATGCCAACTTGGAACCTTTTTATATCATATTAAGCACGACTCAAAAGGCTATGAATAGTATATTTGATAAGGAGCAACCAAGATAATAACCAATTGATTAAGTAAGTCACAAGTACACTCTTGACGATTAGGAGTGGAGTCTACATTGGAAGAAATTTGCAAGTGTAGTATTCCAGACGATCATGCCAAAAAGATAGTAAAGTGAGCCTTACATATCTTACTAACATGGCAACATAACTCTGATGATTTCTCACTCGTCGTATAAGCATCAACCTAATCAATTAAGGCAATCTGTATCAATAGCTAATCAATGGTTTCATGATTCTTCATTGCGATATTTCGTGAACACTTTAGCATATGAAATCTTCTTATCATATTTTCATGGCAACAAAGCTATTATAACCTCCCCTACAACACACAATATCATCAAAACCAAAACAATCCTACTTCATGATATCTAGCAAAAGTTACTCTAAGAATCTCCTTAGAACCATCCAACAATTTACACGACAAACACTATGATCAACTATCGAGTTTGTCCTAATTTTCTGTGTATTTCTTTACCAACATACTATTCCAATCTAGTAAAATGTAATAATACTTACGAACAACATGAATCATACCTTAAACTTCCATGAGATCCTTCATACACTCCTTCCGATTCTTCTAAGTTTCTGAATTGTTCCTGACAATCCAAGGGAGATTTTGAGATGATCCAAACATGTTTGAGGGAGAATTCACCTCCAAAACTTGTGTAATTGATATCCAATGAGTTATATACATTGGGAGAGGGTTTGGGAGCTTGTAGGTTTAATTTGGGGCAAAAATTAAATGAATTGAAGAAGGGGTCGAGATTATACTTTATTTAAGTCAAGCACCTCCTTTCATATTGTGAAATCCGGGGAAAAAAAATAATATATAGTTGTGGTTGGGTTAATAAAAATATATATATATATAAGAAAACAAAGAATAAATTGCATGAGATAGAGTTAGTATTAAAGTTGGATAAATAGATAGATGAAATGAAAATAAGAAAACAAAAAAAAACAACAAAAGAAAGAAAGAAAGAAAAAAAAAAGGGAGATGCGCAAAGACACGTCCCACTCCCCCCCTTCCCCCCCTTTTCATTTCCCCTTCAACTCTTGTCATTCCACCTCCCATAGGTTATAGAAAACTCTCCACTTATACATTGTATTTACACACAAACAAAGTACATAACATAAAGGTTAGAAAATCAGAAAAAAACAAGTGAAAAGAAGAGGAAAAAATACCAAGAGGGCAAGAAGAACAAGAAGCAAAATACTATAGAGTAAGGATAATTTTAGCAACCACACAACAATAATCTTCACACTTATAAGGTGAGTTTTCTCACTCAGAATTTCTTGGTAATATCCTTTATTTTAAGTTCAATACATGTTAGATTAAGAATTGAGTGTTGAAAAGAAATATTGAACTTTTGATTGTTTAGACAACTAGTTGCGTCATGAACTTTACGAACTGTTCTCACTGAGTTATAATTGTTAGAATTTGATGAAATTCGGAAGAATGGTACACCTCTCTATTATGATCATATAGAACCAAAAATGAGGTAAAATGGACATACGGTTTGAAAGTTATCATAGTTCAAAGTTCCTACCTTAGATTTGGCCGAAATTCGGAAAGGCATAATTATGGACTGTTTTTATTGAGTTTTACTTACTAGAATTATATGAAAATTTACATGGTTGTAAATCTCTCTGTTACGGACAGATATAGATAAAGAGTTGTTAAAACGGACTTACGAGTTGAGAGTTATTGTAGTTTGAAGTTGCTGCCTCGGATTCATCGGAATCCAGAAGGGCAGGACGTTGAAACGTAAAACTGTACTAATCCGTGGGGAATATGAAAATTATTGCTAAATTAAAGTTCTATATATCTCTGTTGTGGACATTTTGAGACCTTACGGGAGGTCTATCCGACTTACGGATTGAGAGTTATCTCTGTTTAAAGTTTCTGCCTCGGATCTATCGAGATCCAGAAAGGGCAGCGAATAAAAGTGTAAAAATGTAACAAATGGTACAGAATATGAAAGGATGGGTCACATGGAGACGTGTAGCTCTCTGTTCTCGTCGTTTTGAGATTTTATGGGGCTTGAACGGGTTTACAGATTAGGAGTTATGATTATTCTAAGATTGAGTTCTGTTTAATAAAAATTCTGCCGAAACAAATTTCATGTGACTGTTTTGAGGATAAATTTGTGTTAGTTACCCAAAGTAGTTTTAAATGAAATTTGGTACAGTGAAAGATCTCCGTCTTACCGTAGTTTCCGCTTGAGAAACACCTTAGTTGGAGTTATGGTTAAAAAGTTATAATCGTTACAAGTATGAATGACAGAATGTTGGGAAATAGAATATTATTTATTCGATCTTCTGAAAAATATGAAAAGTGAATACGTGTTCACATAAATATATAAATATAAACATAATGGACCGGGTTGCACGCCGCAACAAAATGTAAAGTGAATACGTGTTCACAAATACGTAAATATAATGGATCGGGTTGCACGCCGCAACAAAACGTAAAGTGAATACGCGTTCACAAATACGTAAATATAATGGATCGGGTTGCACGCCGCAACAAAACGTAAAGTGAATACGCGTTCACAAATACGTAAACATAATGGATCGGGTTGCACGCCGCAATAAAACGTAAAGTGAATACGTGTTCACAAATACGTAAATATAATGGATCGTGTTGCACGCCGCAACAAATATGAAAGGTGAATACATGTTCACCTATATATAAATATGAAAAGTGAATACGCGTTCACAAATATATAAATGTAATAAACATGTGGAAATTCAGGGGAATGTCTTAACGTATAATACGAGATAAAATGAAGTGTTAGTTAAACCGAGAATTTCCTATGAGGAGTTGTTGCATATTTAAAAGTGTTGTAACTTGATATGTTTTGCAATATGCTTATTACGTTATAATGTGATTGCACTTGGAATATTGTGGTGTTACTTTGAATTGCGAGTAAGGTTCTCACCATTGGATGGTAGGTGACTCTTTATTTAACATGTTTGAAGCGTGATAGAGGAAAGGCTCACGCCAGGCTAGCGATCGTCCATGACCTCTTGTCATACCAAGTCCATTCTTGGGCTTGGTACTCGTCGAGTTCGAATGTCGATTCGGTGTCTCGGGAAATGCCCGTGTGGAATGGTCTCCCTTCCAACTTAGAATAATCTTTGTCAGTATGTCTATGTAGAAACAATATTTGCACGAGCATGGGCTCGCGTTATGTTTTTTTATAAAGTCATAAACAGATTTCTTTATTGTTATTTTTATTAATCGCTCCGTATTTGAATATAAGTTCAAATTTCTAAATAAAGAGAATTAAATGGTGCTCCTGGTGGGAAATAATTGTTCAGGTGTCATCACGCCCTAAGTAAAGACTTAGGAAAAGTCGGGGCGTGACAAGTTGGTATCAAAGCTAAACCAGGTTAAGAGATTCTATGAAGTTTTCTTCGAGTTGGGTGTTTGAACGGTTACTTATTGCGACGGTGTGCGCGCCACCTTAGTAATAAGTAAACGGAATAACATCCTAAAGTTTCCCTTCTTTCGTACTCTTCTCGTGCCTATCTTGAGTCTTTTCAAAGACTTGATTTCTCGTACTACCTCCTTCACACGAGTTAGAAAAGGGGATTGTACAACGTTATACTGACTAATATGATTTGTGTAGATGGCGATTATAAGGCGAGTTCCAACAAAGAGGGAAGTACTCATGGAACAGGCAAAGGGAATGAGAGCTCAGATGAAGTTCATGCGTCGTAAGATGGACTCAGAAGGTGATTTTGATGATTACATTGATGACACAATCGTACTATGTACATATTTGCTTAGGACTAGAAGGAAAAGACGTTCATACGACCCGACCTTCTTCAACTTTCCAATTGGAGTCATACTACAGATAATAGTCAATTAGTCCCAAAAAGTTTCATTCGCATTCGAAAGGCAAGGATGCTAAGAGAAGATATTACGAAAATTCATTGCACCAATTTACGCATCGTATGAGTAAGGTATAGAATGAACTATATGGAAAGAGAAGCAAAAAGGAAGGTTCACAGGGAGTTGAATGCCAACCTGCATAATAGACGAATCATGCGGTTAAGCCCTTTAGAACGCGTGATAGTAGGTGTCTGTTCGATCTGAGGGCTATAGCGGGTTGCACATTGGCAGAGTTGACCTGATGTGATGTATTGTAGTCATGACATTGTTATTTTAAAATATGATGAATGAAGTGCTATGAATACAAGAAAGAAAGGATATGTTTTATTAAATTATTTTTCTTGTTGGCATATTATGGTGTTGCATGCTTATGAACTATAAGAAAATTTTAAGGGCTAGAGTAGACATTCCGTCTTCTAAAATATGAGTGTGTTTGTCTTCACAGAAAATGGTGAATTCACAAATCCCGGGGGCTCAAGAGGAGGTTCATCACGAAGCTTATGTACCTCCAGTTGACGTAGTGGTGTCTGAAGGGAGCGGAGAAAATGTCGGAGAAAATGTTGGAGAGAACGAGAGTCAAATGGCCCAAGAAACGGTGGGACAAAAACTAGATAGACTTATAGAGTTAATGACAGCTGCAGTTCCACACATGGTTCCGCCCGCACCTAGTGTCTCTGTCATAGCCCCGAACCAGAACCAGACGACCCAGGGATCGATTGCAACTGCACCACGGACCGAGAGTGTAGAATCTCAAGCAGTACCTGATAGGCTATGGGCAAATTTTATGAGGAGAAGAGAACCACTGTACTCAGGGAAGGACCCCAAGGCCGACCCGATGGTATTCCTCGATAAAGTTGAAGACTTAATGTTCACATTGGGATGCGTGGAGACGCAGGGCGTCAACTTTGTAGGCGCAAGACTAGTGGATGATGCAGGGGTGTGGTGGAGGAATTTTAGGAAAAATCGTCCCCCGATGTCACCACCAATGACTTGGGGAGGGTTCAGAGTGGCATTCATTGAGAAATTTATGCCTAATACGCGCAAGGATGCGCTCAGACGGGAGTTTGAACAATTGAAGCAATGTGACCGCAGTGTACAAGAATATGATACACAGTTTGTGAGGTTATCGGCATATAACACACATGTCGTCCCTATAGAAATGGATAGAGTCAAGCGATTTGTAGAGGGTTTAAACCCGAACATAGCAGAGAAGGTGGTGGCGTTAGCCAACGATCGAACTTATCTTCAGATTGTCGATATGGCTTTGAGGGTAGAAGGTTTCGCTAAAGCAAAAAGAGAATATTCGCAGAAGAGATTTCGGACGTCAGGATCATTTAACCAGAGTCAAAATCATAGCGGGAGTTTAGTAAGGATCTCAGACCGAACCAATCTGTGGGCCAGTCTTATTTCAAGCCTAAGGGGCACAGTTGGTCTAATTACCAAGGTAGCAAGGACAAGGCCACCAACCCTAACACAGGAGGCGACAAACCGATTTGTAAGATTTGTCAAAAAAAACACACTGGAGAATGTCGGCTCTTAACGAAGACATGTTATAACTGTGGAGAGTCAGGCCACTATGCTAGGGATTGCAAGAAGAGGACCCAAACTCAATCTATTCAGGGGAGGTCAGAAGCAACCACAGCTGCCTACAGGGGAAATCAGGAAAACCAACCCCGCCAGAGTCAGGGAGGTCAACAACCCAACAATTCTAATCGGCTCTACGCTTTGCCCCAGAGGAATGAGGCAGAAGCATCTAATGCGGTGGTCACAGATATTTTGCTAGTCTCGAGTATTCCTGCATTTGTATTATACGATCCCGGCTCTACATTTTCATATGTGTCAATGGGCTTTGCTAAGAATTTACATGTAGAACCTTCTTATTTAAGTGAACCTGTTGAGGTTATGACACCAGTAGGGGCCTCAATTTGGACCTCTCGGGTGGTAAATAATTTCCCATTAGAAGTGAATGGCAGGGGAACAATGGTGAACCTAGTACTACTTGATATGGTAGACTTCGACGTCATTTTGGGTATGGATTGGTTGTCGGCATGTTATGTCATGTTAGATTGTCGACGAAAGATAGTGAGATTAACTTTTCCCAGAGAACCAGAAGTTGTTATAAGGGGTAGGGTTGGAATATCCTCAGGTCAGTCTATTTCCTACCTTGGGGCTCAAAAGTTATTGAGAAGTCACAGAGTGGAGTATGCATATCTGGCTAATATAGTGGATACCCAAAAAGAATCCAAGATGAATGATGTTCCTATTGTTCGAAATTTTCCGGAGGTTTTTCCTGAAGATCTTCCAGGCCTTCCTCCGGATAGAGAAGTGGAGTTTGTTATAGAGTTAATTCCGGGTACAAGACCCATTTCTATTCCTCCATATCGAATGGCCCCAGCTGAATTGAGGGAGTTAAAAGAACAATTGAAGGATCTTCTGGATAAAGGCTTTATAAGACCTAGTGTTTCCCTCAGGGTGCACGATCTGTTTGTGAAAAGAAAGGCGGATCGCTCGAATGTGCATCGATTATCGGCTCAATAAGGTCACGATCAAGAACCGATACCCATTACCAAGAATCGATGATCTTTTGACCAACTTCGCGAGCTAGCTATTTTTCCAAGATTGATCTCCGTTCGGGATATCATCGGTGAAAATAAATCCGGATGATATATCCAAAACGACCTTTAGAACCCGTCGGCCATTATGAGTTCTTTGTCATGTCTTTTGGGTTAACCAATGCCCCAAATGCTTTTATGGATTTAATGAGCAGAATCTTCAAACCATTCCTAGATTTGTTCGTGATTGTGTTCATAGATGATATCCTAATCTCTGATAAGAGTGTTGGAGAACATGAAGAGCGTCGAGGGTAGTGCTTGAAGTCTTGAAACAGGAGAAACTATATGCTAAATTTTCAAAGTGTGAATTTTGGTTGGAAAAGGTAGCCTTTTTGGGCCATGTTGTGTCAAGGATGAAATTATGGTAGACCCAGGAAGATAGAAGCGGTGAAGAATCGGCCAAAACCGACCACTCAGGCAGAGGTTAGAAGTTTCTTGAGTTTGGTGGGTATTATAGAAGATTCGTAAAGGTTTTCTAGTCTTGCTTTGCTCCTTGACCGGTTGACTCAAAAAGCGGTTAAGTACGGTGGTCGAAGCATGTGAAGCAAGTTTTGAAACTAAAGGAATTGTTGACTCTGCACGATCTAACCTTACCATCGGGACAAGAAGGGTTCACGATGCATTGCGATGCCTCAGAGTTGGGTTAGGATATGTCTTGATGCATTTGGAAAGGTTATTGCGTATCATCTAGGCGATTGAAGATACATGAGAAGAATTACCCAACTCATGACTTGGAATTAGCGGTGGTGTTTGCCTTACGAATATGGAGACATTATTTGTATGGTGTGCGTGGACATATTCTGAGATCATAAGAGTTTGCGACATAACCACGCGAAGGATTTGAATCTCAGACAAAGAAGATGGTTAGAGTTGCTTAAGGATTATGACCTTAGTATTCTTTACCATCACAGGAAAGCCAACGTGGTGGCCGACGCGCTCGATGGGAGATCGATGGGCGCTTGGCTCGTTTAGCAATACAAAAGAGGGTATTGTTCGGGAGGTACAAAGATTGGAAAACCTCGGGTTAGCTTAAGCGAGATCGGTGAAAGCGGGGTGGTGGTACATGATACCTCGATGCCTTTAGCTTGAAATAAAAGAAAGTCGGTTTGAGGATACGGAGTTTGTTGGATTTCGGAGAGGATCCAACAGGAAAACCTTCACGATTTACATTGGGAGATAATGGCGGAACCATACGTATAAGGGTAGGTTATGTGTTCCTAAGGTAAAGGATCTAAGGAGAAAGATCTTAGATGAGGTCACAACACAAGATATTCCATTCATCCGTGGTCAACAAAAATGTATCGGGACCTCGAGGCAAATTGCGGTGGGACGGGATGAAGAAGGCGCGGAGTTTGTCGGGAGGTGTCTTATATGTCGGTGAAAGTGAACATCAAAACACAGCGGATTACTTCAGGACATTGGGGTCCCCATGTGGAAATGGGAGGCGATTCATATGGATTTTGTAACTGGTCTACCGAAAACTCGAGAAGGGTATGATTCTATTTGGGTGATTGTTGATCGACTTACAAAGTCAGCCCATTTCTTACCGGTCAAGACTACGTATCGCACACCACAGTACACACAGATTTATTTGAAGGAGATTGTGCGGTTACACGGGATTCCCTTACAAATTATTTCAGATAGGGGTTCCCATTTCACCTCACACTTTTGGCAAAGTTTCCAGCACGGTCTCGGGACAAAAGTTAAGTTAAGCACGGCTTTCCACCCGCAAACAGATGGGCAAGCTGAGAGAACAATCCAAACACTTGAGGACATGTTGCGATCTTGTGTGTTAGATTTTCAGGGAAGCTGATTGGACCATCTATGTCTAATTGAGTTCGCCTACAACAATAGTTTTCACTCTAGCATACAAATGGCCCCGTTTGAAGCATTATATGGACGAAAATGTAGGTCTCCACTTGGATGGTTCGAGGTGGGTGAGACGCAACTGTTCGGACCTGAAGTCATTCAAGAAACAAATGATAAGGTACAGATGATTCGGGAGCGGATCAAAACAGCTCATAGCCGTCATAAGTCTTATGCGGATCATCGGAAAAGAGATCTTGAATTTCAAGAAGGGGAGAAAGTATTTTTAAAAGTGTCCCCAATGAAGGGAGTGATGCGTTTTGGTAAGAAAGGGAAATTGAGCCCAAGGTTTGTTGGGCCATATGAGATCTTGCGAAGAGTGGGGAATGTGACTTACAAATTAGCACTTCCACAAGAGCTGGAAGCAGTGCATCCGGTATTTCATGTGTCAATGTTACGAAAATACTTGCACGATCGAAGTCACGTCATCCTTCCCCAGGAGATAGTTCTTAATAAAGAGCTTCAATATGAAGAGGCTCCGGTAGAAATACTTGATAGAAAGGTCCAACACCTTAGAAATAAAGATATTGCTTCCGTGAAAGTCCTATGGAAGAATCACTCCACAGAGGAAGCCACCTGAGAAGCGGAAGAGGCGATGAAAGTCAAATATCCATTCCTATTTGACTAAGGTAATAAAAAAAATGCATTACATAGTACTTCATATGTGTGCCATTTGCGTGTCTATATGCATGTGTTACAACCTTATTCTCATTCGAGGACGAATGCTTCTTAAGGAAGGGAGAATGTGAAGCCCCAAATTTGTTACAATAACAATAAACATTATTGTGTCTATGTGATTATGTTATTATTGTGTCTATGTGATTATGTTACGACCTTATTCACATTCGAGGACGAATGTTGCTTAAGGAGGAGAGAATGTGAAATCCGGGGAAAAAAAAAATATATAGTTGTGGTTGGGTTAATAAAAATATATATATATAAGAAAACAAAGAATAAATTGCATGAGATAGAGTTAGTATTAAAGTTGGATAAATAGATAGATGAAATGAAAATAAGAAAAAAAAAAGAAAAAAAAGAAAAAAGGGAGATGCATGCAGCAGCACGTCCCACTCCCCCCCTTCCCCCCCTTTTCATTTCCCCTCCAACTCTTGTCATTCCACCTCCCATAGGTTATAGAAAACTCTCCACTTATACATTGTATTTACACACAAACAAAGTACATAACATAAAGGTTAGAAAATCAGAAAAAAACAAGTGAAAAGAAGAGGAAAAAATACCAAGAGGGCAAGAAGAACAAGAAGCAAAATACTAGAGAGTAAGGATAATTTTAGCAACCACACAACAATAATCTTCACACTTATAAGGTGAGTTTTCTCACTCATAAATTCTTGGTAATATCCTTTATTTTAAGTTCAATACATGTTAGATTAAGAATTGAGTGTTGAAAATAAATATTGAACTTTTGATTGTTTAGACAACTAGTTGCGTCATGAACTTTTACGAACTGTTCTCACTGAGTTATAATTGTTAGAATTTGATGAAATTCGGAAGAATGGTACACCTCTCTATTATGATCATATAGAACAAAAAATGAGGTAAAATGGACATACGGTTTGAAAGTTATCATAGTTCAAAGTTCCTGCCTTAGATTTGGCCGAAATTCGGAAAGGCATAATTATGGACTGTTTTTATTGAGTTTTACTTACTAGAATTATATGAAAATTTACATGGTTGTAAATATCTCTGTTACGGACAGATATAGATAAAGAGTTGTTAAAACGGACTTACGAGTTGAGAGTTATTGTAGTTTGAAGTTGCTGCCTCGGATTCATCGGAATCCAGAAGGGCAGGACGTTGAAACGTAAAACTGTACTAATCCATGGAGAATATGAAAATTGTTGCTAAATGAAAGTTCTATATCTCTCTGTTGTGGACATTGTGATACCTTACGGGGGTCTATCCGACTTACGGATTGAGAGTTATCTCTGTTTAAAGTTTCTGCCTCGGATCTATCGAGATCCAGAAAGGGCAGCGAATAAAAGTGTAAAACCGTAACAAATGGTACAGAATATGAAAGGATGGTTCACATGGAGACGTGTATCTCTCTGTTCTCGTCGTTTTGAGATTTTATGGGGCTTGAACGGGTTTACAGATTAAGAGTTATGATTATTCTAAGATTGAGTTCTGTTTAATAAAAATTCTTCCGAAACAAATTTCATGTGACTGTTTTTAGGATAAATTTGTGTTAGTTACCCAAAGTAGTTTTAAATAAAATTTGGTACAGTGAAAGATCCCCGTCTTACCTTAGTTTCCGCTTGAGAAACACCTTAGTTGGAGTTATGGTTAAAAAGTTATAATCATTACAAGTATGAATGACAGAATGTTGGGAAATAGAATATTATTTATTCGATCTTCTGAAAAATATGAAAAGTGAATACGTGTTCACATAAATATATAAATATAAACATAATGGACCGGGTTGCACGCCACAACAAAACGTAAAGTGAATACGTGTTCACAAATACGTAAATATAATGGATCGGGTTGCACGCCGCAACAAAACGTAAAGTGAATACGCGTTCACAAATACGTAAATATAATGGATCGGGTTGCACGCCGCAACAAAACGTAAAGTGAATACGCGTTCACAAATACGTAAACATAATGGATCGGGTTGCACGCCGCAACAAAACGTAAAGTGAATACGTGTTCACAAATACGTAAATATAATGGATCGGGTTGCACGCCGCAACAAATATGAAAGGTAAATACATGTTCACCTATATATAAATATGAAAAGTGAATACGCGTTCACAAATATATAAATGTAATAAACATGTGGAAATGCAGGAGAATGTCTTAACGTATAATACGAGATAAAATGAAGTGTTAGTTAAACCGAGAATTTCCTATGAGGAGTTGTTGCATATTTAAAAGTGTTGTAACCTGATATGTTTTTGCAATATGCTTATTACGTTATAATGTGATTGCACTTGAAATATTGTGGTGTTACTTTGAATTGCAGGGTAAGGTTCTCACTCGTGGATGGTAGGTGACTCTTTATTTAACATGTTTCAGGAAAGCGTGATAGAGGAAAGGCTCCACGCCAAGGCTAGCGATCGTCCCGCAGCCTCTTGTCATACCAAGTCCATTGCTTCGGGCTTGGTACTCGTCAGGTTCAGAATGTCAGTTCCAGTGTCTCGGGAAATGCACGTGTGGAATAGTCTCCCTTCCAACTTAGAATAATCTTTGTCAGTATGTCTATGTAGAAATAATATTTGCACGAGCATGGGCTCGCGTTATGTTTTTTTTATAAAGTCATAAACAGATTTCTTTATTGTTATTTTTATTAATCGCTCCGTATTTGAATATAAGTTCAAATTTCTAAATAAAGAGAATTAAATGGTGCTCCTGGTGGGAAATAATTGTCCAGGTGCCATCACGCCCTAAGTAAAGACTTAGAAAAAGTCGGGGCGTGACACATATGTGGCCCCATATTCTGCTCATATGTCTATGTGCAGCCACATATGCCATCGCATATGGTGGCAGCAAGCTGGTGGAAGGGTGTCATGATTTGTGGTGGCATCTACAATGCGGAATGGGTTTTGTGGGACGAAACATTTTTTGTATCCTCCTATTTTCGCCAAATATCATCTAGATGTGATTCCTTTGATCCCAATGACTTATAATCATCTATATACCCTCTTAACATCCATTTATGTCTTATATGACCCTCGGAGTGGGGCTCGATTCATCAGAACTTAAATCGGATAATTGGGTTCTCAAACGTGCGCGAAATGATGGACATAACTCAGAATATGTTAGATGTGCTTTCAATTTTGGCCCAATGTCTTCCTTATCCTTTTTATACTCATTATACCTTTCTTATCTTGTATCGGCTTGGCATGACACACACAACTTAATGATTAGAAACACGAAGGATGTAATGACTCTTTAAACTCTTATGACTTCTTCGGGTTTCAACTAGACCATTCCTTAACCTTCCCAATAGAACCTTCTTCATTATCTTAGTATTTTTAACTTAAAGTATATTCGATGTGAGAATTTATGGTCCGTAACAATTAGCCCCTATAAGGGCTCTCTTTTGGCCACCTCAACTTGGCCATTCTAAGACTTAATTATGGCCTTTCATTAAGCAAATAGGTGATGCAACTACTTGTCACCTAACTTGATCAATAGAGTGCTAATTGCTGATCTTTGTCCCAATTAAACACGTGTCTCGTCCTCTTAATATAATCATGACACGTGCTAAGTAGCTCAAACAAGTGGTACGGGTATGTAAACAACTCATTTTTATTCCCCAAAAATCCCGCTTCTCGCATTTAAGTGCATTCGTCAACCTCAACTTGGTCATAAATATATTGAAAGAAAATACGGGAGGTTACATATACCTTCTTGTAAACACTTAGATTTATCAACGACATGATTCGACGTAAAACTACATGGTGTAACAGTGGGTGTTTCCGCACCTAGACAAATACAAAGGAAATTTTGTGCAAAACTAGCAAGGACCTTTCATGATCCGCAAGGTACTCTCTGGATGAGTAGTGATCTTAACCGAAATGAATGGTCAAGAGTTGCCCAAATCTATCAATTCCGAGCGTGAGATCGCATTTACAATTTGTAATCACATATATTTATTTGTAATCACTACACCAAAACTATATATTATGGCAAAGATACTTAGAAAAGTCCCTATCGGGTTTTGGCCTTTTCTATTATAATACAAGAAAATCAAATGACATTTCCTTGTAATATGAACTACGCGATGATGTGATTTCCCAAGGTGGGATATGTTGGCAGTCTATTTAGGACTCTGTCACATTATTAGAAAATACAATTATTTTATCCTAAATAGTGTTCGACCTGATTCTACTGCGACGTGATATGTAGGCACTCTCTGAGCTCAGTTGCACCAATAGAAAAATCAATGAAACACTTAGGAAGTCACAGGGATAGAATTTTTTAGGTCTCAAAAATTCATAATTGGTACAAGGTGATCATCGATACAGCCTTCAACTGGGCAGAAGTTTTGAGAGGATCTCAAAAATTCCTTTCGACAGAGTTTAAAAAATTTCAACTGACAAAGATTTTGCAATTGGGGCAGAATTTTCGAGAGGACCCTCATCATGAACCGACGTGAGAGTTCGACAGTACAAGCTTCAGACTGGGCAAATTTTTTGAGTATATCTCAAAAATTCCGCAGGACAAAGCCAAGATAGGACGCTGCGAGAGTCAGAAGAGAGTGTCACTCCGAATGCTCATGCCATGACACTAATATATGAAAATGTTCCTCTATCTTTTCTGATCAGCATATTTTTAAATTAAATTAATATTGATACTACTGAAAGATTTTTACTATGTTCCAAAAATATCATCTTTTGTGCTACCGAGTTAGAAGTCAGGATGGGGCAAAGGCCACAATCAAACAAAGAATGAGTGGAAGAATAGATGATACGAGCTAACCTCATTAAAACTGACAATTTATTTTGTAGATGTGGGTTCAATATGCCGTCGGGAGGATGACAACTTATTTCACTAACCCGTTTGTTCATGATGTCAAACAAGAAAAGGTCGCAAACCGAGAGGATCCCAATCTGTCAAAGGAGCCACAAGGGTAGCACAATCTAACCGAGAGGGTTGTAAAAAGACAAAGCACCACAATGGAGGCACAATCTAGCCGAGATGGATGTAAAAGGAAAAAGCATCACAAGAGGGTCACAACCAATGCAAACGAACAAAACGACAATCCGATCGAGAGTGTCACAACCAACAACGAATGACCAAAACAACAATCCGACCGAGAGGGTCACAGTCAACAATGAATGAGCAACATGGAAATCCAACCGAGAGAGTCACAGCCAAAAAAATGAATGAAATGACAATATGACCGAGAGGGTCACAACCAACCACAAATGAGGACTATGTCGAGAGGTCCATTCATATAAACTGTCGAGAGGACCATGCCGAGACGGATATTTATATAATCTGTCAAGAGGACCATGTCGAGAGGGACATTCATATAAATTGTCAAGAGGACTATACCGAGAGGGCCATTCATACATATTTTTTAGAGGGCCATTCAAAACAGAAAATGACAAAAATGCCATTTGAAAAAAAAATGTCGTGAGGGTCATCAAAATAGAAAATGTCGAGAAGTCCATATATACAGACAAGAATGCCTAGTGGGCCATATATACCGACACAAATTCTGAGAGGGACATTCACTCAGACATAAAATTCCGAGAGGACAATATATTTAGACAGAAAATTATGAGAAGGTCATATATTCAAATGAAAACATCAAGAAGGCGGATATTCGGATGAAAATACTAAGAAAGCCGTCCATTTATGATGAAGTCATAGGGGTCTTATTCCATATTCTCGGGGTGAAATATGAGCTGCAATGATACGACGCCCACTCGGAAATCAAGCGGAGAATGTAATGATGACACATATAGTCCACAATGTTACCAAGCGGATGGAGAACATGTTCGAGCTTCTCGAGTCTGGCCGATCAAACTAGATCTAGATAAATGCGAGCAAAACGTGAAACTTTTTCTTATGCATCGGTCGATATAGGGTGTCAACGAGAGTCACGCTCTGGATAGGAGATGAGATCCACTCGCACCTAAGGGATAGCCTCTTGGTATGATTGAGTTGAACTACACGTGTGACCGATTTCCAAAATGGAGGATATGTGGCGGACTCAATACTGAGAACTAATCACCTTCCAACAAAACATGTGTTTTAAAATTTGCTTTATTTAATCTTTTGTTGAGTCGAAATATAGGTGGCACGAGTTTTCTTATAGCACGAGATATGTAGGAAACCTAGAAATCGTGGTCACCATAATTTTTGAAAATTGCACAAAACCAAGACACATTTTGACTTGATCGGTCAAAAATCGTGTTTATCAAATTTCTTTGCTCAATGATGGATCGCCATCCCCGAACAATGAAGGCGCAGTTATTGACACCTAATTTTTATGCTCAAATACTATAATTAAATTATTCAAAGATACTCAGTCATGAACGCAGAGAACTATACATTTTATAGATAATAAATAATTTTTACGAAATTATTCTGGTGATATTTTGCCATCTTATTTAGCAAAATGTCGTGAAGTATATTATTGTACACCATTTGCATATTTTTATTTATTTTTTGAAATACATTTATCAATTTTATAAATTGATGAAGAAGATTTTCCAATTAATTGTCATTTTAAAAAACAAATCCCAAACATGGTGGATGGACACTTTGAGTGTGCCACTACGAATTCATCCACTTCAGGATTATCGAGAAAGCAAACGCACCTATGGTGGGTGTGCAAATATCTTTAGCATCAGAATTCATGGCATACATACCCATGTTGGATGTTGTTTCATAATACCACATTATGTTAATTAATTATCATTTAATTGATTGATAAATATTTTACTCCGTGAAATTAATAAAATTAATTAATTAAATAGAATGTCAAATAGCACTTAATTTTATTTCTCAATCTGATTCATCTTTAAAGGATTTTACATTCTTATGGCTATTATTTATAGGATTATTTTGTAAATTTAGTTTAATTGGGTTTTAATCTGACCAATTTGGCCACTATTGAAATCAAATGGCCATTTTTCAAATTAATTTGTATCTTTATTTGCAAAATTTCCCAGACTCCAACCCCTTTAAATAGCCAATTTGGGCCTCATATTTGTTTTAAACATCGGCCAGGTCCAGTCCAAAATGGACCAGACCTGGCCCAATATGCATTTAATGGGCAAAACGCCCTAATTCCCCTTTCATTTTTGCACAACCAACTAAGGGTATGAAAGCCTAGCGTCCGCGCATACCCCACCCTCTCTCATTCTCCATGTCGGATTTGGATAATTTTTCAGGCGAGGGTTGCTTTCTCAGTCTGTGTTCCCCTTTTTGGGCAAGGCTCGGCTTTTTCCTTCTCCACCACATGCAAGATAACCCTCCCCCCTTCTCTCTTACTTTACGTGTGTATTGGACGAGCCCATTAATGGATTTTTGTCAGTTGCTTCTAGCATCGACGATTTTGTAGTTGACTGCTTTATTTCTTTTATTTTTTTCAATTAAATTTCAAAAATAAAACTCTCCCACATCGGTTCGGGATCCAAAATTCGGATTTCTGGGGTTCTATATAACCCCATCCCTCATTTTAAAAAAGGAATTCATTGGAGATGTTCGAATCTGAAACCCTAGATTTGAAGTTGCAACCTAGGTTTAGCCATTGCGGAATCCTAATTGCTTCTTTACTTTCTCTAAGGGTTTCCATAGTCTAAAATTTTCCCCTTTTTCTTTTTGTGTGCGTGGTTGAGTTTGTGAGATTTGGAGGAAGACTTTCCACTCCGGAATCTCACGTAAGAAAGGTAGGCTCGAATTCCCCTCAATCCCTTTTACTTTTGTTCTGTGTATTGTGTGTTTTAATTGAATCATTTTAGTTATTCTTGTTGTTGTTAAAAGTTTATGTTGCATTAAGTGTGATAACCTATTTAGTTAGTTAAGTTAACAATATTTAGATATGTTTTACTTAGTTCCTGATTGATATGTTATAGTCTATTAGTAAAGTATTGTTATGGACTAGAAAATATCTAGGTATGATGTTTGGTTAATCTGCCTAAGTAACCATGTTTTTAAGTTATTTAGTAGATCTATATGCATTGTGTTAAAATGGTGTTATCAACCTGTCTTTTTAGAATGCATGTGATGTTAATTAGTTAAGAGGTTATATAATGTATTGCTTGTTTAGTTGATTGTTTATACCTGAGTATGCTATGTTAGGTTTATAGTTAAAGGTCATGTGATATACATATTGTTTTGATAGGCATCATGAGTATGATGGCTTGTTATCACGTTCTGCGCTAATTTAAGGTTGGAAAATATGTTCACTGCTTGGTTCTAATATATGGTTGAGATGGTGCTAAATAGTGATGGAACTTTATTAGATGTTTTATGAACTTGGATACCTATGTATTTTATATGTTCATGTGTCCTCCGTGATTTGAGAGAAGTGTGAAGCATATTAGTTTTGAATATTCACTAGCATGCCTATGAATCTGTAATAAATATGTGATAGTCAATATGAGGACTTATGTATGCTTGATTGGTTTCTAAATGGATGGATTAGCCATGGACTAAAGAATATGGAAGTATGTCTCTGTTGAGTCTTTGTTTAGTTTATCATGTCCTAGATGTAGCTTGATTGTGATATGATGGTTAGTTGACTTAGGACCTGTTTGATAACCATGTCATGTCTGATTTGAAGTGTCACCATGCCTAATACAGCCTGAGCATGATTGTATATGTCTAAATTTGGCATCAAATAGCCCTGCATACCTAAGGTGTTATCCCTAAATGGACATTTAGTCATCTTTGTATGTCTTCTATATTTGTTGAATTAATCACCTGCTTACCTTTACTGTCTAAGTGTAAAAGTGCCTCCATTTAGCATGATTAAGTCATATGGTATCATATTTTTCCTATTAAGCTGGTTGTGTATTTGTCATGTCTGTTTCCACCATAAAAATACTTCCACGTTAGCATGTAGTACTCCCTTAAGTCCTTCAATATCATGCCATGTCTATTGAGTTGCTAAATGATACATGTGCTAGCATCTTATATCATGTAAACCTTAAGTCCTTGTTTGCATACATTTGGTTTACAATCGTAGTTTCATGTAAGTATGTATAGGTGTTGTTCGGATATCGAAACTGTAAGGGTTTGAATGTAAATGAGCTAAATATGACTATGCCTAGCCTGTTTTGTGCTATGTAGACCTAAATATGCAAGCCTTTCCCTTTCCTTGTGATGTTGAAAATAAGTTTTTGTTTGTGCCCGCTTTCTTTTAGTTCTTCTACCTGCTTTGTTTAGTATGCAATGATATACCTCAAATTATAATACACCTACCTAGGTGTACACTAGGTGTATATCAAGGCTCTATATCTCCAAGTATATCATATATCATTGGATATTTCATGTATATCATTTGTGTTGCTAAATGAGTGTCCAATGTGGGCCGGTATATTGATAAATGTGTGATAATTGGGCCCTTATGCATCTGGGTTGATTCTTTCTTTTTAAATCTGGAAGTCATTATATTAGGCCTACTTTTATTTGTGCACTGTTTGCTTTACTAAAGCCCAGTTTGAATTAATATTGTTTGGGCTGCTTCATCTCTGGGGCTTTTAGCTTTAGTTGTGTGTAAATTATTATAATTAGATATAAATTGTGTATATTTGTGTTTAACTTTATATCAGTGCTTGCTTTATTTTTATTAATATGAATTTTGGGTCAAGAGGACTATACCTTTTCTAGCATGGATTTTTGTCAGTTGCTTCTAGCATCGACGATTTTGTAGTTGACTGCTTTATTTCTTTTATTTTTTTCAATTAAATTTCAAAAATAAAACTCTCCCACATCGGTTCGGGATCCAAAATTCGGATTTCTGGGGTTCTATATAACCCCATCCCTCATTTTAAAAAAGGAATTCATTGGAGATGTTCGAATCTGAAACCCTAGATTTGAAGTTGCAACCTAGGTTTAGCCATTGCGGAATCCTAATTGCTTCTTTACTTTCTCTAAGGGTTTCCATAGTCTAAAATTTTCCCCTTTTTCTTTTTGTGTGCGTGGTTGAGTTTGTGAGATTTGGAGGAAGACTTTCCACTCCGGAATCTCACGTAAGAAAGGTAGGCAAATCTGGAAGTCATTATATTAGGCCTACTTTTATTTGTGCACTGTTTGCTTTACTAAAGCCCAGTTTGAATTAATATTGTTTGGGCTGCTTCATCTCTGGGGCTTTTAGCTTTAGTTGTGTGTAAATTATTATAATTAGATATAAATTGTGTATATTTGTGTTTAACTTTATATCAGTGCTTGCTTTATTTTTATTAATATGAATTTTGGGTCAAGAGGACTATACCGAGAGGGCCATTCATACATATTTTTTAGAGGGCCATTCAAAACAGAAAATGACAAAAATGCCATTTGAAAAAAAAATGTCGTGAGGGTCATCAAAATAGAAAATGTCGAGAAGTCCATATATACAGACAAGAATGCCTAGTGGGCCATATATACCGACACAAATTCTGAGAGGGACATTCACTCAGACATAAAATTCCGAGAGGACAATATATTTAGACAGAAAATTATGAGAAGGTCATATATTCAAATGAAAACATCAAGAAGGCCAGATATTCAGATGAAAATACTAAGAAAGCCATCCATTTATGATGAAGTCATAGGGGGTCTTATTCCATATTCTCGGGGTGAAATATGAGCCAAGCAATGTTGATACGACGCCCACTCAGGAAATCAAGCCCGGAGAATGTAATGATGACACATATAGTCCACAATGTTACCAAGCAGATGGAGAACATGTTCGGAGCTTCTCAGAGTGCAAGCCGATCAAACTAGATCTAGATGCATGCGGAGCAAAACGTGAAACTTTTTCTTATGCAGTCGGTCGATATAGGGTGTCAACGAGAGTCATGCTCTCTGGATAGGAGATGAGATCCACTCCGTACCTAAGGGATAGCCTCTTCGGTATGATTGAGTTGAACTACATGTGACCTGATTTCCAAAATGGAGGATATGTAGGCGGACTCAATACTAGAGAACTAATCACCTTCCAACAAAACATGTGTTTTAAAATTTGCTTTATTTAATCTTTTTGTTGAGTCGAAATATAGGTGGCCTGAGTTTTCTTATAGCCTGAGATATGTAGGAAACCTAGAAATCAGGGTCCGACCATAATTTTTGAAAATTGCACAAAACCCAAGACACATTTTGACTTGATCGGTCAAAAATCAGGTTTATCAAATTTCGTTGCTCAATGATGGTTCGCCATCCCCGAACAATGAAGGGGCAGTTATTGACACCTAATTTTTATTCTCCAATACTTTTATTTAATTATTCAAAGTTACTCAGTCATGAACGCAGTGAACTATACATTTTACAAGACAATAAATAATTTTACGAAATTATTCTGGTGATATTTTGCCATCTTATTTAGCAAAATGTCGTGAAGTATATTATTGTACACCATTTGCATATTTTTATTTATTTTTTGAAATACATTTATCAATTTTATAAATTGATGAAGAAGATTTTCCAATTAATTGTCATTTTAAAAAACAAATCCCAAACATGGTGGATGGACACTTTGAGTGTGCCACTACGAATTCATCCACTTCAGGATTATCGAGAAAGCAAACGCACCTATGGTGGGTGTGCAAATATCTTTAGCATCAGAATTCATGGCATACATACCCATGTTGGATGTTGTTTCATAATACCACATTATGTTAATTAATTATCATTTAATTGATTGATAAATATTTTACTCCGTGAAATTAATAAAATTAATTAATTAAATAGAATGTCAAATAGCACTTAATTTTATTTCTCAATCTGATTCATCTTTAAAGGATTTTACATTCTTATGGCTATTATTTATAGGATTATTTTGTAAATTTAGTTTAATTGGGTTTTAATCTGACCAATTTGGCCACTATTGAAATCAAATGGCCATTTTTCAAATTAATTTGTATCTTTATTTGCAAAATTTCCCAGACTCCAACCCCTTTAAATAGCCAATTTGGGCCTCATATTTGTTTTAAACATCGGCCAGGTCCAGTCCAAAATGGACCAGACCTGGCCCAATATGCATTTAATGGGCAAAACGCCTAATTCCCCTTTCATTTTTGCACAACCAACTAAGGGTATGAAAGCCTAGCGTCCGCGCATACCCCACCCTCTCTCATTCTCCATGTCGGATTTGGATAATTTTTCAGGCGAGGGTTGCTTTCTCAGTCTGTGTTCCCCTTTTGGGCAAGGCTCGGCTTTTCCTTCTCCACCACATGCAAGATAACCCTCCCCCCTTCTCTCTTACTTTACGTGTGTATTGGACGAGCCCATTAATGGATTTTTGTCAGTTGCTTCTAGCATCGACGATTTTGTAGTTGACTGCTTTATTTCTTTTATTTTTTTCAATTAAATTTCAAAAATAAAACTCTCCCACATCGGTTCGGGATCCAAAATTCGGATTTCTGGGGTTCTATATAACCCCATCCCTCATTTTAAAAAAGGAATTCATTGGAGATGTTCGAATCTGAAACCCTAGATTTGAAGTTGCAACCTAGGTTTAGCCATTGCGGAATCCTAATTGCTTCTTTACTTTCTCTAAGGGTTTCCATAGTCTAAAATTTTCCTTTTTCTTTTTGTGTGCGTGGTTGAGTTTGTGAGATTTGGAGGAAGACTTTCCACTCCGGAATCTCACGTAAGAAAGGTAGGCCTCGAATTCCCCTCAATCCCTTTTACTTTTGTTCTGTGTATTGTGTGTTTTAATTGAATCATTTTAGTTATTCTTGTTGTTGTTAAAAGTTTATGTTGCATTAAGTGTGATAACCTATTTAGTTAGTTAAGTTAACAATATTTAGATATGTTTTACTTAGTTCCTGATTGATATGTTATAGTCTATTAGTAAAGTATTGTTATGGACTAGAAAATATCTAGGTATGATGTTTGGTTAATCTGCCTAAGTAACCATGTTTTTAAGTTATTTAGTAGATCTATATGCATTGTGTTAAAATGGTGTTATCAACCTGTCTTTTTAGAATGCATGTGATGTTAATTAGTTAAGAGGTTATATAATGTATTGCTTGTTTAGTTGATTGTTTATACCTGAGTATGCTATGTTAGGTTTATAGTTAAAGGTCATGTGATATACATATTGTTTTGATAGGCATCATGAGTATGATGGCTTGTTATCACGTTCTGCGCTAATTTAAGGTTGGAAAATATGTTCACTGCTTGGTTCTAATATATGGTTGAGATGGTGCTAAATAGTGATGGAACTTTATTAGATGTTTTATGAACTTGGATACCTATGTATTTTATATGTTCATGTGTCCTCCGTGATTTGAGAGAAGTGTGAAGCATATTAGTTTTGAATATTCACTAGCATGCCTATGAATCTGTAATAAATATGTGATAGTCAATATGAGGACTTATGTATGCTTGATTGGTTTCTAAATGGATGGATTAGCCATGGACTAAAGAATATGGAAGTATGTCTCTGTTGAGTCTTTGTTTAGTTTATCATGTCCTAGATGTAGCTTGATTGTGATATGATGGTTAGTTGACTTAGGACCTGTTTGATAACCATGTCATGTCTGATTTGAAGTGTCACCATGCCTAATACAGCCTGAGCATGATTGTATATGTCTAAATTTGGCATCAAATAGCCCTGCATACCTAAGGTGTTATCCCTAAATGGACATTTAGTCATCTTTGTATGTCTTCTATATTTGTTGAATTAATCACCTGCTTACCTTTACTGTCTAAGTGTAAAAGTGCCTCCATTTAGCATGATTAAGTCATATGGTATCATATTTTTCCTATTAAGCTGGTTGTGTATTTGTCATGTCTGTTTCCACCATAAAAATACTTCCACGTTAGCATGTAGTACTCCCTTAAGTCCTTCAATATCATGCCATGTCTATTGAGTTGCTAAATGATACATGTGCTAGCATCTTATATCATGTAAACCTTAAGTCCTTGTTTGCATACATTTGGTTTACAATCGTAGTTTCATGTAAGTATGTATAGGTGTTGTTCGGATATCGAAACTGTAAGGGTTTGAATGTAAATGAGCTAAATATGACTATGCCTAGCCTGTTTTGTGCTATGTAGACCTAAATATGCAAGCCTTTCCCTTTCCTTGTGATGTTGAAAATAAGTTTTTGTTTGTGCCCGCTTTCTTTTAGTTCTTCTACCTGCTTTGTTTAGTATGCAATGATATACCTCAAATTATAATACACCTACCTAGGTGTACACTAGGTGTATATCAAGGCTCTATATCTCCAAGTATATCATATATCATTGGATATTTCATGTATATCATTTGTGTTGCTAAATGAGTGTCCAATGTGGGCCGGTATATTGATAAATGTGTGATAATTGGGCCCTTATGCATCTGGGTTGATTCTTTCTTTTTAAATCTGGAAGTCATTATATTAGGCCTACTTTTATTTGTGCACTGTTTGCTTTACTAAAGCCCAGTTTGAATTAATATTGTTTGGGCTGCTTCATCTCTGGGGCTTTTAGCTTTAGTTGTGTGTAAATTATTATAATTAGATATAAATTGTGTATATTTGTGTTTAACTTTATATCAGTGCTTGCTTTATTTTTATTAATATGAATTTTGGGTACGTTCTAACTCCCTTTTGTTTTTCCCTCTCCTTACATACCCTTGGGCCAGGTGGGCCCACGTCTCCTCCATTTGCGTGACTACTTTAAGTTGTTGGGCTTGAGGCCCAAGTTCATATTATTTCATCAATCTCGGAAGCTGTGAAGGCCCAGTCATGGGTGAAAATAACATAGACAATAGATTTTATTTCTATTTGCAAAATGGTGGGTCGGTATGCCACCAGCCCAACTCGCTCTTATTTTTTTGATTGTATTTTTATGCATTTTTATTTGTATTTTTGTAATCTAAATATTATTGGAACCCTAGGTTAGAAACTAACTCAAATAATTTTAAGCACGATACTTATGTCGCTAGAACGAATAGGATTAATAAATAAATTGCTCTTTTACATTTCAGTCATTGTAATGTTTTTGCTATTAAATCGGTCTTCAAATATGAAAGATTTGCAAATGGTTTTAGTAAAAAAATTAAAAGTGTCTTGTTTTACTTTTGCTTTTTTATAGAAAAAATGGGGATAAGAGGTTTATGTTTGAAATAAAGTTTTGAATAAAAATGATGTTTCAAATTTGTGAACATGTTTAAATATTTCTTAAATGATTTGCCAGACCCTTTAGCTTGAGGAAAAGGTGGAAAGAATGTTGGTTGACCTTCCTTTTTAAATAGAGGCTCATTTTGTAAATTGTAAATTTGTTAAATCTCTTTTTATAGAAAGTTAGATATTTATAAAAGATCAAATCAAATATTTTTTTACTATCTCTTGTTGACAAAAGAAATAAAGGAATTATATTCCAAAGAAAAGACTTTCTAAAAGAATCTTCTTCTTTACTTTAAATGGAAAATGTGTGTGAAAGAGTTTTATTTCAACGGAAAATGATTTTGAATGGCTTATTATATATACAATATTTTCAACTACTTTTAAGTAAGGCTGGCCAGTGGGCCGGGACGGGCCCACCGGGATCGGGTTTGGCGGGGTCGGGGCGGGGTCGGGGCTGAGAAAAGGGGCGGGCCTGGAGGGGTCGGGTTGGGCGGGACCATACCATGTCCCGCCCCGATCCTGGCCCCGCTGGTAGGGCTGACGGCCTGACGGGCCTGATCGGATCGGGACGGGTTGGGTTTTTTTTTTTTTTAAATTTTTCACTAAATTAAAAATAATAAATTACTAAGTACTAACAAAGTAACATTAAGTATAACATATACTTGTCATATTATAGACTTATAGTATTATAATTTATAATATATTTATAAAGTATAAACTATAAACTATAAAGTATAAACTATAAAGTATAAAGTATAAAGTTATAAACTAAATAATTAAAAAAAGACAAGAATAGTGTAAAAACATCCTCAATTTGTGCGCTTTTATATTATTAATTTCATTGAAATATCAAATATACAAGATTCAAAATTACATCAGAAGTGTCTTGTTGTTGAAAAAATT
Source organism: Przewalskia tangutica (assembly GCA_029844215.1). Classification (NCBI taxonomy): domain Eukaryota; kingdom Viridiplantae; phylum Streptophyta; class Magnoliopsida; order Solanales; family Solanaceae; genus Przewalskia; species Przewalskia tangutica. Next base: position 54,392,406 of record CM056722.1, on the reverse strand, counting down.
GCAAAAGAGTGAAAGACATAGAAAAATTTAAAATTGCAATGAAATAAATTACCAATTTGAAAATATTTTTCTAATTTCTTTATAATTTCTTGTGGTTCTTCTTGGAATTGGTATATCTTGATCAAATTGTTCCACGCCGCTACTCATGCCTTCGATAAAATGTCGCCAGTAGTTGTCGCCATCTTCTTCGTTAATCTCCGTTGATCAGACCTCCTTCGCCTCCGCTCAGATCCAATCTCTCAATAGTACCGCCATCTCCAAGCCGCTCTCCGCTAACGAGTGTCTGCTCTCCTATTTGAAATCTGCGTAAAAGCGCTTCGTGCGATCGACGACGCCAATGTTCAAAATATCTCGCCATCATTGAAAGTGTCGAAAATGTCTTCTCATTCGCTCCAATATTTCAAGAAGTCTTCCTTTCCTTCTTCATTGATAACTGCTTGGTAAGGTAAATTACCCTGCAAAACAAAAACATCGAACTCACTAATTTGGTTAGCACTGCTACCACCGCACATTTTATTTCTGAGGCTTTCAATAGAATTAATATTAGGCCTAGCCACAGAAACTGCTTGTCGTTTTTTAGGTTGTGTTGAAGAAGAAGATGATACAAAAGTCGGTTGGTTACTAGCACTTTCTTGCTGGTAATGCCGATATACTTTTTTGCATTCATCTTCTACGCTATTCAACACTTCTTCTAGCGTTAGTTCAATAGGTGGTTCAACATTTAAATTTTTGGGAGTTGGAGGTGGTAGTACGTCCATACAGTTATATATATTTTCAATAAGACTTTTACAACCCTCTACTTTAATAGTGGGTTTAATACAAAGACCAATAATATAAATAGGGGAAGAGGAATCAAATAGTTATTTAATTTCATAAACATTTTTTAATAGTCAAAGATAAGCGTGTTTTTCCATATATTCTTTAAGAAGTAAAAATATTATAGCTATATAAAACAACATAGTTGAAATAGTAGGATAATATAAAGTAGAAAATTCTTTTGTTGCTCGTTGAAAATTTTCTAAAAATACAATAAGTTCTCTAATTTTCTCCCAATCGATTCACAATCATATCATTTGGATTTTGATTATGGGCGTTAAAAATAAAGTAATAGGTTTTCTATAGTCATAAGCAACAACTAGTTGGTCATATAAAGAATTCCACCTAGTTGGTACTTCTTCTGAATTTTTCTCAGAAGATAGTCCACAATCGTGGCAAGTTTTTATATTCTTTTCTTTGTTGAATTCTATTATTTTTAAAAATAAAGTGTATAGCAAATTGTATTTTTCAAGAATATCTTGAAAAGTGAAAGACCATCCTTTACAACTAAGTTATAAATATGGCATACATTTGATATGAAAATGTTTTGGAAAAGACGGAGTTAAAACATTTCTTAAAATACTAATAGCGTAATTGTTAGAAGATGCATTATCTAATGTAATACTCATAACTTTATCTATTCCGTAATAATCGCGATCAATAAATATTTTCTCAAATAAACTCACCAAAGGTGCCTACTATCTATATATCTATATGCTAAAATACGTTTTGCATGTAATTCATTTATAATCTATCCAATGACAAAGTTACCGTTAAATAATCATGGCGTTAGTACTACGACTATATCGGTTAAAGCAACTTTGCAATTTAAATGATATAATGCATAACGTAAATATTGTTGATATTCATGCAAATTTAAATACATCTCTTTAACATTGATCTAGGAAAACCTTTATAAGGCGGATTATACATATCTCTAATATAATGAATAAAACCAGAGATTCAGAAATGAAAAAGGCAAACCCTCCAAAGAACTAATTTTGCTAGTGCTTCCTATCTTTATGTTTATCATATTTAGTGGCCTACAACTCCCCACATAGTGGTTAATTTGACTGCATTTCTCCAGACAAGAGATGTGAACCTTGTCCCGATTGAGAGGACGTTTGTTCACCGCTTTTTCAATCATGTATTGGGCATGCAAGACTTTGTGTTTTTGCAACAGTGTCTTCCTAAACCCCGTCCCACCACGACCTTGTCCAGCTTTTAAAAGAATAAACATTTTTACAAGTTTTACATACACTACTTGATTAGCTACGTCCTCACAAAATATTTCCATACAACCGATTTTAATGGTCATTTTGCCGGACCTCGTCTCATAGTAGGGGGGATAGGAGGCATTTCACTAGTGGGTGTATCATCATCTTCATTAATAGGTGTATCATCAACTAGAGTGTCATCTAAATTAAAATCTTCTTCAATTTCGGGATAATCATTTGTGTCAAGATCATATGGTATTTCAGAAACATTTCAGATCTATAAAATCATCTTGTCTAGGAATAATCGAACAGAATACTAGAAGAAGTACTTTGCCCTTGTTACCACCCCTACTAAGAAGCCTGACCCTTACCCTTACCCAACATGCCTCTTAGTCCTTTCATTTTAATTATGCTAATAAATAGTTAAAGATAATGAAATTAAATGTGCTAAATGAAATAAAGACAAAATAATAATTTAATGAGAAAACGAATGTACCAAACACGACGTAGAGTCGACGTGTAATCGAGAGGTTGAAAATTGAAACTTTGCTCGATAGATAATCCTCGCTAGTTGCCAACTTCACCCCAATTCTCAAATTAATAAATAGATTGAATATGTAGACAATGTTGTATAGAGAATTAGAGATTGATTGAGAGATTAGAGAGTAGAAAGATTTGTGAAAATAATAAGAAGAGGAATGAGGTATTTATAGGGTTAAAAATAAATATAAAGGGGTAGGGGTTGGGAGTGGAGGCCTAAAATGGCCGTTGTCAACGCCAAAATGTAAAATGGTCGTTGGACAACGCTATTTTGTCAGGCAGCGTCGAGCCGGGATTTGGGGCGTGGTCGGCGGGATCGGGGCTCGTGGTCGGCTCGGCGACCATACTCGCCCCGCCTGCCGAGCCCCGGCCCCGCTTTTTTTTTTTTTTTTTTTAATACCGGTGTCGTGTTCGGGCTCTGGCCTGCCTGACCGGACGGAATGGTCGGCCTACCATCGCCACTTCTACTTTTAAGTAAAATAAATCAAATTTATTATCTAAAATCCGAAGGTCAACCGCATTTTCCAGATTCTTAATATCGTGGTGCCTACCACCTTCTTAGGGAATCACCTGAACTCTAACCACAAACTTTGGTTATTCAAGGATTTTTCTTTTAAAATTGAAAAAATTCTCACTTGATTTTTCTAATTTCCCTTATAAATTAGGCGCAGACTCTAAAAAATAAAATAAATCCAAGAGTCCATGAGTTATGAATCAGCGTTTATGCTCCACGTAAAGGTTAAATGTAACACATATGATGTGCAGATAAATATATATTTGGTAAAATAGTAATATATGTATATATACCTCATCTAACTGAGTTTTGGATGAGAATAAATATGTAACGACCCGTTCGGTTTTTGTTAGCTAAAGACCTTTATTTGACTAAATTACCCTTTCCGTAGGCTATATTTGGATTTTGTGATGTGAGGAGATGGGTGGAATGAATCTCAAGGTTCATTTATATGATTTTCAGAAGAAAAATCCAAAATAGAAGTCTTTGAGTTGATTAGTTTGACTCAAAGTTGACTTTAGAGTATATGGGTTTCTTTCAGGTTCCGTCACTTTCGATAGTTTTAGAGGGTCATTTATGACTTTATCGAGTAATTGATTCGCTCCATTAGGCAATCAGATGTACTTTATGGCTTTATTTTTGAAATTTTTATATTTGAATGTTGTTGGCGATTCTTTAGAAAAATGTGTTTTAGCTTAGTCGTATGAAAAATCTGCGGGCGCAGGCGAGTCCGTAGCACTGTTTATCTTGGGGTATTATGTCTTGTTTGTATCCGGGGTTTCGAGAGCATTTTGAGTGTTTGGTGGAAGATTTGATAAGTTCTCTAGTTGCTTGTGTCTGGTGTTCGCACCAACGATCGTGGGTCATTATGCGTGTCTGCCTCAGCAGAGGTTGGCTAACTGAATGCGGGCGCTGAGTATGTCATGAGGTTCCCCCTAAGTATATTTCTCGCAGAGGCAAAGGCGCCTCTGCGGAGTTTCTTTCGCTCCACTACTGAGGTGAGGTGTTAAGTGATTATGCCCAGTGGACTTTTTCCCATTGAAGCGAGACCACGCATGCAGACTCAATTTCGTAGGAGTAGAATTGTTGTTCAGTCAGTATTTTAAAAGCCCTAAAAATGATTCACTTTCCCAAAATACCATATATGGGGATCAGAGCTGGTTAAGAGAGAATTTCTTGAAGTTTGTGCTAGAGTTCTTCATTGGAGTTTATTCTTCCCCTTATTGATTATGATTCATATTTTAAGGTTCCTAATCCTAGTTTAGACTTTATTTGGGGAAGATGAGTTCTTAAGTTTCATGATAGAATAAGAGGGAATACAACCTTGATTTGAGGGCGTAATATGAATTAGATAATCTCGATACTATGAATTAGTGTTGTTTAATGTTGGATAATGATGTTCTAATGGTCAATTTGATGATAGAAACCCTTTTCAATTTCGGGGAAACTTTTAGGGTTTAGAATTGGAGATTTTATGTAATCATGCAATTAAAGACCCTATTTGACGTACATTTCAAATTAACTTAAGGATATGACTATCTAGTATGTGATTATGCTATTTGAGTAGTAAAGTTCTGATTTTTGCACCGTGGGCCCGGGGTTGGTTTTAGGTGTCTTTTGATATATTTAAGGACTAAGTCATTGTATGTGTATTAGCTTATTATTAACGTAGAGTCTATGTATGTTAGACTACGACTACTATGACGCACTCCGAAAGGCCAAGGCGTGCGTAGAGGGTTGACCATTTATGGCTCCTGCTCGAATTTAAGGTAGGCTACAATTTCTCTTTTGTAGAATTTGATAGAAGTATGCAATAGATATAAATATTGAGGGGGTATTCAGCGCATTTGGGGGTCCCACCTTAGCGGTTGTGATGAACGCTTGGGTGGGTACCAGTGTTGAACTGTGGTGATGGCGAATTTCGGGAATCAACATTAAGTTGATTCCGACTGTTGTTGTTTGGGCTTATCGTCATTATATGGGCTCATCACCATTATTGATATTGTTATGTTTATTCATCACATTGCTTTCTATATGATATCTTGATTTTATGTGAATTACATGTTATTGATTCTCTGAAAGCATGTGATAATCATCTCGTATACTTGGTTGCATCTCATAAATCCCGATTACTTGTCTTGTATTGAAATGCGAGTGGTATGAAAATATTGTGGGTCCAAGATCTCAGAAAGGTAAGAATACTTTATGAGATGGGTGACAACAATAAGACTATGATGCTATGTGGTGGATCGGGTAGCATGCCTACAACATATGTTATTACAGCCAAGAGTTAGGGTCCATTAAGAAATTTCAGATGAGTATATGAACTTCGCGGGTCCCCCATGGGTGTGCAACTCATAGTGTATGAATGCATGTATACTGGAGATGAAAGGTACCTGACACATGCATTCCATTCATATCATACATATATCACTGCATTGATTACCTATTGATTGGTAAAGTGGTTGGAACGGTTATATGAAACTTGAATGACTTCTTGATAAAAAAGGCATTGTTATTTGGTCACTTGGTACTTGTATTATTAGTTGTTGAACTCTTTTGTGAATGAGATGATTTATGTGATTCATGAACTCTTATATGAACAAGTTGACTTGATTTAGTGAACTATTATGTGGACAACATAATTTATATGATCTATCAAACTGTTTAGTATATGATTACTTGAGAGTCACCTTGATATTTATTTCTATTATGTATCTTCCGTCGTTGTCGGCCTATAATGCTTACATGGGTATATTGTGTACTCATTCTACCCTTGCTGCATTCTTTTTGGATGTAGATACAATGTCTTCCTCGAATTTAGGACCTCGAGGCTGAGTCTGAGCCAGTGGATTTCCAGACTTCAGGGTGACGATGCTTCTCTAGCATACCCTTGGAGGCTCCTATCTTTCTCTGTCTTTTATTTCACTCGAAAGACATGTTCAGACAATTAGACTATGTTTCTTTCCATTGGCTTATGTATTTGACATTTAGAGCTCTTGTATTATTGACCAGATTTATGGAGATCGTATTGTTGATTATCATACTTATTTCCCCTTTTATATTATCAGAATTAGTGGTTGATCGTCGCACTTCACTTTTCTAGAGTTGTGGTACAGAGTTGGTAGGCAACATTGCTTATGTTTATATAACTATTTTTGGTATAGTGTGGCCCTGTTTTCACCAGTGACGTGTCATAGTACTCATAGAGGCTTGCATACTACATATGATTATATATGTTTTGTTTGGCCTTGGCGTCCTTTGTAAGTTGTTAGTGCACCTGTTACGGCCTTTTCAGGCCTTGTGATATATATGCATATTAATTTGGGTTGTCACTTATACAGGATGTTATAAACAAATCTTTTGTACACTTATCTTCTAAGGCCCTGTCGGCCCAGATGGTTTTATATTCAGGTTATGGTATACAAGTGGTATGCTCGAACCGTTCAGGCATTGTGTATCGACCTGTTACACCCCGTAATTCCATAGCTACTACGTGAGAACATGATTATGGAAATAAGTTTTGAATGTTGGAAGGAAAGGATTTTTACATTTTCTTATATGGAAAATTTTCGAGATTTATGTGATGACAAGAATTAATACTAGTAGTTGGATTATTGCCAAAAGACTTATGGACTTAGTGTGGATTAATAAAGTCTAGGTATTGTGAAGTGTGGCCATCGAAATGTTGAGAAAAAAATGGCAAAGTGTGGGAGATATTTTATGTGAAGAGATGACAAGTGGACAAGTGGGTCTACTTGGGTCCCCCTCCACTTGTGCTTGTACACCTATTTTAATACAAAGTCTTGAAGACTTAGCTCACAAATACCTTCATCTTCAAACCCTCATATCTCTTTCTCTCCTTGAAGTTCTCGAAAACTTTAGCCAAGGTGAAGAACAATATTAAGTTATTTTCCAAGATTAAGCACCTTAACCAAGTTCTTAGCCAAGTTAACCTTCCAAAACTATTGGTCACGGTTTTAGCCAAGAATATTGTCTTGAAACCCTAATCTTGGAGATGAACTTTATGGAAGTAAAACATGAAGGCAAGATGGTAACAAGCTTGTAGAGGATGCGTGTGTGTGATTGTAACGTGAAGAAGTGGTGCAAAAGTGAAAGTTGGTCACGGTTTGGCCGAGACTTGTGGACTGTTTTGTGATAAAACTAAGGTAAGATTTCTTCTTCCTCTTGAAGTAATTAGAAGTTACATGATGTTATAGTTGATAGATGAACTTGTGATTAAGAGAAATGGATAATAAGAAATGCATGAGACAGTTTCGGCAAGCTAGCCGATTCTGGACAGTTTTGTATATTGGATTCGTTGGTTGTTATTGTTGTTATTGTCGTCACTAACTACATGTTAAAATGAAGAAAATCTTGTTGTTGAACGTTGAAGTAGTTTATATAAAAGTGTTGAAATATGAGTTGGACTTTAAGGAGTTACAAAAGGGTTATTGGCCGAGAACTTCATAAAACTGTGGGACGTTGTTGTGTCGTTTTAGGGACTGTTTTAGCGTGTATAATGCTGGAAATTTAGTTATAATTATGCATGTTTAATATGATAATTTTTAACGTGTGTTCCTAAAGGATTAAGGGTGTAGAATGGTGTAGAAAAACTTCATATCTTACCCTAATTGTTGTTGGAATATGAACTGTTTTAGTAAGGATTAAGGGGTTGTTTTACGTGAAAAATAGGTGTGTGAATCACCTTGGTTAAATGTTTAGTTGCGCCCTGAATTGGTGCTCGGTTATTGATGTTATTGGCCTTATTTGTAAGGTGGAAATGTACGTATGAATAGGAAAAGTGCTGCCCAAATTTTTATACGAAAAGAGAACCATTACTTGGTATATGACCTACACTTGTAAGCATGAAGTTGATAGACGTGTTATTGTTATTATAGGTTGAAGTACTACTTGAGACGTATTCTAGTTGTCAAGTTGGTATAGCCTATAAGGTATGTGAAACTTTTTTTTCTTCTTTGACATGATATTTATATGAAATGAATGTACGGTGGACGTACATAGTACTTTTGGGTTCAAGTCCCTAATGATACATGATATGACTCTTTTTACAAAATGAATGTACGGTGGACGTACATAGTACTTTCGGGTTCAAGTCCCTAATATTACATGATATGATAGAGCCTTGATTTTTCTAAAATGAAAGTTCATTTTGATTATTCTAATGAGAGTCAAAGATGATTTAAAGTGCATATGGTTGCTCATGATAGCTATTCGTGCAAGTGTTATTATTCCATTTCACCGAGTCCCATAATGGGCCGGCAATGTTTATATGTATATGATTCCACGGACAAGATTCGTGATGCGAGTATAGATACTCATGCGGGTATAAAGACCCATGCGGGTTCGAGTCCCATGAATATTATATGTATATGATTCCACAGACAAGATTTGTGATGCGAGTATAGATACTCATGCGGGTATAAAGACCCATGCGGGTTCGAGTTCCATGAATAGGATATGCATAATGATTCTATGGGCAAGTGTCCCTGATTTTGACATGACTCTCAGTTTTAAAAAGGCACAGTTGACTCTCTATTTTTACAAGATACAATTGACTCTTATTTTATATGACACGATTGGATCTAGTATTTGATTTTCATACTTGTCTCTGTCATCTTTCGGCCTGTTATGATCTTACTTAGTGTACTTTATGTTTTCATACTTAGTACAATGTTGTACTGACCCCCTTCTCCGGGGGGCTGCGTTCATGCCCGCAGGTGTAGGTACTCAGTTTGGTGATCTGCGTGCTTAGGATCATTGTTCGGCTTTTGGGATAGCTCTATTGTTCCAGAGCTTATCATTTTGGTACAGTTTTGCTATTACAGGCTTATGTACATTCAAGGGTACGACGGGGTTTTGTCCTGTCATAGTTACTGTTACACTCTTAGAGGTCCGTAGTCATGTATGAGTTGGACATATGTACAATTGCAGTTATTTGGATATTTCTATATACAGTGGCGGCCTTGCCGGCTTGCCGTTTTTTTTATAAGAGTTTGTCATTACAGTTTAGGGGACATGACCCCTTCGTTATATGATTATGAGTTGTTTTATTAGCTTCCGTTGGTCTTATGTGTTGTATGGGTAGGAGGGTGCCCAGGTAGGGCACCAGTCGCGGCCCGTAGGGCTCGGGTCGTGATAAAAGTGGTATCAGAGCAATTAGTCTTCGGAATGTCTACAAACTGTGTCTAAGTAGAGTCTTGGGTATAGGTATGTTGTACACCATACTTATACGCAGGAGGCTACTGGACATTTAGGATTGATTTCCATTCTTTCATCTCCTAGATCGTGTAATAGAGTTGTGTTATTAGGAGAATTCCCCTCTCTAACATATTATTGTGTTGCAGCTATGCATCCGAGGAAAGTGACAGTGGCCAAGAAGGGCAAGTCAGTAGCAGGAGCTACTAGTCAGACACAAAGAGTTACTAGGGCACATGCCCAGTCTGTGCCTGAGATTGTACGCCATTCGGTGAGTTCAGTTACACCGTCGTCACCTGAGGAGCTTAGAGCAGCTCCAGAGGCCCCGATACTTGAGCCTCCAGTTCTTCAGCCAGGAGCAGAGAATAGGGCCATGAGAGATGCAGTCCAGCTGCTGATAGACTAGTGGCAGGGCAGAGCCACAGGCAGGGACCAGGGGTTGACCCTAGGTCTGACAGTTTGAGGGTTCGTGATTTCTTGAATTGAAATCCTCCAGAGTTTTTCGGGTCACAGCCCGGGGATGATCCCCAGGAGTTCATTCGACAGATGCAGCGTACACTGAGGGTAATCAGGGCTTCGGAGACTGAGTTGGTTGAGTTAGCTTCATATAGGATGCGGGATATAGCTACAAACTGGTATGGGTCTTGGAAGTTGTCTAGGGGAGAGAATGTTCCTCCAGCTACATGGGACGAATTTACAGAGGCATTCCTTGGTCACTTCTTGCCTTCAGAGTTGATAGATTCCTACAGTTGAGGCAGGGTGGCAGGACCATTCACGAGTATAGCACGGAGTTTGATTCGTTGGCGAGATATGCGCCTACGATTGTGGTTGATAGAGTTCATCGCTATGTGATGGGACTAGATAGGTATTTGATCGATGGGTGCATGGCAGTGGCTCTTCAGTCGGGTATGGATATTGCTCGTATCCAGGCTTATGCACATGGGGTCGAGGACCGACATAGAGGTCATCAGTCAGACAGAGATCGGGACAGAGACCAGCAAAAGAGGGCTAGGTCGGCTGGACAATTTAGGGAATTTTGAGGCGGACAACCTCAACAGACTGTTAGGTATTCTTTCCAGCCAGCACAGAGTGCACTGACACAGTCTACGGGTAGGAAGTTTTATCGCCCGGGGTATTCAGGAGCTGGTCAGAGCTCCAGGGCCTCAGGTTCGCAGATATACATGGGTTTTAGCCAGCTTAGGCCACATTTACCTCGGTGTTCTCGGTGTGGTAGGTCCCATTTTGGGGAATGTCGTTCTTGTCACGACCCGAACCCGGGCCCGTGACTGGTGCCTTAACCCGGGCACCCTAGTGATACAACATCAGAGAAAAACCAGCGGAAATAAAAACTTCAACATACAATTAGATATGAATCAAGATAAAGAAAATAGGCCAACCCAAAACGGTCGCCTTTCAGCATATATAAATATATCGACATTTGAACAGTTACAATCCTTACAACCCTGCCCACAACAGTACTACAGACCTCTAAGAATGAAATGACAACTATGGCGGGACAGGGCCCCGCCATACCCCTGAATGTACAAGAACTTACAGACTGTGGTAACATACCAAAAGATAAGCCTCAAGAAACGGCTTCCTAACACGAACTTTGATCCTATGAGCGAGGATCTACAACCGATGATTTCTACTCATGCAGATGAACGCAAGCGAGGTCAAGACAACAGTACCAAGTATGTGAAATCAGAAATATCAGAATGAAATCATAATAGTCTATATAAAGCAAGAGACATGTATGATAACCAAACTACAGTTCACAACATAAAAGCAGTCATGTCAAGCCAGGGACTCACGCCCTCAAGTCATCCCTCATGCCCGTGGAACTCCTTCCTCACTGCCGGCAGTCTAGGTATACATCGTGTGGAATACATGTCCCGGCCCATCCCATGGGACTCGGTAAAGAATCATGTAGAATACGTGTCCCGGCCCATCCCGTGGGACTCGGTAAAGAATCATGTGGTATACGTGTCCCGGCCCATCCCGTGGGACTCGGTAAAGAATCATGTGGAATACGTGTCCCGGCCCATCCCGTGGGACTCGGTAAAGAATCATTCATAACAAATCAGCCGGCCCTCCATCGAGAGACGCGGTGGTATAGAAATACAGTACTTGCATAACAAGGCTATCAACACAAACATAGGCAAGTTACACACAACTCAAGTTTATTTGAGGCCAAAATCCAGGTTCTGACCCCAAAGTATTACGTACGTTAAATTCTTTTAAAAAGATCTATTTCTTTTATAAAGGTCACCCGATACCCGTAGTATACAAATAGGGTGACTCACATTTTTAGGTAAACCCAACACTTTCCTTTTCAACATCAAGTAACAACATTCTTTTCCCTAAGTTCATGTTTGCCTAATTTCAAGTACTTAAGTCTCTTATTTTAGAAAGGTTTCATAGTTCATAGTCTTAATCACTTAAGAATATGATTCTCTTTTAAACAATTTGAGAAAACATATGCCTTATATGTGAGTAGGTTATTCTGGTTCATAATCAATCTTATTAAAGCAGCCATGATCTAGGAAATGTAATATCATTTTGTCTCATCTTAGCTTCTATGCAGATGGAGGTTTCTACTGGTTTTAATAATACTTAATTAGTCAAAACATTTCCTTTTATTAACGCCGATGGTTTGTCGATACTCATTCTGATTTCCAAAATCAGTAAAACATTATTCCTTTTAAAAAAACCAAGTACTCATTACTCACGAATGAGGTTTCACACAAAATTCATATTAATTCATTTAAGTCAAGTCTCTTAACTTCAAGGATTAGTAAACCATTCCTTTTTATCTCTCTTAAGTCGTTATACCTAACTTCCCATAAAGCTAGTATAACTCTTAAGCTTTTAAAATCAAGCATTACCCTTCTTTCAAACAGGCTTCTTAATTCTTTGGAATACTTCAAGATTCTTATTATTCAGGCTTAAGTCAAAAGACATTGCCGTACAACTACGTTCAGTTTAGCACACGTACGTCTACCGTACTATATATATATATTATTCAGGCTTAAGTCAAAAGACATTGCCGTAAAACTACGTTCAGTTAGCACACGTACGTCTACCGTACTATATATATATATATACTTTTAAAACATCATGCTCAAGAGGATAGGAAGAATCACATACCTCGCGACGATTATCGACTATTAGCAAAACGCTCCACGGCTATAACCCGGCTAGCCTTGTCCACCTTCCAAGTAGTTCATGCTACTCGCAGAACATTCAACCAAAAAGGTTATAAGTTCATCAGAATACAAATTCTATGTAAGTACAGTTTAATCTTCTACTTATATTCTTCTGATGTGATTTCAGTTCAAGTCTATTCTGTAATATCCTTCTATTACAGTTCAATTCTCTTCTATGAATCTTATATTCATTTCTATACAACTACAATATGTAATTCCCTAATTACAATAGAAGGATAGGATTATTTACCTCGATGAGCCCAAAATTATCCAAGTAAATATGTCGATCCTGAGCGACATTAAGCTCCTACTCCGTGCGCTCCAACCCGCTCCAAACAACCCTGGTTTCTACGCAATCGCCACGACCCGAACCTGCCCGTGATCGTGCCTACCCCGGCACCCTAGTGATACAACATCGAGGAAATCGGAAATAAAAACATGAACATGAATTTAGAGACAAAATAAATAAACAAAGCAACCAAAACAGCTTGCCTTCATCATATATACATAAATACCAACAGCTTATCCTTTTACAAACCCCGCCACAACAAGGTTACAGCACTTAAGATTTACACAACAACTATGACGACAGGCCCCGCCATACCCCGAATGTACACCGGACCTGCTGCACTGTGGTAACATACCAAAGATAAGCCTCCAAGGAACGAGCTTCCCAACACGCCGAAAGGTGATCCTAAAATGGATCGACAAATGACGCACTTACCGCGCAGATAAACGCACTTCGGGCGAGGTCAAGATAACAGTACCAAGTATGTGAAATCAGAAATGTCAGAATCAAATCATAATAGTCTATAAAAGCGAGATGTGTATGATAACCAAACTACAAGACATACACATAATGATTATATCAATTCGTGGTCTCACGCCACAACATCAATCCCGCCCGCGAGTACCTTCCTCACCGGCATCATGATATGATAACAACAAGATAGAAATCCAAACGGAGCATACCCGCGCGCTACGATCGTGTCGAGATGTCCAAAGGGAAACAAATAAGACGACGCCCAAATGGAAGCATACCCGCGCGCCACGATCGTGTCGATGAGTCCAAAGTGGAAACAATAAGACAAAGATTCCAAATGGAAGCATACCCGCGCCACGATCGTGTGATGTCCAAAGGGAAACAATAAGACAACAAGCGGTAATCAAAGTGGAAGCATACCCGCAGCGCCACGATCGTGTCGTGATGTCCAAAGTGATTTAACAAAAGTAACACTATCAACGCGAACGCACTGCGGAATTTCTCCGCCACCACGCACGCCCAAGTAAGTTCTCAACAAGTCAACCGACCTCCATCGAGAGACGCCAGAGTATAGAAACACAATCTTTGCACAACAAAGGCTATCACAACAAGCATAGGCAAGTTTCACAACAACAAGCATAGGCAAGTTTCACAACAACAAGCATAGGCAAGTTTCACAACAACAAGCATAGGCAAGTTATACACAACTCAAAGTACTTTCATTTTATGCCAAAGTCCGGTTTTAACTCTAAAGTACTACGACGTTAAATTCCTTTTAAAGAGATCTAATCCTTTTCTAAAAGTCACCCGATACCGTAGTATAAAAATAGAGTGACTTATATCTTTTAAGTAAACCAAAACAACTTCCATACTTTCCTTTTAAACCAAATTAAGGCAACACCATGCCTTCTTTTTTGGCCAAAACACTTTTCTTTTTAAAGTCAAGTTACCACATTAAAACCAATGATAAAACCTTTCTTTTGTTTTTCATAAGGTCGTTATAACCAACTTCCCATAAAGTTGTTATACACCTTATGTTTTAAACCATTTTAAGACAACACAATGCCTTTCTTTTCCTAAAGTTCCGCTTTGCCTAATTTCAAATACACAAGTCTCTTTTTGAAAAGTTCATAGTTCAATGTCTTAATCTCTTTTAAAACAATCAGGTAACATATGCCTTAGGCGAGTAGGTTATTCTTGTTCATAATCAATCTTATTAGCACCATGATCTAGAAATGTAATATCATTTTGTCTCATCTTAGCTTCTATGCAGATGGAGGTTTCTCGGTTTTAATAATACTTAATTATTCAATACATTTCCTTTATTAACGCCGCAGTGGTTTGTCGATACACATTACGATTTCCAAATCAAGAAACATTATTCCTTCCAAAACCAAGTACTCATTACTCACGAATGAGGTTTCACACAAACATCCATATTAAGTCAAGTCTCTTATCTTCTAAACCATTAAACCATTCTTTCTATCTCTCTTACATGCTACACCTAACTTCTCATAAAGCCGTATAACTTTTATGTTTTCAAACCAAGTATACACTTCTTTCAAAAAGGTTTCTTAATCTTTTAGAATACTTCAAGGTTCTTTTATATCAAGCCTGCTATAAGTCAAATCGCTTATCTTTAAAACCACAAAGCATTTCTCATTTACATAGAGTCGTTATAACTAACTTCCCATAAAGCCGTTATAACACTTTATGTTTAAAGACAATCAAATACATTTAACACACGTACGCTCACCGCACTACATAGTTATACACCTTATCATGCTAGAACAGATAGGAAGAGGTTCACATACCGCGACGAGTATCGACTAATAGCAAAATGCTCCAAGTACCTCAAACCGTCTGCTACACTCTCAGTCAAGCAGATCACTCCACACGTAGTACTACAACCTATAGAGGCCACAAAGCGCCTATTAATATCTTTAGATCTCCATGTAGAATATTCTACGTAAAATTCTAAGAAGACTTCCTTTCCCGCAACAACAGAAATCTCCTCCTCTATCGAGGCCGGCTACCAAGCCAACCAGTGGGGTTAACACGCCTAACCTGACGTACAATTTTACTACACAAGAATGCTACACAAGTCTATCAGAATACACCCTATGTAATTACAGTCAGCTTCTCTTCTTTAAATTCAGCTTAAGTCGCAAGACATTGCCATAAGTATTATTCAGCTTAAGTCAAAAGACATTGCACGCACAATTATAATGTTCAGTTCTATATATAGTATACTTCAACTATATATTCCAACAACATGTAATTTCCAATTACAATAGAAGGTCAAGAGTGTTTACCTCGATAAGCCCAAAATTATCCAAGTTATAATGTCGATCCTGAGCAAGGTTTAGCTCTACTCCGCGCGCTCAATCCGCTCTAAACAACCCTTAGAAGTTCTAACCAACTTCTACTTAAATACTTCAACCAACAATGAAGATTTCCTTAGGGTTTCGTTTGAGATTAAAAGCACAAAAGGTAGTATTTCCTGCTCTACGATAGAGGTAACTTTTGAAATATGACAAGGTAAAGGCTAAGGTATTTTGGGCATTATAACAATACTTGGAGAGTATTTCTACCAAGAGGGGGGGTGTTTTATACGAAACAACTAGGCTAGTGGGTACCCCACTACCACACTACTAGAGTGGATCCTCTCGCCAAAGGCCACACGGGGATGGGGAAGCTCACTGGCCAGAGCACAAGAAAGGGAGGAAGGATTTTCAAGACCGATTTTAGGAATGGATGAAGTCTTCAAGCTTAGTGGGTATTTATAGCAAAACCAAAGGCCAACCAATGGCCAAGATCAAACCATGTGCAAGGCAAGTGTAAGGCCAAGATCAAGCCAAGTGCACCCTAACCCTACTCCACAAAACACCCCACAAAACAAGCCACAAAGCAAGGCACAATTCAAGGAACCAATCGGCCAAGGCCAACCATCCCTCTGACGCCCAATCGCCCAAGCCACCCCACTTGCTTCAATGCGAGGTGACACACGCCACCCTCCCGCTGGTCCAAAATATTTCGCCTCTGAAAAATCCGCAAAATTATAAATGACATAGCCGGAATTTTCCCTACGAAAGCCGTGGAAACGCTTTTAAAAACGACTCTATTCGCACTTGTGCCCAAATTTCGGTCCTATGCCTAACTTAAGGCTCAAATCAGACGCACGCCCACACGCATACCGAAATACGGTATAACATTCTCCTCCTTAGAAACATTCGCCCGAATGTTCCTTCTCAAGACGGATATCGATGAAGTTCCTCTAACAAGTTGCCAACGCCACACCGCCACGAAATAACACACGCTCTCTTCCTTCCTTACTCGCCGGCCCTTCTCGAACACTTGAACTCTCCCAAGACGCACTCATACTACCATCGCCGGCTTCAAAACCGTGGAGTCACTACCTCCAAACTTGGTCATCTTACTAGCTTCAATCTCCTTAAGGCCATTCCCGCCTTCACGATCCGCCTCCCGGTCGAACATATCCACGAACTCATACGATGGTTATCTAATCACGGCCTAGCGCCTCGCGTGACTTACCACCGGGCGACCACCTGCAGCCGACCCCACTTTGAAACCGCCGCGTTGGCCCTCAATCATGGCCCCAACCCGACCCACTTACGCATCACGCCTTGTTCCCGATCCGAACAATCTTACTCTACAGTCACGAAAGCTACCACTTCCATTTTTACACTACCCAAGGACATTTCCCACAATTACTCTACGATGATTATACATTTTGACAAAGATCACCCGCAAGATCTTGTACTCAAGACGGCCTTACATCTAAGGTCTCAATCAGAATATTCTAAGGTTCATCATTTCTCACCCCAGCTTACCCTTTTCACTAACTGTGTTTCTAAATCACATTTTAACACAAAGCTATCCGAACATAACACTAAACACATCATCACAACATCAATACATACTAAACTCTGAGGGTTAAGGATATACCCAAAATAGGCGATCTGCAGGACCGCTAAAATCGAACTTCCACCGCGACTTACCGTGGCCCGCCGGCATGAACATCCCGCTCGACTACGGAGGTGAAGAACCCGCAATCGATCCCAGAGTCAGGCTATCCTACCACACTCGGTCGGACAATTTCTCCCAAATGGCCCCACGCCGCATGTAAAACAAACTCCCGACTAGCACGACACTCCCACCGCGAGTCTACCACGGCCACAACGAGGTAGGGTGGCTTCACCGCTAACACCCCCGCTTCTCGAAAATCAACCTCGAGCCCCGACCGCCTCCCGAAACTCGATGCTCAAGATTGCGAGGACCACTCAGACGGGCGAGGCGCATAACTAGTTCTGGCCGAGGCGCCCGCCTCGAAGTCACCAAAGGACTCGCTGCTCGCCCTCTTCACGACTCGTTATTTCGCCGATTTCTCCGCCTCACCTCCGCGCATAAGCTCAGATGCGGCAATGTCCATGCCCTACAAGAGCTACACCAACAACTCTCTTCTAGGTAATCATCGAGCCCTCGTAACATATATCGTGCACTCGATCCTCCATACTAGCTACTAATGCGGGACGCATCGCCAATGAGTCGTACTCCACATTGTACTCCCGAACCGCACGCCTGCTCGCCGCAACACCAAAAATCTGTCGCTCGAGCCCTCCTCATCCGCGAGGTAAGAAATGTGCAAGAAAGGCCTCGAGAACTCGCCCCATAAAGCCGGAAGTGCATGCTCTCCCGACAGCTCCCACGACCAAACCACGATCATGCAGATCACGCAGCCGACGCGAACCTAGACCACCGACTCGCTCCGATGCTCGATCACTCACGATCCACAGAATCGCCGGATGAACTCCTCGCGGATCATCCTCGTGCCTCACCCATAAAACTCGCGTTACATCTCGTAAAATCCCGTAATCTCAAATCGTCGCCGGGTGAACTACGGTGCTATCGGGCCGGAATCGCCGTGATCCAGCCTATCTCAAGTTCGCCACAACCTCGCCATTAATCGCCATCTCTTGTAACCCATCTCTCTCGCCTGCACTGTAGGATCGAGGCTCAGTATCGCGGTCTCAGAGACTTCACGCTTCTACTCAGATCTCCTCTCACGCTTTGCCCTTCCGGGCCCGGTTGCTTGGCGCGAGGCATAATCGTAAAAATGAGATACGCCGCAGGGTCCAACTTACCACACAACTTCTAAGGCACGATCTCGTAATGAGAAGAATGGAAACCAATCCTAAATGTCCTATAGCCTCGATTATAGATGTGGTGCACAACATACCGATAATCAAGACTTACTAGACACGGTCAGAGACACTTTCCGAGGACTAATCGCTGCCGATACCACTTTTTGTCACGACCAACCGGCCCGTGGATCGTGCCTACCCCGGCACCCTAGTGATACAACATCGAGGAAATCACGAAATAAAAACATGAACATGAATTTAGAGACAAAATAAATAAACAAAGCAACCAAAACAATACTTTCATCATATATACATAAATACCCGAACGCTTATCCTTTTACAAACCCCGCCACAACAAAGGTTATGCACTTCTAAGATTTACACAACAACTATGACGACAGTGGCCCCGCCATACCCCGAATGTACACTGACCTACTGCACTGTGGTAACATACCAAAGATAAGCCTCCAAGGAACGAGCTTCCCAACACACGAAAGGTGATCCTAAAATGGATCGACACCGATGTACTCTACTGCGCAGATGAACGCAGCCTCAAGGAGGTCAAGACAACAGTACTAAGTATGTGAAATCAGAAATGTCAGAATCAAATCATAATAGTCTATAAAAGCGTGAGACAAGTATGATAACCAAACTACAAGACATACACATAACGCTTATATCAATTCGTGGTCTCACGCCCACAACATCAATCCCGCCATGAGTACCTTCCTCACCGCCAGCCTATGATATGATAACAACAAGATAGAAATCCAAACGGGAGCATACCCGCAGCGCTACGATCGCGGTCGAGATGTCCAAAGGGAAACAAATAAGACGACGCCCAAATGGAAGCATACCCGCGCGCCACGATCGTGTCGAGAGTCCAAAGCGGAAACAATAAGACAAAGATTCCAAATGGAAGCATACCGCGCTACGCATCGCGCAAGATGTCCAAAGCGGAAACAATAAGACAACAAGCGCGTAATCAAAGTGGAAGATACCCGCGCGCCACGATCGTGTCGCGATGTCCAAAGTGATTTAACAAAAGTAACACTATCAACAGAACGCACTGCGGAATTTCTCCGCCACACGCCAGACATCCAAGTAAGTTCTCAACAAGTCAACCGACCCTCCATCGAGACGCCAGAGTATAGAAACACAATCTTTGCACAACAAAGGCTATCACAACAAGCATAGGCAAGTTTCACAACAACAAGCATAGGCAAGTTTCACAACAACAAGCATAGGCAAGTTTCACAACAACAAGCATAGGCAAGTTTCACAACAACAAGCATAGTGTTATACACAACTCAAAGTACTTTCATTTTATGCCAAAGTCCGGTTTTAACTCAAAGTACTACGACGTTAAATTCCTTTTAAAGAGATCTAATCCTTTTCTAAAAGTCACCCGATACCCGTAGTATAAAAATAGAGTGACTTATATCTTTTAAGTAAACCAAAACAACTTCCATACTTTCCTTTTTAAAACCAAATTAAGGCAACACCATGCCTTCTTTTTTTGGCCAAAACACTTTTCTTTTTAAAGTCAAGTTACCACATTAAAACCAATGATAAAACCTTTCTTTTGTTTTTCATAAGGTCGTTATAACCAACTTCCCATAAAGTTGTTATACACCTTATGTTTTAAACCATTTTAAGACAACACAATGCCTTTCTTTTTCCTAAAGTTCCAGTTTGCCTAATTTCAAATACACAAGTCTCTTTTTTGAAAAGTTCATAGTTCAATGTCTTAATCTCTTTTAAAACAATTGTGTAACATATGCCTTAGGCGAGTAGGTTATTCTTGTTCATAATCAATCTTATTAGCAGCCATGATCTAGAAATGTAATATCATTTTGTCTCATCTTAGCTTCTATGCAGATGGAGGTTTCTACTGGTTTTAATAATACTTAATTATTCAATACATTTCCCTTTATTAACGCTGCAGTGGTTTGTCGATACACATTCTGATTTCCAAATCAAGAAACATTATTCCTTCCAAAAACCAAGTACTCATTACTCACGAATGAGGTTTCACACAAACATCCATATTAAGTCAAGTCTCTTATCTTCTAAACCATTAAACCATTCTTTCTATCTCTCTTAAGGCGTTACACCTAACTTCTCATAAAGCTGGTATAACTTTTATGTTTTCAAACCAAGTATACACTTCTTTCAAAAAAGTTTCTTAATCTTTTAGAATACTTCAAGGTTCTTTTATATCAAGTCGGTTATAAGTCAAATCCGCTTATCTTTAAAACCACAAAGCATTTCTCATTTACATGAGTCGTTATAACCAACTTCCCATAAAGCCGTTATAACACTTTATGTTTAAAGACAATCAAATACATTTAACACATGTACGCCTACTGTGATTACATAGTTATACACCTTATCATGCTAGAACAGATAGAAGAGGTTCACATACCTCGCGACGAGTATCGACTAATAGCAAAATGCTCCAAGTACCTCAAACCGTCACACTCTCACCAAGCAGATCACCCACACGTAGTACTACAACCTATGAGGCCACAAAGCGCCTATTAATATCTTTAGATCTCCATGTAGAATATTCTACGTAAAATTCGGCAAAGACTCTCCCGCAACACAGAAATCTCCTCCTCTATCGAGGCCGCCACCAAGCCAACCGTGGGTTAACACGCCTAACCTGACGTGTACAATTTTACTACACAAGAATGCTACACAAGTCTCATCGTAATACACCCCATGTAATTACAGCTCGCTTTCTTTAAATTCAGGCTTAAGTCGCAAGACATTGCCATAAGTATTATTCAGGCTTAAGTCAAAAGACATTGCCGCACAATTATAATGTTCAGTTCTATATATAGTATACTTCAACTATATATTCCAACAACATGTAATTTCCAATTACAATAGAAGGTCAAGAGTGTTTACCTCGATAAGCCCAAAATTATCCAAGTTATAATGTCGATCCTGAGCAAGGTTTAGCTCCTACTCCGTGCGCTCCAATCCGCTCCAAACAACCCTTAGAAGTTCTAACCAACTTCTACTTAAATACTTCAACCAACAATGAAGATTTCCTTAGGGTTTCGGTTTGAGATTAAAAGGACAAAAGGTAGTATTTCCTGCTCTACGATAGAGGTAACTTTGAAATATGACAAGGTAAAGGCTAAGGTATTTTGGGCATTATAACAATACTGAGAGTATTTCTACCAAGAGTGGGGTGTTTTATACGAAACAACTAGGCTAGTGGGTACCCCACGCCACACTACTGTGAGGGGGATCCTCTCGCCAAAGGCCACACGGTGGGGACGGGAAGCTCACGGCCAGAGCACAAGAAAGGAGGAAGGATTTTCAAGACTTGGTGATTTTAGGAACGGATGAAGTCTTCAAGCTTAGTGGGTATTTATAGCAACACCAAAGGCCAACCAATGGCCAAGATCAAGCCATGTGCAAGGCAAGTGTAAGGCCAAGATCAAGCCAAGTGCACCCTAACCCTACTCCACAAAACACTCCACAAAACAAGCCACAAAGCAAGGCACAATTCAAGCAACCAATCGCCAAGGCCAACCATCCTCTCGACGCCCAATCGCCCAAGCCACCCCACTTGCTTCCAATGCGAGGTGACACATGTCACCCTCCCGTTGGTCCAAAATGTTTCGCCTCTAAAAATCCGCAAAAATTATAAATGACATAGCCGGAATTTTCCCTACGAAAGTCGTGGAAACGCTTCGCCGAAAACGACTTATTCGGCACTTGTGCCCAAATTTCGATCCTATGCCTAACTTAAGGCTCAATTTTAGACGACGCCCACACGCATACATACTGAAATACGGGTATAACAAAGAATTCTACTTAACACTTCAACCGACTATGAAGGTTTTCCTTAGTGGTTTCGTTGGATCGGAGGGAAGTATAATAGTATTTCGGCTTTTCAGATAGAGGTAACCTTGGGAATACTACAAGGTATAAGGGCTAGAGTATTTTGGCATTATAACAATACTTGGAGAGTATTTCTACCAAGAGGGGTGTATTATACGAAACAACTAGGCTGGGAGTGGGTTGTGTTCTCGCCAAGGCTTCTCAAAAGAGTGGGGCTTGACGAACTCAACACACAAAGAGTGAGGGATTTCAAGACTTGGAAAATGATTTTAGGATGAAGAAGTTCATCAACTTAGGGGGGTATTTATAGGTCAAGCAATGGCCAACCAATGGCCCCGATCCATCCAAGTGTTAGGCAAGTGTAGAGCTAGGCTTTCACCATGTGTACCGTATCCATCTACCACACCAACTTGCACAAATATCCTACCAACTACAAGCCCCATTTCGCCCCTTTATCACACAATTCCTTCCAATGCGAGGTGACACATGTCACCCTCCCGCTGGTCCAAAATGTTTCGCCTCTCGGAAAAATCCGCAAAAATTATAAATGACATAACCGAATTTTCCTTCGCAAGTTTAGTAAAACGCTTCGTAAAAACGATTCTTTCGCACTTGTGCCCAAATTTTCGAACCTTGCCAAACCTTAAGGCTTAAATTTTTATACGCACGCCTCACGCATATACTCGAAATACGGTATAACATTCTCCTCCTTAGAAACATTCGTCCCGAATGTTCCTTCTCAAGACGGATAACGATGAAGTTCTTCTAACAAGTTGCTAACGCCACACCTGGCCATGAAATAACACACGTTCTCTTCCTTCCTTACTCGTCGTGCCCTTCTCGAACACTTGAACTCTTCTAGTATACGTACCACACTTCAGTCATCGCTTCAGTTCCCAAAACTTTGGAGTCACCATCTCCAAACTTGGTCATCTTACTAGCTTCACTTTCCTCTAAGGCCATTCCCGTCCTTCACGAACCGATTCTGGTCGAACGCATCCACGAACTCATACGATGGTCATCTAAACTTGGGCCTAGCACCCTCGTGACCCTACCACCTGGCGGGACCACCCAGAGCTGACCCCACCTCGAAACAGGCCGTGGGTTGGCCCGCAACATGGCCCCAACCCGACCCACTTAACGCATTAAGCTCTTGTTTCCCGATCCGGAACAATCTTACCTATACAGGTCATGAAAGCTACCACTTCCATTTTACACCACCCAAGGAATTTTCCCACAATTACTTCACGTATACTTATACATTCTGACAAAGATCACCCGCAAAATCTTGTACTCACGACGACCTTACATCTAAGGTCTCAACTGTAATATTCTAAGGTTCACACTTTCCATGCCCCCATACATATCCTTTCAACTAACCATGCTTTCTAACTCATAACCAACATAACGCTATCCGTACATAGCACACAATAATAAGGTCATCATATCATGCATACAAATCTCTAGAGGGTTAAGGATATACCTGAATCTACCACTCCACTCTAATCATAGGCCTGCCCTGCAGGGCGCATAGCTGTAGAAGGCGATGAACTCGCCATCGACCAGTAGGTCGAGCCATTCGCTCGCATCCTTCCTATTAGACAAGCCATATGGCCCTCGGCGCGCAGGAAAACAAGCACCGCAAAAGACGACATTCTCGATGACGCTCGCCACATTGTGCACACTAAGGAAAACTCAACCCGATCGCTAGAACCCATGTATATCCGGAACTAAGCCTCGAGCTCGACGCCTCCTAATACCGAACGCCCCAAGATCGCGGAGGACCACTGCATCAAGCGGAGGTACATAACTAGTCTCGGCCGAGGTGGCCCGCCGAAGTTACCAAAGGAACTCGCCGCTCGCCTCTTCGCGATCTCGGTCATTCCGCCGACCTCTCCGCCTCACATCCTAGTGCATGAGCTTGATGCGGCAATGTCCATGCCCAGAAGAGCTACACCTGCATAAGCCTCGCCAAGTAATCATCTAGCCCGTGACGTAGCGGTGTACTCGCCCTCCATATCGCCTACTACAGCGGAACATACCGAGCTAATGAGTCGAACTCCACATTGTACTTCTAACCGCCCGCCCGCCCCGCTCAACGCCAACAATATGTCGCCCGAGCCTCTCATCCGCGGGCAAGAAATGTGCAAGAAAAGCCTCAGAACTCGCCCCAAACGGCCGGAAGTGCATGCTCTCCCGACAGCCTCACGAATCAAACCACGATCGCAGATCACGCACTGATGCGAACCCAATACCACCGACTCGCTCGAGACTCGATCACTCATGATCCGTCAGAGTCGGATAAACTCCCGAGGGTCATCTCGCCTCTCGATCCATAGAACATCGGGCTACAACTCGTAAAGTCCCGTAGTCTCAAATTGTCGCTTCGGGGTGAACTACGGTGCTCTGGATCGAATCGCCGATCCAAATTTCTCCTCATTGTTATACCCCGTATTTCCAGAGTATGTACGTGAGGGCGTACGTATTATAATTTAAGCCTTAAGGATTGGCTAGTTTCGAAATTTGTACACAACACCCGATTAGAGTCGTTTTCTGACGAAACGTTTCCACAGCTTTCGTAGGGAAAATTCCGGCTATGTCATTTTTAATTTTTGTGGATTTTTCCGAGAGACGAAACATTTTGGACCAACGGGAGGGTGACATGTGTCACTCTCACATTGGAAGAGGTTGGCCGGCAACCATGGCCTTGTCTTGGACGATTTGGCTTAGTGGGAGTAGGTAGGATATTTGTGCAAGTTGTTGTGGTAGGTGGATAAGGTCCACATGGTTGAAATCTAGCCCTACACTTGCACCACACTTGTCTTCATCTTGTCCATTGGTTGGCCTTTACTTGACCTATAAATACCCTCTAAGTCAAGACTTTCTTCATCCAAAACTTGAGCAATCTTTCTAAGTCTCACACTACTCCTCCTCTTGTTTGCTTCGTCCAAAGCCCCTTCCTCCCTTGTGAAGCTTTTGGCGAGAGGCCTCCCCTCCTTTGTGAGGCTTGCCGTGGGGTACCCCAGCCTAGTTGTCTCGTATAAATACCCACCTTTTGTGGTATTGAAATACTCTCCAAGTATTGTTATAATGACCAAATACCTTGGCCCAAATTCCTTGTAGTATTCCCAAGGTTACACTTATACAAAAGCCCGTAAAATACTATTATACTTCCTTTAGCCACAAAACGAAACCCTAAGGAAATCTTCATTGTTAGTTGAAGTTATAAGTAGAAGTTGCGTAGAACTTCTAAGGGTTTCTTGAGCGGATTGGAGCGCACTGAGTAGGAGCTAAACCTTGCTCAGATCGACATTATAACTCGGATAATTTTGGGCTTATCGAGGTAAATATCTTGTTCCCTATTGTAATTGGAAATTACATGTTGTAGAGTATATAGTTGGAGTATACTATATATAGAACTGAACATAGTATTGTGGCAATGTCTTTTGACTTAAGCCCAATAATAAGAAACCTTTTCGAAAGAAGAGTTCGAATCAGAATTACATAGATCAGACATTAAGAGACTTGTGTAGCACATCGTAGTAGAATTGTACACGCCCGTTAGGCGTTAACCCCTGTTGGCTTGGCAGCCTACCGATAAAGCGAGAGATTTACGCTGCATGTGGGGGGAGGCCGCCAATTTTCTCAGAGAATATGGAATGATGAGATCTAGATGTTAATAAGTCACCGCGTGGCCTTATAGGTCAAGTACTACGCAGGTGCAATCTACGTGGCTTAAGGAGTAGCCGACGGTTTGAAGTACTTGAGCGCTTTGCTATTAGTCGATACTCGCGAGGTATGTGAACCTCTTCCTATCTTTTCTAGCATGATATGTGTGAACTATGTAGTACGGTAGACGCATACGTGCTAAATGTATTTGATTGGTTTAAAACATAAAGTGTTATAACGCTTTATGGGAAGTCGTTTATAATAGCTTTATGTGGATAAGGAAATACTTTGTGGTCTTTTAAAAAAGGTAACTGATTTGAAATTATATATGGCTTATTATGTGATAATAAAGAACTTGAAGTATTTCAAAAGAATGTTGAATCATTTTTGGAAAAGAAGAGTAATACTTGGTTTTGAAAGCTTAAGAGTTATACTAGCTTTATGGGAAGTTAGGTATAACGACTTAAGAATGTTTTATCGATTTCGAAATCGAACGTATCGACAAACCACCGCAAATGCTAATAAAAGGAAAATGTATTGACTAATGAAGTATTATTAAAACCAAGAGAAACTTCCATCCGCATGAAGCTAAGATGAGACAAAATGATATTACATTTCCTAGATCATGGTCGCTTAAATAAGATTGCTATAACAAGAATAAACCGCCACACATAAGACATATGTTACTCATTGTTTTAAAAGAGATTAAGGCTATGAGCTGTGAAACTTTTCTAAAGTAAGAGGCTTGAGTAATTGAAATTAGGCAAACTGGAACTTTAGGGAAAAAATGTTGTTACTTGATTTTTTTTAAAAAAAGAAGGTGTTCTGGTTTACTTAATAATGTGAATCACCCTAATTTTATACTACGGTATCGGTGACTTTTATTAAAGGAATGGATCTCTTAAAAGGAATTTAACGACGTAGTACTTTAGGTTAAAACCCGACTTTGTCATAAAATGAAAGTGCTTTAAGTTGTGTGTAACTTACCTATGTTTACGTGTGATAGACTTGTTGTGCAAGGAATGTATTTCACTCGACTACCGGTTCATCCGGGAATGTATTTCACTCACTACGTTCATCCGAATGTATTTCACTCGACTACCGGCTCATCCGGAATGTATTTCACTCGACTACCGGTTCATCCGAATGTATTTCACTCGACTACCGGCTCATCCGAATGTATTTCACTCGACCACGGCTCATCCGAATGTATTTCACTCGACTCACGGCTCACGGGATGAACCGAATGATCCCACACGCTTTATATCGGGTCCATAAGACGGGCCGATACTGCTATACGTATCACCGATTTGTACCTAGATCGCCGGCAGTGAGCGGGTTCCACGTACGAGGATGACTTTGAGGCGTGAGTCCCCGACTTGACATGATCGCTTATGTTGTGAATCGTAGTTTGGTTATCATACATGTCTCCCGCTTTATATAGACTATTATGATTTCATTTACGATTTTACGCTTCACATACTTGGTACTGTTAGATCGACTCTCCTTCGGCCGCGTTCATGCCGAAGGTAGAGGTATATCGACTGTCGATCCCCGCTTATAGGATCATATTTCAGCGTGTTGGGAAGCTCCGCCTTCTGAGGCTTATCTTTGTATGTTACCCGAGTCCGTAGGTTCTCAGACATTCGTGGTATGGCGGGCCCGCCCCGCCATAGTTGTTGTCACTTCTAGAGGTCTCAGTAATCGCTGCGCGTAGTCCGTAAAAAGGATAATTGTTCGTATTTATGTATATATACCAAGGCAACCGCTTTGGTTGGCCTGCTTAATTTATCATGTCTCTTAATTCATGTTCATGTTTTTATTTCCGCGATTTTCTCCGATGTTGTATCACTAGGTGCCCGGTAGGCACCACCACGCCCGGTTCGGTCGTGACAAAAGTGGTATCGAGCGCTTAGTCCTCTGAAAGTGTCTACGCATCGTGTCTAGTAGTCTTGATTATCGGTGCGCAGGAACCACATCTATAATCGTGAGGTCAGCAGGATATTTAGGATTGGTTTCCATTCTTCCGATTACGAGATCGTGCCCTGTAGCCGCGTGATAAGTTGGACCCTCCGACGTATTCCTTTCCTTTACCGCTATGCCTCCGCGTAAGGCAACCTGTGCCCGGATGGGCAAGACAATGAGGAGTCGTTAGTGAGATACAGAGGAGTACGAGGCGCAGCCCGCCAAGACTGAGATAGTGCTTGACGACTAGTTTTTGCGACACCGCCAAAGACCAAAGAGTTTAGAGCCGCAGCATGGTCAGCCGAGACTACAATACCGAGCCTCCGGCCCCACACCGGAGCGTATGAGACGGGTACGCGAGATGGCCCGCCATCGCCGTGGTCGTGATAGCATGGAGATAGGTCGACGCAGCAGCAGCCCCCAAGAGCACCGTAGTTCACCCCGAGCGCGCATTGAGACTACGGATTTTCTCGAGATGTAACCCGCCGTAGTTTTATGGGACGAGGCCTGAGGATGATCCGCAGGAGTTCATCCGGCAGTTACAGCGGATCATGAGAGTGATCAAGTCTTCGTAGACCGAGTCGGTGGTCTTAGGTTCGCATCACCGCGGATACCGCAATGATCGTTTGATTCGCGAGCTATCCCGGAGAGTACGCGCTCAGCAGTTGGAACGAAGTTCTCGTGGCGCTTTCTTGCACATTTCTTCCCTCCACAGATGAGGAGGGCTCGGGCCGACAGGTTTTTGCCATTGAGGCAGGACGGGCGGACGGTTAGAGAGTATAATGTAGAGTTCGACTCATTAGCTCGATATGTCCTCGTAGTAGCCGATATGGAGGATGAGTACACCGCTACGCCACCGGGCTAGATGATTACTTAGCAGGCTTGTACGTGTAGCTCTTCACCGAGCATGGACATTGCCCGCACGCAGCTTATGCACCGAGGCGAGGAGCGGAGAGTCGACTAACGACCGAGATCGCCAGAGGCCGTAATAAAGCAGGTCCTTAGTAACTTTCGAGGCGCCGCCAGCAGACTAGTTATGTACCCCCGCCAGTACAGAGTGGTCCTCCGCAGTCTTCAGGACGTTCGGGTTATTCGGAAGCTGGTTAGAGCTCCACGGCTTCTGGTTCACAGGTATACGTGAGTTCTAGCCAGCAGGATTCACGCCTCACAAGACGATGCGGCGTACGCCATCCCGGAATGTCGTCTTTATCGGGTGCTTGTTTCACCGCGCCGTGGCCATGTGGACGAGATCGTGGCTAGGAGAGGGGTACCGGCAGCTGGGCGCAGCGATGGACACGCGTGTTCATCGCTTACATATGCACCTGCGGCAGTGCTTATGATTAGAGCGAGCGGTAGATTCAGTATATCCTTAACTCTATAGAGATATGTATGCATGATATAATTACCTTCTTATTGTTAGCTACGTTCGGATATCGTTATGGTGGTTATGAGTTAGAAAGCATGGTTAGTTGAAAGTATATGTATGGGGCATGGAAAGTGAACCTTAGAATATTTCGTGTTGAGACCTTAGAGGTGCGTCATCTGAATACAAGATTTTACTGTTAGTCTTTGTTGTAATACTTGGTTTGCGTATTAATTTGTTCTGTTATAATTCCTTGTGTAGTGTAAAATGGAAGTGGTAGCTTTCATGACTTGTATAGGTAAGATTGTTCCGGACGGGAAACAAGAGCGTGATGCGTTGCTGGTCGGTCAGCCATGTCGCGCCAACCCGTGGCCTGCTAGAGGTAGGTCAGCTCGGGTGGTCCCGCCAGTGGCGGGTCACGAGGTGTTAGGCCCAAGTTTGGATGACCATCGATGAGTTCGTGGATATGTTCGACCAGATCGGTTCGTGAAGGCCGGGATGGCCTTAGAGAAAAGTGGAGCTAGTAAGATGACCAAGGTCGAGGTGGTGACTCAAAGTTTCGAACCAAGCGATGATCAAGTATGGTACGATACTAGAAGAGTTCAAGTGTTCGAGAAGAGTACGACGAGTAAGGGTAGAGGCGAGCATGTATTGCGAGCATAGATATGATCATTTCTTGTGAAGGGAGAGGTGCGAAGGATGTATATTTTAGACCTCGTGATCGCGATGCAGTCGGCACCATTTGTTGGTCGCCGAGCGACACTAGGACCTCGTGGCAAAGTGACAAAAGTTTGTGATGTTAGAGGTGTTTCCTCGTGGACTTGGATGTAAGTATTTGCGCGGGGATTTGTGGCCAGGTGTGGCATTGGAAACTTGTTTAAGTTAAGAAGAACTTTATCGTTATCCGTCTTGAGAAGGAACATTCGGACGAATGTTTCTAAGGAGGAGAATGTTATACCGTATTTCAGTATATGCGTGAGGCGTCGTATTATAATTTAAGCCTTAAGGATTGGCTAGTTTCGAAATTTGTACACAACACCCGATTAGAGTCGTTTTCGTGAAACGTTTCCACAGCTTTCGTAGGGAAAATTCCGGCTATGTCATTTTTAATTTTTGCGGATTTTTCCGAGAGACGAAACATTTTGGACCAACGGGAGGGTGACATGTGTCACCCTCACATTGGAAGAGGTTGGACGGCAACCATGGCCTTGTCTTGGACGATTTGGCTTAGTGGGAGTAGGTAGGATATTTGTGCAAGTTGTTGTGGTAGATGGATAAGGTCCACATGGTTGAAATCTAGCCCTACACTTGCACCACACTTGTCTTCATCTTGTCCATTGGTTGGCCTTTACTTGACCTATAAATACCCCTCTAAGTTGAAGACTTTCTTCATCCAAAACTTGAGCAATCTTTCTAAGTCTCACACTACTCCCTCCCTCTTGTTTGCTTCGTCCAAAGCCCCTTCCCCCTCCCTTGTGAAGCTTTGGCCGAGAGGGCCTCCCCCCTCCCCCTTTGTAGAGGCTTGGCACGGGGTACCCCACTCCTAGTTGTCTCGTATAAATACCCATTTTGTGGTATTGAAATACTCTCCAAGTATTGTTATAATGCCCAAATACCTTGGCCCAAATACCTTGTAGTATTCCCAAGGTTACACTTATACAAAAGCCCAGAAAATACTATTATACTTCCCTTTAGCCACAAAACGAAACCCTAAGGAAATCTTCATTGTTAGTTGAAGTTATAAGTAGAAGTTGCGTAGAACTTCTAAGGGTTTCTTGGAGCGGATTGGAGCGCACGGAGTAGGAGCTAAACCTTGCTCAGGATCGACATTATAACTCGGATAATTTTGGGCTTATCGAGGTAAATATCTTGTTCCCCTATTGTAATTGGAAATTACATGTTGTAGGAGTATATAGTTGGAGTATACTATATATAGAACTGAACATAGTATTGTGGCAATGTCTTTTGACTTAAGCCTGAATAATAAGAAACCTTTTCGAAAGAAGAGTTCTGAACTGTAATTACATAGGACTGTATTACAGTAGACTTGTGTAGCATTACTGTGTAGTAGAATTGTACACGTCCGGTTAGACGTGTTAACCCCCCCGGTTGGCTTGGTAGCCGGCCTCGATAAAGGAGGAGATTTACGCTGTTGCGGGGGGGGGGAGGTGCTGCCGAATTTTCTGTAGAATATGGAACGATGAGATCTAGATGTTAATAAGCGCCTTGTGGCCTTATAGGTTGAAGTACTACGTGTGGTGCAATCTACGTGGCTTAAGGAGTAGCCGACGGTTTGAAGTACTTGGAGCGTTTTGCTATTAGTCGATACTCGTCGCGAGGTATGTGAACCTCTTCCTATCTTTTCTAGCATGATATGTGTGAACTATGTAGTACGGTAGACGTACATGTGCTAAATGTATTTGATTGGTTTAAAACATAAAGTGTTATAACGGCTTTATGGGAAGTCGGTTATAATAGCTTTATGTGGATAAGGAAATACTTTGTGGTCTTTTAAAAAAGGTAACTGATTTGAAATTATATCTGGCTTATTATGTGATAATAAAGAACTTGAGATATTTCAAAAGAATGTTGAATCATTTTTGGAAAAGAAGAGTAATACTTGGTTTTGAAAGCTTAAGAGTTATACTAGCTTTATGGGAAGTTAGGTATAACGACTTAAGAATGTTTTACTGATTTCGGAAATCAGAATGTGTATCGACAAACCACTGCAGCGTTAATAAAAGGAAAATGTATTGACTAATGAAGTATTATCAAAACCAGAGAAACTTCCATCTGCATAGAAGCTAAGATGAGACAAAATGATATTACATTTCCTAGATCATGGCTGCTTAAATAAGATTGCTATAAACAAGAATAAACTGCTCACACATAAGACATATGTTACTCAGTTGTTTTAAAAGAGATTAAGGCTATGAGCTGTGAAACTTTTCTAAAGTAAGAGGCTTGAGTAATTGAAATTAGCAAACCGAACTTTAGGAAAGAATGTTGTTACTTGATTTTTTTAAAAAAGAAGGTGTTCGTTTACTTAATAATGTGAATCACCCTAATTTTATACTACGTATCGGGTGACTTTTATTAAAGGAATGGATCTCTTATAAGGAATTTAACTTTAGTAGTAATTTAGGGTTAAAACACTGACTTTGTCATAAAATGAAAGTGATTTAATT
Source organism: Przewalskia tangutica (assembly GCA_029844215.1). Classification (NCBI taxonomy): domain Eukaryota; kingdom Viridiplantae; phylum Streptophyta; class Magnoliopsida; order Solanales; family Solanaceae; genus Przewalskia; species Przewalskia tangutica. Next base: position 54,359,914 of record CM056722.1, on the reverse strand, counting down.
TGTGTGTAACTTACCTATGTTTACGTGTGATAGACTTGTTGTGCAAGGAATGTATTTCACTCGACTACGGTTCATCCGAATGTATTTCACTCGACTAGGTTCATCCGAATGTATTTCACTCGACTACCGGCTCATCCGGAATGTATTTCACTCGACTACGGTTCATCCGGAATGTATTTCACTCGACTCACGGTTCATCCGAATGTATTTCACTCGACTCGGTTCATCCGAATGTATTTCACTCGACTACCGGTTCATCCGAATGTATATCACTCGACTCTGGGTTCATCCGAATGTATTTCACTCGACTACGGTTCATGGGATGAGCACCGAATGTATCCCACGTTTCTATCTTTGGGTCCATAAGATGGGCGAGACACGTTATACGTATCACTGATTTGTACCTAGGCTGGCGGTGAGGAAGGGGTTCCACGGGCATGAGGATGACTTTGAGGCGTGAGTCCACGACTTGACATATCGCTTTTATGTTGTGATCGTAGTTTGGTTATCATACATGTCTCCGCTTTATATAGACTATTATGATTTCATTTACGATATTTCTGATTTCACATACTTGGTACTGTTGTCTTGACCTCCTTGGGCTGCGTTCATCTGCATGAGTAAGTACATCGATCGTCGATCCGCTTATAGGATCATATTTGGCGTGTTGGAAGCTCGTTCCTTCGAGGCTTATCTTTGGTATGTTACCACCACAGTGCAGGGTTCTTGTACATTCGGGGTATGGCGGGGCCCTGTCCGCCATAGTTGTTATCACTTCTTAGAGTGCATGTAATCTTGTTGTGGCAGTGCAAAAAGGATAAGCTGTTGGGTATTTATGTATATATCGAAGGCAATCGCTTTGGTTGCTTTGTTTAATTTATCATGTCTCTTAATTCATGTTCATGTTTTTATTTCCACGATTTTCTCGATGTTGTATCACTAGGGTGCCCGGTAAGGCACCATCCACGGCCGGGTTCGTCGTGACACTCATATATGCCACGACCACGGCGATCGGGCCATCTCCTTGTACCCATCTCATCTGCTCCGGTGTGGTGGAGGCTCGTGTATTGTAGTCTCGGCAGACCATCGCTGCGGCTCTAAACTCTGCCGTGTTGGCGCATCGCCCTTCGCCGTCGGAAGCACTATCTCGGTAACGACCGGGCCTCGCCGGTAACCCTCCGTGCTCTACTCACGCCTCCGCCGCCTTGCCTTTCGGGCGGGTTGCCTTACGCGGAGGCATAATCGGTAAAGGAAAGGAATACGTCGGAGGGTCCAACTTATCACGGCTCTAAGGCACGATCTCGTAATGAGAAGAATGGAAACCAATCCTAAATGTCCTATAGCCTCACGATTATAGATGTGGTGCACAACACACCGATAATCAAGACTCTACTAGACACGGTCTGTAGACACTTTCCGAGGATTAACTGCTCTGATACCACTTTTGTCACGACCCGAACCCGGGCCCGTGACTGGTGCCTTAACCCGGGCACCCTAGTGATACAACATCAGAGAAAAATCAGCGGAAATAAAAACTTCAACATACAATTAGATATGGATCAAGATAAAGAAAATAGGCCAACCCAAAACGGTCGCCTTTCAGCATATATAAATATATCGACATTTGAACAGCTACAATCCTTACAACCCTGCCCACAATAGTAATACAGACCTCTAAGAATGAAATGACAACTATGGCGGGACAGGGCCCCGCCATACCCCTGAAAGTACAAGAACTTACAGACTCAGGGTAACATACCAAAAGATAAGCCTCCGAAAGCGGGCTTCCTAACACGAACTTTGATCCTATGAGCGAGATCTACAACCGATGTACTTACTGCGGCGTGAACGCAAGGAGGTCGATAACAGTACCAAGTATGTGAAATCAGTAAATCAGTAAATGAAATCATAATAGTCTATATAAAGCGAGAGACATGTATGATAACCAAACTACGATTCACAACATAAAAGCGATCATGTCAACGTGACTCACGCCTCAAGTCATCCTCACGCCGTGGAACTCTTCCTCACCGCAGTCTAGGTATACATCGTGTGGAATACGTGTCCCGGCCCATCCCATGGGACTCGGTAAAGAATCATGTAGAATACGTGTCCCGGCCCATCCCGTGGGACTCGGTAAAAAATCATGTGGTAGAGGGCGACACTTGTCACCCTCTCATTGGATAGGCTTGGGCGGTCAAGGGTGGACGAATTGGGTGAGTTTTTGTCAAGTAGTAGGTAGGATATTTTGGTGGTAGATGGATAAGGTGCACTTGGCATGATCTTGGCCCTACACTTGCTATGCACTTGGCATGATCTTGGCCATTGGTTGGCCTTTGCTAGACCTATAAATACCCCCCCCCCCTTTGGAAGACTTCTTCATCCATTCCAAATATTTCCTAAGTGTTAAAATCCTCCTCCCTCCCCTTTGTGTTGAGTTCGGCCGAGAGCCCCTCTCCCTGGCGAGAGTACCCCACAGTGGGGTAGTAGAGGTATACACCCTCCTTGTGGTGCTAGCGTGGGTACCCCTAGCCTAGTTGTTTTTGTATAAATACCCCTCTTGGTAGAAATACTCTCAAAGTATTGTTACTATACCCAAATTACCTTAGTATACCTTGTAGTATTCTAAGGTTATACCTATCTGAAAAGCCCGTAATACTATTATACTTCCGTTAGTCACAAAACCGAAACCACAGGAAAATCTCCATAGTTAGTTGGAGTAGTATGTAGAAGTTGGTTAGAACTTCTAAGGGTGGTTTGGAGGCGGGTTGGCGCCTTGAGTTGGAGCTAAACGTTGCCGGGATCGACATTTCTACTTGGATAATTATGGGCTTATCGAGGTAATTATCTGTCCCCCTATTGTAATTGGAATTACATGTTGTTAGAATATATAGTTGAAGTACTATATATAGAACTGAACATAGCTTTGTGGCAATGTCTTTGGACTTAAGCCTGAATTTAAAGAAAATCTTGAATCGTAATTACATAGGGTGTATTCAGATGAACTTGTGTAGCTTTTTCGTGAGGTAGAATTGTGCGTCCGGATTAGACGTATAACCCCCTCGTTGGCTTGGTAGCCGCCCAGATAGAGGAGGAGATTTACGCTGTTGCGGGGAGGTCTTTGCCGAATTTTACGTAGAATGTTCTACGAAGAGACCTAAATGTTAATAAAGCGCCTTATGGCCTTATAGGTGGAAGTACTATGCGTGCGCGATCTACTTGGCTTAAGGAGTAGCCGCGGTTTGAGGTACTTGGGCGTTTTGCTATTAGTCGATAATCGTCGCGAGGTATGTGAACCTCTTCCTATCTCTTCTAGCATGATATGTGTGTAACTATGTAGTACGATAGACGTACGTGTTAAATGTATTTGATTGGTCTAAAACATAAAGTGTTATAACGGCTTTATGGGAAGTTGGTTATAACGACTTTATGTATGTAAGAAAATACTTGTGGTTTTAAAAGGTAATCGATTTGAACTATAATCATGGTTATGTGATAATCTGAGAACTTGAAGTATTTCAAAAGATTTTGAATCATTTTGAAAGAAGAGTAATACTTGGTTTTTGAAAACTTAAGAGTTATACTAGCTTTATGGGAAGTTAGGTATAACGGCTTAGAATGTTTTCTTGAGTTCGAAATCGAATGTGTATCGACAAACCACCGCAGCGTTAATAAAAGGAAATGTTTTGTGATTAAGTATTATTAAAACCAGAGAAACTTCCATCCGCATGAAGCTAAGATGAGACAAAATGATATTTCCTAGATCATGGTCATTGTAATAAGATTGTTATAAACAAGAATATCCTACTCACATATAAGGCTTATGTTTCTCGGATGGTTTAAAAGAGAATTATATTCTTAAATGAATAAGACTATGAACTCTGAAACCTTTCTAAAATAAGAAACGTGAACATTTGAAATTAGGCAAACTTGGACGTTTGAAAAATAATGTTGTTACTTGATTTTACAAAGGTAAGTATTTTGATTTACTTCAAAAGATAATCACTCTATTTTCATATACTACGGATATTGTGTGGTTTTTGTGAAAGTAACGTATCTTTTAAAGAGTTAATGTATGAAGTACTTTGGGGATAAAAACCCGATCTTGTTAATCATATAGTAGAAAGTACCTTGTGTATATAACTTGATTATGTTGGTTTGTGATTGCCTTGTAATACTCTCTTGTTGATTTGTTAAGTAAACATGCTAGGATGCTACGTGTGATAGTATCTTGTGATGTTAGTGTAAAGGGTTTCCTCATTGCGCTTAAAGTTGTTTGACTCTCACCGTTATGTTGGTATTGTACCACTCACCTTGACTTGTTTAGGAGGTTGGCGCCTCCGTGCGGGGTAGACTCAGGCGGTCTGGGACCATGATTCGAGAAGACCTCATGCGGGTCCAGGGGATCCATGCGGAACTACGGGAGTTCCAGGTTAGTGTGCGGCCCTTGTGGTCATGCGGTCTTTGTGGCGTGCGGATGCGAGTCGGGGCGATCTTGGGAGTAGCTACCCTCGATGCGAGAATACCTCATGCGGGCCTATGAGGTTGGCCTATGCGCGTCGCGGAGAAGTTCGGGGCTAGACGCGCACATCGATCTGCGAGCGAGTGACCGGCTTTGATCATGTGACGGCAGACAGATATCATGATCTGATTTATGACACTGTTAGTCTTGTAGGTGTTAGTAGTCGGTTATGCCTTCGCACTTACCTGTCTTGTTTTATTAGGACACAGTGGGACACGGTGTTCATGTGTATTTCTTGGTGCTTTTATATCATAAAGCTGGCGGTGAGGAAGGTATTCCACGGCATGATTGATGTTATGGGCTTGAGACCCATAGTTATATTTGAGTGATGACTTTGAGGCGTGAGTCACGACTTGACATATCGCTTATTTATTATGGCGTAGTTTGGTTATCATACATGTCTCTGCTTTATAGACTATTATGATTTCATTTCTGATATTTTGATTTCACATACTTGGTACTGTTGTCTTGACCTCGCCCGGCTGCGTTAAATGCCGCGAGTTGAGGTACACGATCGTTGATCCTAGCTCTCGAGTCACGATTCGGCGTTTGGGAAGCTCCGTTTCTCGGAGGCTTATCGATGGTATAGTCCTGTCGTAGTAGGTGTTTACATTCGTGGGTTTGGCGGGGCCCCTGTCCGCCATTGTTGTCGTATCATTCTTAGAAGTGCATGTAATGCTGTTGTGGGAAGAGTTGTAGAAAGGGATGTAACTATTCAAATTGTTATATATTATGAAGGTAACCGTTTTTGGGTTAGCCTGTCTTCTTATTTCACTGTCTTATTGCATTGGTTTCATGTTATTGTTTTATGTTCCGCTGATTACTCTGATGTTGTATCACTAGGGTGCCCGGGGTAAGGCACCAGTCACGGGCCCGGGTTCGGGTCGTGACATTATGGGCGTGAGACCCATAGTTATATTTGAGTAGTGACTTTGAGGGCCTGCGTCCCTGACTTGATATGACTGCTTATGTATTGTGTACTGTAGGTTGGCTATCATACATGTCTCTGCTTTGTTTAGACGTTATGATTTCATTCTGATACTACTGCTCACATACTTGGTACATTCTTCGTCTTGACCTCCTGCGGGCTGCGTTCATCTGCGAGTTTAGGTACGTGATTTGGTGATCGGCAGTGTAGGACCGCCTTTCGAGTTTTGGGATAGCTCCTTCATTGGGAGTTTATCTTTTTGGTATAAGTTCTTTCGATCTGTGCTTTTATGCGATTATGGGTGCAATGGGCCTTGTCTCGTCATAGTTAAATATAACTCTTAGAGGTCTGTATTCATATGTGGGATTGGACTCATGTACGATGTAGTGTCTTTGGTTTATGTATATTATATGGAAGCCTTGTCGGCTTTGCCTTGCACGTACGTTGGTTTTAAAAAAAAAATGAGGTGTTATTCGATTTCCGCAGTTTACTTAGTTGTTAAGGTAGAAGGGTGCCCAGGTAGGGCACCAGTCACGGGCCCGGGGTTCGGGGCGTGACATATATCCCCTTGTTGCTAGTAGAATTGGGATAAAACCTGAGTCGATAGAACCTTTTGAGGTAGCTACGCCGGTAGGAGATTCAGTCAAGGCTAGGCGTGTATATAAAAATTGTTCGGTAGTTATATGTAGTTGTTGTACCATAGCAGATTTGATTGAATTAGACATGACTGACTTTGATGTGATTTTGGGAATGGATTGGTTAGCTTCTTGTTATGCTAACGTTGATTGTAGAGAGAAGTTGGTTCGATCCCAGTTTCCCCGATGAGCCGATTATAGAGTGGAAAGAGAATACAACATCGCCGAGTGGTAAGTTTATTTCATACCTCAAGGCAAGGAAGATGGTTAAAAAGGGTATATTTACCACTTGGTTTGGGTACATGATATGGAAGCCGAGGTACCGGCTCTTCAGTTAGTTCAGGTGGTTAATGAATTCCTAGACGTATTCCCTGATGATCTCCCAGGTCTTCCTCCAGAGCGGGAGATAGAGTTCACTATCGATGTACTCCAAGATACCCAACCTATATCCATTCCTCCTTATAGGATGACACCTGCAGAGTTGAAGGAGTTGAAGAGAGACTTGTTGGAAAAAGGCTTCATTAAGCCTAGTACATCTCCTTGGTGAGCATCGGTGTTATTTGTGAAGAAGAAGGATGGATCGCTGCGGATGTGTATTGATTATAGGCAGCTGAATAAGGTAACCATCAAGAACAGGTATCCCCTCCCCATGATTGATGATTTATTTGACCAGTTGCAGGGTGCTAAGTGTTTCTCGAAGATAGACCTGCGGTCCGGTTATCATCAGGTGCGGGTCAGGGAGGCAGATATCTCAAAGACAACATTCAGGACCCAATACGGGCATTATGAGTTTAGAGTGATGTCTTTTGGGTTGACCAATGCTCCAGTAGTGTTTATGGATTTGATGAACCGGGTATTCAAGCCATTCCTGGATACGTTTATTATAGTATTCATTGATGATATCCTGGTTTATTCCCGTTCAGAGCAGGAGCATGCAGATCATTTGAGGACAGTACTTAGGGTCCTCCAGCACCGGTAGTTGTATGCCAAGTTTTCTAAGTGTGAATTCTGGTTGGCCTCACTGGCATTCTTGGAGCATATTATTGGAGCTAATGGTATTCGGGTGGATACACAGAAGATTGAATCAGTTAAGACTTGGTCCAGACCTACTACACCTACGGAGGTACGCAGTTTTCTGGGGCTTGCAGGGTATTACCGGAGGTTTGTGGAGAAGTTTGCCTCGATCTCAGCGCCTTTGACTAGGCTAACTCAGAAGGCGGCTAAGTTCCAGTGGACGGATGCTTGTGAGCAAGGCTTCCAGTTGTTGAAGGATAGGTTAACTACGGCTCCAGTTCTAACTCTTCCTGAGGGACTAGCGGGTTATGTCGTTTATTGTGATGCTTCGGGTGTTGGGCTAGGTTGTGTGTTGATGCAGCATGGTAAGGTTATAGCTTATGCATTCCGACAGCTCAGGAAGCACGAAAGAATTATCCCACCCATGATTTTGGAGCTTGCAGCGGTGATACATGCGTTGAAGATATGGAGACATTATCTATATGGGGTTCATGTTGACATTTTTACGGATCACAAGAGTCTCCAATATATCTTCAAACAGAAGGAGCTGAACTTACGGCAGATGCGGTGGTTAGAGTTACTTAAGAACTATGATGTTGATATCTTATACCATCCGGGGAAAGCCAATGTGGTAGCGGATGCTCTTAGCCATCGGTCATGGGTAGTTTGACAGATGTGCAGCCGGAAAGAAAGAAGATGGTTAGTGAGATACACCAGCTAGCGAGCCTTGGGGCCTGGTTGGCCGATTCTGGAGACAGTGGAGTTCTTGTTCGAGGAGTTGCCGAGTCCTCTATCATAGAAGATGTGAAGAGGCATCAGTATGAGGATCCTGTTCTGGTACGGTAAAGAGATACAACTCTTCGAGAGGAGAAAACTTCATTTGAGGTTGCACCTGATGGGGTGCTAAGGTATGAAGGTAGATTGTGTGTACCTGATGTTGCAGAGCTTCGACAGCAGGTTATGGGAGAGGCACACAATTCTCGTTATTCTATTCACCCGGGGTCAACAAAGATGTATCATGACATCAGATGCGTATATTGGTGGGATGGCCTGAAGAGGGACGTAGCAGAGTTTGTTGCTCAGTGTCCGATTATCAACAGTTTAAGGTTGAGCACCAGAAGCCTGGTGGGTTACTACAGGAGATAGAGATCCCGACTTGGAAGTAGGAGGTGATTAATATGGACTTCATTACAGGCTTACCTCGTACCCAACAGAAGTGTGACTCCATATGGGTTATTGTGGATAGGCTGACGAAATCAACCCATTTTATTCCAGTTAGGACTACTTACTCAGCTGAGGACTATGCTAGACTGTACATCAGGGAGATAGTGAGACTGCACAGAGTTCCCACATCTATTATATCGGACAGAGGGCCTCAGTTTACAACTAACTTTTGGAGGTCGTTCCAGAAGGGATTTGGGGACGCAGGTGAGTCTTAGCACCGCATTTCATCCTCAGACTGATGGGCAGACAGAGCGTACTATTCAGACATTTGAGGATATATTGAGAGTCTGTACTATTGATTTTAGAGGTAGATGGGTGTCACGACCCGAACTCCCGGGCCTGCGACTGGTGCCCTACCTGGGCACCCTTATACCCTCCCAACACATATACCAATAGCGGAAGCATTAAATAACTCAAAATACCTCATGATAAAACCGGCAAGCCGACAAGGCCGCCACTGTATATATATTAAACCATAACTTATTACAACTACCTGAGTCCATCCCACATATGAATACAGACCTCTAAGAGTTTGGACCCTATCTATGACGGGACAGGGCCCCGCCATATCCCTGAATGTACAAAAACTTACAATACAAGGGATCCGTACCAAAAAGATAAGCCTCCGGAGTGAATGGAGCTTTTTCCCAAAAACTGAACAGAGATCCTAAGAACGAGGATCAACAAACCGTGTACCTACGCCTGCGGCATGAAACGCAGCCCCCGAGGAAAGGGGGTCAGTACGAAAGATGTACCAAGTATGTGAAAGTGTAAGTACTGTAAATGAAATTATAACAGTCCAAAACATAACAGGAAGCAAGTATGATAATCAAAATACCAGTACAACTATGCCTTGTAAAAAGTGATAGAAATGAGAGTCGGCGTACCTTTTAAAATATGTCTTTTTAAAGTAAGATCAACTGTGTCATTTTAAATCATGAAATCATTTCCATTTCAAAGTGTGAAATCCATGTAAAGCCTGCCCATTAAGGTATACTGGCCGGCCTATTCAGGGCCAGTAAAGTCATATAAAGTCTTCCCACAAAGGTATCTTGCCTGCCCATTCGGGGCCAGTAAAGTCATATAAAGTCTTCTCACAAGGTATCTTGCCGGCCCATTCGGGGCGGTAAAGTCATATAAAGTCTGCCCTCAGGTATCGCCGGCCCATCACAGGGCCGGTAAAGTCATATAAAGTCTTCCTCGGGTATCTTGCCGGCCCATTACGGGGCCAGCGGTAAAGTCATATAAAGTCTGCCCTCAAAGGTATACTGCCCGGCCCATTCTGGGACGCGGTAAAGTCATATAAAGTCTGCCCTCAAAGGTATACTGCCCGGCCCATTCTGGGACGCGGTAAAGTCATATAAAGTCTGCCCTCAAAGGTATACTGCCCGGCCCATTCTGGGACGCGGTAAAGTCATATAATATATATATACTGCCCTTCCCATTAAGGTATACTGCCCATCCCTTCCTAGGACACGGTCCACACATAAAGGACTGTACACCTATAGCTATCATCAGCAAACATGTACACTTTAAATCATCTTTGACTCTCATTAGAATAAAATGAATAACTATCATTTTAGAAAAACTCAAGGCATTTTCAAGTCATGTAATATTAAGGACTAAATCATTGACACTTTCACATGATTTCCATATAATATTTTAAACCATATCTTGACTTTTCATAAAAATGTTATAACAACTTCCCATAAAGTCGTTATAACAAACTTTCATTTTAGAAAACTAAAGCACTACCACATCTTTCCTTTTAATAGAACCAAGTACTTCTTCTTTTGAAATCAAGTAACTTATACTCTTTAAATCAAGGCACTTCACATATAAAATCAAGTCATCTATACTTTTAACATCATGTAACTTCCACTTTCAACATTAAGACAATTATTCTTTAAGATCAAGTAAGCTTGTACTTTTCAAATCAAGTGCCATAATGAATCCTATTTCATTTAAAACATGTACGTCCACCGTACTATACATTTTATAAAGTTCATGCTCAAAGAAAGATAGGAAGAGTTCCACATACTTCTTAAGCTATTCCACACGCCAAGTAGAATACGCCGCACGTAGAATGTCAACCTATAATGACCATAATACGTCTATCAACTTCTAGCTTTTTAAGGTAGAATAATACTAAGTAAAATGTCTCTTATTCTACGGAAAATTGGGCAGCACTTCCCCTGGTTTCTACGTACTTTTCCATCTTTTCCAAGGCCCGAATTCTACAACCAACACACCACATTTAAGGCACAACCAAAAGTTAACCAAAGGGGATTACACGCCTAACTTGACGTGTAAAATTCTGCCCCACCATCACATTACAAAACAGTCCATAAAACAGTACATTAGTACAGTCCACTAATACAGTCCATAGTCCAATGTAAAAACAGTCCCTTATTTAGTTGGTGTTCTCGGCCAACTACTACAACCAAAACTGTTTCCTTAACTTCTTATAATCCAACTTATATTCCAACACTTCATATAAGTTATATTAACTTGTTAACAACAAGATTCCATTATGTCAACATGTAATAGGTAATGTTTTATAACAACAATAACCCACGAATCCGTTAATACCAAAACTGTCCACAATCGGCTAACATGCCAAGATTGTGACATATACTTCTTATTCTTCGTTCTTTTTAATCCAAATTCCTATTCCAACATGTTATATAAGTTGTATAAACTATCAACAACTATATTCCCTTCATTATATAACATGTAACAAGTATAATTAACAATCAAAATGATCAACAATCCAATAAGCCGAAACTTGCCTAGTTTCGGCCTCACCATCCCAATGTGGTCCAAACCTTTTTAATCTTCATTCTTTATATCACAAGATCATTTATACACCACAACATGTAATCTTTAATTACATTAAGAGGACAAATGATCCTTACCTCAATATGCCCAAAATAGTCCAAGTTCAAAGTCGATCCTTAGAATATTCTTAGCTCCTATTCTTCACGTTCCAATCCACAATATGCAACCCTTAGAAGCTCATAACCAACCCCTCTTCAAGTTTCAATACCAAAGTTGAAGAACACCTTAGGTTTTCAAGGTACAACTCACAGCTCAATGGGGTATTTCCGGGGTTTAAGAGGTTGTCTAGGCTTAGTTGTTACACCCCGTAACTCCAGGACATGTTTAAGAGAATGTACGTAAGGAACTCCAGACTTGAAAATGGTACGAAAGGAAGAATTGTTTTTCCGACGGAAAATCTTCCGAACGTCGGAAAAGAGAAATGTTCGTTGAGGAGAATTGGATTCTCAAAATGCATTATTTGTAGAGTATGGAACTTATTACCCTTATGGAAATTTATTTTTATGGATTTGGTCACGTGGGGCCCACCCGAGGAATTTTACGTTTTGTGGGCCCCACGAGGGTTACGGAATTTTATGGATGAATGGGAGGGCGACACGTGGCACCCCTCCCACATGGCTTGGTCGAATTAATGCAAGGGTATTATGGTCATTGACCATGATAGAAGACCAAGTCTTGCTAATTAAAGAGCTTGATATTGTTGACTAAGTCAAGAGCCACTTGGCTTGATCCTTTCCATCCAAATTTAACATGTGTTGTAATCTAGACCCTCCAATGTGTTATATAAACATACTAGTAGCAAGACAAGGCTATTTTACACTTAGAAAATTTGAAGAACATTTGTTCTAGCATTACAATGCTCTCGGGTTAGGGGTCATTTTCAAGACAAAAATTTTCAATTGTTGTCCAATATTCACAAGACTTTAACCCAAGGTCCCTAAGGATATTGTAAGGATATCTCAATAGAAAGATTTCGGAAAAACCGAATTTTTACGTTAGTCGCAAGGCGAAAACCCAAGGTGTTCTTCAACTTTGAAGTTGGAAATTGAAGAGGAGTTTGTCACAAGCTTCTAAGGGTTGCAAAATAGCGGATTGGAACGTCAAGAAAAGGAGTTGGAGTTGCTAAGGATCGACTTAGGGTTTTGGATCATTTTGAGCTTAAAGAGGTAATAATCTCCGTCTTGCTATTAAAATTCAAGATTTCATGTTGTAGTAGTTAGAAATGATCATGTGGATTATATTATGAAGAATGATATGTGTTATGGAATATTTGGATGGAATCCGAAAAGTTGCATGATTTAGCCTTTAAGATTTCAATTCAATTGGATTATTAGTTTAATCGTCACATGTTATATAAGGAAGGAATTATAATTGTTAAGTTGTTTAAGACTATATAACATGTTAGGCCTAAGAACTTGGATTGAAAAGGAATTGGAAAGTTTGATAAGTTGTTGCACCTTTTGGCCGAAAATGGCATTGTATTGTGGACTAGTTTGATATCAATTGTGGGGCGGAATTTTACACGTCTTGTAGGCGTGTAATCCCCTATTGTTAACTACATCGTTGAGCCTTAAATGTGGCGTGTTTGGTTATTGTATTCGGCCTTGAAAAAGGTGGCAAAATATGTAGAAACAAAGGAAGTGCTGTCCGATTTTCCGTAGAATTTAGTGACTTAGCACTTAGAATATTCTACGTTCGAAGCTAGAGGTTAATGGACGTATTATGGCCATTTTAGGTTGAAGTACCAAGTATAGCGGATTCTACTTGAAGGATGGAATAGCTATCAGGGTTGAAGTACTTTGGAGCATTTTGCTAATTGTCGATAATCGTCGCGAGGTATGTGAACCTCTTCTTTCTTTAGACATGATTCTATGTATGGAATATACACGTGGTATTATTTCATGATTCCTTCTACTCTTAGAAGTTAAGAAGTATGTATGTTGATTTACTCTACGTAAGGGTTATGTCTAAGTTATCCTAAGTTCTTACCAAGTCTTATGGGGGATGTTGGTAAGAGTCGTTAGGAGGTATTTTGGAGCCAAGTTGACTTGGCTAAGTTACGGCACAAATGAGAATAAGTATCGAACAAGCCACTGCAGCGTTAATAAAGGAAAATGTAATGACAATCAATTAAGTTAAAATGAGTAGAATTCTCCATCTGCATAGAAGCTAAGATAAGACAAAATTGTATTACATTTTCTAGATCATGGCTACTTGATTAAGATCGTTAGAAATAAGTATAACTTATTCACAACGCACCAATGTATATGTTACTTAACTTATAAGAATTTACGTATGAAGTTTTAAGACTATGGATCTCAAATTCTTAAAAGTTAAGAGACTTTATTTTTCAAGTTATGGGACTTGATTCTTAAAGGAAGAAATGAATTGATTTACAAGTATAGAATACTTGATTTGGAAAGACTTGATTTCTAAAGTTAAGAAACTTGTTTTCTTAAAAGTTAAGAGACTTGAAGTATTTTGAAAGCTATGTGATTTGATTTGAAAGTATAAGTCTCTTGGTTATAAAAGGAATGAATTTGTCTAAGACATAAAGAGTTATAACAGCTTTATGGGAAGTTGGTTATAACAACTTTATGGAAGATTAAAAGAATGGTTTTCTTCAGTAATGTAAGCAAAGAAATGATTTGAAATAAAGAAAGGCAAATTGTTTTATGGTACAAATTGCTTAAGGTTTTTAAGAAAGAAGTCACTTGATTTAGAAGCCGTAAATGTATTTCTAAAAGGTATTGTGACTTGTCTTAAAAAGCGGATATGACTTGATACTACGGTTATTGGTATCTTGGAAGTTTTATTTGAAAGAGAATCATTTTTAAAGGAGTAGAGGCACGTAGTACTTTGGGTTAAATTCGGATTTTTATGTGTGAAACGAAGTGCCATGAGTTATAAAAATGGAAGTCTAAGTGTTTAATGAACTTGCCTATGTTTGCTTGTGATAGCTTTGAGTGCAAGTATTACATGTTTACGTTGTCGTGACTCTCAGTTTGAGGGCCGGCTGTCTTGTTGTAAGTTTACTTGGGCGTGCAGCGGTGATGTGGGATTCCACCGTATGCTTCCATTATGATTGATCCTGGACACGCTTATACGATGTGGGATTCCGGCACGTGACCGAGGCGGGTTAGATTCGGTTGTTTTATTACCCATGGCCACGCTTATACGATGAGGATTCCGGCATGCGACCATGCATGTACGATTATTACTCACGGGCTAGCTCCCACGAAGACATGTACCTACGATGAGGATTCGGGCATGTTATATTATTACTCCACGGGCTAGCTCTCACGAAGACTGCACCTACGATGAGGGATGCCGAGGGCACGTTATGGCCATGCTTATACGATGAGGGATTCCGGGGCATGCGGCCGCGTTATATATATATATATATATATATGTGTGTGTGTGTGTGTTGTTTATGTTACACCTACAGCTGTCGGCAATGATGTGGGATTCCACGGGCAGGAGATATATATATATATATATATATGTGTTGTATATGTTACACCTACAATTTGTCAGCGATGATGTAGGATTTCACGGCGGGAGATATATATATGTATTGTGTATGTACGCACGACGGTGAGGTGGGATGCCACGCGCGTCACGTGGTTATATTTTACACTTATAGTCGGCGGTGATGGGGATTCCACGCACGCTTTGATATTTGTGTGACTTGATCGCGTTCAGTTGGGCGGGTAGTATATGCGTCCCTCCATACAGGGCCGAATTATGTTATGAAAGATAAGTAAGTTATATGGTAATGAACTTAATGATTTCTCCTAAGTATGTACGTAAGAATTGGCTATAACTCTTAATGGAATGGGAAAAGATAATAAGGTACGATTAAGTTCATAAGGGGTAATGACACGGCAGGATCTGGTATGTACTCTTTATACTTGCCCCTGTCATTCTTTTATGCTGATTATGATACATTTCTTGTACTTTATTTCATTCCATATTCGCAATTTTTGTTATGCGACCCGCCCGAAGCTGCGTTAAATGTCCGCACGTTTAGGTACTACGATTATGGATCCGCGAGCTTAGGATCCTGGTTCAAGATTTTGAGATGGCTCCAATGTTCCGAGTTGTCATGGCTATGTATATTCAGTGCGGCGGGGCCTTGTCCGCCATAGTATGTGTTCAAATCTTAGAGGTGCAGTATTCACGTGTAATTTGGATGGTTAGAGTTGTAATTACATTTTTGATTAGTGTAAGCCCTTTTTGGGTGATTTATATTATGGCAGCCTTATCGGCTTTGCCTTGGTTTTTAAAAAAAAATGTGTTACTTATTTTCCGCAGTTGTTTTGGTGTTGTATGTTTGGAAGGGTGCCCAGGTAGGGCACGATGCGCCTGGTCGTCGTGACAAAAGTGGTATCGAGCGCTTAGTCCTCGGAAAGTGTCTACAGACCGTGTCTAGTAGAGTCTTGATTATCGGTGTGTTGTGCACCACATCTATAATCAGGAGGCTGCAGGACATTTAGGATTGGTTTCCATTCTTCTCACTCTGAGATCGTGTGATAGTGCTGTGTCGTTAGGGTCGTCTCTCCCTAACGAGTTATGTTGATTGCAGCTACGAGAAAGACAGCAGTGACCTAGGAAGGACTATGTGGATTGCGTATCCAGGTTGGTAATGATTATAGTATAGTTGGTATTGTGACATACATCTATACGGAGTTATGTATGAGGGTCAGACACGTGTTGCCTAGAATGATTTTAAATTTCCCGGAGTTGGTAAAGACTAACTAGATACCGGGGAGGTATGGAACAGTTAATGAATTCTCATCAAGGTTTATGTACTATTTTGATATAATTAGGGAATGATGAGCTGTCTGATAGGGTGATGAACCCTTAAGAAGTCATGTTAAGGAACTTAACGGAATGTCATGTTAATAGATTAAGCTGCGTAGTAGGCTTAAGAGAATTGTACGGATGAGGTCCGTATAGAGTAAGTAATGGTTGTTGTGATCAAGACGACACGATCGTGGTATTATGAGAAGTTTTTGTACCCGTTTACTGGGGGACTGGTAAGGTAGGCTTGGAGCATGGAAATTGCGAGCCTAAGAATATTGATAATTGCCGAGACCTTAGATATATAAGGCTTTCTCGGGCAATAAGATTTTAAGTCAGACCAAGGATAAGAGTTAAGTGCGACGCTGAGTCGGGTTGAGGACCTGTTACGGGTTGCCTCATAGCCTGAAATAGAGTGGGATCAGTTGGTAGTAGTTCCACTATGTGACAGGGTCACGAGGGTGCAAGGCCCAAGCCTAGTTAATTGTTTTACGGGTTCGTGGACGCGTTCCACCGGAACCAGGTCGTGAAAGCCAGAAATGGCCTTGTGATGTTTAAAAGAGTGACTCCAAAAGATTGGGGGCCAGAATCGGTATGGAAGTTATGTATGTATGTTAGTATGAGTTGGAAGTACGGAAAGAGTACGACCAGTAAGAAAGATAACAACCAAGTGTAAAGGAATAGAGCCTGAATCCATAAGAACCTTTCGAGGTAACTACACCCGTGAGGGTTTGGGGTAGTGGCGGGTATATGAGAATTGCCCGGTGATTATACAGTCGTCAGACCCTAGTAGACCTAGTAGAGATGATTACGACAGACTTTGAGGTCATTATGAGTATGGACTAGTTGGCTTTGTGAGTGCCAAGGTTGACATCTTAGTATAAGTATTGTTATGTGGCCATGTGTGGCATATGTTGTGTTATACCCCGTATTTCCAGAGTATGTACGTGAGGGCGTACGTACAAAAGTTTAGCCTTAAAAGATTAGGCATAAGACGAATTTGGGCACAACTCACAAAACGAATGGTTTTCCGACGAAACGTTTTACAAAACTTGCGAAGGAAAAATTCCGGCTATGTCATTTATATTTTTTGCGGATTTTTCCGAGAGATGAAACATTTTAGACCAACGGGAGGGTGACACTTGTCACCCTCAAGTGGACGGCCAAGTGGGGCGGATGCCTTGGACGAATGGCATGGTTTTGGGGCCTAAATCTCGGGTCAATGTTTTGTGAGGGATTTGTGGAGTAGGATAGGGTGCACTTGTGCAAATCCCCACCATACACTTGCCTACCACTTGGCTTCATCTTGGCCTTTGAAAGCCCTATAAATACCCCCTTGTGTTGATGAGTTCTTCATCCACAAATCAACTTTCCAAGTCTCCAAAATCCCTCCCCTCTCCTTATAGTTCTCGTCCAAAGCCCTCTTCCCTCCCCCTTGAGAAGGCCTTGGCCGAAACCACTCCCTCCCCCTTTGTAGTGTCCTAGCCGAGACACCCCCCCTTCCCTTGGTATTGCTCTCGTCCAAACATACCCCCTTTGGTAGAAATACTCTCCAAGTATTGTTACTATCCCCAAAATACCTTAGCCAATCCCTTATAGTATTTCCAAAGTTATCTCTATACGTAGAGTCCGGAAATACTACCTTGTATTCCATTAGTCACTAAACGAAACCCTAAGAGAAACTTCATAGTTGGTTGGAGTAGAAAGTAGAAGTTGTGTAGAAACTTCTAAAGGTTTCTTGGAGCGGATTGGAGCGTACAGATTATGAGCTAAACCTCGCTCAGGATCGACTTATATCTTGGATAATATTGGGCTTATCGAGGTAAATAATCTTATCCTGCTATTGTAATTGAAGAATGCATACTATAGAAGTATAGACATAAGTTAAAATACATAGAAGGATATTAAAGAAGAGAATTGAATCAGATTTACATGGAACTGTATTCTGATGAGACTTGTATAGCTTACCGGGTAGGGAAGTGCTGCCCGATTTTCCGTAGAATAGAGAACCCCCTGTTTAGAATATCCTACAGAATAGTCTAGACGTTGATAGACGTATTTGACTATTATAGGTTGATACTCTGCGCGCGACATATTCGACTTGGCAGGTGGATTTCGCCGAGAAGGTATGTGATTCTTCCTACACTCTTGAGCGTGATATTTTAAAGTATATATATAGTACGGTAGACGTACGTGTGTTAACTGAACGTAGCTTTACGGCAATGTCTTTTGACTTAAGCCTGAATAATAAAGATCTTAAAGTCTTTCAAAAGAATTATGAATCAGTTTTGAAAGAAGAAGAATATTTGTTTTTAAACAGAAGCTTAAGAGTTATACTAGCTTTATGGGAAGTTAAGTATAACGACTTAAGAAAGATAAAAGGAACAGTTTACTTATGTGTTTATAAAAGACTTATATTGATTTATGGAAAGTATAATAAGATGGTTTGATAAGTAGACATGATATGATGCTATGTGTGTTAGTGTCTTGTAACGTTTGTATAAGAGGGTATTCTTGTTGTGCTTATGTTGTTTAACGATAAGCTGTTATGTTAGTATTATATCACTCACCTCTTGACATGTTACCGGGGTTGTCGCCTCCGATGCGGGGTAGACTCAAGGCGATGCAGGACCATGATTCCGAATACCTCACGCGGGTCGGGGACCTATGCGAGCTACGAGTTCGTGTTAGTGTGCGGCCTTTATGGTCATGCGGTCTATGTGGCCATGCGGACTACGAGTCGGGGCGATGCGAGGAGTAACTACCCTCGATGCGAGGAATACCTCATGCGGGCCTAGGTGGCTATGCGGACTACGGAGTCGGTGATTAGGCATGCATAATGATACTATGGGCGATTGGCCTGCTCGATCATTCGCGGCCTAGAAAAGACCATTCTGATTTACCTATTGTTGCTCTTGTTTATGATGTGGCACTATGTGCGGTTACATTGGTTGTTTAAATGCATATTTGTAAAATTTGGTTTTAAAATGATATGATTTCATTTAAGTACTTTCTGATTTCACATACTTAGTACTGTTATCGACCTCCGGGGCTGCGTTCATGCCGCAGTAAGGAAAGCAGTGCTAGATCCACATCCTTAGGATCTTTTGCTTTGGTGTCGTGAGCTCCATCTTCTCCGAGGCTCGACTTTTGGGTATGATCTCCTGTTGTGTAGATAGTTTTGTACATTCAGGTATGGCGGGGCCCTGTCCGCCATAGTTGTTTACTTCATTAAGTCCGTAGTCCTATTATGCAGTTGGGATGTAAACCGCGATTTTTATATATATATGCGAAAGGCACCCTTTCTCGAATAAAATGTGTCATTTACAATTGTTTCATGTCTTGTGTTTTTATATTCCGATTACTCGATGTATGACTACTTGGGTGCGGGTAAGGCACGATCCACTGACCGGGCAGTCGTGACAAAAGTGGTATCAGAGCAGTTAATCCTCGGAAAGTGTCTACAGACCGTATCTAGTAGAGTCTTGATTATCGGTGTGTTGTGCACCACACCAATAATCAGGAGGCTATAGGATATTTAGGATTGGTTTCCATTCTTCTCACTCTAAGATCGTGCCTTAGAGCTGTGTTATAAGTTGGACCCCTCTAACGTATTCCTTTTCTGTAACAGTTATGCCTCCACGTAAGGCAACCCGGGCCCAGAAGGGCAAGGCAGCCGAGAGAGCTGCTAGTAGGACACCGAGAGTCACGAGGGCTCAGGCCCAGTCTATACCTGAGACGGCGAGTTCCACGACGCCGGCCCAGCGGGGTTTAGGAGCGCAGCGATGGCGATGAGACCCAAGACTGCACCTCCGACCCACGGCCGGAGCAGATGAGATAGGTTCTGAAGAGATGGCGATTCTTGCCGTGATCGTGGCGAACGTGAGATAAATTTGAATCGCAGCGATTCCAGCTCAAAGAATACCGTGGTTCACCCGAGATCGAGCATTTGCGGCTACGGATTTTCTCGAGTTGTAGCACCAGAGTTCTGGTCGAGGCACGAGGATGATCCGCAGGAGTTCATCCGTCGATTCTGAAGGATCATCACGAGTGATCAAGGCTTGCAGACCGAGTCCGTGGTCTTCGCCATAAAGTGCGTGATACGCAATCGATTGGTTTGATTCGTGGGAGTTATCTCGGGAGAACGCGTCCCGCCTACTTGGGACGAGTTCTCGGAGGCTTTTCTCACTAACTTCTTGCCTCCACAAATGAGGAGGGCACGGGCCGATAGATTTTTGTTGCTGAGACAGAGAGGACGCACTGTTAGGGAGTACAACGTTGAGTTCGATTTGTTGGCTCGATATGTCCCTGCGTTGGTAGCAGATATGGAGGACAGGGTACACCGCTACGTCACCGGGCTAGATGATTATATGGCCGAGTCTTGTGCGAGTGTAGCTCTTCACGAGCATGGACATTACCGCGTCGCGAGCTCACGACCGGGATGCGAGGCGTAGAGGCGACGGGTTGTGACAGCGAAGAAGGCAGGGGCGCAGGTCTTTTGGTAGCTATCGGTGGGCGGCCTCGGCTGATCTAGATTTGCACCACATCCACTCGAGCACTCCTGCTCCGTCTTGGCCACGACAGAGTATTCAGGCGGTTAGGGCCCTGTGACTTGGACTTCGGGGTAGCAGAGTGCTAACCGATCGAGACCACCCGCCGGTGTGGCCGTCACGGTAGATCCCATCTCGAGTTGTGGTCCTACTTCAGAGGTTGCTACACTTGTGGCCAGCAGGCCACTTTGCGGCTTGTCAGGAGCGGCGCGAGTGGTAGGTCGACCTCTGAGTTCTTTCACGGGTCTTCTTTCTCCCTGATTTACTCGCCCGAGGGCAAGGTACTCATGGGCCAGCAGTCGCGTCGCAGGTCGTGGCGGGTCCCGATCTAGCGGTCCTCGAATCGTATTTATGCCTTGTCGGCCGGCAGATCGTGAGGCCTCACCGATGTCATCACGGTACCTTATCGGTTCTGGATTTGATGTGTATGCCTTGATAGATCCGGTTCTACTCATCCTATATATCTCCCCTTATTGCTAGTAGGATAGGGATAGAGCACGAGTCCATAGACCTTTCGAGGTAGCTACGCGCGATGGGTGATTCGGTGGTAGCTCGGCGGGTATATAGGGCTTGTCCAGTGACCATATACAGTCGTCAGACCCTAGCCGACTTGATAGAGTTGGATATGACTGATTTCGACGTGATCATGGGTATGGATTGGCTAGCTTCTTGCTACGCCAATGTAGACTGCAGGGAGAGTAGTGCAGTTCCAGTTTCTGAGGCCGGTTGTTGAGTGGGAGGAACATCAGACGCCAAGGGGTAGGTTTATTTCCTACCTCAAGGTTAGGAATATGGTACAAAAGGGGTATATCTACCATCTCATTCGGGTGTTCGATACTGAGGCTGCGGTACCAGATTTTCATCGATTCCGAGAGTCGAGAGTTCCCGGATGTGTTTCAGACGACCTCCGTATCCCTCCCGAGAGGAGATAGAGTTTTGTATCGATGTCTTTGCGGACACTCGGCCTATTTCCATTCCGCCATACAGAATGACACCTGCCGAGTTGAGAGAGTTGAAGGACCAACTGAGGGATTTGCTGGAGAAGGGCTTCATCAGGCCCAGTGTTTCTCCCTGGGGAGCGCCGGTATTGTTCGTGAAGAAGAAGGACGGGACGCTGCGCATGTGTGTTGATTACAGGTAGCTGAATAAGGTGACCATTAAGAACATATACCCCCTTCCCAGGATTGATGATTTGTTCGACCAGTTGCAGGGTGCGAGATGTTTCTCCAAGATTGATCTGCGATCGGGCTATCATCAGGTGCGTGTTAGAGAGACGAATGTCCCTAGGACTGCATTCCGGACCCGGTACGGGAACTATGAGTTCAGGGTTATGTCTTTCGGGTTGACCAATGCTCCGGCGGTATTCATGGATTTGATGAACCGAGTGTTCAAACCATTTTTGGACACGTTTGTGATAGTGTTCATTGATGATATCTTGGTTTATTCTCGCCAGGCGGAGCGTACGGAGCATTTGAGGCGATCTTGAGAGTTCTCCAGACCAGCTATACGCCAAGTTTTCCAAATGTGAGTTTTGGTTGGCTTCGTGGCTTTTCTTGGGCATATTATCGGTGATGGTATTCGGGTGGATCGGCCAAGATCGAGGCGATCGAGGACTTGGCCTAGACCTCTTACTCCGGCAGTGCGCGATTTTACGGGCCTTGCGAGTTACTATCGGTGGTTCGTGGAGAAGTTTGCTTCTATCTCGCACCATTGACTAGGTGACTCGTAAGCGGCTAAGTTTGATGGTGATGCTTGTGGCGGGGTTTCCGATTCTTGAAGGAGAGACGACCGCCCCCGTTCTTACTCTTCCAGAGGGTCCAGATGGTTATGTTGTGTATTGTGATGCGTCAGGCATCGGGCTCAGTTGTGTGTTGATGTAGCTGGGTAAGGTTATAGCGTCGCACAGCGTCAGCGACTTAAGAAGCATGAGAGGAACTACCCCACCCATGATTTGGAGTTGGCAGCGGTGATTCACGCTTTGAAGATCTGGAGGCACTATTTGTATGGGGTTTATGTGGATATTTATACAGACCACAAGAGCCTCCAGTATATCTTCAGCCAGAGGGAGCTGAACTTACGACAGAGACGGTGGTTAGAGTTACTCAAGGATTACGATGTCGACATCCTGTACCACCCGGGGAAGGCCAATGTTGTGGCAGATAATGTTAGTCGTAGGTCGATGGGGAGTATATCAGATGTGCAGCCAGAGAGGAGGGACATGGTCCGCGAGTTACATCAGTTAGCGAGCCTTGGAGTCCGATTGATTGGTTCTGATAGCAGTGGGGTTTGAGTTCGAGAGGTTGCCGAGTCTTCCATCGTCGAGGAGGTGAAGAGGCAACAGTTTGAGGATCCAGTTTTGACTCGGTATCGTGATACGACTCTTCATGAGGGGAAGGGTCCTTTTGAGGTAGCACCTGATAGGGTGCTAAGGTTTGAGGGCAGGTTGTGTGTTCCAGATGTTTCAGGACTTCAGCAGCAGGTTCTAGGGGAAACACATAACGCGCGTTACTCTATCCATCCGGGGTCGACCAAGATGTACCACGACCTCAGATCTGTGTATTGGTGGGATGGCTTGAAGAGGGACGTTGCAGAGTTTGTAGCTCGATGCCGTGTTGTCGCGGTGAAGGTAGAGCACGAGGCCCGTGGTTTGTTGCGCGATAGAGATCCCGACCTGGAAGTGGGAGGTGATCAACATGGACTTTATCACAGGATTACCTCCCACTCCGAGGAAGCACGATTCTATTTGGGTTATCGTCGACAGGCTGACGAAATCAACCCACTTTCTTCCAGTCAGGACGACTTTTTCGGCTGAGGATTATGCCAGACTTTATATCCGAGAGATCGTCAGACTGCATGGAGTCCCTATTTCGATTATATCGGCAGAGAGCCCGATTTCTGTTAACTCGGAGGTCTTTCGAAAGGTTTAGGGACGCAGTGAGCTCAGTCGCATTCCATCCATGAGCAGACGGACAGCGGAGCGCACTATCCGCACTCTTGAGAATATCTGCGAGCTTTGTTATTGACCGTGTAGCTGGGAGGATCATTTGCCTCTAGTTGAGTTTGCGTATAATAATAGCTACCACTCCAGTATTCAGATGGCGCCTTATGAGGCCTTGTATGGGAGGATGTGTAGATCGCCGATAGGCTGGTTTGATGTAGGCGAGGTACAGTTAGTGGGACCAGATTTGCTGCGTGAGCGATGGATAAGGTGAAGCTTATCCGTGAGGCGATTCTTGGCGACTCGAGTCGGCCAAGTCATATGTAGATCATCGTCGTCGGCATCTAGAGTTTGAGGTTGATGATTGGGTTTTTCTGAAGGTGTCACCCATGAAGGGTGTGATGAGATTCGGGAAGAAAGGGAAACTCAGCCCAAGGTACATTGAGCCGTATCAGATTGTCCGCAGGGTAGGCAAGGTTGCCTATGAGTTGGATCTGCCGTCCGATCTGGAGGCAGTGCATCCGGTGTTTCATGTTTCTATGCTGAGGAGATGTATCGGGGATCCATCTAGGGTGCATCCGATTGACGATGTCCAGGTGACCGAGGTTTTATCGTATGAGGAGATTCCCATAGCGATAATCGATCGTCAGGTTAGGCGTCTGCGGACCAGGGCGTGGCTTCCACAAAGTCTTGTGGCGGAACGAGCTCAGGGAGGAGATGACGTGGGAAGCTGAGGAGGACATGAGGCAGAAGTATCCTCACCTATTCCCCACACCTCCAGGTAACTCACTTTCCTACTTGTAAATTTTTCATTAACATATTTGCTTAAGTGCTGTATTGTGGCCATGTGTGGCATTTGCAAACTATTTTAAGTTGTGGGGGACTTCTTCGTTTCTGTCTTGGGAAGGAACATTCGGGACGAATGTTTCTAAGGAGGGGAGAATGTTATACCTCGTATTTCCAGAGTATGTACGTGAGGGCGTACGTACAAAAGTTTAGCCTTAAAAGATTAGGCATAGGACGAATTTGGCACAACTCACAAAACGAATGGTTTTCCGACGAAACGTTTTACAAAACTTGCGAAGGGAAAATTCCGGCTATGTCATTTATATTTTTTGCGGATTTTTCCGAGAGATGAAACATTTTAGACCAACGGGAGGGTGACACTTGTCACCCTCAAGTGAGCGGCAAGTGGGGCGGATGCCTTGGACGAATGGCATGGTTTTGGGGCCTAAATCTTGGGTCAATGTTTTGTGAGGGATTTGTGGAGTAGGATAGGGTGCACTTGTGCAAATCCCCACCATACACTTTCCTACCACTTGGCTTCATCTTGGCCTTTGAAAGCCCTATAAATACCCCCTTGTGTTGATGAGTTCTTCATCCACAAATCAACTTTCCAAGTCTCCAAAATCCCTCCCCTCTCCTTATAGTTCTCGTCCAAAGCCCTCTTCCCTCCCCCTTGAGAAGGCCTTGGCCGAAACCACTCCCTCCCCCTTTGTAGTGTCCTAGCCGAGACACCCCCTCTTCCCTTGGTATTGCTCTCGTCCAAACATACCCCCTTTGGTAGAAATACTCTCCAAGTATTGTTACTATCCCAAAAATACCTTAGCCAATCCCTTATAGTATTTCCAAAGTTATCTCTATACGTAGAGTCCGGAAATACTACCTTGTATTCCATTAGTCACTAAACGAAACCCTAAGAGAAACTTCATAGTTGGTTGGAGTAGAAAGTAGAAGTTGTGTAGAAACTTCTAAGGGTTTCTTGGAGCGGATTGGAGCGTACAAATTAGGAGCTAAACCTCGCTCAGGATCGACTTATATCTTGGATAATATTGGGCTTATCGAGGTAAATAATCTTATCCTGCTATTGTAATTGAAGAATGCATACTGTAGAAGTGTCACGACCCGAACCCGGGCCCGTGACTGGTGCCTTACCCCGGGCACCCAAGTAGACATACATCAGAGTAATTAGCGGAACATAAAACAAGACATGAAATATCAAGAAGTGTAAAACAGTTATCTGAGAAAACTCGCCTTTCGGCATATATATATAAAATTTAAACCTGAACAGTTACATCCCTTTTACAACTCTGCCCACAACAGTACTACAGACCTCTAAGAATGATATGACAACAATGGCGGGGCGGGCCCGCCATACCCTGAATGTAAGTACCTACAACGACAGGGGACTATACCATCGATAAGCCTCCGAGAAACGGAGCTTCCCAACGCTGAATGATCCTAAGAGCGAGGATCGATGGCGGTGTACCTTTTACTGCGGCATGAACGCGGCCCAAGGAGGTCGCATAACAGTACAGTATGCGGCCCGAAAATACGTAAATGAAATCATAGTAGTCTATATAAAGCAGAGACATGTATGATAACCAAACTACGATTCACAATAAATAAGCAATCGTGTCAAGTCGTGACTCACGCCTCAAAGTCATCACTCAAATATCACTATGGGTCTCACGCCCACAACATCAATCATGCGTGGAATACCTTCCTCACCGCCAGATCTATGATATAAAAGCACCAAAGTACATGAACACGTGTCCCACCTGTGTCATAATAAAACGTCTGCGGGGTAAGTACGGCATAGCCGACTACTAAAACCACAAGTACCAGGTCATAAATCAGATCATGAGATCTGTCTAGACCGCCACATGATCGGCCGCCACTCGCCGCGATATCAAATGTGCGCGTCTAGTCCTGGAACTTCCCGAAGCTCCGCATAGGCCAACATCATAGGCCCGCATGAGGTATTCCCAGCATCGAGGGTAGCTACTCCCGGCGTCGCCTGGACTCGCGATCCGCATAGCCACATGCATCGCGCATGACCATAAAGGCCGCACACTAACCTGAAACTCTCGTAGCTCCGCATAGGTCCCCAGGACCCGCATGAGGTATTCTCGAATCATGGTCCCAGCCCGCCTGAGTCTACCCCGCATCGGAGGGCAGCTTAACCTCCGGGATCATGTCAAGGGTGAGTGGTACAATACCAACATAACGGCTGATCGTTAAACAACTTAAGCGCAATCGAGGGAAACTCCTTTACACAAACATCACAAGATACTAACACACGTAGCATCCTAGCATGATTACTTATCAAATCAACAAGAAAATATTACAAGGCTATCACAAACCAACACAATCAAGTTATTCACACAAGGTACTTTCTACTATATGATTAACAAGATCGGGTTTTTATCCCCAAAGTACTTCATACATTATCTCTTTAAAAGATCCGTTTCTTTCACAAAAGTTACACAATACCCGTAGTATAAAAATAGAGTGACTATCTTCTGAAGTAAATCAAAACACTTCTCTTTGTAAAATCAAGTAACAACATTCTTTTCCAAACGTTCAAGTTTGCCTAATTTCTAATACTCTAGTTTCTCATTTTCGAAAGGTTTTGTAGTTCATAGTATTAATCACTTAATGATATAATTCTCCTTTAAAACGATTTGAGAAACATATGCCTTATATGTGAGTAGGTTATTCTTATTTATAACAATCTTATCAAAGCAGCCATGATCTAGGAAATGTAATATCATTTTGTCTCATCTTAGCTTCTATGCAGATGGAGGTTTCTACTGGTTTTAATAATACTTTAATAGTCAATACATTTCCCTTTATTAGTATTTGTGGTTTGTTCGATACTTATTCGATTTCAAATCAAGAAACATTATTTCTTTTAAAAACCAAGTACTCATTACTCACGAATGAGGTTTCACACTTTTTAACAAAATTCAGATTAATTCAATTAAGTCAAGTCTCTTATCTTTTAAGATCAAGTCTCTTAACTTCTTAAATCAAAAAACCATTTTTTTTATCTTTCTTAAGTCGTTATACCTAACTTCCCATAAAGCTAGTATAACTCTTTAAGTTTTAAAACCAAGTATTACTCTTCTTTCAAAAAGGTTTCTTAATCCTCTTGAAATACTTCAAGATTCTTATTATTCAGGCTTAAGTCAAAAGACATTGCGTCAACTACGTTCGATTAACACACGACGTCACCGTACTATATATATATTCTTTTAAAATATCATGCTCAAGAGGATAGGAAGAATCACATACCTCATGACGATTATCGACTATTAGCAAAAGCGCCCACGGCTATAACCCGGCTAGCCTTGTCCACCTTTCAAGTAGTACACGCTACGCAGTAACATTCAACCTATAAAGGTTATATAAGTCTATCAACTTCTACATTAATATTCTTCCGATGTGATTTGATTCAAGTCTTTTACGTAATATCCTTCTATTACGGTTCAATTCTCTTCTATGAATCTTATATTCATTTCTATACAACTACAGTATGTAATTTCCAATTACAATAGAAGGATAGGATTATTTACCTCGGTAAGCCCAAAATTATCCAAGTTTAATGTCGATCCTGAGCAACGTCTAGCTCCTACTCCCGGTGCTCCAACCCGCTCCAAACAACCCTTAGAAGTTCTACGAAACTTCTTCCTAATACTTGAACCAACTGTGAAGATTGTCCTGAGGGTTTCGTTTAGTAGTGAAGGGAAGTATAATAGTATTTCTGGGCTTTTAGTATAAGTGTAACCTTGGAATACTACAAGGTATTTGGGCCAAGGTATTTTAGAATAGTAACAATACTTGGAGAGTATTTCTACCAAGAGGGGGGGTAGTATTTTACGAGACAACTCAAGGTAGGGGAGAGGGTACTCTCGGCCAAGGCCACTAGGAGGGGGGGGGGGTGGTGTACCCCTCGGCCAAGGGCCTTCTCAAAGGGGGAGGGGGGAGAGGTTTGGACGAAAACACTACACTAAGGGGGAGAGAGCTTTAAAGACTTAGAAACTATTTTAGGATGAAGAAGTCTTCAACTAAGGGGGGGGGGGGGGTATTTATAGGACAACCAAGGGCCAAGATCAAGCCAAGTGGTAGGCAAGTGTAGGGTGAGGATTCATCCATGTGTACCTTATCCATCTACCACATCAACTATCACAAATATCCTACCTAACCTAAGCCTTCAAATCGTCCATTTGCCGCCCCAAATAACGTCCAATATGAGGGTGACACATGTCACCCTCCCGTTGGTCCAAAATATTTCATCTCTCGGAAAAATCCGCAAAAAATATAAATGACATAGCCGGAATTTTCCGCCGCAGTTTTGTAAAACGTTTCGTCGAAAAACGATTCCTTTCGGTAGTTGTGAACAAAATTTTCGGCCCTTGCCTACTTTAAGGCTCAAACTTTTCTACGTACGTCCTCACGTACATACTCTGGAAAATACGGGGTATAACATTCTCCCCTCCTTAGAAACATTCGTCCCGAATGTTCCTTCTCAAGACGGATAACGATGAAGTTCCTCTTAACTTAAACAAGTTGTCAATGCCACACATGGCCACAAAATAACACACGCTCCAATACTTAATCCAAGTCTACGAGGAATCACCTCTAACATCACAAAAACTCCCACCCAAGGGCTAAATGATACTCCCTTCGCACCTTCACTTTACAAAAGAAAAGATCACATCTATGTTCTTAACACATGCTCGTTTATTCCCTTACTCGTCATACCCTTCTCGTACACTCGAACTCTTTCTCATAACTTACCACATTCCTGTTACTGCTTCAGTTTCCAAAACTCTGGGTTACTACTTCCAACTTGGTCATCATTACTGGGAACAATCTGGATGGATCTTTGATACTTTCTCGAACATAACAACACGAAAGACTGGACGCACTGCCTCCCGCGTTGGACGGCAATGCCAACTATAGGCAACATGGCCTATCCTCCAAAGGATCTGAAAACGCTCCAAGTACCTCAGGTTAAGTTTCCTCAGTTTTCCAAAACTCATCACACCCTAGCCACATTCTGCTGACACAGGTATGAACCAACAATCTGAACCTTGCCAATATCGAACCAATCGACCGGAAACTTACACTTCCGCCCCTACAAGGCTTCATAAGGCGACATCCGAAAACTGAAATGGTAGCTATAAAACACTCCCTCAACAGGAGACAACAATCCTCATAGCTACCCCTGAAATCCAAACACTGGCCCGAGGATGAATGTGATACGGAGACTCACCTGAGTTCCTAACCCTGCCTGGTAAAATTTCCAGAAAAAGAAATAGCCGTAACCTGGGCTCCACTGCCTGTCATAAGGTGAAAGTAGGTACCTCGTGCAGCCTTACAACCTTCCTGATATAACCTCTCGCATAACTCTCTGCCGAGTAAACGGTCCTGACTGAAAGACAAGATGGGCCGACCTCGCCGGCGACTCTGGTCGAATCGTCCACGAACTCGTCGATGGTTAACTAAACTTGGGCCTAACACCTCATGACCCCACCACCTGGCGGGACCACCACAAACCGACCCGCACCAAACAGGCTGCGGGTTGACCCGCGACATGGCCTCAACCCGACCCACTATCGCACAAAACTCTTGTTCCCCGATCCGGAACAATCTCACTATCGAGTCACAAAACCTAGTGGTCTTCTTAGCTCAACTACCCTCTTTCATATCATACCACTCAGGGATTTATCACACAAATATATCTCACGTGCACTATGCACTCTGATAAGGGTCAAACATAAAAATACATCTTTTACTCGAGATGGCCTTTCTTCTAAGGTCTCCACGTATAAAACTCTAAGGCTCCCACTTTCTCTATCCCCCAATCTTACCCGGTTATCTAACCATGATTTCTAATCACAATTAACACATTGCTATGTGAACATAACATTTAAGGTATACTCAACTTATTATACGTACTAATCTCTAGAGGATTAAGGATCTACCTGTATCTACTGCTTCACTACCCTCTGTCGTTCCAATCAATCACGCCTGCGTATAAGCATAACAAGTTGTCGAAGAAATACGACACTCCCACAATGACACTTACCACAACGGCCACACCGGGTGGGGTGGCCTCTCTGCTAACACCCCTCTCTCGAACTCTGAATCCATGGCGATCTGGTAGGTGAGTCCTCCTACTTGCATTCCTCTACTAGGACACCCTTTCGACACACGTGGCCACGGCGGGTAGGTAAAACAAGTACCAACTAAAAAAGCGACATTCCCGGGATGGCGTGCATCGCTGAACACTGGGAAAAGCCCGACTCGGGCTGGAACCTACGTATAGCTGCGAACCAGAAGCCCTGGAGTTCTGACCAACTCCTGCATACTCCGAACGTCCTGAAGTCTGTGGAGGACCACTCTGCACTGGTGGATGTGCATATCTAATCTGCTGCTGGGGCGGTTTGCCCTGAAAGTTACCAAAAGATCCTGCCGATCGGGCCCTCTTCTGCTGTCCCTGATTAATCTGTCGATTTCTACGTTTCTCGGCCTGCTGCGCATAGCGTACAGGCCATGCTCGGCTTTTCAAGAGCTACTCTTGCACAACCCTCTCTTAGATAGTTATCAAGACCCGTGATAAAGCGATACATCATACTCTCTGGTAGCTACATCCTTAGCTAGTAACAGGGCCGTCTCTTTGCAATCTATACTTTCTGCTGGCCGTGGGCCCGAAGGTTCGAATATCATGGCGCATGAGCTTCTGCCCGTGCTAGACTCTGCTTTGAAATTGGCGGCGTGAGAACTCCCCGAATGAAGCACCACCCCAGGTGATGATTGGGCCTGTGCCCTAGTAACCCTCTGTACTTTACTCGCAGCTCCCTCGGCTGCCTTGCCCTTCTGGGCCCGGGTTGCCTTACGCGGAGGCATAATGGTAAGGGAAAGGAATACGTTAGAGGGGTCCAACTTATAACACAGCTCTAAGCACGATCTCAGAGTGAGAAGAATGGAAACCAATCCTAAATATCCTATAGCCTCCTGATTATTGGTGTGGTGCACAACACACCGATAATCAAGACTCTACTAGATCTGATGCAGTAGACACTTTCCGAGGATTAACTGCTCTGATACCACTTTTGTCACGACCCGAACCCGGGCCCGTGACTGGTGCCTTACCCCAGGCACCCAAGTAGACATACATCAGAGTAATTAGCGGAACATAAAACAAGACATGAAATATCAAGAAGTGTAAAACAGTTATCTGAGAAAACTCGCCTTTCGGCATATATATATAAAATTTAAACCTGAACAGTTACATCCCTTTTACAACTCTGCCCACAACAGTACTACAAACCTCTAAGAATGATATGACAACAATGGCGGGACAGGGCCCCGCCATACCCCTGAATGTAAGTACCTACAACGACAGGGGACTATACATGATAAGCCTCCGAGAAACGGAGCTTCCAACGCTTGACGTGATCCTAGAGCGAGGATCAATGGCGGTGTACCTTTTACTGCGGCATGACGCAGCCCGAAGGAGGTCGATAACAGTACCAAGTATGCGGCGAAAATCGTAAATGAAATCATAGTAGTCTATAAAAATAGGAGACATGTATGATAACCAAACTACGATTCACAATAAATAGCGATCATGTCAAGTCGGGGACTCACGCCTCAAAGTCATCACTCAAATATCACTATGGGTCTCACGCCCACAACATCAATCATGCGTGGAATACCTTCCTCACTGCCGTGATCTATGATATAAAAGCACCAAGTACACATGAACACGAGTCCCACGTGTCATAATAAAACCGTCTGGGGTAAATGCGAAGGCATAGCCACTACTAAAACCCACAGTACCAACAGGTCATAAAGCGTATCATGAGATCTGTCTGACCGCCACATGATCGGCCGCCACTCGCCCAGATATCAAATGTGCGCGTCTAGTCCTGGAACTTCCCGCAGCTCCGCATAGGCCAACCTTATAGGCCCGCATGAGGTATTCCCCGCATCGAGGGTAGCTACTCCCTGGCATCGTCCTGGACTCGCAGTCCGCATGGCCACATAGACCGCATGACCATAAAGGCCGCACACTAACCTGGAACTCTCGTAGCTCCGCATAGGTCCCCAGGACCCGCATGAGGTATTCTCGAATCATGGTCCCAGACCGCCTGAGTCTACCCCGCATCGGAGGGCAGCTTAACCTCCGGGATCATGTCAAGGGTGAGTGGTACAATACCAACATAACGGCTGATCGTTAAACAACTTAAGCGCAATCGAGGGAAACCCCTTTAGACAAACATCACAAGATACTAACACACGTAGCATCCTAGCATGATTACTTATCAAATCAACAAGAAAATATTACAAGGCTATCACAAACCAACACAATCAAGTTATTCACACAAGGTACTTTCTACTATATGATTAACAAGATCGGGTTTTTATCCCCAAAGTACTTCATACATTATCTCTTTAAAAGATCCGTTTCTTTCACAAAAGTTACACAATACTCGTAGTATAAAAATAGAGTGACTATCTTCTGAAGTAAATCAAAACACTTCTCTTTGTAAAATCAAGTAACAACATTCTTTTCCAAACGTTCAAGTTTGCCTAATTTCAAATACTCTAGTTTCTCATTTTCGAAAGGTTTTGTAGTTCATAGTATTAATCACTTAATGATATAATTCTCCTTTAAAACGATTTGAGAAACATATGCCTTATATGTGAGTAGGTTATTCTTATTTATAACAATCTTATCAAAGCAGCCATGATCTAGGAAATGTAATATCATTTTGTCTCATCTTAGCTTCTATGCAGATGGAGGTTTCTACTGGTTTTAATAATACTTTAATAGTCAATACATTTCCCTTTATTAGCGCTGCTGTGGTTTGTTCGATACTTATTCTGATTTCCGAAATCAGTAAAACATTATTTCTTTTAAAAACCAAGTACTCATTACTCACGAATGGGGTTTCATACTTTTTAACAAAATTCAGATTAATTCAATTAAGTCAAGTCTCTTATCTTTTAAGATCAAGTCTCTTAACTTGTTAAATCAAAAAACCATTCTTTTTATCTTTCTTAAGTCATTATACCTAACTTTCCATAAAGCTAGTATAACTCTTTAAGTTTTAAAACCAAGTATTACTCTTCTTTCAAAAAGGTTTCTTAATCCTCTTGAAATACTTCAAGATTCTTATTATTCAGGCTTAAGTCAAAAGACATTGCCGTACAACTACGTTCAGTTAACACACGTACGTCTACCGTACTATATATATATTCTTTTAAAATATCATGCTCAAGAGGATAGGAAGAATCACATACCTCGCGACGATTATCGACTATTAGCAAAACGCTCCACGACTATAACCCGGCTAGCCTTGTCCACCTTTCAAGTAGTACACGCTACTCGCAGAACATTCAACCTATAAAGGTTATATAAGTCTATCAACTTCTACATTAATATTCTTCTGATGTGATTTCAGTTCAAGTCTTTTCTGTAATATCCTTCTATTACAGTTCAATTCTCTTCTATGAATCTTATATTCATTTCTATACAACTACAGTATGTAATTTCCAATTACAATAGAAGGATAGGATTATTTACCTCGGTAAGCCCAAAATTATCCAAGTTTAATGTCGATCTTGAGCAACGTCTAGCTCCTACTCCGGGTGCTCCAACCCGCTCCAAACAACCCTTAGAAGTTCTACGAAACTTCTTCCTAATACTTCAACCAACAGTGAAGATTTTCCTTAGGGTTTCGTTTAGTGACTGAAGGGAAGTATAATAGTATTTCTGGGCTTTTCGTATAAGTGTAACCTTGGAATACTACAAGGTATTTGGGCCAAGGTATTTTGGAATAGTAACTATACTTGGAGAGTATTTCTACCAAGGGGGGGGGGGTAGTATTTTACGAGACAACTCAAGGTAGGGGGGGGTACTCTCGGCCAAGGACACTAGGAGGGGGGGTGTACCCCTCGGCCAAGGGCCTTCTCAAAGGGGGAGGGGGAAGGCTTGGACGAAAACACTACACTAAGGGGGAGAGAGCTTTAAAGACTTAGAAACTATTTTAGGATGAAGAAGTCTTCAACTAAGGGGGGGGGGGGGGTATTTATAGGACAACCAAGGGCCAAGATCAAGCCAAGTGGTAGGCAAGTGTAGGGTGAGGATTCATCCATGTGTACCTTATCCATCTACCACATCAACTATCACAAATATCCTACCTAACCCAAGCCTTCAAATCGTCCATTTGCCGCCCCAAATAACGTCCAATATGAGGGTGACACATGTCACCCTCCCGTTGGTCCAAAATATTTCATCTCTCGGAAAAATCCGCAAAAAATATAAATGACATAGCCGGAATTTTCCCTTCGCAAGTTTTGTAAAACGTTTCGTCGAAAAACGATTCCTTTCGGTAGTTGTGAACAAAATTTTCGGCCCTTGCCTACTTTAAGGCTCAAACTTTTCTACGTACGTCCTCACGTACATACTCTGGAAAATACGGGGTATAACAAGAAGTATAGACATAAGTTAAAATACATAGAAGGATATTAAAGAAGAGAATTGAACTGTACTTACATGGGTGTATTCTGATGAACTTGTATAGCTTAGGGTAGGGAAGTGCTGCCCGATTTTCCGTAGAATAGAGAACCCTCTGTTTAGAATATCCTACAGAATAGTCTAGACGTTGATAGACGTATTTGACTATTATAGGTTGATACTCTGCGCGCGACATATTCGACTTGGCAAGTGGATTTCGCCGAGAAGGTATGTGATTCTTCCTACACTCTTGAGCATGATATTTTAAAGTATATATATAGTACGGTAGACGTACGTGTGTTAACTGAATGTAGCTTTACGGCAATGTCTTTTGACTTAAGCCTGAATAATAAAGATCTTAAAGTCTTTCAAAAGAATTATGAATCAGTTTTGAAAGAAGAAGAATATTTGTTTTTAAAACAAGAAGCTTAAGAGTTATACTAGCTTTATGGGAAGTTAAGTATAACAACTTAAGAAAGATAAAAGGAACAGTTTACTTATGTGTTTATAAAAGACTTATATTGATTTATGGAAAGTATAATAAGATGGTTTGATAAGTAGACATGATATGATGCTATGTGTGTTAGTGTCTTGTAACGTTTGTATAAGAGGGTATTCTTGTTGTGCTTATGTTGTTTAACGATAAGCTGTTATGTTAGTATTATATCACTCACCTCTTGACATGTTACCGGGGGTTAAGCTGCCCTCCGATGCGGGGTAGACTCAGGTGGTCTGGGACCATGATTCGAGAATACCTCATGCGGGTCCAGGGGACCTATGCGGAGCTACGAGAGTTCCAGGTTAGTGTGCGGCCTTTATGGTCATGCGGTCTATGTGGCCATGCGGACTACGAGTCCAGGACGATGCCGGGGAGTAGATACCCTCGATGCGAGGAATACCTCATGCGGGCCTAGGTGGCCTATGCGGACTACGGGTGTCCAGTATTAGGCATGCATAATGATACTATGGGCGATTGGCCCTGCTTCGATCATTCGCAGCCTAGAAAAGACACATTCTGATTTACCTATTGTTGCTCTTGTTTATGATGTGGCACTATATGCGGTTACATTGGTTGTTTTGCATATTTGTAAAATTTGGTTTTAAAATGATATGATTTCATTTAAGTACTTTCTGATTTCACATACTTAGTACTGTTGTCTTGACCTCCCGGAGAGGCTGCGTTCATGCCGCAGTAAGGAAGCAGTGCTAGATCCACATCCTTAGGATCTTTTGCTTTGGTGTCGGGAGCTCCATCTTCTCGGAGGCTCGACTTTTGGGTATGATCTCCTGTTGTGTAGATAGTTTTGTACATTCAGGTATGGCGGGAACCTGTCCGCCATAGTTGTTTACTCTTAGAGGTGTAGTCCTATTATACAGTTGGGATGTAAGCGCGATTTTTATATATATGCCGAAAGGCACCCTTTTCTCAGATAAAATGTGTCTCATTTACAATTGTTTCATGTCTTGTGTTTTTATATTCCGCTGATTACTCTGATGTATGACTACTTGGGTGCCCGGGTAAGGC
Organism: Przewalskia tangutica; assembly: GCA_029844215.1. Classification (NCBI taxonomy): domain Eukaryota; kingdom Viridiplantae; phylum Streptophyta; class Magnoliopsida; order Solanales; family Solanaceae; genus Przewalskia; species Przewalskia tangutica. Next base: position 54,323,611 of record CM056722.1, on the reverse strand, counting down.
ACCAGTCACGGACCCCGGAACGGGTCGTGACATGTTGTATGAAGGGTGTAGTAAAAGGAGACTACGTCGCTATCCAATTAGATTGGACTCCGAAAGAACATTCGGGGACGAATGTTTCTAAGGGGGGAAGAATGTTACACCCCGTAGCTCCAGGACATGTTTAAGAGAATGTACGTAAGGAACTCCAGACTTGAAAATGGTACGAAAGGAAGAATTGTTTTTCCGACGGAAAATCTTCCGAACGTCGGAAAAGAGAAATGTTCGTTGAGGAGAATTGGATTCTCAAAATGCATTATTTGTAGAGTATGGTACTTATTACCCTTATGGAAATTTATTTTTATGGATTTGGTCACATGGGGCCCACCCGAGGAATTTTACGTTTTGTGGGGCCCACGAGGGTTACAAAATTTTATGGACGAATGGGAGGGCGACACGTGGCACCCCTCCCACATGGCTTGGTCGAATTAATGCAAGGGTATTATGGTCATTGACCATGATAGAAGACCAAGTCTTGCTAATTAAAGAGCTTGATATTGTTGACTAAGTCAAGAGCCACTTGGCTTGATCCCTTCCATCCAAATTTAACATGTGTTGTAATCTAGACCCTCCAATGTGTTATATAAACATACTAGTAGCAAGACAAGGCTATTTTACACTTAGAAAATTTGAAGAACATTTGTTCTAGCATTACAATGCTCTCGGGTTAGGGGTCATTTTCAAGACAAAAAATTTCAATTGTTGTCCAATATTCACAAGACTTTAACCCAAGGTCCCTAAGGGTATTGTAAGGATATCTCAATAGAAAGATTTCGGAAAAACCGCATTTTTACGTTAGTAGCAAGGCGAAAACCCAAGGTGTTCTTCAACTTTGAAGTTGAAAATTGAAGAGGAGTTTGTCACAAGCTTCTAAGGGTTGCAAAATAGCGGATTGGAACGTCAAGAAAATGAGTTGGAGTTGCTAAGGATCGACTTAGGGTTTTGGATCATTTTGAGCTTAAGGAGGTAATAATCTCCGTCTTGCTATTAAAATTCAAGATTTCATGTTGTAGTAGTTAGAAATGATCATGTGGATTATATTATGAAGAATGATATGTGTTATGGAATATTTGGATGGAATCCGAAAAGTTGCATGATTTAGCCTTTAAGATTTCAATTCAATTGGATTATTAGTTTAATCGTCACATGTTATATACGGAAGGAATTATAATTGTTAACTTGTTTAAGACTATATAACATGTTAGGCCTAAGAACTTGGATTGAAAAGGAATTGGAAAGTTTGATAAGTTGTTGCACCTTTTGGCCGAAAATGGCATTGTATTGTGGACTAGTTTGATATCAATTGTGGGGCGGAATTTTACACGTCTTGTAGGCGTGTAATCCCCTATTGTTAACTACATTGTTGAGCCTTAATGTGGCGTGTTTGGTTATTGTATTCGGCCTTGAAAAAGGTGGCAAAGTATGTAGAAACAAAGGAAGTGCTGTCCGATTTTTCGTAGAATTTAGTGACTTAGCACTTAGAATATTCTACGTTCGAAGCTAGAGGTTAATGGACGTATTATGGACATTTTAGGTTGAAGTACCAAGTATAGCGGATTCTACTTGAAGGATGGAATAGCTATCAGGGTTGAAGTACTTTGGAGCATTTTGCTAATTGTCGATAATCGTCGCGAGGTATGTGAACCTCTTCTTTCTTTAGACATGATTCTATGTATGGAATATACACGTGGTATTATTTCATGATTCCTTCTACTCTTAGAAGTTAAGAAGTATGTATGTTGATTTACTCTACGTAAGGGTTATGTCTAAGTTATCCTAAGTTCTTACCAAGTCTTATGGGGGATGTTGGTAAGAGTCGTTAGGAGGTATTTTGGAGCCAAGTTGACTTGGCTAAGTTACGGCACAAATGAGAATAAGTATCGAACAAGCCACTGCAGCGTTAATAAAGGAAAATGTAATGACAATCAATTAAGTTAAAATGAGTAGAATTCTCCATCTGCATAGAAGCTAAGATAAAACAAAATTGTATTACATTTTCTAGATCATGGCTACTTGATTAAGATCGTTAGAAATAAGTATAACTTATTCACAACGCACCAATGTATATGTTACTTAACTTATAAGAATTTACGTATGAAGTTTTAAGACTATGGATCTCAAATTCTTAAAAGTTAAGAGACTTTATTTTTCAAGTTATGGGACTTGATTCTTTTTTTTTAGGTAAATGCAAATATTATTACTAATAACGAAAAGGAAGTGGCTACAATCAGTTGTTGAGGTATCTCAAGCCTCAACGTAATGCAAACAAGAAGTGATAGAGGGGAGGGGTGGTCACTCAAAAGGTGCCATTACAAGAGGGGATTAAATCATAGAGAACTCTATAAGATGTTGTTTTGATTCTTGCAATGACCTCTTCTGCCGGAAAGCTTGTGCCTTCAAAGAGCATTGTGTTTCTTGCCCTCCAAATCTCATAAACCATTATGCAAAAAGTAAGCAAAATAGCTTTGGCTCGGATGCTTTTCCCGCGGTGTTCTTTCTTAATCCATTTAAGGGAGCTTTCAACAGTTGTCATATCTCTTCTAATACCCAACCAATCTTTTATGCTCTTCCAAATCATGTGTGTATAGGGGCAGGCAAAGAAGAGGTGTTCCCTTGTTTCATTAGCTTGCTTGCAGAGCCCGCAAGATTTATCCTCCAAGTTGAGAAATGATAGAGTATCCTTTGTAGCTAACCGCTTTCTGCAATTTAGCCACATAGTAAAAGAGAATTTGGGAGGAATGAAGCCTTTCCAAATTTGTGACATCCAAGGCTTTTTAGCTTGCGGAGTCATGAGATATCATACACGAGGCTTGAATCAAATATACCGTTGGCACAACATTTTGTAAAGCCGTCAATAGCATCACCATGGCTACCAAAGATAGAAATAAATTTGTCGCGAATCCCACAAATATTTTTGAATAAGGGGGAGTCCCTAGGACGTACCTCATAGTCCCAAATTGTAATACCTCTCAAATAGTGGCTATTGATCCATTGGACCCAAAGAGAATCAGCTTCCGTGTGAGTTTGCCAAATCGTCTTGGATAGCAAGGCATGATTCCATTCCTTGATGTTCATAAGACCCAAGCCACCTTCAGTTTGAGGTAAGCAAATGATATCCCAAGCAACTCTTGGTGGTTTCCCTCCCCATAAGAACTGAATACAAGCAGACCGTACCTTGTTGATAATAGTGGCCGGGATAGGAAGTGCCCGGAACCAAAAGCTCTCAACCCCTTGGACAACCGACCTGATTAGTTCCAGCCACCGTAAGAAAGGGTGTGATGCCCCGTTCTGAATGTAATTCGAAATAGCACTAGTGAATGGGGCAAATTGATCCGAGACTGAAATTGGGGACAAAGGGATCCCCAGTATAAATCTGAAAGCTTCCAATGGCGAAACCCACTCTGGACAATATCAAGTGTGGTAATAAAATGCATTCCCGCTAAGTAGACAGAGGATTTAGATGGGTTAAGAGTTAATCCTGAGGCAGCCTCCAACTCTTCCAGACAATTCATAAGAATCCCAACTGAAGATATATCTCCTTTGGCAAAAAACATGAGGTCATCCGCGAATGCCAGATGAGTAATGCCCAATTTCTTACACTTTGGAAAATATGTGAAAGCTCTTGCCTCAGCCTTCATTTTAAGCAGCCTTGAGAGGTATTCCATGCACAAGATAGGATCACCTTGTCTTAGGCCGCGCTTTCCTTTGAAGTATCCATGTAGCTCACCATTGATAGAAAGGGAGAAGGAGGTTGAGCTAACACATTCCATGATCCATCTTGTAAATCATGCGGAAATTTTAGACTTCTTAGTACCAATTCGAGGAAGCTCCAAGAGGCGTATCGAATGCTTTCTGAAAGGTCCACCATAAGCATACATCTTGGTGAGACTCTGGCTCTATTAAATCCTCTCACAAGCTCTTGTGCCACATATACGTTGTCCATCATGTTTCTTCCTTTCACAAAAGCCCCTTGGGATTTGTCAATGAGAGAAGGAAGGATCAATGCCATTCTGTTAGCTAGAATCTTTGTGATGATCTTATAGATCACATTAGTCAATCCGATGGGCCTGAAATAATTTACCTTGGGATTATGATCAGTCTTTGGTAGCAGGGTAATGATGGTATGATTTACCTGCTTCAAAAGAACTCGATGAGAAGAACTCTTGGACACATCTTACAACATCATGGCCCACATCTTTCCATCTATTCTTGAAGAAAGCGGTAGTATAACCATCTGGACCGGTGCCTTGTCATTGCCTATATCGAGAGAGCTTCCCAAATCTCCTTTGGGGTGATGAAATGCAAAAGTCAGTAATCTCTCTTCTTCACTCGACTTTGGGCCATAGTTGAACAACGGGATCAAAGTTGGTAGTGGGTCGGGAAGTACCTAATAGATCTTTGTAAAATTCAACAAGCAACTTCCTAACTTCTTACGGTGATGTAGTGATAGTACCATTAGCTTTAACAAGAAAGTTAATGGAGTTCACATTACTCCTTTTGATCAAGCTATGAAAGTATTTGGAACATCTATCACTTCCAATCAAGTGTTTCGTCTTGACTTACGCCTTATGAAGTGTCTTTCACTTCCATGAAGTGTTTGCTCTAGCTCTTGAGGACTTAACCTTGGCTTTAAGCTCCTCATCAAAGGGATTTTCCATGTGTGCATTGATAGCCTCCTTGAACTCTATGTTTGCCCGTTTTGCTCTTTGTTCGATACCTCCAAAGTCACTTATGTTCAAAGCCCTTAAAGGTTGCTTCAAGGCTTTCAATTTGGAGGCAAGGACGAATTGGGCAGTTCCCAATATGTTTTGTCTCCAACATGAAGTCATAATGTTCTCAAATTTGGGTGAAAGCCACATATTCATGAACTTGAAAGGGCGTTTCCCAACATTATAGGATGCAATAATCGTGGCTATCACAGGACAGTGGTCCGAGACAGGTTCCATAGGCATGAAATTGGTCGTGCATTCTAGGGTCAAATCACTCCAATTTTGATTCATCAACACTCTATCAAGCTTAGACCAAATCGAACCATTTGTCCAAGTGTAGAAGGAACCGGAAGAAGGAGCGTCTTCTAGTCCATGAGAATTCCTGAAATCTCCAAGATCCCTAAGTGCATAAGGCGTGAGAGGAGGACCCCCCACCTTATCATTAGGGTTGCAGTAAGTGTTGGAATCTCCCATAATCATCCAAGGCTTAGTGATGCCAACGCCCAAGTGAGAAAGGTGATGCCAAAGCATCCTTCTATCCGAGATGCTATAGACCGGGTACACAAATGTGGCAGGAAGGACACTTGTGTTATATTGCAACTTGCTGGACATGGATATCTTTGAGAGTCCATACCAAGCACTTCGCAACAAACCTGGATGGATCCCAAAGTAATAGCATTCTCACCTCCAATGAATTCCAAATTTGAGCAATACTTCCACGCTTTGAATCTTTGAGTAGAAAGACTGTCCTTGGCGAGATAGCTTAGTTTCCAAAAGACAAATCATAGCGCGTCATGCTGTTTTGTGATACTACACACTAGAGCTTGCGTGGCTGCCTATCCCTTTGTCCGCAAAGACCACAGACATTCAACAAAGTATTTTCATTAGGAAACAAAAGAGGTTTTATTAGCACCTCCGCTTAGCGCCTTCGCTTTCCCACGCTTTTGGCCCATTCTTTTGGACAAAACCTCTTGCCATCCATCATCTTTGTTCTTTGGAAGCCATAGCTTGTGTACCAGCCAAGCTATGTTCCCAGCGTTCAAAGTTAACGTTACTTGACACAAGGTGAGCCTTTTCCGTAGCATTGTATGTAACTTCATCCAATGAAGGTTGCGGGTTCATAGGCATCTCGAGAATCAGAATGTTTTGACTCACCCTCATCCTAACATGTTGTGTACTGCCATTGTGAGAATTAGGCGGTGAGGACTTTGCTAGAGAATCCCAAACATGATGGGCGAATGACCCAAAGCAGAGGACGCGGCGTGTGATACTTCTCCCAAGCTTAGGTACGGGAGGTGTTGTGTGCTCGGTTTCTTCAATGTCCATCAAGTTATCGGCATCTACGGGATGTTGAGAAGTTGGTGGATGAGGAGGAGGGTTGGTTCCACGTACCTTTGTTGACCTTCAAACGAGTAGAATCATCCTTGTTGTTAGGGGTACCTCGATTATTGCGTGTTTTGGAGCTTCTTCATTGTTGACATCATCCTCGACTTCCTACACTTCAAATGGTTGTGTCAAAAGCCGCAATGATAGCAAAAGTCCGGGTAATTCTCATAGTTTACCCTTTGAGTATACCTTCTGTTATCGGGGAGTTTGACGACAAAATCCATTATCGGCTCCTTGCTAACATCTACTTCCACTAGAACTCTTGCATAGTTCATTTTAGACTTTTCCTTAGTATATTGGTCAGTGTAAAGAGGTTTTCCTACACGTGAAGCAATCTTACTAAGGCACGTTACCTCAAATAGAAAGGGAATGTCAGGAAAGTGACCCAAATAGGAATGTCCATAAACAAATCATCCGTTATAAGAACTCCTTTATTGATAGCCTTGAGCATCATGGTTTTCCCGTACACCATATAAGGGCCTCCGTGAAGTACATTAGTGCGCTCTTCCTCGTCATGAATTTGAACAACATCCACCTTTGCCATATGGTATAATCTGACATTTAACTCCCATCATTTCACAATCGTATTCAATGCTTCTCTTCAGGAAAGGACTCGTGAAGCAACCTATTAGGCAATAGCCCCAAGTTTCTATGAAAGGAACTTCATCCTCGGCTTCTATATCTACTTAGCCCTTGTTGTTCAATAAATTGTAACTTCATACCTTTTGCCTCAATCTAGTTCCATGAGACTCAGCGTAAGACTTTTTAGGAGGGAAGGGACCTTTGCCATGGTTTGGGGGAAGATTGTTATGAGTTGTGGCCGTGGTAGGGATATGATGTGGTTTAGAAGATGCATTAGTGTGTAAATAATTGGGAGGTATATCTGGAGGTATAGGCGAGGAGGAAGGGTAGAAGGAGTGAGCTTGGGCATGATAGAAGAGATGATTTGCGTGCCATTTGGGAGGGTAGGGAATTTGTGTTGGTTTTCAGAAGGAATAGAAGGAAGAGGAGATAGAAGGGGTGAGGTGTTGTGTAATTCAGGAAGTAGTGAAGTGGTATTAGATGAGAGAGGGGGGATGTTTAAGACTCTACTCGAATCCGAGGAAGTGTTAAAGACGAAAGGAGTGTTGTGATTCTTGAGATTGCCTCCACTTAGCAAACTAGCTAAAGTAGGGAAGGCTTCATTTGTGACACTTAAAGAAATCTGGGGTTGTTGTCTTGAATCACGAGAGGGCACTTTGAATCCCGCATCATTCAATGCTGACCCCTCGGCTCTCGCATTATTGATGGTTATGGAGTTCCTAGGCTCCTTGGACATAGAAATAGCTTTGTTTCTCACAATTGACTTGGCTCTTTGTGTAACGTGAGTAGTCAATGCCCCTAGATTATCCCCCTGATTCGTCTTGGAAATAAGACCATCATAAAGTCCCGGTGTTATGAGTGAGTCGTTGGTACCCGCCTCATAAATGTGCGACGCCTCGGCACCCTCAATAAAAACGTTAGAACACATCCGACTTAGCTCGCTTGTAAAGCGGGGTAGTTAATGTCCCTAGGTTATCCCGCCGCTTGGAAATCGGACCATCATAAAGGCGTGGTTGTGGTGAAATGTTGGTACCCGCGGCATTAATGTGTGACGCCTCGGCACCCTCAATAATAACGTTAGAATCCTTGGGGATAGAAACCCCTTCGTATTCCACATCTGACCTTGATCCTTGCATAGAGTGCGTATTCCTAGTATCATTGTTATCCTCGTGACCCGCCTTAGCCTTCTGACCCGGGCAGGCCGTAATAGGAGTAGTCACATCGTTTCCCGGGGCATTGAAGTTTGCTCTTTTGACACCCGCGTTGAACTTCTTGGGGATAGGTTTACCATCAATGCTTTCAACTGACTTTGAATCAAACAAGACGTGATTACTCTTGGACCCATGAACACCGCACGCGACCGCCAAGAACTTGACCCATACGACCGGTTTAGACCGAGTATGCCATCGTGTCTTGCTTCTCCAATTGCAATGTCCGCCTAGATTTTAACCCTTTTGGCTAACACGAGAGAATTTCCGGGTAGTGTCGGGTACTAATCTTTGGGTATTTGTCTAGTTCTTCCGAAATGATCCCTTTACCAACAAATTAGCCCGCGGAATGATCAACCACCATAGTAGCATTAGGGGCGTCAATGGCTATCGGTAAAGGACCGCCTTGCGGAAGTTACGCTTCAAACTCACTTATATCCAAGCTATCAATTTCTATATTTTTGCCCCATTCATGTATCCTTTGTAGCATAGAATCATCTACTACATTTTCTAAAGGAAAGCGCGAGTGCAGGTAACATGAACCAACACGGAAGGGTCGAGATTGCGGAATAAGATTTTCCTCGGCAATTGTTGGACTCGCCATTCTTTTTCTTCTTTGTTCTAGCTTTAGCCGAACTGCCTGAACCTCCTGAATCATTGCTAGAACGTGTGTAACGTTTAGACTTTTTCATATTGTGGACAATAACAATTAAACCATAATGAAACAAACGAAAATCTAAGGGGGGGAAGAAGAGGAAGAAACCGAAGGAGCAACTAAGGGAAACGTTGAGAGCGTTTTCTTAGTGAGAGAAACTTCTCTCTAACTCCTTGTATATGGGACTTGATTCTTAAAGGAAGAAATGAATTGATTTACAAGTATAGAATACTTGATTTGGAAAGACTTGATTTCTAAAGTTAAGAAACTTGTTTTCTTAAAAGTTAAGAGACTTGAAGTATTTTGAAAGCTATGTGATTTGATTTGAAAGTATAAGTCTCTTGGTTATAAAAGGAATGAATTTGTCTAAGACATAAAGAGTTATAACAGCTTTATGGGAAGTTGGTTATAACAACTTTATGGAAGATTAAAAGAATGGTTTTCTTCAGTAATGTAAGCAAAGAAATGATTTGAAATAAAGAAAGGCAAATTATTTTATGGTACAAATTGCTTAAGGTTTTTAAGAAAGAAGTCACATGATTTAGAAGCCGGTAAATGTATTTCTAAAAGGTATTGTGACTTGTCTTAAAAAGTAGATATGACTTGATACTACGGTTATTGGTATCTTGGAAGTTTTATTTGAAAGAGAATCATTTTTAAAGGAGTAGAGGCACGTAGTACTTTGGGTTAAATTCCCGGATTTTTATGTGTGAAACGAAAGTGCCATGAGTTATAAAAATGGAAGTCTAAGTGTTTAATGAACTTGCCTATGTTTGCTTGTGATAGCTTTGAGTGCAAGTATTACATGTTTACGTTGTCGTGACTCTCAGTTTGAGGGCCGGCTGTCTTGTTGTAAGTTTACTTGGACGCATGCAAGCGGTGATGTGGGATTCCACGGGTATGCTTCCATTATGATTGATCCTTGGACATGCTTATACGATGTGGGATTCCGGGGCATGTGACCAGGAGGCGGGTTAGATTCCCGGATTTGTTTTATTACCCATGGCCATGCTTATACGATGAGGGATTCCGGGGCATGCGACCATGCTATGTAAGATTATTACTCCATGGGCTAGCTCCCCATGAAGACATGTACCTACGATGAGGGATTCCGGGGGCATGTTATATTATTACTCCATGGGCTAGCTCCCCATGAAGACCTGCACCTACGATGAGGGATGCCGAGGGCACGTTATGGCCATGCTTATACGATGAGGGATTCCGGGGCATGCGGCCGCGTTATATATATATATATATATATATGTGTTGTATATGTTACACCTACAGCTGTCGGCAGTGATGTGGGATTCCACGGGCAGGAGATATATATATATATATATGTGTTGTATATGTTACACCTACAGCTGTCGGCAGTGATGTGAGATTCCACGGGCAGGAGATATATATATGTATTGTGTATGTGTACGCCGACAGTGAGGTGGGATGCCACGGGCGCGTCACAAGGTTATATTTTACACTTATAGTTGTCGGCAGTGATGGGGGATTCCACGGGCACGCTTTGATATTTGTGTGACTTGATCGCGTCCTAGATTGGGCCGGGTAGTATATGCGTCCCTCCATAAAGGGCCGAATTATGTTATGAAAGATAAGTAAGTTATATGGTAATGAACTTAATGATTTCTCCTAAGTATGTACGTAAGAATTGGCTATAACTCTTAATGGAATGGGAAAAGATAATAAGGTACGATTAAGTTCATAAGGGGTAATGACACGGCAGGATCTGGTATGTACTCTTTATACTTGCCCCTGTCATTCTTTTATCTGATTATGATCATTTCTTGTACTTTATTTACATTCCATATTAAATTTTTGTTATGCGGCCCCGCCCGGGCTGCGTTAAATGTCATGAGTTTAGGTACGATTGTGGATCCGCGAGCTTAGGATCCTAGTTCGACATTTGAGATGGCTCAATGTTCGGAGTTGTCATGGCTATGTATATTCGAAGTGCGGCGGGGCCTTGTCGTCATAGTATGTGTTCAAATCTTAGAGGTCCGTATTCACGTGTAAATTTGGGTGGTTAGAGTTGTAATTACATTTTTGATTAGTGTAAGCCCTTTTTGGGTGATTTATATTATGGCAGCCTTATCGGCTTTGCCTTGGTTTTAAAAAAAAAATGTGTTACTTATTTTCCGCAGTTGTTTTGGTGTTGTATGTTTGGAAGGGTGCCCAGGTAGGGCACCAGTCGCGGCCCGGGGTCGGGTCGTGACATTAGTACTCCACAGGGATCTTAGTCTTGAGTTTGAGGATTTATCATCAAGGATTGAAGAATTTTTGTCTTCTAAAAAGGGCCCTTGGCCGAGAGCTATTATGGAGAGAGAGATGGAATTTTTTCTAAGTGTTGTGCAAGTCTTGCACTCCCTCTATGTATATATAATGTATCCCATGTAGTGAGATCAAGACAAGTGTATGGACAAGTGCATGTGGGACCCATGTCCACTCGTCCTCCTTCAACAAATATCTAAGCAAATAGTCAAGACAAGTGGGGGGGGGGGGGTTCCACGTGTCACCCTCCAATTCGTCAAAATTATTTCATCACCAAAAATATCCCTATTTGGTCAAAATATCTCAAAACCTTGTGGGCCCCACAAAGTCGTAAATTTTTCCGGTGGGCCCCACATGACCAAATCCGAAACTTAAAATCCAAAATTCTAATATATTCTATAAGTCCCAAATACCAAATTTGAGAACCAAATTCCACTTAATAAATATTTTTCCCTTCACGAGGTTCCGAAATATTTCCTTAGGAAAAAGTGATCTTTCTTTCGTTCCACGATTTAAATCTTATTCTCTCACGTACGTTCTTATCTCAATCTCTTGGAAATACGGGGTGTAACTGTTACACCCCGTAATTCCAGGACATGTTTAAGAGAATGTACGTAAGGAAGCAGGACTTTAAAATTTTTGAACGAAACAAGAATTCGTTATTCTTAAGGAAAATCTTCCGAACCTCGGGAAAGAGAAATGGTTGTTAATGAGAATTGGGTTCTCAAATTCGTTATTTGAGACTTAAGGAAATTATTAGAATTATGGAATTTTATTTTCGGATTTGGTCACGTAGGGCCCACTCGGGAAATTTTACGTTTTGTGGGGCCCACGGGGTTTTCGATAGTTTGACCAATTATGGAAATTTCAGGAATTGGAATGTTATGGACCAATGGGAGGGCGACACGTGTCACCCTCCACATGGTCATGTTGGACGAAAATGTCAAGTAAAGAGTAGCCAATTTGGCTTGATAAAATGGACCAAGTCAAAGGGCAAGTTGAGGCTTGATATAATTGACCAATCTTAGCCATCCAATTAGTTCAATCCTAGCCCTTGATGGTGTTATATATACATACTACTACTAGTAGCAAAGATGAATTCCACACTTAGAAAAAAATTGGCAAACCTTGTGTGCAAGATGAGAGCTCTCGGCCAAGCAAGGAAAAAGGGAGAAATTTTTTGCAATCTTGCTTCATAAATCCCAATATTCAAACCCAAGATCCCTAAAGGTATTCTAAGGATATCTCAACACAAAAATCCCGGAAAAACTACGTTTTTACGTTAGTCGCAACATGAAAACCTAAGGGGTTTTTCATAGTTGGAGTTGGAACTTGAAGAGGAGTTCTTCATAAGCTTCTAAGGGTTGCTTGGAGTGGATTGGAACGTCAAAAAGAGGAGCTAAAGTTGCTAAGGATCGACTTTTAATCTTGGATTGTATTTGGGCTTTTTGAGGTAAAAATCTTCGTCTTACTATTGTAATTGAAGATTTCTTGTTATGACAAGTTAGAAATGATCATGAGATATATAGAATGAAGATCTATTAATGTTATGTAATTTAGAAGCTCAAATTCGAGATTGGCATGTTAGCCATTAAGATTGTAAAACAATTTGGTCGATAGTTATAATCGTTGCATGTTATATAAGAAAGGGAATATAGTTGTTGTAATTTGTTATTACGTATATAACATGTTGGAAACAACTTGGATTGAAAAGGAATTGAACGGAAATTGACATTGTTGTTGGCATTGATTATAGCCGAGAATTGCCTTAATTATTGGACAGTTTTATATTAATTGTGGGGCAGAATTTTACACGTCCTGTTAGGCGTGTAATCCCCTTTGGTTAGCTGAATTGTTGAGCCTTAAATGTGGCATATTGGTTATTGATTTCAGGCCTTGAAAAAAGTGGAAAAGTACGTAGAAACAAAGGAAGTGCTGCCCAATTTTTCGTAGAATAGGAAGCTTTACACTCAGAATATTCTACATTAAAAGCTAGAAGTTGATAGCCGTATTATGGTCATTATAGGTTGACATCCTACGTGCGGCATATTCAACTTGGCAAGTGGATTAAGTCGGAGAGGTATGTGGAACTTTCCCTATCTCTTGAGCATGAGTATTTACAAATGTATAGTACGGTAGACGTACGGGCTTTAAATGAATTCAATTTCATTTTGATATCATTGACTTGATGTAAAGTATGTAAGTTTGGTTGAGTTGGAAAGTTAAACTCATGTGATTTTAAAGAATGAAATGCTTGGTTTAGAAAGACATAAAGTGTTATAATGGCTTTATGGGTAGTTAATTATAACGACTTTATGGGAAGTTAAATGAGTGGCTTACTCAAATGATTTAAACAAGGATAAATGACTTGGTTTTAAGAAAGACAACTTGATTTAAAGGCATAAGTTGCCTAAGTTTTGAAAGTAGAAGTCACTTGGTTTAAAAGCCTTGAAATGAATTTCTAAAGGCGTGGTGACTTGTTTTGAAAGGTAAGCATGCCTTGATACTAAGGGTGTTAGTATCTTGGGGTTTTATATAAAAAGGAGTCATTTGAAAAGAATGGAAGTACGTAGTACTTTGGGTTAAATTCCCGGATTTTTCATGACATGTTAGTGCCTTAAGTTAAATAAAATGAGAGTGCCTGCTAATTAAGTCTAATAAGAGTTAAGGGATTTCTTAACTTGCTTATGATATTTATGGTAGCCGGTTGTGCTTATGTTATGTGATTATGATAGCCGATTGTACTTATGTTATGTGATTATGTTAGCCGGTTGTGTTTGTGATATATTTGTTACACCCCGTAATTCCAGGACATGTTTATAAGAACGTACGTAAGAACCAGGACGTTAAAATTTGAGACTTGTAGAATTTATTGGAATTATGGAAATGTCGGGAAATGAAATATTACGACGAATGGGAGGGTGACATGTGTCACCCCCTTAGATGGTCTTGGACGTTTAGACCAAGGATAAAATGGTCAAATGACCAAGACAAAGATGATCAAGTCTTGCAAAGCCCAAGCTTGACATTATTGACTAAGTCAATGAGCCACTTGTCTAGATTTTTTTAAATGAAACTCATCCAAGCCACCCAAATGTTTTAATCTAGACCCTCCAATGGTTTATATAATCATCCTTGTAGCAAGACTTGTCTAAACACTTAGAATTTTTTTAGAGAAACATGAGCTAGGCATAAGAATGCTCTCGGCTTTGCTCTTAAAGAAGAAGAATTTTTTTTTCGTTTGTGGTTCAATAATCCCAATACTTTAAACCAAGGTTCCTAGAGGTATTGTAAGGTTATCTCAATAGAAAGATCCTGGAAAAACCACGTTTTTACATTAGTCGCAAGGTGAAAGCCTAAGGTGTTCTTCAACTTTGAAGTTGGAAATTAAAGAGAAGTTAATTGTGAACTTCTAAGGGTTGCTTGGAGTGGATTGAAACCTCAAGAAGAGGAGCTAGAGTTGCTAAGGATCGACTTCAGGTTTTGGATAAGATTTGGGCTTAAAGAGGTAATAATCTTCGTTTCACTATTGTAATTGAAGATTCCATGTTATGATAAGTTAGAAATGATCATGTGAAATATATTATGAAGATTGATAAGTGTTATGGAATATTTGGATGGAATCCGAAAGTTGCATGATTTAGCCTTTAAGATTGTAATTCAATTTAGTTACTAGTTTAGTCGTCGCATGTTATCTAAAGAGTTGATTAAAGTGGTTATAATTGTTACAACTAGTTGTGACTATATGACATGTTAGACGTAACAACTTGGATTGAAAAGGAATTGGATAAGACTTTGTAGTATGATACATTATAGCCGAGAACGGCATAGAATTATTGGATTGTTTTGTATTATTGTGGGGCAGAATTTTACACGTCCTGTTAAGGCGTGTAATCCCCTTTGGATAGCTGAATTGTTGGGCCTTAAATGTGGCATGTTTGGTTGTTAAATTCGGGCATTGAAAAAGGTGGAAAAGTACGTAGAAACAAAGGAAGTGCTGCCCGATTTTCCGTAGAATTTGGTGACTTTACACTTAGAATATTCTACGTTTGAAGCTAGAGGTTAATAGACGTATTATGGTCATTATAGGTTGAAGTACTACGTATAGCGTATTCCACTTAAAGGATGGAATAACTATCAAGGTTGAAGTACTTTGGAGCATTTTGCTACTTGTCGATAATCGTCGCGAGGTATGTGAACCTCTTCCTTCTTGGGCATGATTCTATGTATGAAATATACATGTGGTGTTATTTCATGATTCCTTCTACTCTTAGAAGTTAAGAGGTATGTATGTTGATTTACTCTATGTAAAAGTTATGTCTAAGTTATCCTAAGTTCTTACCAAGTCTTATGGGGGATGTTGGTAAGAGTCGTTAGGAAGTATTTGGAGTCAAGTTGACTTTGCTAATTTACTTCACGACTGAGAATAAGTATCGAACAAGCCATTACAGCGTTAATAAAAGAAAATGTATCGACAATCAATTATATTAAAATGAGTAGAATTCTCCATCTGCATAGAAACTAAGATAAGACAAAATTGTATTACATTTTCTAGATCGTGGCTGCTTTAATAAGATCGTTATAAATGAGTATAACCTATTCAGAATGCATAAAAGTGTCACGACCCGACCTCGGGCCCGCGACTGGTGCCTTACCCCGGGCACCCTAGTGATACAACATCAGAGAGGATCAACGGAAATAAAAACTCATAAAAGATAAACAGTGAAATAAGAAAACAGGTTAACCAAAACGGTTACCTTTCTGTATATAAATGAAAACTTGAACAGTTACATCCTTTACAAACCCTGCCCACTTGAAGGCATTGCAGACCTCTAAGAATTTTATAACAACAATGACGGGACAGGGCCCCACCATGCCCCTGAATGTACAAAAATCTACAACTTCAGGGAACCGTACCACAAGACAAGCTTCCGGAGATATGGAGCTTTCCGAGAACTGAACAGCGATCCTAAGAGTGCGGATCATCAAGCTATGTACCTCAACCTGCGGCATGAACGCAGCCCCCCGAAGGAGGTCAGTACAACAGGTACCAAGTATGTGAAACTGAAAATACTGTAAATGAAATCATAACAGTCTATATAAGACAGGAGACATGTGTGCTAGCCATACTACATAACACCACATATAATAGCAGTCATGTCAAATCAGGGACTCATGCCCGTAAAATCATCACTCAAATACAACCCGGGAATTTAACCCGCACAATGGCCGCATGCCCCGGCATCTCACCTCGGTATAAGCATGGCCCTGGAACCGTCCTAGTGGGCCCATACCCGTGGACCATCCAACGTGTCGGTATGCCCAAAAGAGATAACAAGATGACACCCATAGTGGAAGCATACCCGTGGGCCACCCAACGTGTCAGTATGTCCAAACAAATAACAAGATAATACTCACTGTAGAAGCATACCCGTGGGCCACCCAACGTGTTAATATGTCCAAACAAATAACAAGATAATACTCACTGTGGAAGCATACCCGTGGGCCACCCAACGTGTCAGTATGTCCAAACAAATAACAAGATAATACTCACTGTGGAAGCATACCCGTGGGCCACCCAACGTGTCAGTATGTCCAAACAATAACAAGATAACACTCCTAGTGGAAGCATACTCGTGGGCCACCCAACGTGTCAGTATGTCCATCAATCAAACAGATAGCCGACCCTCCATCGAGAGGCTCGGTAGCACAAAATCAAACACTTGCACAACAAAGGCTATCTCAACAAGCATAGGCAAGTTACACACAACTCAAGGTACTTTAAACACTTTAAACACAACGTCAAGTATACCATTAAAACCCAAGTAATTAACCCCTTTAAGACCAAGGTACTCCTACCTTTTAAAACCAAGCCACTTATATTTTTCCATCAGGAAGAGTTCAATTTTTGAAAACAAGTTACTTATACTTTGAAACTCAGGTTACTTCTCTTTTCCCAAAATCAAGTTACATGACCTTCAAAAATCTTTAAGTCTCCTTACTTTAGAATGTCAAGAAGCCAAATAAAACTTTATTCTTTTAAAGACCAAGTACTCATTACTCACGAATGAGGTTTCACACTTTTCAACACCATTTAGGTCAATTATAAGTCAAGTCTCTTATCTTTTGAAATCAACAAACCATTCTTTAACCTACATAAAGTCGTTATAACTAACTTCCCATAAAGCCATTATAACACTTTATGTTTTAAACCAACCAATTACAACTATAAGCATTTATGAGACCAAGAGGGCTTATCCTTTAACAACCGAGTACCCATTACTAACGAATAAGATTTTACTACTTTTCCACACAATCAAGCCCTTTACACTTCATATCAAGTCAAGGCACAAAAAGAAATCAAACTCGTTTAACACACGTGCGTCTACCGCACTATATTTTTACAAATAATCATGCTCAAGAGGATAGGAAGAATCACATACCTCGCGACGATTATCGACAAGTAGCAAACTGTTCCAAGGTACTATACTCTCGCTAGCCTTTTCCACCCTTCAAGTAGAATATGCTACTCGTAGTACTTCACCCTATAATGGCCATAATACGTCTATCAGCTCCTAGCTTAACGTATAATACTCTAATTGCAAAGCCCCTTATTCTATGGAAAATTGGACAGCACTTCCTTTATTTCTACATACTTTGCCACCTTTTTCAAGGCCGAATTCAGTAACCAAACACGCCACATTTAAGGCTCAACAAAGTAGTTAACAATAGGGGATTACACGCCTACAAGACGTGTAAAATTTTGCCCCACAATTTCAAACAAGTCTAAACAACAATGTCAATTCGGCACATTTGAGGGACAACAACACAAGGTCTTCTTTCCAATTTCTTTTCAAACCAAGTTGTTTAGTAAGACATGTAATTAAGCCGAAATCGATTAAAACTACTACAATCCTCTAGTAGATAACATGCGACGATTTTAGATAACGACCAATGTTATACCCCATAGTTCCAGAGTATGTATGTGAGGACGTACGTACAATTGTGTAAGCCCTAATTAGGTTAAGGACGAAATTGTGAACATTCAACGGAAAAGATTCCGAACCTTGTGAAGGAAATTTTACGTTTTTAATATTTTAACCGATTACGGATTTTTCCGAGAGATGAAATATTTTGGACCAATAGGAGGGCGACATGTGTCACCCTTAGGTGGCATGTTTGGACGAAAATTGTGGGCAAGTGGCCAAGTCAAGAAGTCAAGTCTTGGAAGATATTTTGTGGGCAAGTGGGAAGGGTGCCTTGGACGTTTTTTTTAGGTGCAAGTGGCTAGCCACATGGCTCATTTTTGTGGTGGACATATGTCCCAAAGTTGTGGTGGACATATGTCCCAATGTTGTGGTGGACACTTGGTGGAAGACTCCACTCACACAAGCAACCAAATCTTCACCCTCCACTTACTTGAATCTTGACCTTTGATTGTCCTATAAATACCCCCCTTAAGTGCAAGACTTCTTCATCCACTAAACAATTTCCAAGTCTCAAAATCCCTCCCCCTTTGTAGTAGTTCTCGTCCAACACCCCTCTCCCTTAACCAAACTTTGTCCAAAAATTCTTAAACTCTTAAATGTTCTTCCTTAGTGTATTAGGAAGATTTTTAGCCAAAAGTTAGAAAAGATTTCACACCCTAGCCCCTAAAAATACCCCTTGGCCGAGAGCATGGCAAGAACAAACCTAAGTGTTCTTCACTTGTTTGAGTTGATTCTTGAATAGAAGTTGGTTAGGAGCTTCTAAGGGTGATTTGTGGTGGTTTGGAACACAAAGATTTGGAGCTAAACCTTGCTTAGGAGCGACTTATAATCTTGGATAATTTTGGGCTTATCGAGGTAAATATCTTTGTCCTTCTATTGTAATTAGAGATTACATACTGTAGTAGTATAGAAATGAGTATAAGATTTATAGAAGGATGGTATAAAAGAAGAGAATTGAACTGTACTTACATTGGGCTGTATTTACAGTAGACTTGTGTAAATTTACGGGTAGGGAAGTCTTTGCCCAATTTTCCGTAGAATTAAGAACCTTCGCTTAGAATATTCTCTGAGTAGTCTAGACGTTGATAGACGTATTTAACTATTATAGGTTGATACTCTGCGCGACATATTCGACTTGGCGGTGGATTGGTAGGAGGTATGTGATCCTTCCTATACTCTTGAGCATGATATTTGTGAAATATATATGATACGGTAGGCGTCGTGTGTTAACTAAATTTGGTTTTACTTTGATGTCTTTTGACTTGAGTTTTAAATAATAAGAATCTTGAAGTATTTCAAAGAGTTATGAATCATTTTGAAAGAAAAGAAATACTTGGTTTTAAAGCTTAAGTGTTATACTAGCTTTATGGGAAGTTAGGTATAACGACTTAAGAAAGATAAAAGAGCAGTTTACTTATTTGCTTATGAAAGCCTTGTAATGATTTCTACAAAGTGTGGTAAGTTGGTTTGATAAGTAAACATGTTATGATGCTACGTGTGTTAGTGTCTTGTGATTTTTGTGTAAGGGGGTTATTCTTGTTGTGCTTACGTTGTTAAGCGATAAGCGTTATCTTGGTATTATATCACATACCCCACGAATTGTTATGATCAGAGGATTTGCCACCTCGATGCGAGGAATACCTCATGCGGGTCCATGCGACCTATCGCGGCTGCGGGAGTTCGAGTTGATCACTCCGGGTGTGTTCTGGCCGTCCGAGAATACCTCATGCGGTCGGTGACTATCACGGACTTGGGGTCGAGGATGATCTGCGGGTTAGCTACTCCGATGTGAGAATACCTCATGCGGGCTATGTAACTATGCGGTGCGGGAGTTCGAGTTAGGCTCGCATAATGATACTATGGGCGAATGGCCTTGCTTGATCATTAGCGGCCTAGAAAAGACCGGTTATGTTATATCTATTTTGCTCTTGGTTATCTTTGTGGCACTATGTGCGATTACATTGGTTGTTTAAATGCGTATTTGTAAAATTGGTTTTAAAGCGATATGATTTCATTTAAGTACTTTCTGATTTCACATACTTGGTACTGTTGTCTTGACCTCCTTCGCCGTGCGTTAAATCACCGCAGTAGAGGTACTCTGTTGTTGATCCGCTCCTAGGATCACCGTTTACGCTTTTAGGAAAGCCCGTTTCTCGGAGGCTTATCGTTTGGGTATGATCTCCTGTCATTTGTAGCTTTATGTACATTCGGGGTATGGCGGGAATACTGTCCGCCATAGTTGTTACATTCCTGAGTGCGTAGTCCTGTTGTAAGTTGGGATGTAACTGTTCACTCTTGATGTATATATACATGCCGAAAGGCAATCTTTTCTTGGATAAACTGTGTCTCATTTTACGTATGTTTCATGTCTTGTTTTTATATTCCGCTGGTTACTCTGATGTATGTCTACTTGGGTGCCCGGGTAAGGCACCAGTCACGGGCCCGGGATCGGGTCGTGACAACCAAATTGTACTTTAATTTCAAATGGCTCAACATGTCATTTACGGCTTTCTAGCCTTCCAAAATCCATAATACTTACAAATCTTTAATACAAGATTCACGTGGTCTAAATTAACTATAACAAGTATTATAACCTATTTCCAAGAGAAGAGGGAATCTTTTACCTTTTGGATTAGCCCACTAAAGCCCTCTTTCTTCAACTCCTTTCCCGTCAAACTCGTCCACGCGCGCTTCCTACAAGTTACCAACACTTTGCCTTCTTGCCGCCGCTCCAACAATTTTTCCTTAGGCTAGGTTTTCTTCAAAAAGTCTAGAGAGAAAAGAGAGAGGAGTTCTTAGGAGGGTTAGATGAAATGACCAAGTCTACCAAGACTTGGCCCTAAAATAGGACCCTTTTCTTGGTCAAAAAGATGGGAGGGACACTTGTCACCCTCCCATAGGCTTTTCTCTAAAATATCCCCTGTTTTTCTCCCTTTACCGCGGAAAAATCCCGCCTTGGCGCCGCGGCGCTTCCACCTCTGAGAATTTCCTGCATTCGCGCGCGCCACGCATTCGGTGCGCGGCGCTGAAACCTCCGCGAACCCCGATAACTGGCCGCGCCGTACTGTAGCCCTGACGAAAATACTTAACTTTTGCGCAAGACCGAACTTGAAACTTCCATAACTTTTGACTCGATGTCCTAAGCGATAACGGTTTGTTGCGTTGGGAACTAGATTTAACGGATTACACACTAGGATTTTGGAACACCTAAAAACTCCTGATGTAACGGGGCATAAACCGCCTCAAAGTTGACTAAAACTTGTCCGGAACAGTCCACCACCCTATTTTTCTCAATTTTGATCTTAGTTCCTATCGTACGGTCTCATAAGCTGGACCTGAAATGCGGGGTGTAACAAAAAGTATATGTCACTTAATTTAAAGAGTGTACGTTATGAAGTTTTAAGACTATGAACCTTGAATCCTTAAAAGGTTAAGAGACTTTATTTTTCAAGTTATGAGACTTGATTCTTAAAGAAAGGAATGACTTGTTTTAAAAGTATAGAATACTTGATTTGGAAAGTATTGATTTCTTGATATTCTAAAGATAAGAGACTTGATTTCTAAAGTTAAGGAATTTGATTTCTAAAGATGAGAGACTTGAAGTATTTTGAAAGTTATGCAACTTGATTTGAAAGTATAAGTCTCTTGGTTATAAAAATAATGAATTTGTCTAAACCATAAAGAGTTATAACGGCTTTATGGGAAGTTAGTTATAACGGCTTTATGGAAGGTTAAGAGAGTTGTCTATTTTTTATTGATAGGCATGAGTTGCCTAGGTCGTGAAATTGGAAGTTACTTGGTTTCAAAGTCTTGAAATGAATTTCTAAAGATTTAGTAACTTAATTTCAAAAATAGACATGTCTTGATACTACGGGTGTTAGTATCTTGGGGATTTATATGAAAATGAGTCTTTTGAAAAGAATGGAAGCACGTAGTACTTGGGGTTAAATTCCCGGATTTTTATGTGACACGAAAGTGCCTTGAGTTTATAAAATGAAGTTCATGTTTGTATGTTAATGAAAGTCTAAAGGATTTTATGAACTTGCCTATGCTTACTTGCGATAGCCTCTGAGTGCAAGTATTATATTTTTACGCTGCCGTGACTCTCAGCTGGAGGGCCGGTTGTCTTATTATGAATTTACTTGGACGTACCGACAGTGATGGAGGATTCCACGGGTATGCTTCCATTGTCTTGTTGTGATTTTACTTGGACGTACCGACAGTGATGGAGGATTCCACGGGTATGCTTCCATTGTGATTGATCCTTGGACATGCTTATACGATGAGGGATTCCGGGGCATGCGACCAGGATGCGGGTTAAATTCCCGGATGCTATTATTACCCCATGGCCATGCTTATACGATGAGGGATTCCGGGGCATGCGACCATGTTATGTACTATTACTCCATGGACTAGCTCCCCATGAAGACATGTACCCGAGATGAGGGATTCCACGGGCATGTTATATACGATTATTACCCCATGGATTAGCTCTCCATGAAGTCATGTACCCGAGATGAGGGATTCCACGGGCATGAGATATATATATATATATATATATATATATATATATATATTGCATATGTGCACGCCGACAGTGATGGAGGATGCCACGGGCGCGTTACATGGATATATCTTACATTTACGGCTGTCGGCAGTGACAGAGGATTCCACGGGCATGCTTTGATGTTTTGCGGGCTTGAGACCCTTACTGGACTGTGTGATGGTTTTGAGGGCTTGTGTCCCTAGCCATGGTGTGACTATTGTTCATGTGTTGAAATAGTCTTTTAAAAGGTAAAACTGACTTTCATTACTTTCATTACGGCAAGGCACGGTTGTACTGTTAATTTGGTTATCATACATGTCTCCAGCTTTATTTTAGACTATTATGATTTAAATTACAGTACTTTCAGTTTTACATACTTGGTACATATTTCGTACTGACCTCCTTCGGGGGGCTGCGTTCATGCCGCAGGTTGAGGTACATAGCTTGATGATCCTCATTCTTAAGATCACTGTTCAGCTGGTTGGGAAGCTCCATTATTTCGGAGGCTTTGTATTTTGGTATAGTTCCCTGAGGTTGTAGATTTTGTACATTCAGGGGTATGGCGGGGCCCTGTCCCATCACAATTGTTACATCAAAACTCTTAGAGGTCTGTAGTCATATCTTGTGGGTCGCTTTGTAAAAAAAAAAAAGAATGCTTCTTTTGGTTTCGTAGTTTATATATCGGGAAGGTAGCCTTATCGGCTAACACATTATTTATTTCTGTTAAGTTTATGTATGTTCATTGATTATCTCGATGTATACTGTAAGGGTGCCGGGTAGGGCACGATCGCGAGCTTGGTCGGGTCGTGACAATATTATTCATTACGGGGTCATTCCCCGAGCATGTTGCATTTGCATATTCCGTGGATTTGCTCCCCGCGATGCGAGAAAGTTACCTCATCTTTGGTGAAAGCGATCCGTGCGGTGACCGATCTATCGAGAAGTTACCTCATGCGAGTCCGTAGGGCTCATGCGGGTGAAACAATCCCATGCAGGGCGGACCAGTCCTATGCGAGGAAATTACCTCATGCGGGTCCATACAGCCTATGCGGGTGAAATAGTCCAGGAGTAGGATTGCATAATGATACTACGGGCGGATGACCCTAGGTTAATCATGAGTTTCCTATTTTAAAACCGGCAAAGTTTATTCTTGTTCACTCTCTTTGTTAATAAGGCACAAGTGTACTGTTAATTTGGTTATCATACTCGTCTCCAGCTTTATGTCTAGACTTATGATTTAAATTGCAATACTTTCAGTTTCATATACTTGGTACATATTTTGTACTGACCCCCTTTTCTCGGGGGGCTGCGTTCATGCCGCAGGTAGAGTTAAACAGGTTGCTGATCCTCACTCTTAGGATCACTGTTCAGCTGTTGAGAAGCTCCATTACTCCGGAGGCTTATCTTTGGTTCAGATCCCTGGTATTGTCGGTTGTTGTACATTCAGGGGTATGGCAGGGCCCTGTCCCGTCACAGTGGTTATGTCAAAAATTCTTAGAGGTTTGTAGTCATCTCTTGTTGGTCGGTTTGTAAAGAAAAAGGATGTAACTGCTTTTGGCTATTTATACATATATCCAGGAAGGCAGCCTTATCGGTTAGCCTGTTGTTTACTTCATATTGATTTAAGTTATGTGTTTTATATATGTTGCGCTGATTTTCTCTGATGGTTACCTGTAAGGGTGCCCAGGTAGGGCACCAGTCGTGGGCCCGGGGTCGGGTCGTGACAAAAGTGGTATCAGAGCAGTTAGTCCTCGAAAAGTGTCTACAGACCGTGTCTAGTAGAGTCTTGATTATCGGTGTGTTGTGAACCACATCTATAATCAGGAGGCTACAGGACATTTAGGATTGGTTTCCATTCTTCTCACTCTGAGATCATGCGATAAAGCTGTGTTGTTAGGGTAGTCTCTCCTTAACGAGTTATGTTGATTGCAGCTATGAGAAAGGCAACAGTGGCCCATAAAATATTATTATGGATTGCGTATCCAGGTTGGTAAAAATTGTTGTATAGTTGGTATAATGATGTACGACTATACAGATTTATGTATGAGGGTCGTACATAGGTTGCCTAGAATGCTTATTGATCACCAAAAATTGGTAAGGACTAAATAGATACCGGGAAGGTATGAAATAGTTTAATGAATTCTCATCAAGGTTTTACGTGTTAATTTGAGATAATTAGGAGATGATGAGCTGTCTGATAGGGTAATGAACCCTTAAGAAATCATGTTAAGGGACTTAATGGAAGACTATGTTAGTAAATTAAGCTACGTGGTATGCTTAAGAGAATTGTACGGATGAGATCCGTATGGAGTAATTACGGTTGTTATGATTAAGACAACACGATTGAGAGTTTATGAGGAGTTATCTTACCCGTATGCGGGGAAGGATAATGTAGTCTTGGGACATGGAAATGGTGAGCCTTAGAATATTCATAATCGCCGAGACCTTAGGTATATAAGGCCTTCTCGGGTAGTAAAAATTTAAGTCAGACCAAGGATAAGAGTTAAGTGCGGCCTTGAGTGGTTATGGACCTATTACGGTGCGACCCGCGCTGTAGTAAATCGGGGTCAGTTAAGGGTTGTCCCGCTATGTGACAGGGTCACGAGGGTGCAATGCCCAAGTCTAGTTAATTGTTTTACGGGTTCGTGGACGCGTTCCACCGAAACCGGATTGTGAGAGCCGAAAATGGCCTTATATTGTTCAATATAGTAACTCCAAAGATTGGAGGCCAGAATCAGTATGGAGGTTATGTACGTATGCTAGAATAAGTGAGAAGTACGGAAAGAGTACGACCAGTAAGAAAGAGAGCAACTAAGTGTAGAGAAATAGAGCCTGAATCCATAAGGACCTTTCGAGGTAGCTATACCAGTGGGTGGTTGGGTGGTAGCTAAGCGGGTATATAAGAATTGCTCTGTGACGATACAGTCGTCAGACCTTAGCAGACTTAGTAGGGCTAGATATGACAGACTTGGAGGTACTTGGAGTCGGCTTAGTGTGGCAGTCAGGGCCACGACTTTCCAAATAAACTCCAGAGAATGCGCAAAGTAAGAATAAGATAAGTATGAGTGATACCGACGAAAAACAGAAGACATCATTAGTAGGTTTTGAAAATCTACACGATTTTTAAGGCGGTTCTTGATGATTAGAATTATAGAGAAAACCGCAACAAGACCCTGTTTGAATAGGGTTGTAACTTCAGGGAAAGATTATGAAAGGGAGATAAGCTCTCTCCCCCACGTAAAAGGATAGTTTTACGTATCTTTGAGGGTTATGCGTACCCATATTATTAGGCGATGGATATGAGACTGGTAAAGTCTTCAATTTCGTCATGCAATAGGTTACAATTTTAGATAACCGTGGGAAAAGTATGGTGTTGGGGTAATTGAAGACGACACTAGGAAATGGTCGAAAAAGTGTCGTAAGGATAGAAATGCAGGTAGTAAGCATGAATGGGACTGTATGATCAAGAATCAAGATAGAAATATTTTGGTTAGTAATAAGTATAATGGAGGGTTATGACCAGAAATCTTGGCAAGCCATTGGATTATGTAATACCATGAATTGGGGTTTGAACACCTGACTATAAGCTCTATGAGCTGGGAAAAATAATAGGTTTACTACTTGACGAGATCAAGGAAATCTCCCCATATATTTTGATCGACAGAAAGTCGTAACAATGAGGCAAGTGAAGGAATTTGAATCTAGGTATAGTAACCAAGTTTGGTTGCAACAGAAGACTGGAAACATGAATCATGATTAAGATTGTATCATGCCCGAATATTTCAGAAGTGCGAGGAAAGCTGCCAGTTATTGAAAGATCAGCTGACTACGACTACAGTTCTAACCCCTCCTGAGGGACTAGAGGGTTAGGTTATTATTGTAACACTTTGAGTGTTGGGCTAGGTCGCATGCTGATGCAGCACGATAAAGTTATAGCATATGCTTCCCGGCAGCTACGGGAGCACAAAAGGAATTACGCTACTCAGTATTTGTGTCACGACCCGAACCCGGGCCCGTGACTGGTGCCTTACCCCGGGCACCCTAGTGATACAACATCAGAGTGTCGTGAACATAAAACACATGAAACCAATGTAAGAAAACGGTGAGATAAGAAGGCAGGCTAACCAAAAGCGATTCAAATCGGTATATATAAATAACAACTCTTTCCAAATGAGCAGTTTAATCCTTTTTACAAACCACACTTGCCGGTACTACTGAGACCTCTACGAATGATATGACAACAACGACGGACGGGGCCGTCATACCCACGAATGTAGCACCTACAACAACGGGGACTATACGAATAAGCCTCGGAGAAGCGGAGCTTTCCCAACGCCATCGTGACCCTAAGGCGAGGATCAACAATCGGTGTACCTCAACTGCGGCATGAGCGGCCCCGAAGGAGGTCGATCTGACAGTACCAAGTATGTGGCGAAAATACGTAAATGAAATCATAATAGTCTATAAAGCGGGAGACATGTATGATAACCAAACTACGATTCCAAGAAATAAGCGATCATGTCTAGTCGAGGACTCGTACCCTCAAAGTCATCACTCGATATAACAATGGGTCTCACGCCACAACATCAATCATGCGTGGAATACCTTCTCACCGCCGCGATCGATGATAGAAAAGCACCAAGGAATACACATGAACAGCAGTCCTACCACGTGTCCAAGTAAAGCGATGCAGGGTAAATGCGAAGGCATAGCCGACTACTAACACCAGCGGTACTAACAAGGTCATAAAGCGTATCATGATGTATGCAGTCTGCCGTCACATGATCAAAGGCGGTCGCCGCCCGCAATATCAAATGTGCGCGTCTAGCCACTCGAACTCCCCGACTCGCGTAGGCGATCTCATAGGCGCGTGAGGTATAACCCGCATCGAG
Organism: Przewalskia tangutica; assembly: GCA_029844215.1. Classification (NCBI taxonomy): domain Eukaryota; kingdom Viridiplantae; phylum Streptophyta; class Magnoliopsida; order Solanales; family Solanaceae; genus Przewalskia; species Przewalskia tangutica. Next base: position 54,296,325 of record CM056722.1, on the reverse strand, counting down.
GTAGCTACTCCGGCGTCGTCACCGACTCGCGATCGCATGGCACATGCACCGCGTGACCATAAAGGCCGGCACTAACACGGAACTCTCGTAGCTCGCGCATAGGCCCGGGACCCGCGTGAGGTATTCTCGAATCATGGTCCCGGATCACTGAGTCTACCCGCGCATTGGAGGCGACTTAACCCGGAAACCACGGTGAGTGGTATAAATACCAACATAACGGTTTATCGTTTAGACAACATAAGCACAATCGAGGAAAATCCCTTTACACAAACATCCGCGAATACTAACACGTAGCATCCTAATATGATTACTTATCAAATCAACACGAAAGTATTACAAGGCTATCACAAACCAATACAATCAAGTTATTCACACATAAGGTACTTTCTACTATATGATTAACGAGATCGGGTTTTTATCCCCAAAGTACTTTATACAATAACTCTTTAAAGATATGTTACTTCACAAAAACCACACAATACGTAGTATATGAAAATAGAGTGATTATCTTTTGAAGTAAATCAAAACACTTACCTTTGTAAAATCAAGTAACAACATTATTTTCCAAACGTCAAGTTTGCCTAATTTCAAATGTTCACGGTTCTTATTTTAGAAAGGTTTCGTATTTCATAGTCTTATTCATTTAAGAATATAATTCTCTTTTAAACTATCTGAGAAACATAAGCCTTATATGTGAGTAGGATATTCTTGTTTATAACAATCTTATTACAGCAGCCATGATCTAGGAAATATCATTTTGTCTCATCTTAGCTTCTATGCGGATGGAAGTTTCTCTTGGTTTTAATAATGCTTAATTATTCAAAACATTTCCTTTTATTAATGACTGCGGTGGTTTGTCGATACACATTCGATTTCAAATCATAAAACATTCTTAAGCGTTATACCTAACTTCCCATAAAGCTAGTATAACTCTTAAGTTTTCAAAAACCAAGTATTACGCTTCTTTCAAAATGATTCAAAATCTTTTGAAATACTTCAAGTTCTTTATTATCACATAACAAGCCGCTTATAGTTCAAATCGAGTTACCTTTTAAAAACCACAAGTATTTTCTTCCTACATAAAGTCGTTATAACCAACTTCCCATAAAGCGTTATATCACTTTATGTTTTAAATAATCAAATACATTTAGCACATGTCGTCTCACGTACTACATAGTTCACACATATCATGCTAGAAGAGATAGGAAGAGGTTCACATACCTCGCGGCGAGTATCGACTAATAGCAAACGCTCAAGTACTTCCAAACGTCGGCTACTCCTTAAGCCAAGTAGATCGCGCCACACGTAGTACTTCAACCTATAAGGCCACAAGGCGCTATTAACATTTAGGTCTAATCGTAGAACATTCTCTGAGAAAATTTGGCGACCTCCCCCACAGCGTAAATCTCCTCCTCTATCGGGGCCGGCTACCAAACCAACCAGGGGGGGTTATACGTCTAAACCGGACGTGCATAATTCTACCTCACAGAAAAGCTACACAAGTCTCTGTATGTCTGATCTATGTAAATCTGATTCGGTACTCTTCTTTCGAAAAGGTTTCTTATTATTCAGGCTTAAGTCAAAAGACATTGTCGATACTACATTCAGTTCTATATATAGTATACTTCAACTATATAGTCTAACAATCATGTAATTTCCAATTACAATAGAGGGACAAGATATTACCTCGATAAGCCCATAATTATCCGAGTTTAAATGTCGATCCTGAGCAAGGTTTAGCTCCTACTCTGTGCGCTCCAAACAACCCTTAGAAGTTCTAACCAACTTCTACTTAAATACTTCAACCAACTATGAAGATTTCCTTAGGGTTTCGGTTTGAGACAAAAAGACAAAAGGTAGTATTTCCGGGCTCTACGTATTGAGGTAACTTTTGGAATACAACAAGGTAAAGGCTAAGGTATTTTGGGCATTATAACAATACTTGGAGAGTATTTCTCCCAAGAGGGGGGGGGGTGTATTATACGAAACAACTAGGCTAGGGGTACCCGTGGCAAGACACCACAAAGGGGAGGAACCCCTCGGCCAAAGGCCACACCGAAAAGGGAGAGGGAAGCTCTCGGCTAGCAAGAAGGGAGAAGAGGGTTTCAAGACTTGGAAGTTTTGGATGAATGAAGTCTTCAAGCCTAGGGGTATTTATAGCAAAACCCAAGGCCAACCAATGGCAAGATCAAGCCATGTGCAAGGCAAGTGTAAGGCCTAGATCAAGCCAAGTGCACCCTAACCTACTCCACCAAACATGGCACAAAACAAGCCACAAAACAAGGCCCAAAATAAGGGACGATCGGCGAGGCCAACCAACCCTTGACCGCCCCTCTAAATCGTCAATGAGGGTGACAAGTGTCACCCTCCCGTTAACCCAAAAATATTTCGTCTCTCGGAAAAATCCAAAAATATAAATGACATAGCGGAATTTTCCCTACGAAGCTGTGGAAAGCGTTTAAAACGACTCTAATCGGGTGTTGTGCACAAAGTGAAAATCGGCCAAGCCTACTTAAGCTTCAAAATTTTCTCGTCGTCCTTACGTACATACACCTGGAAATACGGGTATAACATTCTCCTCTTAGAAACATTCGTCGAATGTTCCTTCTATGTCTCAAAACAAACGCGCGCCGGTATAGTCTTCACTACTATACTTACGATAACAATACTGCCACACCTGGCCACAGAAACACCTGCGCAAATACCTCCATCCAAGTCCACGAGGAAACACCTCTAACATTACCACAAACACCTCTCTCGGGGGTCTAAAATATACTTCCTTCGCACCTTCTCCTTACAAATGAAATGATCACATCTGTGGTCGCCATATATGCTCGCTTCTCCTTTACTCGTCGTGATACCACTTTTGTCACTTTGCGCGAGGTTCTAGTGTCACTCGGCGACCCAACAATTGGTGCCGGCTGCATGCGATCCACGAGGTCATCGTACACTCGAACTCTTACCACATTTAAAGCGCCCGGTTCAAAACTTCGGTCACTATCTCTAACGTGGTCATCATTAGCGGGAACACTCTGGATGGATCTCCGATACTTTCCGATCATAACAATCTGAAAGATCGGACGTCTTGCCTCTAAGTCGGACGGCAAAAGCTAACATAGGCAACACGGCCTATTCTTCACATGAACCCAAAGGGCCCAGGTAACTCGGGCTAAGTTCCTCTGTTTTCCAAAACTAGCCACGCTGACCGGGTGGTACTTTCAGAAGACCGACCGTCGGCTGAACTCTAAGTGTCGCGCGCCGATTATTCGCACGATTTCTACAGGCTGCGGAACCTCTTCTAGACAAGCTTTACCTATCCGCGATCTGTGGAACAAGCACGAACCAACTATCTGAATCTTGCCAACATCGAACCAATCGGCCGGCGACTTACACATCCGCCCCTACCGGGCTTCATGGCGACATCCGAACACTGAACTGGTAACTTAAACTCTCCCTCAACAGGAGAGAACAATCCCCACAACTACCGAAATCCACACCGGCAGGCGAATGCGGTCCCGAGACTGCTGAGTTCTTAACCACCTTGGTAAAACTTCGAAACAAAAATAGCCGTACCACAGGCTCCGCTCCATGCATCATAAGGTGAAGGTAGGCACCCCGTGCAGCCTTACAACCTTTCTGATAAAATCAACACTGCTGAGTAAACGGTATTTGCTAGAAGACAAGGCGGTGACCTCGCCGGCCCGACTCGGTCGAATCGTCCACGAACTCGTCTGTTTGGTTAACTAAACCTGGGCCTAACACCCTCGTGACCCTACCACAAGGCGGGACCACCACAAACTGACCCCACCACCAAACATGCCGCGGGTTGACCCGCAACGTGGCCTCAACCCGACCCGGCAACGCGCAAAACGCTAGCTCCCCGAAGGAAAACTCTCACTAATCATGTTACGAAAACCTAGCGGTCTTCTTAGCTCAACTACCCTCTTTCATTCCACACTACTCGGGGACTTATCACACAATATATCTCACGTGCACTAAGCACTCCGATAAGGATCAAACATAACACTACACCTTTTCTCGAGATGGCCTTACCTCTAAGGTCTCTACGTATAAAACTCTAAGGCTCACACCTTCTCTATCCCCCAAAATCTTACTCGGTTAACCCACCATGATTTCTAATCACAACTAACACACTGCTATCAGAACATAGCACTTAAGGTATACTCACCTTATCACACATACTGATCTCTAGAGGGTTAAGGATATATCTATATCTACTGCTTCACTCCCCTTAGTCGTTCTAATCAAACCTGCCCCGTAGGGCGCATAGCTAAGGAAGATGACGAACTACCCACCGATCCTGAAGGCTAAGTCCTCCTACAAGGACATTCTCACGATATCAGACCCTGACGGTCGCCGGTAAAACGAGCACCAACAAAAAGACGACATTCCCCGGAATGGCGTGCATCCTGTGTGAACCGGAAGCCACAGCTCTGACCAATTCCTGCATACCCCGAACGTCCTGAAATCCGTGGAAGTCCACTCTGCACTGGCGGAGGTGCATATCTAATCTGCTGGTGAGGCGACTTGCCTCGAGAGTTACTAAAGGACCTTGCTGCTCTGGCCCTCTCCTGCTGTCCTTCGTTAACCCGTCGATCTCTACGCTTCTCGGCCTGTTGCGCATAAGCCCGTACACAGGCCATGCTCAAGCCTAACTGAAGAATTATTCTTGCACAACCCTCTCTTAGATAGTCATCAAGACTCGCGGTACATCGGTATACTCTCTGGTAGCCACATCCATAGCTAGTAACAGGGTCGCCTCTTTGCAATCTATATTCTCTGTCCCCGGTCGTGGAACTGAAGGTTCAAATATCATGGCCGCAGCAGGAACTGCCGCCGCCGTGCTAAACTCTGCTGGGGCTAGTGACGTCGCAGAACTCCCCAAATGAAGCACCACCCCAGGTGATGATTGGGCCTGTGCCCTCGTAACCCTCTGTACTGCTCGCGGCTCCTCGCCGCCTTGTCCTCTGGTAGGGTTGCCCTACGAGGCATAACGGTAAGGGAAAGAAATCGTTAGAGGTCCAACTTACAACACCGCTCTAAGGCACGATCTCGAGTGAGAAGAATAGAAACCAATCCTAAATATCCTATAGCCTCACGATTATTGGTGTGGTGCACAACACGCGATAATCAAGACTGCATCTGATGCGTAGACACTTTCAGAGGATTAAGCGCTCACGATACCACTTTTGTCACGACCGAACCGGGCGTGGTAGTGCCTACCGGGCACCTAGTGATACAACATCAGTAATCAGCGGAACATAAAACACATACATGAAACCAATGTAAGAAAACGGTGAAATAAGAAAGCAGGCTAACCAGCGATTCAAATCGGTATATATAAATAACAACTCTTTCCAAATGAGCAGTTTAATCCTTTTTACAAACCACGCCACAAGTACTACATGACCTCTACGAATGATATGACAACAACGACGGGGCGGGGCCGTCATACCACGAATGTAGCACCTACAACAGGGGACTATACGAATAAGCCTCGAGAAGCGGAGCTTTCCAAACGCTGTGACCCTAGGCGAGGATCAACAAGCTGGTGTACCTCAACTGCGGCATGAACGGCCCGAAGGAGGTCGATGCGGTACCAAGTATGTGGCGAAAATCATCGTAAATGAAATCATAATAGTCTATAAAGCGGGAGACATGTATGATAACCAAACTACGATTCACGAAATAGCGATCATGTCTAGTCGGGGACTCGCGCCTCAAAGTCATCACTCGATATAACAATGGGTCTCACGCCAACAACAATCATGCGTGGAATACCTTCCTCACCGCGATCGATGATAGAAAAGCACGAGGAATACACATGAGCAGCGAGTCCTACGTGTCCAAGTAAAGCGATGCGAGGTAAATGCGAAGGCATAGCGACTACTAACACCCACGGTACTAACAAGGTCATAAAGCGTATCATGATGTCTGTCTAGGCCGTCACATGATCAAAGGCGGTCGCCGCCCGCAATATCAAATGTCGCGTCTAGCCACAGAACTCCCGCACTCGCATAGGCCGATCATAGGCCGCGTGAGGTATAACCCGCGTCGGGTAGCTACTCCGGCGTCGTCTGGACTCGCGATCGCGCCACATAGACCGCATGACCATAAAGGCCGCGCTAACACTGGAACTCGTAGCTCGCGTAGGCCCGGGACCCGCGTGAGGTATTCTCGAATCATGGTCCCCGGACGCGAAGTCTACCCGCGTCGGAGGCGGCTTAACCCGGAAACACGGTGAGTGGTATAAATACCAACATAACGGTTTATCGTTTAGACAACATAAGCACAATCAAGGAAAATCCCTTTACACAAACATCACGAATACTAACACACGTAGCGTCCTAATATGATTACTTATCAAATCAACACGAAGGTATTACAAGGCTATCACAAACCAATACAATCAAGTTATTCACACATAAGGTACTTTCTACTATATGATTAACGAGATCGGGTTTTATCCCCAAAGTACTTTATACAATAACTCTTTAAAGATATGTTACTTCACAAAACCACACAATACGTAGTATATGAAAATAGAGTGATTATCTTTTGAAGTAAATCAAAACACTTACCTTTGTAAAATCAAGTAACAACATTATTTTCCAAACGTCCAAGTTTGCCTAATTTCAAATGTTCACGGTTCTTATTTTAGAAAGGTTTCGTATTTCATAGTCTTATTCATTTAAGAATATAATTCTCTTTTAAACTATCTGAGAAACATAAGCCTTATATGTGAGTAGGATATTCTTGTTTATAACAATCTTATTACAATGACCATGATCTAGGAAATATCATTTTGTCTCATCTTAGCTTCTATGCGGATGGAAGTTTCTCTTGGTTTTAATAATGCTTAATTATTCAAAACATTTCCTTTTATTAATGCTGCGGTGGTTTGTCGATACATTCGATTTCGAAATCGGTAAAACATTCTTAAGCGTTATACCTAACTTCCCATAAAGCTAGTATAAATCTTAAGTTTTCAAAAACACAAGTATTACGCTTCTTTCAAAATGATTCAAAAATCTTTTGAAATACTTCAAGTTCTTTATTATCACATAACAAGCCAGTTATAGTTCAAATCAGTTACCTTTTAAAAACCACAAGTATTTTCTTCCTACATAAAGCTGTTATAACCAACTTCCCATAAAGCCGTTATATCACTTTATGTTTTAAATAATCAAATACATTTAGCATGCGTCTACCGTACTACATAGTTCACACATATCATGCTAGAAGAGATAAGAAGAGGTTCACATACCTCGCGGCGAGTATCGACTAATAGCAAAAGCGCTCGAAGTACTTCCAACGTCGGCTACTCCTTAAGCCAAGTAGATCGCGCCACGTAGTACTTCAACCTATAAGGCCACAGGCGCTTATTAACATTTAGGTCTAATCGTAGAACATTCTGAGAAAATTCGACACCTCCCCGCATGTGGCGTAAATCTCTCTCTATCGGTGGCTACAAGCCAACGGGGAGTTATACGTCTAAACCGGACGTGCACAATTCTACCTCACAGAAAAGCTACACAAGTCTACTGTAATACAGTCCTATGTAAATACAGTTCAGTACTCTTCTTTCGAAAAGGTTTCTTATTATTCAGGCTTAAGTCAAAAGACATTGCCGATACTACGTTCAGTTCTATATATAGTATACTTCAACTATATAGTCTAACAATCATGTAATTTCCAATTACAATAGAGGGACAAGATATTACCTCGATAAGCCCATAATTATCCGAGTTTAAATGTCGATCCTGAGCAAGGTTTAGCTCCTACTCCGTGCGCTCCAAACAACCCTTAGAAGTTCTAACCAACTTCTACTTAAATACTTCAACCAACTATGAAGATTTCCTTAGGGTTTCGGTTTGAGACAAAAAGACAAAAGGTAGTATTTCCGGGCTCTACGTATTGAGGTAACTTTTGGAATACAACAAGGTAAAGGCTAAGGTATTTTGGGCATTATAACAATACTTGGAGAGTATTTCTACCAAGAGGGGGGGTGTATTATACGAAACAACTAGGCTAGGGGTACCCATGGCAAGACACCACAAAGGGAGGAACCCTCGGCCAAAGGCCACGAAAAGGGGAGAGGGAAGCTCTCGGCTAGAGCAAGAAGGGAGGAGAGGGTTTCAAGACTTGGAAGTTTTTGGATGAATGAAGTCTTCAAGCCTAGGGGGGTATTTATAGCAAAACCCAAGGCCAACCAATGGCCAAGATCAAGCCATGTGCAAGGCAAGTGTAAGGCCTAGATCAAGCCAAGTGCACCCTAACCCTACTCCACCAAACATGGCACAAAACAAGCCACAAAACAAGGCCCAAAATAAGGGACCAATCGGCCAAGGCCAACCAACCCTTGACCGCCCCTCTAAACCGTCCAATGAGGGTGACAAGTGTCACCCTCCCGTTGGCCCAAAAATATTTCGTCTCTCGGAAAAATCCGCAAAAAATATAAATGACATAGCCGGAATTTTCCCTACGAAAGCTGTGGAAACGTTTCGTCGAAAAACGACTCTAATCGGGTGTTGTGCACAAAGTGAAAATCGGCCAAGCCTACTTAAGCTTCAAAATTTTTCTACGTACGTCCTTACGTACATACACTGGAAATACGGGGTATAACATTCTCCCCTCCTTAGAAACATTCGTCCCGAATGTTCCTTCTAAGTCTCAAAACAAACGCGCGCCAGTATAGTCTTCACTACTATACTTACGAGAACAATCCTGCCACACATGGCCACAGAAACACCCGCGCAAATACCTCCATCCAAGTCCACGAGGAAACACCTCTAACATTACCACAAACACCTCTCTCCGGGGTCTAAAATATACTTCCTTCGCACCTTCTCCTTACAAAAGAAATGATCACATCTATGCTCGCCATACATGCTCGCTTCTCCCTTTACTCGTCGTGATACCACTTTTGTCACTTTGCCGCGAGGTTCTAGTGTCACTCCGGCGACCCAACAATTGGTACCGGGCTGCATGCGATCCCTGAGGCTGTCGTACACTCGAACTCTTACCACATTTCTGAAACTGCTTCAGTTTCCAAAACTCGGGGTCACTATCTCTAACGTGGTCATCATTAACTGGGAACACTCTGGATGGATCTCCGATACTTTCCCGATCATAACAATACGAAAGACCGGACGTACTGCCTCCTAAGTCGGACGGCAAAAGCTAACCTATAGGCAACCTGGCCTATTCTTCACATGAACCCAAAAGGGCCCAAGGTAACTCGGGCTAAGTTCCCTCTGTTTTCCAAAACTCGCCACACCCAACCCGGGGTGGTACTTTCAAGAAGACCGACCGTCAACCTGAACTCTAAGCGTCGTCGCCGATTATCCGCACGATTTCTCTGAGCTGCCAGAACCTCTTCTAGACAAGCTTTACCCTATCCACAGTCTGCTGGAACAAGCCTGAACCAACTATCTGAATCTTGCCAACATCGAACCAATCGACTTACACATCCGCCCCTACCAGGCTTCATAAGGCGACATCCGAACACTGAAATGGTAACTTAAACTCTCCCTCCACAGGAGACAACAATCCCCACAACTACCCCGGAAATCCACACGCGGCGAGGCGAATGCGATTCGAGACTCACGAGTTCTTAACCCCTGCTGTAAAACTTCCGAAACAAAAATAGCGTACCACTGGCTCCACTGCGTCATAAGGTGAAGGTAGGCACCCCGTGCAGCCTTACAACCTTTCTGATAAAATCAACACTGCTGAGTAAACGGTATTTGCTAGAAGACAAGACGGCTGACCTCCTCGGCCCGACTACTGGTCGAATGCATCCACGAACTCGTACGCTGGTTAACTAAACCTGGGCCTAACACCCTCGTGACCCTACCACAAGGCGGGACCACCACAAACTGACCCCACCACCAAACATGCCGCGGGTTGACCCGCAACGTGGCCTCAACCCGACCCGGCAACGCGCAAAACGCTAGCTCCCCGAAGGAAAACTCTCACTAATCATGTTACGAAAACCTAGCGGTCTTCTTAGCTCAACTACCCTCTTTCATTCCACACTACTCGGGGACTTATCCCACAATATATCTCACGTGCACTAAGCACTCCGATAAGGATCAAACATAACACTACACCTTTTCTCGAGATGGCCTTACCTCTAAGGTCTCTACGTATAAAACTCTAAGGCTCACACCTTCTCTATCCCCCAAAATCTTACTCGGTTAACCCACCATGATTTCTAATCACAACTAACACACTGCTATCAGAACATAGCACTTAAGGTATACTCACCTTATCACACATACTGATCTCTAGAGGGTTAAGGATATATCTATATCTACTGCTTCACTCCCCTTAGTCGTTCTAATCAAACCTGCCCCGTAGGGCGCATAGCTAAGGAAGATGACGAACTACCCACCGATCCTGAAGGCTAAGTCCTCCTACAAGGACATTCTCACGATATCAGACCCTGACGGTCGCCGGTAAAACGAGCACCAACAAAAAGACGACATTCCCCGGAATGACGTGCATCATGTGAACCGAAGCCACGAGTCGACCAATTCTGCATACCGAGCGTCCTGAAATCCGTGGAAGTCCACTCTGCACTGGCGGAGGTGCATATCTAATCTGCTGGTGAGGCGACTTGCCTCGAGAGTTACTAAAGGACCTTGCTGCTCTGGCCCTCTCCTGCTGTCCTTCGTTAACCCGTCGATCTCTACGCTTCTCGGCCTGTTGCGCATAAGCCCGCATACGAGCCATGCTCAAACTAATCGAAGAATTATTCTTGCACAACCCTCTCTTAGATAGTCATCAAGACTCGCGGTACATCGGTATTCTCTCTGGTAGCCACATCCATAACTAGTAACAGGGTCGCCTCTTTGCAATCTATATTCTCTGTCCCCGGTCGTGGAACTGAAGGTTCAAATATCATGGCATGGCGAGGCTGCCGCGCCCGTGCTAAACTCTGCGGGGCTAGTGGCGTCGCAGAACTCCCCGAATGAAGCACCACCTGGTGATGATTGGGCACTGTGCCCTCGTAACCCTCAGTACTCTACTCGCGGCTCCGCCATTTGCCTTGTCCTCTGGTAGGGTTGCCTACGCGGAGGCATAGCGGTGAGGAAAGAAATACGTTAGAGGTCAACTTACAACACCGCTCTAAGGCACGATCTCGAGTGAGAAGAATAGAAACCAATCCTAAATATCCTATAGCCTCACGATTATTGGTGTGGTGCACAACACACCGATAATCAAGACTTCTTGGATCTGATGCGTAGACACTTTCCAGGATTAATCGCTCGATACCACTTTTGTCACGACCGAACCGGGCGTGGTAGTGCCTTACCGGGCACCTGGTGATACAACATCAGTAATCGGGAACATAAAACACATACATGAAACCAATGTAAGAAGACGGTGAAATAAGAAGGCAGGCTAACCAAGCGATTCAAATCGGTATATATAAATAACAACTCTTTCCAAATGAGCAGTTTAATCCTTTTTACAAACCACGCCCACAACGATACTACTGACCTCTACGAATGATATGACAACAACGGGACGGGGCCCCGTCATACCACGAATGTAGCACCTACAACAACGGGGACTATACGAATAAGCCTCGGAGAAGCGGAGCTTTCCCAACGCTGACTGTGACCCTAGGCGAGGATCAACAATCGGTGTACCTCGACTGCGGTATGAACGCGGCCCCGAAGGAGGTCGATCTGGCAGTACAGTATGTGGCCGAAAATCGTAAATGAAATCATAATAGTCTATAAAGCAGAGACATGTATGATAACCAAACTACGATTCACAAGAAATAGCGATCGTGTCTAGTCGGGGACTCACGCCTCAAAGTCATCACTCGATATAACAATGGGTCTCACGCCCACAACATCAATCATGCGTGGAATACCTTCCTCAGCCGTGATCGATGATAGAAAAGCACGAAGGAATACACATGAACAGCAGTCCTACTGTGTCCAAGTAAACGATGCAGGGTAAGTGCGAAGGCATAGCCGACTACTAACACCCAGCGATACTAACAAGGTCATAAAGCGTATCATGATGTCTGTCTGACCGTCACATGATCAAAGGCGGTCGCCGCCGCAATATCAAATGTGCGCGTCTAGCCCACGGAACTCCCGCGACTCCGCGTAGGCGGATCATAGGCGCGTGAGGTATAACCCGCATCGAGGGTAGCTACTCCCGGCGTAAATCACGGACTCGCGATCGCGTAGCCACGTAGGCCGCGTGACCATAAAGGCGCGCTAACACCGGAACTCTCGTAGCTCCGCATAGGCCCGGGACCCGCATGAGGTATTCTCGAATCATGGTCCTGCATCACGCTGAGTCTACCCGCGTCGGAGGCGGCTTAACCCCGGAAACACGGTGAGTGGTATAAATACCAACATAACAGTTTATCGTTTAGACAACATAAGCACAATCAAGGGAAAATCCCTTTACACAAACATCACAGAATACTAACACACGTAGCATCCTAATATGATTACTTATCAAATCAACACGAAAGTATTACAAGGCTATCACAAACCAATACAATCAAGTTATTCACACATAAGGTACTTTCTACTATATGATTAACGAGATCGGGTTTTTATCCCCAAAGTACTTTATACAATAACTCTTTAAAGATATGTTACTTCACAAAACCACACAATACGTAGTATATGAAAATAGAGTGATTATCTTTTGAAGTAAATCAAAACACTTACCTTTGTAAAATCAAGTAACATTATTTTCCAAAGCGTCCAAGTTTGCCTAATTTCAAATGTTCACGGTTCTTATTTTAGAAAGGTTTCAGATTTCATAGTCTTATTCATTTAAGAATATAATTCTCTTTTAAACTATCGAGAAACATAAGCCTTATATGTGAGTAGGATATTCTTGTTTATAACAATCTTATTACAATGACCGTGATCTAGGAAATATCATTTTGTCTCATCTTAGCTTCATGCGGATGGAAGTTTCTCTCTTGGTTTTAATAATGCTTAATTATTCAAAACATTTCCTTTTATTAACGCGATGGTTTGTCGATACACATTCGATTTCAAATCGATAAAACATTCTTAAGCCGTTATACCTAACTTCCCATAAAGCTAGTATAACTCTTAAGTTTTCAAAACCAGTATTATGTTTCTTTCAAAATGATTCAAAAATCTTTTGAAATACTTCAAGTTCTTTATTATCACATAACAAGCCGATTATAGTTCAAATCGATTACCTTTTAAAAACCACAAGTATTTTCTTCCTACATAAAAGTTGTTATAACCAACTTCTCATAAAGCCGTTATATCACTTTATGTTTTAAACCAATCAAATACATTTAGCACGTATCGTCTCGTACTACATAGTTCACACATATCATGCTAGAAGAGATATGAAGAGGTTCACATACCTCGCGACAGTATCGACTAATAGCAAAAGCGCTCAAGTACTTCAAACGTCGGCTACTCCTTAAGCCAAGTAGATCGCGCCACACGTAGTACTTCAACCTATAAGGCCACAAGCGACTTATTAACATTTAGGTCTAATCGTAGAACATTCTACGTAAAATTCGACACCTCCCCCCGCATGGCAGCGTAAATCTCCTCTCTATCGGTAGGCTACGAAGCCAACCGAGGGGGTTATACGTCTAAACCGGACGTGCACAATTCTACCTCACGAAAAGCTACACAAGTCTCAGAATACAGATCCTATGTAAATCTGATTCGGTACTCTTCTTTCGAAAAGGTTTCTTATTATTCAGGCTTAAGTCAAAAGACATTGCTGATACTACCTTCAGTTCTATAGAGAGTATACTTCAACTCTATAGTCTAACACTCATGTAAATTCCAATTACAATCGAGTCCCAAGATTATTACCTCGATAAGCCCATAATTATCCGAGTTTAAATGTCGATCTGAGCAAGGTTTAGCTCTACTACTCGTGCTCCAAACAACCCTTAAGTTCTAACCAACTTCTACTTAAATACTTCAACCAACTATGAAGATTTCCTTAGGGTTTGGTTTGAGACAAAAGACAAAAGGTAGTATTTAAGCTCTACGTATTGAGGTAACTTTTGGAATACAACAAGGTAAAGGCTAAGGTATTTTGGGCATTATAACAATACTTGAGAGTATTTCTACCAAGAGGGGGTGTATTATACGAAACAACTAGGCTAGGGGTACCCATGGCAAGACACCACAAAGGGGGAGGGGAACCCCTCGGCCAAAGGCCACACGAAAAAAAGGGGGTGGGGGAGGGGGAAGCTCTCGGCTAGAGCAACAAGAAGGGAGGAGAGGGTTTCAAGACTTGGAAGTTTTTGGATGAATGAAGTCTTCAAGCCTAGGGGGGTATTTATAGCAAAACCCAAGGCCAACCAATGGCCAAGATCAAGCCATGTGCAAGGCAAGTGTAAGGCCTAGATCAAGCCAAGTGCACCCTAACCCTACTCCACCAAACATGGCACAAAACAAGCCACAAAACAAGGCCCAAAATAAGGGACCAATCGGCCAAGGCCAACCAACCCTTGACCGCCCCTCTAAAACGTCCAATGAGGGTGACAAGTGTCACCCTCCCGTTGGCCCAAAAATATTTCGTCTCTCGGAAAAATCCGCAAAAAATATAAATGACATAGCCGGAATTTTCCCTACGAAAGCTGTGGAAACGTTTCGTCGAAAAACGACTCTAATCGGGTGTTGTGCACAAAGTGAAAATCGGCCAAGCCTACTTAAGCTTCAAAATTTTTCTACGTACGTCCTTACGTACATACACTGGAAATACGGGGTATAACATTTTGAATTGGCGGCAGTTAGGCATGCCTTGAAGATTTGAAGGCATTACTTATATGGATTTCATGTGGATATTTGTGCAGATCACAAGAGCCTCTGGTATATCTTCAGACAGAGGCAACTGAATTTGCGACAGAGACGGTGGTTAGATTTACTCAAGGATTATGATGTTGATATCCTATACTACCCAGGGAAAGCCGATATGGTTGCAGATGCTCTTAGTCATAGATCCATGGGTAGTCTGTCAGACGGGCAGCCAGGTAGACAGGACATGATCCATGAGATTCATCAGCTAGCGAGCCTAGGGGTTTGGTTGTTGTTTTCGATGATAATGGAGTTCGGGTTCTGGAGGTTGTCGGGTCTTCCCTCGTCGAGAAGGTGAAGAGGCGACAATATAAGGATCCAGTTTTAGTACATAATCGAGAGACGGCTCTCCGAGATGAGAAAAGCCTGTATGAGATAGCACCTGATGGTGTGCTAGGATACGAGGGTAGATTTTGTGTTCCCGATGTTACAGGACTTCGTCAGCAGGTTCTAGGAGGGGCACACGATGTTCGTTACTCTATTTTTCCTGGGTCGACTAAGATGTACCATGACCGCGGGTATACGTATTGGTGGAATGGACTGAAGATGGGCGAAACAGAGTTGTTGCTTGGTGCCCGGATTGTCAGCAGGTCAAGATTTAGCACCCGAAGCCCGGTGGGTTATTACAGACGATTGAGATCCAGACTTAAGTGAGAGGTGACTAATATGGATTTTGTTATAGGGTTGCATTGTACTCAGAGGAAGTGCGACTCCTTGTGAGTCATGGTTGACAGGCTGGCGAAATCAGCCCATTTGTTTTTTTTTCGGTCAGGACTACTTACTCGGCTGAGGAGTGTGCTAGATTATTTATCAGGAAGATTGTGAGACTGCACGGGGTTCCTACATTCATTATGACAGACAGATGAGCCCAGTTTACGGCTAACTTCTGGAGGTCTTTCCAGAAGAGATTGGGGACACAGGTGAGTCTCGATCGCATCTCACCTCGGGCCAAGCGGACAGGCAGAACGTACTATCTAGACACTTGAGGATATGTTGCGGGCCTGTGTTATTGATTTCAGGGATGGCTGGGAGGATTATTTGCCTCTTGTTGAGTTACGTACGATAACAGATACCCTTCCAGTATTCAGATGGCCCTGTATGAGGCTTTGTATGAAAGGAAGTGTAAGTCGCCGATTAGTTGGTTTGTTATTGGCCAGGTTTAGTTAGTTGGCCCAGATTTGATTCAGCAGGCTGTGGATGTGGTGAAGCTTATCCAGGAAAGGTACATTGGGACTTATCAGTTTATCCATAAAATAGTCAAGGTTGCCTATAAGTTAGATATGTTGTCCGATTTGGAGGCAGTACATCCGGTCTTCCATGTTGCTATGTTACGGAAGAGTATCGGAGATCCATCCAGAATTTTTCCTAGTTAGTGATGTCCAGGTGACAGAGGGGTTATCTTATGAGAGAAGCCTATATCTATACTTGATCGCCAGGTCAGGCGACTACGGACTAAAGACGTGGCTTCCGTCAAGTCTTAGGGCGGAATGATACTAGAGAGGAGATGACTTGGGAGGCAGAGGGTGGCATGATGCAGAAGTATCCTCACTTATTTCTCTACACCTCCAGGTAATCCATTTCCTTACTTGTCGATTATTATTGACATGTTTGCATAAGTATTATTATGTGACCATGTGTGGCGCACGAGATTATGTTGAGTGTAGTTAAAGGAGACTATGTCGATATCTATTTAGATAGAGCCTCGAAAGAACATTCGGGGACAAATGTTTCTAAGGGGGGGAGAATGTTACACCCCGTAATTCCAGGACATGTTTAAAAGAATGTACGTAAGGAAGCAGGACTTTAAATTTTTTGAATGAAACAAGAATTCGTTATTCTTAAGGAAAATCTTCCGAACATCGGGAAAGATAAATGGTTGTTAATGAGAATTGGGTTCTCAAATTCATTATTTGAGACTTAAGGAAATTATTAGAGTTATGGAATTTTATTTTCGGATTGTGTCACGTAGGCCCACTCGAGAAATTTTACATTTTGTGGGGCCCACGGGGTTTTCGATAGTTTGACCAATTATGGAAATTTCGGGAATTGGAATGTTATGGACCAATGGTAGGGCGACACATGTCACCCTCCACATGGTCATGTTGGACGAAAATGTCAAGTAAAGAGTAGCCAATTTGGCTTGATAAAATGGACCAAGTCAAAGGGCAAGTTGAGGCTTGATATAATTGACCAATCTTAGCCATCCAATTGGTTCAATCCTAGCCCTTGATGGTGTTATATATACATACTACTACTAGTAGCAAAGATGAATTCCACACTTAGAAAAAAATTGGCAAACCTTGTGTGCAAGATGAGAGCTCTCGGCCAAGCAAGGAAAAAGGGAGAAATTTTTTGCAATATTGCTTCATAAATCTCAATATTCAAACCCAAGATCCCTAAAGGTATTCTAAGGATATCTCAACACAAAAATTCCAGAAAAACTACGTTTTTACGTTAGTCGCAACATGAAAACCTAAGGGGTTTTTCATAGTTGGAGTTGGAACTTGAAGAGGAGTTCTTCATAAGCTTCTAAGGGTTGCTTGGAGTGGATTGGAACGTCAAGAAGAGGAGCTAAAGTTGCTAAGGATCGACTTTTAATCTTGGATTGTATTTGGGCTTTTTGAGCTAAAAATTTTCGTCTTACTATTGTAATTGAAGATTTCTTGTTATGATAAGTTAAAAATGATCATGAGATATATAGAATGAAGATCTATTAATGTTATGGAATTTAGAAGCTCAAATCCGAGATTGGCATGTGTTATACCCCGTAGTTCTGGCCATACGTGTGAGAGCGTACGAAAGGGATTAAGACTTAAATTTTAGAAGGATAGGTTGACGGATTGTTTCGGACGGGTTTTCTGGTCAACTTTGAGGCGGGTTATGACCCGGTACATTGAGAGTTCCTAGGTGTTTCAAAGGCCTAGTGCGTAGTTCGTTGAGTCTAGTTTCCAACGCAACCAACCGTTCGTCGATAGGACATCGGAGTAGAAAGTTATGGGAGTTACAAGTTCAGTGCGCAGTCGGACATAAAAGTGTTTCTGTCACGACCCATTCCCGGGCCCGTGAATGGTGCCTTACCCGGGCACCCAAGTAGCCAAACATCAGAGTAACCAGCGGAATATAAAACCAAGACATGAAACAATAATAGTAAGAATAGTCTTAACCGAGAAAATGTCGCCTTTCGGCATGTATATATATATTTTCCCAACAGTGAGCGATTCGTCCCAAAATATGACGGGACTACGGACCTGCAGGAAATGTAAACACTGTGACGGGACAGGGCCCCGTCATACCCCTGAATGTACAAAATATCTACGACACCAGGGAGAACCATACCAAAAGTCGAGCCTCCGGAGAAATGGAGCTCCTGACACCAGAGTAAAGATCCTAAGACTGAGGATCCGCTACCTGCTTCCCTTTACCTGCGGCATGAACGCAGCCCCCCCAAGTAGGTCAGTACAACAAGTACTAAGTATGTGAAACGGTAAAGTACAGATATATATACATATATAAACCATAACATTTTTAAAACCAATTCACAAGTATGTATGAAAACAACCGAGTTAACTGCACATAGTGCCACATCACAAACAAGAGCAATAACGAATTTATCTTGTGGTCTTTTCTAGGCGCGAATGATCGAAGCAAGGCCAATCGCCCATAGTATCATTATGCATGCCTAATCTTGGACTCCGCGATCGCATAGGCCACCTAGGCCCGCGTGAGGTATTTCGCATCGAGGGTAGCTACTCCTCGGCATCGTCTGGACTCTCGTAGTCGCGCGTACATGCACGCGTGAGGTATTCCTCGCACACTAACCTGGAACTCCCGTAGCTCCGCATAGGTCCCCTGGACCCGCATGAGGCATCCCTCGCATCGGGGGGCAGCTTAACCCCCGGTATAACATGTCAAGAGGTGGGTGGTACAAAATTAACATAACGGCTTATCGTTAAACAACATAAGCACAATAAGAATAACCTCTTTATACAATCATCACAAGAATCGAGCACAACGACTAATCGTTGAACAATATAAGCATAACAAGAATAACCTTCTTACGTAGGCGTCACAAGATACTAACACACGAGGTATCATAACATATCTATCAAACCAACTTACCATACCTTCAGATAACATTTCAAGCATTTGATAAACAAATAATAAAAACCGTTTTCTTATCCTTCTTAAGTCGTTATACCTAACTTCCCATAAAGCTAGTATAACCCTTAAGCTTTTTGTAAAAACCCAGTATTACTTTTCTTCCGAAAATGATTCATAACCCTTTTTGAAGTATTCAAGATTCTTATTATTTAGAACTCCAGTCCAAAGATATCAAAGTAAAACCAAGTTTAGTTTAACACACGTACGTCTACCGTACCATATAATATTTGGAAATTATCATGCTCAAAGGGATAGGAAGAATCACATACCTCATCGGCTAAATCCACTTACCAAGTCGGATATGTCGCGCGCAGAGTGTCAACCTATAATAGTCAAAACATGACTATTAACTTCTAGTTTTTCGTGGAATTCTTCTAAGTGAGACTTCTCTTAGTCTACGGAAAATTGGGCAGCACTTCCCCCGTTTTTACTTAATTCCATATTTTTAGCAAAGCCCGACAACAGTAACCAACGTGCCATAAATAAGACGCAATAATTCCGATAGGTAAGGAAGGGGATAACACGCCCAAACGGAACGCGATTAACAATCTCTCCTTCATAAATATAATAAGTAAAGAAGGGGATTACACGCCCAAACGGTAACGCGGTTTACTATCTCGCCTTCATAATAACAATAAGTAAAAGAAGGGGATTACGCGCCCAAACGGTAACACGGTTTACTATCTCGCCTTCATAAATATAATAAGTAAGGAAGGGGATTACGCGCCCAAACGGTAACGCGGTTTACTATCTCGCCTTCATAATAACAATAAGTAAAAGAAGGGGATTACGCGCCCAAACGGTAACGCGGTTTACTATGTCGCCTTCATAAATATAATAAGTAAGGAAGGGGATTACGCGCCCAAACGGTAACGCGGTTTACTATCTCGCCTTCATAACAACAATAAGCAATGAAGTCCAAAGTAAAAAGTCCAAAGTAGATACGTTCCTTAAGTTGGGGTCCTTGGCCAACTTTTATATTTTACTTATCCAATTACTTCATTAGTCTTTCAACTTATATTCCAATCTTAATATAAGTTATAGTCCATAATATACTTCCAATATATGTATAATATCCATATATACATAATAATCAAATTCACAAAGAGTGTAAGGTTCATTACCTCAATACTAGCCCAACAATATCCAAGATTTTAAAGTCGTTCCAAAGCAAGTCTTAGCTCCAAACCTTTGTGTTTTAGCTCCAATTTCTTGTGTTCCAACACACCATAGTTTACCCTTAGAAGTTCCAACTAACTTCTATTCAAGAATTTGACTCCAAAAGGTGAAGAACACTTAGTCTACAAAACTGTCCAGTTTCGGTTTTGGTGGTGTTTTAGAGGCTAAGGGTGTGAAAATCTTATCTAACTCTTGGTTGGTGATCTTCCTAACATACTAAGGAAGAACACTTATAAGTTTAAGAGTTTTTGGACAACTTTTGGTAGGGGAGGGGTCTGTTTAGACGAGAGCAAGCTAGGGAAGAGGGAGAGGAAAATATTTTTCAAGACTTGTAATGTTTAAGTGTGGATGATTTCATCTACTTAGGGGGTTTATATAGCACAACCAAGGGAGGGGATTAACATAAGTGTAGGGTGGAGATGAAGTGTGTAAGAGCCTTCCCACACTTGTCTTACCAAAGTTAGGCAAGTTTTGACTAAGCAAGACTTGCTCAAATCTTCACTTTGCCGTCCAAGCTTATGCCAACTAGGCAAGACTTGTTGGCCACTTGTCTTGCCAAGTTGTCCACCCATTTTCGTCCACTTGGACCAATCCATGGGTGACACATGTCGCCCTCCTATTGGTCCAAAATATCTTATCTTTCGGAAAAATTCCATAGTCGTAAAAATATTGAAAGTGTAAATTTTCTTCACAAGGTTCGAAATAACTTTCGTCGTAAAACAATTCTATCATTCTTACCCTAATCAGGGCATATACACTCGTACGTACGTCCTCACATACGTACTCCGGAACCACGGGGCATAACATTCTCCCCCCCTTAGAAACATTCGTCCCGAATGTTCCTTCAAGATTCAACAACTTGGATACGACATAGTCCCCCATAATTCGAACAGTTTATAAAATGCCACATATGGCCATAACAGAATGCCTAAGTACATATGACAATTTAAATTAACCGGTATGAAAGTGAGTTACCTCGAGGTGTGGGGAATAGGTGGGGATACTTCTGCCTCATGTCCTCCTCTGCTTCCCATGTCATCTCTTCTCTGTTCTCGTTCTGCCACAAGACCTTGACGGAAGCCACATCTTTTGCCCGTAGTCGCCTAACCTGTCGGTCAAGTATCGCTATGGGAATCTCCTCATACGATAATTCCTCTGTCACCTGGACATCATCAACCGGGTGCACTCTAGACGGATCTCCGATACATCTCCTCAGCATAGAAACATGAAAAACTGGATGTACTGCCTCCAGATCGGACGGCAGATCCAACTCATAGGCAACCTTGCCTACTCTACGGACAATCTGATAAGGCCCAATGTACCTTGGGCTGAGCTTCCCTTTCTTGACAAACCTCATCACGCCCTTCATGGGTGATACCTTCAGAAAAACCCAATCAGCAACCTCAAACTCCAAATGTCGACGCCGGTGATCTGCATACGACTTCTGTCAACTCTGAGCTGTCAATAACCGCTCTTGGATAAGCTTCACCTTATCCACTGCCTGCTGAACCAAGTCTGGACCGACTAACTGTACCTAACCTATATCAAACCAGCCTATCGGTGACCTGCACTTCCTCCCATATAAGGCCTCGTAAGGCGTCATCTGGATACTGGAGTGGTAGCTGTTGTTATACGCAAACTCTACTAGCGGCAAATGATCCTCCCAGCTACCTCTGAAGTCAATAACACAGGCTCGCAGCATATCCTCGTGTTGCGGATAGTGCGCTCTGCTGTCCGTCGTCGATGCGGGATGGAATGCGATCGAGGCTCACTGCATCCCTAATCCGCCGGAAAGACCTCGAAGTTAGCCGTGGCGGGCTCCTCGGTCAGATATGATAGATATAGGGACCCCATGCAGTCTCACGATCTCTCGGATGTAAAGTCTGGCGTAATCCTCGGCCGAAAAAGTCGTCCTGACGCGAAGAAAGTGGGCTGATTTCGTCAGACTGTCGACGATAACCCAGATAGAATCATGCTTCCTCTGAGTGCGAGGTAATCCTGTAATGAAGTCCATATTGATCACCTCCCACTTCCATGTCGGAATCTCTATAGCCTGCAACAACCCACCAGGCCTCTGGTGCTCTACCTTGACCTGCTGACAACTCGGGCACTGAGCAACAAATTCTGCAACGTCTCTCTTCAGGCCGTCCCACCAATACAAAGATCTGAGGTCGTGGTACATCTTTGTCGACCCCGGATGGATAGAGTAACGCGCGCTGTGTGCTTCCCCTAGAACCTGCTGTCGAAGTCCTGCAATATCTGGAACACACAACCTGCCCTCAAACCTTAGCACCCCATCAGGTGCTACCTCAAAAGGACCCTTCCCCTCATGAAGAGTCGTATCACGATACCGTGTCATAACCGGATCCTCATACTGTCGCCTCTTCACCTCCTTGATGATGGAAGACTCGACAACCTCTCGAACCCGAACCCCGCTATCATCAGAATCAATCAATCGGACTCCAAGGCTCGCTAGCCGATGTAACTCGCGGACCATGCCCTCTATCTGGTGAACATCCGCTGGACTACCCATCGACCTACGATCGAGGGCATCCGCCACTACATTGGCCTTCCCCGGGTGGTATAAGATATCGACATCATAATCCTTGAGTAGCTCCAACCACCGTCTGCATGCCAAGTTCGGCTCCTCTGGTGAAGATGTACCGAGGCTCTTGTGGTCGGTGTAAATGTCCACGTGAACTCCATACAAATAATGTCTCCGCATCTTGGCGTGAATCACCGCGCAACTCCAAGTCATGTGTGGGGTAGTTCTTCTCATGCTTCTTGAGCCGTCGAGATCGTAGCTATAACCTTGCCTGCTGCATCAACACACATCAAGCGGCCGACGGCGTCCTGATAAATCGCATAATGTCGGCCCCTGGAAGAGTAAGAAGCGGATCGTCAAACTTCTCCTTTAATCGAAAGCCCTTCTCAAGCATCCGTCACTGAAACTTAGCTGTCTTACGAGTCGGCTTAGTCAAGTCTTGAAATAGAAGCAAACTTCTCCACAAACCTTCTGTAGTAACTCCATGAGCCTAAAAAGCTGCGCACTCGTCGGGGTAGTAGGTCTAGGCCAACTCTTGGATGCCTCGATCTTTGCGTATCTACCCGAATACCATCGGTCCTACAATGTGTCCTAAGAACACACCGAAGCTAACCAAAACTCACATTTTGAAAACTTGGCGTATAAGCTGGGTCCGAGGACTCTCGGCCACCGTCGCCAAATGCTCTGCATGGTCTGCTCGGCGAGAATAAATCAAGATGTCATCAATGAATACTATGACGAATGTATCCAAAAATGGTTTGAACACTCGGTTCATCAAATCCATGAATACCGCCGGAGCATTGGTCAAGCCGAAAGACATGACCCTAAACTCATAGTGCCGTCTGCGGTCCTAACGCGATCTAGGGATATCCGACTCACAACTCGCACTTTGATGGTAACGGATCGTAGGTCTATCTTAGAGAAACATCTCGCGCCCTGCAACTGGTCGAACAAGTCATCGATCCTAGGAAGGGGGTATCTGTTCTTAATAGTCATCTTGTTCAGCTGCCTGTAATCAACGCACATACGCAGCGTCCCATTCTTTTTCTTCACGAACAATACCGGCGCTCCCAGGGAGAAACACTAGGCCTAATGAAGCCTTTCTCCAGCAAATCGCTCAGCTGGTCCTTCAGTTCTCTCAACTTGGCAGGTGCCATTCGGTATGGCGGAATGGATATAGGTCGAGTATCGGTAATATCGATGCAAACTACTCTCTCTCTCGGGAGGATACCCGAGGTCGTGCGGAACACATCCGAAACTCTCTAACTACTGGGCCGTAGTGCAGTGTCGCCGCCCGCCTCGTGTCGAATACCCGAACGAGATGGTAGATATACCCCTTCTGAACCATCTTCCTGGCCTTGAGGTAGGAAATAAACTTACCCCTCGGCGACAAAGTGTTCCTCACTCGATACGGCTCCCGGAATCGGAACCGTACCAATCGTTTCCTACAGTCTACATTGGCGTAACAAGAAGCTAGCCAATCCATACCCATGATCACATCAAAATCGGTCATATCCAACTCTATCAAGTCGGCTAGGGTCTGACGACTGCATATAGTCACTGGGCAAGCTCTATATATCCGCTCGGCTACTACCGAATCCCCCCACTGGCGTAGCTACCTCAAAAGGGTTTATGGACTCATGCTCTATCCCTATCCCACTAGCAATAAGGGGAGATATATAGGACAAGGTAGAACCTGGATCTATCAAGGCATATACGTCGTAACAAGAAACTGATAAGGTACCTGTGATAACATCCGGCGACGCCTCCTGGTCCTGGCGGCTGGACATGGCATAAATGCGGTTCTGAGGACCGCTGGAACTAGCACCCCTGCCACGACCTCTGCCGCGACCTGCTGGCCCATGAGAACCCTGCCCTCCGGGGCGAGTAACTGTAGGAGATGAAGACCCGGCAAAAGACCCTGTAGGCTGAACTCTACTATCTGCGCCGCCCTTAGTCGGACAGTCTCTCGCAAAGTGACCCTGCTGGCCACAAGTGAAACAAACTCCCGCAGCAGTACCACATTTCCCGAAATGGGATCTCCCACACCGAACACACTGAGAGGAAGGTGGTCTCGATTGGTTAGTACCTTTGCTACCCTGGAAGTCTGAAGTCCTGGGGCCCTGACCTGCCCCCGTATACCCTGTCGGTCCCGAAGATGGTGTAGGAGTGCTCTGAGCTGGCTGAGGTGCAAATCTACTCCGCTGCTGAGGTCGTCCACCTCGAGAACTACCAAAGGACCCTGACGTCCCGCCTTCTCGTTGATATCTGTCAACCGTCGGCCTCTGCTCACGCCTCACACCCAAGTGCATGAGCCTGCATGCGGGCAATGTCCATGCCCGGCTGAAGAGCTACACCTGAGCAAGACTCCGCCAAGTAGTCATCAAGCCCTGTGACGTAGCGGTGCACTCGGTCCTCCATATCTGCTACCAACGCGGGAACATACCGAGCCAACGAGTCGAACTCCACGTTGTACTCCCGAGCGTGTGCCTCTGCGTCTCGGCGTCAAAAATCTATCGGCTCGTGCCCTCTCATCTGTGGAGGCAAGAAGTGGCGAGAATGCCTCGAGAACTTCGTCCCCAAACGGTGGGCGCCGCTCCCGGGACAACTCCCAAGAATCAAACCGGTCGACTGCGGTGTCGCGCAGCCGATGTGAACCTAAGACTACTGACTCGGTCTCCGACGCCTTGATCACTTTCATGATCCGCTGTAACTGTCTGATGAACTCCTGTGGATCATCCTCAGGTCTCGACCCATAAAACTCTGGTGGGCCGCAACTCAGAAAGTCCCGAAGTCTCAAACTTTCTGACCTCGGGTGAACCACGGGTACTACTGGAACTGGAACCGCTGCATCCAGCCTATCCTCGTGCCTCGCCACGACCCTGGCTAATAACTGGGCCATCTCTTTGTAACCCATGTCCTCTGCTCCAGGCTGTGGGGCTGGAGGCTCCGGTGCCTCTGCTGGGGCCGGTGACATCGTGGAACTCGCCGTCGGAGGTATCACCTCGGGTAAGGGTTGGGCCTGAGCCCTCGTGACTCTCTGTGTACTCTGCGACTCCTAGCCTTGCCCCCAGGCGGGTTGCCTTACGTGGAGGCATAACTGGTAAGAAAGAGAAATTCGTCAGAAGGGTCTAACCTATAACACCGCTCTAAGGCACGATCTCAGAGTGAGAAGAATGGAAACCAATCCTAAATGTCCTGCAGCCTCCTGATTATAGATGTGGTGCACAACACACCGATAATCAAGACTCTACTAGACACGGTCTGTAGACACTTTCCGAGGATTAACCGCTCTGATACCACTTTTGTCACGACCCGTTCCCGGGCCCGTGACTGGTGCCTTACCCGGGCACCCAAGTAGCCAAACATCAGAGTAACCAGCGGAATATAAAACCAAGACATGAAACAATAATAGTAAGAATAGTCTTAACCGAGAAAATGTCGCCTTTCGGCATGTATATATATATTTTCCCAACAGTGAACAGTTACATCCCAAAATATGACAGGACTACAGACCTCTAAGGAAATGTAAACACTGTGACGGGACAGGGCCCCGTCATACCCCTGAATGTACAAAATATCTACGACACCAGGGAGAACCATACCAAAAGTCGAGCCTCCGGAGAAATGGAGCTCCTGACACCAGAGTAAAGATCCTAAGACTGAGGATCCGCTACCTGCTTCCTTTACTGCGGCATGAGCAGCCCCAAGTAGGTCGATAACAAGTACTAAGTATGTGAAACTGTAAAGTACAGATATATACACATATATAAACCATAACATTTTTAAAACCAATTCACAAGTATGTATGAAAACAACCGAGTTAACTGCACATAGTGCCACATCACAAACAAGAGCAATAACAGGTATACTGTAACAGGTCTTTTCTAGGCCGCGAATGATCGAAGCAAGGCCAATCGCCCATAGTATCATTATGCATGCCTAATCTTGGACTCCCGCAGTCCGCATAGGCCACCTAGGCCCGCATGAGGTATTTCTCGCATCGAGGGTAGCTACTCCTCGGCATCGTCCTGGACTCTCGTAGTCCGCATGGCCACATAGACCGCATGAGGTATTCCTCGCACACTAACCTGGAACTCCCGTAGCTCCGCATAGGTCCCCTGGACCGCGTGAGGCATCCTCGCATCGGGCGACTTAACCCCGGTATAACATGTCAAGAGGTGGGTGGTACAAAATTAACATAACGGCTTATCGTTAAACAACATAAGCACAATAAGAATAACCTCTTTATACAATCATCACAAGAATCGAGCACAACGACTAATCGTTGAACAATATAAGCATAACAAGAATAACCTTCTTACGTAGGCGTCACAAGATACTAACACACGAGGTATCATAACATATCTATCAAACCAACTTACCATACCTTCAGATAACATTTCAAGCATTTTATAAACAAATAATAAAAACCATTTTCTTATCCTTCTTAAGTCGTTATACCTAACTTCCCATAAAGCTAGTATAACCCTTAAGCTTTTTGTAAAAACCCAGTATTACTTTTCTTCCGAAAATGATTCATAACTCTTTTTGAAGTATTCAAGATTCTTATTATTTAGAACTCTAGTCCAAAGATATCAATGTAAAACCAAGTTTAGTTTAACACACGTACGTCTAGCGTACCATATATATATTTGGAAATTATCATGCTCAAAGGGATAGGAAGAATCACATACCTCCTCGGCTAAATCCACTTGCCAAGTCGGATATGTCGCGCGCAGAGTGTCAACCTATAATAGTCAAAACATGACTATTAACTTCTAGTTTTTCGTGGAATTCTTCTAAGTGAGACTTCTCTTAGTCTACGGAAAATTGGGCAGCACTTCCCCCGTTTTTACTTAATTCCATATTTTTAGCAAAGCCCGACAACAGTAACCAACGTGCCATAAATAAGACGCAATAATTCCGATAGGTAAGGAAGGGGATAACACGCCCAAACGGAACACGATTAACAATCTCTCCTTCATAAATATAATAAGTAAAGAAGGGGATTACACGCCCAAACGGTAACGCGGTTTACTAACTCGCCTTCATAATAACAATAAGTAAAAGAAGGGGATTACGCGCCCAAACGGTAACGCGGTTTACTATCTCTCCTTCATAAATATAATAAGTAAGGAGGGGGATTACGCGCCCAAACGGTAAAGCGGTTTACTATCTCGCCTTCATAATAACAATAAGTAAAAGAAGGGGATTACGCACCCAAACGGTAACGCGGTTTACTATCTCGCCTTCATAAATATAATAAGTAAGGAAGGGGATTACGCGCCCAAACGGTAACGCGGTTTACTATCTCGCCTTCATAACAACAATAAGCAATGAAGTCCAAAGTAAAAAGTCCAAAGTAGATACGTTCCTTAAGTTGGGGTCCTTGGCCAACTTTTATATTTTACTTATCCAATTACTTCATTAGTATTTCAACTTATATTCCAATCTTAATATAAGTTATAGTCCATAATATACTTCCAATATATGTATAATATCCATATATACATAATAATCAAATTCACAAAGAGTGTAAGGTTCATTACCTCAATACTAGCCCAACAATATCCAAGATTTTAAAGTCGTTCCAAAGCAAGTCTTAGCTCCAAAACTTTGTGTTTTAGCTCCAATTTCTTGTGTTCCAACTCACCATAGTTTACCCTTAGAAGTTCCAACTAACTTCTATTCAAGAATTTGACTCCAAAAGGTGAAGAACACTTAGTCTACAAAACTGTCCAGTTTCGGTTTTGGTGGTGTTTTAGAGGCTAAGGGTGTGAAAATCTTATCTAACTCTTGGTTGGTGATCTTCCTAACATACTAAGGAAGAACACTTATAAGTTTAAGAGTTTTTGGACAACTTTTGGTAGGGGAGGGGTCTGTTTAGACGAGAGCAAGCTAGGGAAGAGGGAGAGGAAAATATTTTTCAAGACTTGTAATGTTTAAGTATGGATGATTTCATCTACTTAGGGGGTTTATATAGCACAACCAAGGGAGGGGATTAACATAAGTGTAGGGTGGAGATGAAGTGTGTAAGAGCCTTCTCACACTTGTCTTACCAAAGTTAGGCAAGTTTTGACTAAGCAAGACTTGCTCAAATCTTCACTTTGCCGTCCAAGCTTATGCCAACTAGGCAAGACTTGTTGGCCACTTGTCTTGCCAAGTTGTCCACCCATTTTCGTCCACTTGGACCAATCCATGGGTGACACATGTCTCCCTCCTATTGGTCCAAAATATCTTATCTTTCGGAAAAATTCCATAGTCGTAAAAATATTGAAAGTGTAAATTTTCTTCACAAGGTTCGAAATAACTTTCGTCGTAAAACAATTCTATCATTCTTACCATAATCAGGGCATATACACTCGTACGTACTCTGGAACCACGGGGCATAACAGTTTCGGTCAGGAACCACGGGCGCGGCGCGGTTGCGAGGCGCGGCAGCCGGGAAGCGAGCGCGGCGTCGGAAAGTCTGAGAGTCGCGAGAGGTTTGATCTTGCGGCGCCGGCCGCCGAGGCGAAGTTGAGTGGAAAAATCTGAACTGTTTTGTTTTAAAAAAAAGGCCATGGGAGGGTGACAAGTGTCCCCCCCCCCATCTGATTTTTGCATGTACTACTTATTGACCAAGTTTTGAAGACTTGGTCATTCTTCAAGTTCTTCTCTCTCTCTAAAGATAAAAGCTCTCCCTTCTCTCTAGAAATTCAAGAGGAAATCAAAGCTTGAGGAAAATCTGAAAAAGTGTGGCAAGAAGGAAGTTTGTTGGCTAACTTGTAGGAGTTATTGTGGTGGTGTTTTTGGAAAAGAGGATAGCAAACTTGTTGGAATAATTTGGCTAAAGCTCTAAGGTAACAATTCTTCTCTTGTAGCTAGTTTTTGGTGTTGCATGTGAAGAAGAAAGAACTTGTAGTGGTAATTATTGCTCTTAGATAAATTGCATGTAAGAAATATGGTTTGGATATGAAAGGATTGGATAAGAATGATATGTAAGCATGTTGTAGCCTAAATACTACCTTAAACTTGTTAAGTTAGTTGTTTTACATTGTGGGGCAGAATTTTACACATCCAAGATTAGGTGTGTAATCCCCTTTGAAATGTCTGGATTATTGGGCCTTAAATGTGGTGTTTGGATGTTGAATTCGGCCTTGAAAAATGTCACGACCCGTTCCGGGGCCCGTGACTGGTGCCTTACCCGGGCACCCAAGTAGTCATACATCAGAGAAAATCAGCGGAACATAAAACAATAACATGAAGCCAATGTAATAAGACAGTGAAATAAGAAGGCATGCTAACCAAAAACGGTTACCTTCAGTATATAAATAACAATTTGAACAGTTACATCCCATTACAACCCTGCCCACAACAGTACTACAGACCTCTACGAATGATATGACAACAACGACGGGACAGGGCCCCGTCATACCCCTGAATGTAAGCACCTACTACAACAGGGGACTATACCAAGATAAGCCTCCGGAGAAACGGAGCTTTCCCAAACGCTGACCGTGACCCTAGAGCGAGGATCAACGGCGGTGTACCTTTACTGCGGCATGAACGCAGCCCGAAGCGAGGTCGATAACAGTGCAGAGTATGTGAAACTAAAAATAAATCAGTAAATGAAATCATAGTAGTCTATATAAAGCGGGAGACATGTATGATAACCAAACTACGTTCCTGATAAATAAGCGATCATGTCAAGTCGAGGACTCACGCCTCAAAGTCATCACAATAGAACT
Organism: Przewalskia tangutica; assembly: GCA_029844215.1. NCBI lineage: Eukaryota > Viridiplantae > Streptophyta > Magnoliopsida > Solanales > Solanaceae > Przewalskia > Przewalskia tangutica. The sequence continues at coordinate 54,265,831 of CM056722.1, read as the reverse complement.
GCGGGGTAAGTACGAAGGCATAGCCGACTACTAAGACCAGCGGTACCAAAAATGCCATAAATCGTATCACGAGGTCTTTCTAGACCGCGCACCATGATCGAAGGCGGCCACTCGCGCGATCATCGCTGTGTGCGTCTATCCACAGAACTTACCGCACTCGCGCATAGGTCACACAGAACCGCATGAGGTATTCCTCGAATCATGGTCCTGCATCGCTGAGGTATACCCGCGTCGGGCGGCTTAACCCCGGTATCCGCTGGACTTCGCGGCCCGCATAGTCCTCAAAGACGCGTAGGGCATCCCGCGTCGGGCTAAACACCGGAATGATCAATCACGGAGCATACCGCTGCTCGCGTAGTCTCATAGACCGCGTAGGCCGTATAGACCCGCGTCAAGGGTGGCAAGCCCTCGGTATAATAAGTCGGGGTATGTGATACAATAACGATAACGGGCTTAAGGTTTAACAACGTAAGCACAACAAGAATGACCCCTTACATAACAATCACAAGATACTAACACACGTAGCATCCTAACATGTTTACTTATCAAATCAACAAGAAAGTATTACAAGGTTATCACAAACCAACACAATCAAGTTATTCACACAAGGTACTTTATGCTAACAAGTTCGTATCTATCCCCAAAGTACTTCATACATTAACTCTTTAAAAGATCCGTTTCTTTCACGAAGTCACCTGATACGTAGTATAAAATAGAGTATTTGTCTTTTTAAGTAAACTAAAACACTTCCCTTTGTAAAATCAAGTAACAACATTATTTTCCAAACGCCCAAGTTTGCCTAATTTCAAATGTTCACGTTTCTTATTTTAGAAAGGTTTAAGTAGTTCATAGTCTTATTCATTTAAGAATATAATTCTCTTTTAAACAATCTGAGAAACATATGCCTATATATGAGTAGGTTATTCTTGTTCATAATCAATCTTATTAAGCGACCATGATCTAGGAAATGTAGTATCATTTTGTCTCATCTTAGCTTCATGCGGATGGAGGTTTCTCTTGGTTTTAATAATACTTCATTAATCAAAACATTTCCCTTTATTAACGCTGCGATGGTTTGTCGGTACTCATTCGATTTCCAAATCAGTAAACATTATTCCTTTTAAAAACCAAGTACTCATTACTCACGAATGAGGTTTCACACAAAATTCATATTAATTTAATTAAGTCAAGTCTCTTATCTATTAAGATCAAGTCTCTTAACTTCTAAAATCAATAAATCATTCATTTTATCTCTCTTAAGCCGTTATACCTAACTTCCCATAAAGTTAGTATAACTCTTAAGTTTTTAAAACCAAGTATTACTCTCCTTTCAAAAACAGTTCTTAAGTCTCTTGAAATACTTCAAGATTCTTATTATTCGGGCTTAAGTCAAAAGACATTGCCGTACAACTACGCTCAATTAGCACGCGTACGTCTACCGTACTATATATATATATATATATATTCTTTTAAAATATCATGCTCAAGAGGATAGGAAGAATCACATACCTAGCGACGATTATCGACTATAAGCAAATCGCTCCACGGCTATAACCCGGCTAGCCTGGTCCACCTTTCAAGTAGCACATGCTACTCACAGAACATTCAACCTATAAAGGTTATACAAGTCTATCAAAGTCTAGACTACTCGGTAGAATAAATCTAGATACAAGATTCTACGGAAATTTGGGCAGCCCTTCCCTACCCGTCAAACTACACAAGTCTCTTTGTCTGATCACATGTAAATGCAGTCGATTCTATTCTTTAAATTCAGGCTTAAGTCCAAAGACATTGCCGCAAAACTAAGTTCAGTTCTATATATAGTATACTTCAACTATATATTCCTACAACATGTAATTTCCAATTACAATAGGGGGACAAGATATTTACCTCGATAAGCCCAAAATTATCCAAGTTTAATGTCGCTCCTGAGCAGTTTAGCTCGACTCGTGCGCTCCAACCCGCTCCAAACCACCCTTAGAAGTTCTAACCAACTTCTACTTAATACTCCAACCAACTATGGAGATTTTCCCTAGGGTTTCGATTTGAGACAAAAAGGACATACGGTAGTATTTCCGGGCTCTACGTATAGAGGTATCTTTGGAATACTACAAGGTATACGGCTAAGGTATTTTGGGTATAGTAACAATACTTTAGAGAGTATTTCTACCAAGAGGGGGGGGTATTTATACGAGACAACACCTGAGGGGGTGTATACCCTCAACCCCACTAGGAGTGGGGTACTCTCGACCAAGGGAAGGGAGGCTAGGCGAGACCTCAACACAGGGGAAGCTCTCAAGACTTAGAGATTTTTTGGATGAAGAAGTTTTCAAAGGGAGGGGTATTTATAGGTCAGCGAGGGCCAACCAAGGGCGAGATGAAGCCAAGTGCTATGCAAGTGTAGGGCAAGATATGCCCAGTGCCCCTAGTCCCTACTCCTAAAACCCTCAAATATCCTACCAACCCGAGGTTGGTTCGTCCCATGTGCCGCCCCACTTTTCCGCCAATGAGAGGGTGCCAAGTGGCGCCCTCTCGTTGGTCCAACACGTTTCGTCTCTCGGAAAAATCCGCAAAAATTAAAAATGACATAGCCGGAATTTTCCCTTCGCAAGTTATGTAAAACGTTTCGTCGAAAAACGACTCTAATCGGGTGTTGTGCACAAAAATAATTCGGCCAAGCCTACTTAAAAGCCCAAACTTTTCTACGTACGTCCTTACGTACATACTCTGGAAATACGGGGTATAACATTCTCCCCTCCTTAGAAACATTCGTCCCGAATGTTCCTTCTAAGTCTCAAAACAAACGTGCGCCAGTATAGTCTTCACTACTATACTTACGAAACAATCACGCCATGTAGCCCACGTAAACAACTTGCGCAAAAAAATACTTACATCCAAGTCCACGAGGAAACACCTCTAACATCACCACAAACACCTCTCTCCGGGGTCTAAAATATACTTCCTTCGCACCTTCTCTTTACAAAAGAAATGATCACATCTATTGCTCGCCATACATGCTCGCTTCTTCCCTTACGTGTCGTACCCTTCTTGTACACTCGAACTCTTACCACATTTCTGTTACTGCTTCAGTTTCCAAAACTCGTCACACCCTATCCGGGGTGGTACCTTCAAGAAGACCGACCGTCAACCTGAACTCTAAGCGTCGTCGCCGATTATTCGCACGATTTCTCTGAGCTGCCAAAACCTCTTCTAGACAAGCTTCACCCTATCCACAGTCTGCTGGAACAAGTCTGAACCATCTATCTGAACCTTGCCAACATCGAACCAATCGACCGGCAACTTACATTTCCGCCCCTATAAGGCTTCATAAGGCAATAACCAAACACTGAAATGGTAGCTAAAACACTCCCTCAACAGGAGGAAACAATCCTCACAGCTACCCCTGAAATCCAAACGCTGGCCCGAGGGAGATTGCGATTCTGAGACTCACCTGAGTTCCTAACCCTGCCTGGTAAAACTTTCAGAAGAAAAAGCGGTTGTACCACTGGCTCCATTATGCATCATAAGGTGAAGGTAGGCACACCTGCGCACCCTTACAACCTTTCTGATATAACGTCTCGCAACTTACTACCGAGTACACGGTTTGGACTAAAAGATAAGACGGGCTGACCTCATCGGCCCGACTACTGGTCGAATGCATCCACAAACTCGTACGCTGGTTAACTAAACATGGGCCTAACACCCTCATGACCCTATCACAAGGCGGGACCACCACAAACTGACCCCACCACCAAACAGGCCGCGGGTTGACCCGCAACGTGGCCTCAACCCGACCCGGCAACGCGCAAGACACTAGCTCCCCGATCCGGAAAACTCTCACTAATCACGTTACGAAAACCTAGCGGTCTTCTTAGCTCAACTACCCTCTTTCATTCCACACTACTCAGGGACTTATCCCAAACATAGCTCACGTGCACAATGCACTCCGATAAGGGTTAAACACAAATGTAATCTTTTTCTCAAGATTGCCTTGCCTCTAAGGTCTCCACGTAAAAGCTCACAAGGCTTACACTTCCTATCCCCAATCTTTCCGGTTACTAACCATGATTTCTAATCACAACTAACACACTGCTATCGTAACATAGAACTTATGATATACCCATCTTATCACACATCGATCTCTGAGGTTAAGGATATATCTATATCTACTGCTTCACTCCCCTTAGTCGTTCTAATCAAACCTGCCCCGTAGGGCGCATAGCTAGGGAAGGTAACGAACTACCCACCGATCCTGAAGGCTGAGTCCTCCTACTTGTATCCCTCCTACTAGGACACCCTTTCGACACCTGGCCATGACGGCCGCAGGTACAACAAGTACCAACAAAAAGACGACATTCCCGGGATGGCGTGCATCGCGATGGGAACCTAAGCCACGGAGCTCGACGACTCCCGCACCCCGAACGTCACGAACCACGTGGACCTCTGCCCGGTGGATGTGCATAATCAATCTGCTGGTGAGGTGATTCGCCTCGAAAGTTACTAAAGGACCTTCGCATTGCGGCCTCTCCTGCTGTCCTTGGTTAACCCGTCGATCTCTACGTTTCTCGGCCTGCTGCGCATAAGCCCGTACACAGGCCATGCTCAAGCCTAACTGAAAAAAAATTACTCTTGTACAACTCTCTCTTGGATAGTCATCAAGACTCGCGGTACATCGGTATACTCTGTGGTAGCCCAAATCCATAGTTAATGTGGTCGCCTCTGCAATCCATATTCTCGTCCCGGCCGTGGGCGAAGGTTCAAATATCATGGCGCATGGAGCTACCGCCGCCGTGCTAAACTCTGCTTTGGGGCTAGTGGCGTCGCAGAACTCCCGAATGAAGCACAACCCTAGGTAATGATTGGGCTGTGCCTCGTAACCCTCATACTCTACTCGCGACTCCGCCATTGCGCCTTGCCTCCGGGCGGGTTTGCCTACGCGGAGGCATAATGGTAAGGAAAGAAATACGTTAGAGGTCGATCTTACAACACGGCTCTAAGGCACGATCTCGAGTGAGAAGAATAGAAACCAATCCTAAATATCCTATAGCCTCACGATTATTGGTGTGGTGCACAACACACCGATAATCAAGACTTCGGATACGATGCATCGTAGACGCTTTCAGGATTAATCGCTCGATACCACTTTTGTCACGACCCGTTCGGGGCGTGGATGCCTTACCCGCACCCAGTAGTCATACATCGGAGAAAATCAGCGAACATAAAACAATAACGTGAAGCCAATGTAATAAGATGAAATAAGAAAGCAGACTAACAAAAACGGTTACCTTCGGTATATAAATAACAATTTGAGCGATTTACATCCCATTACAACCACGCCCACGGTACTACAGACCTCTACGAATTATATGACAACGGCGGGGCGGGGCCGTCATACCACGAATGTAAGCACTACAACAACGAGGACTATACGAATAAGCCTCCGAGAAAGCGGAGCTTTCCCAACGCTGAATGTGACCCTAGAGCGAGGATCAACGGCGATGTACCTTTACTGCGGCATGAACGCGGCCCGGAAGGTCGATAACAGTGCAGAGTATGTGAAACTAAAAATAAATCGTAAATGAAATCATAGTAGTCTATATAAAGCGGGAGACATGTATGATAACCAAACTACGATTCACAATAAATAAGCGATCGTGTCAAGTTAGGGACTCACGCCAAAGTCATCACAATAGAACCGCGGGGTAAGTACGAAGGCATAGCCGACTACTAAGACCAGCATACCAAAAATGCCATAAAGCGTATCACGAGGTCTTTCTGAGACGCACGTAATCGAAGGCGGCCACTCGCCCGCAGTATCACTGTGCGCGTCTATCCCTGGAACTTACCGCAGCTCCGCATAGGTCACACTCAGACCCGCATGAGGTATTCCTCGAATCATGGTCCTGCACCGCTGGTATACCCAGCGTGGAGGCGGCTTAACCCCGGTATCCGCCGACTTCCGCGGCCGCATAGTCCTCAAAGACCGCATAGGGCATCCCGCGTCGGGCTAAACACCGGAATGATCAATCCTGGAGCATACGCTGCTCGCGTAGTCATAGACCGCGCGTAGGCGTATAGACCGCGTCAAGGGTGGCAAGCCACCGGTATAATAAGTCGAGGGTATGTGATACAATAACGATCTAACGGGCTTAAGGTTTAACAACGTAAGCACAACAAGAATGACCCTTACATAACAATCACAAGATACTAACACACGTAGCATCCTAACATGTTTACTTATCAAATCAACAAGAAAGTATTACAAGGTTATCACAAACCAACACAATCAAGTTATTCACACAAGGTACTTTATGCTAACAAGTTCGTATCTATCCCCAAAGTACTTCATACATTAACTCTTTAAAAGATCCGTTTCTTTCACGAAGTCACCTGATACCCGTAGTATAAAATAGAGTGACTGTCTTTTAAGTAAACTAAAACACTTCCCTTTGTAAAATCAAGTAACAACATTATTTTCCAAACGTTCAAGTTTGCCTAATTTCAAATGTTCACGTTTCTTATTTTAGAAAGGTTTCGTAGTTCATAGTCTTATTCATTTAAGAATATAATTCTCTTTTAAACAATCTGAGAAACATATGCCCTATATGTGAGTAGGTTATTCTTGTTCATAATCAATCTTATTAAGCAGCCATGATCTAGGAAATGTAGTATCATTTTGTCTCATCTTAGCTTCTATGCAGATGGAGGTTTCTACTGGTTTTAATAATACTTCATTAATCAAAACATTTCCCTTTATTAACGCTGCAGTGGTTTGTCGGTACTCATTCTGATTTCCGAAATCAGTAAAACATTATTCCTTTTAAAAACCAAGTACTCATTACTCACGAATGAGGTTTCACACAAAATTCATATTAATTTAATTAAGTCAAGTCTCTTATCTATTAAGATCAAGTCTTTTAACTTCTAAAATCAATAAATCATTCATTTTATCTCTCTTAAGCCGTTATACCTAACTTCCCATAAAGTTAGTATAACTCTTAAGTTTTTAAAACTAAGTATTACTCTCCTTTCAAAAACAGTTCTTAAGTCTCTTGAAATACTTCAAGATTCTTATTATTCGGGCTTAAGTCAAAAGACATTGCCGTACAACTACGCTCAATTAGCACGCGTACGTCTACCTTACTATATATATATATATATATATATATTCTTTTAAAATATCATGCTCAAGAGGATAGGAAGAATCACATACCTCGCGACGATTATCGACTATAAGCAAATCGCTCATGGTATAACCCTAGGCTGGTCCACCTTTCAAGTAGCACATGCTACTCACAGAACATTCAACCTATAAAGGTTATACAAGTCTATCAAAGTCTAGACTACTCGGTAGAATAAATCTAGATACAAGATTCTACGGAAATTTGGGCAGCCCTTCCCTACCCGTCAAACTACACAAGTCTCTCATGTCTGATCCTATGTAAGTCTGATCCAATTCTCTTCTTTAAATTCGGGCTTAAGTCCAAAGACATTGCCGCAAAACTAAGTTCAGTTCTATATATAGTATACTTCAACTATATATTCCTACAACATGTAATTTCCAATTACAATAGGGGGACAAGATATTTACCTCGATAAGCCCAAAATTATCCAAGTTTAATGTCGCTCCTGAGCACCGTTTAGCTCCAACTCCGTGCGCTCCAACCCGCTCCAAACCACCCTTAGAAGTTCTAACCAACTTCTACTTAATACTCCAACCAACTATGGAGATTTTCCCTAGGGTTTCGGTTTGAGACACAAAGGACATACGGTAGTATTTCCGGACTCTACGTATAGAGGTATCTTTGGAATACTACAAGGTATACGGCTAAGGTATTTTGGGTATAGTAACAATACTTTGGAGAGTATTTCTACCAAGAGGGGGGGTATTTATACGAGACAACACCACAAGGGGGGGTGTATACCCCTCGGCCAACCCCACTAGGAGGGGGGGTACTCTCGACGAGGGAAGGGGAGGCTAGACGAGACCTCAACACAAAGAGGGAAGCTCTCAAGACTTAGAGATTTTTTTGGATGAAGAAGTCTTCAAAGGGGGAGGGGTATTTATAGGTCAAGCAAGGGCCAACCAAGGGCCAAGATGAAGCCAAGTGCTATGCAAGTGTAGGGCCAAGATATGCCCAAGTGCCCCCCTAGTCCCTACTCCTTAAAACCCTCACAAATATCCTACCAACCCCAAGGGTTGGTTCGTCCCATGTGCCGCCCCACTTTTCCGCCAATGAGAGGGTGCCAAGTGGCGCCCTCTCGTTGGTCCAACACGTTTCGTCTCTCAGAAAAATCTGCAAAAATTAAAAATGACATAGCCGGAATTTTCCCTTCGCAAGTTGTGTAAAACGTTTCGTCGAAAAATGACTCTAATCGGGTGTTGTGCACAAAAATAATTCGGCCAAGCCTACTTAAAAGCCCAAACTTTTCTACGTACATCCTTACGTACATACTCTGGAAATACGGGGTATAACAAAAAAGGTGGCAAAGTATGTAGAAACAAAGGAAATGCTGCCCAATTTTCCATAGAATTTAGTGACTTTGAACTTGGAATATTCTACGTAGTAGCTTGAGGTTATTAAACGTATTATGGTCATTATAGGTTGAGATACTACGTGCGGTATTTTGGACTTAGCAAGTGGATTGACCGAAGAGGTATGTGGAACTTTCCTATCTCTTGAGCATGAATGGTTTTACCTATGTAGTACGATAGACGTACAAGGTTTTGAGATCCCTTACTTGTTTTAAGGATGGTCAAGTTTTGTGAGTAAGGGGGGATTAACTCATTTCTTTAAAAAGTATTAAGGATGTCTTGAGTTTTCAAAAATTAAGGGACTTGATGTGTTTAAGTATATGATTCTTGTGTCTTTTTAAAAGTGTAAGTCCCTTGGGTTTGGGAAAATGTATTTGACTAAGGTATAACGTTAATATAATGACTTTATGGGAAGTTGGTTATATTAGCTTTATGAAAGGTTAACAAAGGAAGATTTACTCTAAGTTAAATGAGTACGGATAAATGATTTGAAGTTGTGAAAGGCAAATTGATTTTTAAGGCATTAATTGCCTAAGGTTTTAAAAGAATAGAAGTATATAGTATAGTACTTTGGGTTAAATTCCCGGATTTCATAAAGACATGTTAGTGCCTTAAGTAAACTAAAATGAGAAGGTGTATGAACAAGATTAATAAGAAGTTAAGGGGTTTCTTAACTTGCTTGTATTATGTGTGATAGCCGGTTTGTGCTAATGATATATTATTATTATTTATTACGGGGTCATTCCCCGGGTTGTGGCATTTGCATATTCCGTGGATTTGCTACCCACGATGCGAGGAATACCTCATGCGAGTCCGTAGGGCTCATGCGGGTGAAATAGTCCCATGCGGGTGAGTACAGCCTATGCGAGGAATACCTCATGCGGGTCCACATGACCCATGCGGGTGAAATAGTCCCAGGAGTAGGAGTGCTTAATGATACTGCGGGGCGGATGACCTTGCTTTGACCATGAGCTTCCTATTTTCATGCAGTATAGTATTTGCTTGATATTCTCATTGTTAGTAAAACACAGTGTTCTGTAAACTGATTTTTATACATGTCTCCAGTTATTCTAGACTTATGAGGTATTTCAGTATTTTCCAGTTTCGCATACTTAGTACATATTGTGTACCGACCCCCTTCCTCGGGGGCTGCGTTCATGCCGCAGGTAGGGGTAAGCAGGTGGTGGATCCTCATTCTTAGGATCACTGTTCTGGTGTCAGAAGCTCCATTCCTCCGGAGGCTTGTTTTGTTGGTACGGTTTTCCCTGATGCTGTAGGTATTTTGTACATTCAGGGGTATGGCGGGGCCCTGTCCCGCCACAGTTGTTATTCCTAGAGGTCTGTAGTCACGTTTGTGGTTTGGGCTATAAGAACAAGTTGTACTTTTGATTAAGTATATTTTTATGGAAGGCAGTCTTATCGGCTTGCCAGTGATGTTTACTTTATACAGGTTATGTGTTATGTATGTTCATTGCTATTCTCGATGTATACTGACGGTGCCCGGTAGGGCACCGATCGCGGCCGAGAGTCGGGTCGTGACAAAAGTGGTATTAGAGCAGTTAGTCCTCGGAAAGTGTCTACAGACCGTGTCTAGTAGAGTCTTGATTATCGGTGTGTTGTGCACCACATCTATAATCAGGAGGCTGCAGGATATTTAGGAGTGGTTTCCATTCTTTCACTCTAAGATCGTGCAATAAAGCTGTGTTATAGGTTGAACTTCCTCTGATATTTTCCTTTATGTATCAGTTATGCCTCCACGCAAGGCAACTGCGGCCCAGAAGGGCAAGGCAACTGAGGGAGCTGCTAGTAGGACATGGAGGGTCACGAGGGCGCAGGCCCAGTCTTTACCAGAGATGATGTTTCGGGCGGCGAGTTCCACGACGTCGCCAGCCTCAGCGGAGTTTGAGGCAGCGGCGGCTCTGCGAGACGCGATGCGGAGCCTCGGTCCACGGCGGGGCTGAATATAGAGATTACGGGAGCGGTCCGTTTATTGACGGCATAGTGGCGGCGGCGCAAAGCGCGACGGCTAACCCAGAAGCGGTTTCACGGTTGGGATTTCTGGGTTGTCATCCACCGAGTTCTATTGTTCGAGATCCGAGGAGGATCCTCAGGATTTTGTTCGGCAGTTACAGAGGACTATGCAGTTGCTTAGGGCCTCGGAGGCTGAGTCCATCATGCTAGCCTCTTCTGGGTTCTGCGATATTGCGTTGAACTGGTTTGAGTCATGGGAGTTGTCTAGAGGTGAGGATGCTCTTCCAGCTGTTTGGGGGGGAGTTCACAGAGGCTTTCCTGGACCACTTCTTGCCTCCTGAGATGAGGAGAGCCCGCGTAGATAGGTTCTTGACCTTGAGGCAGAATGGGAGGACTATCAGAGAGTACACAGGTTTGAATCCTTGCCCAGGTATGCGCACAACATTGTGGCTGACATGGCATACATGGTTCTTCGATATGTTATGGGTCTAGAACGTCATATGATTACTGCATGCTTTGGGGTGGCTCTTCACCAGTATGGATATTGCCGGAGATCTGGCGTATGCGCGAGGGATTGAGGCGAGAGAGGAGGATCGGCTAGACTTAGGCGGCCCGAGGCGGGGCAGCGGTCTCGAGGCGATTTTGAGCGGACATCATCGGCCAGACTAGGTCCACATTGCGGCCCGGCCTGAGTGCTCCTTCTCGGTTTTACGGCGGGAGTCCGATCGGCCGGTCATTCGAAGCGGTCGAGCTCTAGGACTTCGGGTTTCGAGAAGCGGATCGCTGCGATCGAGACCACCCCATCTCGGTGTGCTCGATGCGGTAGGTCTCACCTGGCGAGTGTCGTGTTCGCCGGAGCTTGTTACTCTTGTGGCGGCGGGGCCATTTGAAGAAGATTGTCCAGGCAGTGGCGGGAGTGTTATGGTTCAGCGACGTCGATTCTTTGAATCTTCATCTTCGACGGTTATGCGCCCGGGCGAGTGTTCACGGGGCGAGCGGCGAGTTCGTGGTGGGGTCCCGATTCGCGGTCCTCGAGCGCATTTATGCTATGTCCAGCCGCCAGGACCAGGATGCGTCACCAGATGTCGTCACAGGTACATTATTGGTTTCTTGATGTGATGTATATGCTTTGATAGATCCAGATTCTACCTTGTCATATATATCTCCTCATATTGCTGGTAGAATAGGGATAGAACCCGAGTCCATAAAACCTTTTGAGGTGGCTACGCCAGTAGGTGATTCGGTGGTAGCTGAGCGGGTATATAAGGCTTGCCCATTGACTATACACAATCGTCAGACTCTAGCCGACTTGATAGAGTTGGATATGACAGACTTTGATGTGATTATGGGTATAGATTGGCTAGCATCTTGCTATGCTAATGTGGACTGTAGAGAGAGATTGGTATGATTCCAGTTTCCTGGTGAGCCGGTTATCGAGTGGAAGGGGAATACTGCGTCGCCAAGGGGTAGGTTTATTTCTTACCTCAAGGCTAGGAAGATGGTGTGGAAGGGGTATATCTACCATATGGTTCGGGTATTCGATACTGAGGCTGAAATACCGGACCTTCAGTCAGTTTCGGTCGTTAGAGAGTTTCCAGACGTGTTCCCAGACGAGCTTCCGGGTATCCCTCCTAAGAGGGAGATTGAGTTTTGCATTGACATGGCGCCAGTCACTCGACCGATATCTATTCCGCCATACAGGATGGCACCTGCTGAGTTGAAGGAATTGAAAGACCAGCTGAAAAAGGCTTTATCAGGCCAAGTGTTTCTCCCTAGGGAGCGCCAGTTTTATTTGTAAAGAAGAAGAATGGGACGCTGCGTATGTGTGTTGATTACAGGCAGCTGAATAAGGTAGCTATCAAGAACAGATATCCCCTCCCCAGGATTGATGATTTGTTTGACCAGTTGCAGGGGGCGAGGTGTTTTTCCAAGATAGACCTGCAGTCTGGTTATCATCAGGTGCGAGTTAGAGCGAATATCCCAAAGACTGCATTCAGGACCCGGTATGGGCACTATGAGTTCAGGGTGATGTCTTTCGGGTTGACCAACGCCCCAGCAGTATTCATGGATTTAATGAACCGGATGTTCAAGCTATTTTTGTATATGTTCGTTATAGTATTCATTGATGATATCCTGGTTTATTCGCGCATAAAGCAGGAACATGCGGATCACTTGAGGACGGTATTGGGAGTCCTCCGGGACCGACAGTTATATGCTAAGTTCTCGAAATGGGAGTTTTGGTTGGCTTCAGTGGCTTTCTTAGGGCATGTTATCGGGGCCGAAGGTATTCGGGTAGATACAGCAAAGATTGAGGCAGTCAAGACTTGGCCTAGACCCACTACACCGACGGAGGTGCGCAGTTTTTTGGGCCTTGCGGGTTATTATCAGAGATTTGTGGAGAAGTTTGCTTCCATTTCAGCACCTTTGACTAGGCCGACTCAGAAGGCAGCTATGTTCCGGTGGACGGATGCTTGTAAGGAGAGTTTCCGATTCATCAAGGAGAAATTGATGGCCTTGATCCTTACTCTTCCTGAGGGTTTAGACGGATATGTAGTTTATTGTGATGCGTCGGCTGTCGGGCTTGGGTGTGTGCTGATGCAGCACGACAAAGTTATAGCTTACGCATCTCGACAACTCAGGAAGCATGAGAAAAACTATCCCACACATGACTTAGAGTTGGCAACAGTGATTCATGCCTTGAAGATCTGGAGACATTATTTGTATGGGGTTCATGTGGATATTTACACAGACCACAAGAGCCTCCAGTATATCTTCAGCCAGAGCGAGCTGAACTTGCGGCAGAGACGGTGGTTGGAGTTACTTAAGGATTACGATGTCGATATCCTATACCATCCAGGGAAGGCCAATGTAGTTGCAGACGCCCTTAGTCGCCGATCGATGGGTAGTCTGTCAGGTGTGCAGCCAGAGAAGAGGGACATGGTCCGCGAGCTACATAAGCTAGCGAGCCTTGGGGTTCGTTTGGTTGATTCTGATAGTAATGGAGTTCGGGTTCGAGAGGTTGCCGAGTCTTCCATCGTTGAGGAGGTGAAGAGGCGACAGTATGAGGATCCGATTATGGTACGGTATCGCGATGCAGCTCTTCAGGAGGAGAAGAGTCTATTTGAGGTAGCACCTGATGGGTGCTAAGATTTGAGGGCCGGTTGTGTGTTCCCGATGTGACAGGACTTCGTCAGCAGATTCTGGGGGAGGCACACAGTGCTCGTTATTCTATTCATCCGGGGTCGACTAAGATGTAACATGATCTCAGATGTGTGTATTGGTGGGATGGCCTGAAGAGGGACGTTGCGGAGTTTGTGGCGCGATGCGGTGTCGGCCAGTCAGGTTGAACACGAGCCGGTGGGTATTGCGAGCTATTGATATCCCGACTTGGAAGTGGGAGGTGGTAAATATGGATTTTATTACAGGGTTACCTCACACTCAGAGGAAGCATGATTCCATTTGGGTTATTGTCGACAGGCTGACGAAATCAGCCCATTTTCTTCCAGTCAGGATGACTTTTTCGGCCGAGGATTATGCTGATCAGATATCGGAGAGATTGTGAGGCGCGGAGTTCCTATATCGATTATTTCGCATGCAGGAGCCCAGTTCACGGCTAACTTCTGGAGGTCTTTCCAGAAGGGATTAGGGACGCAGGTGAGTCTCTCAATCGCGTTTCATCCTCGTGGCCAAGCGGACCGGTAGCGTACTATCCGCACCGCGAGGATATCTTTGTGGGCTTGTGTTATTGATTTCAGGGGTAGTTGGGAGGATCATTTACCTCTTGTGGAGTTTGCTTATAACAACAGCTACCATTCTAGTATCCAGATGGCGCCTTATGAGGCCTTATACGGGAGGAAGTGCAGATCACCGGTAGGCTAGTTTGAGGTGGGAGAAGTGCAGTTAGTCGGGACAGACTTGATTCAGCAGGCAGTGTATAAGGTGAAGCTTATCCAGGAGCGGTTATTGTCAGCTCAGAGTCGACAGAAGTCGTATGCAGATCATCGGCGTCGACACTTGGAGTTTGAGGTAGATGATTGGGTCTTCCTGAAGGTATCACCCATGAAGGGCGTGATGAGATTTGGGAAGAAGGGGAAACTTAGCCCAAGGTACATTGGGCCTTATCAGATTGTCCGTAGGGTAGGCAAGGTTGCCTATGAGTTGGACCTGCCGTCCGATCTGGAGGCAGTGCATCCGGTTTTCCATGTGTCTATGTTGCGGAAGTGTATTGGAGATCCATCTAGAGTGCACCCGATTTGTGATGTCCAGGTGACAGAGGAGTTATCATATGAGGAGAGTCCCATAGCAATACTCGATCGTCGGGATTAGGCGACTTCAGACAAAAGACGTGGCTTCCGTCAAGGTCTTATGGCGGAACGAGAACAGGGAAGAGATGACGTGGGAAGCAGAGGAGGACATGATGAAGAAGTATCCTCACTTATTCCCTACACCTCCAGGTAACCCACTTTCCTGCTTGTTAGTTTTAATTTGGCAAGTATGCTTAAGTATGTTGTGGCATGTGGAGCGTCTTTATTTGCAAGAGAAATAGTTAAGAGGGTCTATGTCGATATTGGGATTTGAGTAAGCCTAGAAGGAACATTCGGGACGAATTTTTCTAAGTGGGGGAGAATGTTATACCCCGTAGTTCTGGCCATACGTGTGAGAGCGTACGAAAGAGATTAAGACTTAAATTTTAGAAGGATAGGTTGACGGATTGTTTCGGACGGGTTTTTTGGTCAACTTTGAGGCGGGTTATGACCCGGTACATTGAGAGTTCCTAGGTGTTTCAAAGGCCTAGTGCGTAGTTCGTTGGTTTCCAACGCAACCAACCGTTCGTCGATAGGACATCGGAGTAGAAAGTTATGGGAGTTACAAGTTCGGTACGATCGGACGAAAAGTGTTTGATCGGGAACCACGAGCATGGCGCGGTTGCGAGGGCGGCGCGGATGATCTGAGTATTCACTGAAGTTGCAGCGCTGCGGCGCCGGGAAGCAGGGCTGCGGCGCCGGAAAGTTCTGGGAGTCGGCAGAGGTTTCAGCGCCGCGGCCAGAAGCGAGGCGCCGCGGCTGCGAAGTTGAGTGGAAAAATCTGAACTGTTTTGTTTTAAAAAAAGGTCATGGGAGGGTGACAAGTGTCCCCCCACCCATCTGATTTTGCATGTACTACTTATTGACCAAGTCTTGAAGACTTAGTCATTCTTCATGTTACACCCCGTAGTTCCAGGGTATGTATACGAGGACGTACGTACGAGAATACGACAGTAAAATTGGAAAGGAAGAAAGATGTGATTTTTCGACGGAAAAGTTTCCGGATTTTGTGAAGTAAAAATGTTCGTTAAAGGGAATTGGATTCCCAGATTTGGTATTTGGACTTTTTGGAATATTTGAGAATTATGAAATTTTATTTCCGAAATTGGTCACGTGGGGCCCACGGGAAAATTTACGGTTTTGTGGGACCCACTTTATTTTCGGATTTTTGGCATTACAGATATTTTCGGAAGATGAGATATTTTGGACGAGTAGGGGGGCGACACGTGTCACCCCCGTGTGGCCATGTTGACCGAATTGGAGAAGGACAAGTGGCACGTTTTCTTGGTGGACAAGTGGCCCATTTTTGTGGTGGCCACTTGTCCCATTTTTGTGGTAGCCAAATGGTTGGCCAACTACCCACACACATGTACCCCATCCTCACCATCCACTTGCCTAGATCTTGACCCTTGATTCTTCTATATATACCCCCTTAAGTTGAAGACAATTTTCATCCCACACTTAAGCTTCCAAGGCAAAATACTCCCCTCCCCTTTGTAGTTGTTTTCGTCCCCCCTCCCCCACTTGAGTAGAAAATACTTTGAGTATTATTGTATAATCCCAAATACTTTAGCCTAAATCCCTAGTAGTATTCCAAAGTTATTTCAATACTAGGAGCCCGGAAATACTACTTTATTCCAATAGTCGCAAAATGAAGCCCTAGAAAAATCTTCATAGCTTAGATGAAGTGTTAAGAGAAGTTGTTTGGAAACTTCTAAGGGTTGCTTGGAGCGGGTTGGAGCGTAAGGAATTGGAGCTAAACGTTGCTCAGGATCGACTTATAATCTTGGATAATTTTGGGCTCATCGAGGTAATTATCTTTGTCCCCCTATTGTAATTGGATATTACATGTTGTAGTAATGTATAGTTGAGTATACTATATGTAGAATGAATATGGATAAGAATCGAATCAGATTTACATTGACTGTATTCTGATGAGACTTGTAGTATTATTGTGGGGCGATGTTGTACGTCCAGGTTAGGCGGTAACCCCCTGGAGTTGTTGGCTTAGTAGCGGGCCTTGATTGAGAGGAGATTTATGTGGTTACGGGGAGGTCTTTGCGAATTTTCCGTAGAATAAGGAATCTTGTATTTAGAATATTCTACGAAGAGATCTAGAAGTTGATAGAAATTTTATGGCCATTATAGGTGGAAGTACTACGAGTAGCGTATTCTACTTGAAGGGTGGAAAAGGCTAGCAGAGTGATAGTACTTTGGAGCATTTTGCTAATTGTCGATAATCGTCGCGAGGTATGTGAACCTCTTCCTATCTTTTCTAGCATGATTGTGTGAACTATGTAGTACGGTAGACGTACGTGTGCTAAACGAATTTGATTGGTTTAAAACATAAAGTGTTATAACGACTTTATGAGAAGTTTGTTATAACAACTTTATATAGGTAAAGAAATGGTCTGTGGTTTTTAAAAGATAAGAGACTTGACTTATAAATGACTTGATGTGAAATATTAAGGACTTGGTTTGTGTTAAAAAGTTGTGAAACCGCATTTATGATAAATGGGTAATTGAGTTTTAAAAGGAATAAGTTATATTGATTTCGGAAATGAGAATAAGTATCGAACAAACCAATGCAGCGTTAATAAAGGAAAATGTATTGACAAATAATTAATTATATTAAAACCAGTAGAAACCTCCATCTGCATAGAAGCTAAGATAAGACAAAATTGTATTACATTTCCTAGATCATGGCTGCTTTAATAAGATCATTAATAACAAGTATTGATTTTTCTTAAATTCCAAAGTAAGGAACTTGTTTTCTAAAAGAAATGAGACTTGAGGAATTTGAAGTGTATTGGTTTAAAACATAAAGTGTTATAATAGCTTTATGGGAAGTTAGTTATAACGACTTTATGAAAACAAAAGGATGGTTTTATTATTAGATTTAAAATGGTAACTGGACTTTAAAGGGAGAAATGATTTGGTTTAAAAAGAAAGTATGAAAATTGTTTTGGTTTACTTACAAAGACGATTACTCTATTTTTGATACTACGTATCGTGTGACTTTTTGTGAAAGAAATGGATCTTTTAAAGAGTTAAAATACGTAGTACCTTGGGGTTAAAACCCGGATTTGTGTTCATAAAAAGAATGTCTAAAAGTATGTTGAACTTGCCTATGTTTGTGGTGATAGCTTTTGTTGTGCAAGTGTTGTGTTTCTGTGCTACCGCGTCTCTCGTTGGAGGGTCGGCTATCCGTTGATTGATGGACATCGACACGATGGGTGGCCACGTATGCTTCCACTATATCGATCCTTTTAGACATACCGACACGATGGGTGGCACGGGTATGCTTCCATTAAGTGTTATTCATTATTTGCTTTGGACATACCGACACGATGGGTGGCCCACGAGTATGCTTCCACTATGATTGTTATCTTGTTATTTCCTTTTGGACATACCGACACGATGGGTGGCCACAGTATGCTTCCATTAGGAGTGTTATTACATTATTTGCTTTGGACATACCGACGATGGGTGGCCCACGAGTATCTTCCATTATGATTGTTATCTTGTTATTTCCTTTGGACATACCGACACGATGGGTGGCCGGGTATGCTTCCATTAGGATGGTTCCATGGCCATGCTTATACCGAGGTAAGATCTTGGGCACGCGGCGTTATGCGTTAAATTCGGGTTATATTTGAGTGATGACTTTACGGGCGTGAGTCCCTGACTTGACATGACTGCTAATATATATTGTGGACTGTAGTTTGGTTATCATACATGTCTCCTGTTTTATATAGACTGTTATGATTTCATTTCTGATATTTTCGTTTCCACATACTTGGTACTGTTATCGACCTCCTTGAAGTGCGTTCACTGCGCAGTAGAGGTACACCGGTTGTTGATCCTCGCTCATAGGATCACAGTTCAGCGTTTTGGGAAGCTCCGTTTCTCCGGAGGCTTATCTTTTGGTATGATTCCCTGAGTTTGTAGGTTCTTATACATTCAGGGGTATGGCGGGGCCCTGTCCCGTCATAGTTGTTATAAAATTCGTAGAGGTCTGTAGTACTGTTGTGGGCAGGGTTTGTAAGGGATTTAACTGTTCAATTTTGATTTATATATACAGGAAGGTAATCGTTTTGGTTAGCCTATTGCTTATTTTATGTCTTGTTCATGTTTAAGTTTTTATTTCCGCTGATTTTCTCTGATGATGTATCACTAGGGTGCCCGGGGTAAGGCACCAGTCGCGGGCCCGAGGTCGGGTCGTGACACTTCAAGTTCTTCTCTCTCTCTAAAGATAAAAGTTCTCCCTTCTCTCTAGAAATTCAAGAGGAAATCAAAGCTTGAGGAAAATCTGAAAAAATGTGGCAAGAAGGAAGCTTGTTGGCTAGCTTGTAGGAGTTATTGTGGTGGTGTTTTTGGAAAGGAGGATAGCAAACTTGTTCGAATAATTTGGCTAAAGCTCTAAGGTAACAATTCTTCTCTTGTAGCTAGTTTTTGGTGTTGCATGTGAAGAAGAAAGAACTTGTAGTGGTAATTATTGCTCTTAGATAAATTGCATGTAAGAAATATGGTTTGGATATGAAAGGATTGGATAAGAATGATATGTAAGTATGTTGTAGCCTAAATACTACCTTAAACTTGTTAAGTTAGTTGTTTTACATTGTGGGGCAGAATTTTACACATACAAGATTAGGTGTGTAATCCCCTTTGAAATGTCTGGATTGTTGGGCCTTAAATGTGGCGTTTGGATGTTGAATTCGGCCTTGAAAAAGGTGGCAAAGTATGTAGAAACAAAGGAAATGCTGCCCAATTTTCCATAGAATTTAGTGACTTTGAATTTGGAATATTCTACGTAGTAGCTTGAGGTTATTAAACGTATTATGGTCATTATAGGTTGACATACTACGTGCGGTATTTTGGACTTAGCAAGTGGATTGACCGAAGAGGTATGTGGAACTTTCCTATCTCTTGAGCATGAATGGTTTTACCTATGTAGTACGATAGACGTACAAGGTTTTGAGATCCCTTACTTGTTTTAAGGATGGTCAAGTTTTGTGAGTAAGGGGGGATTAACTCATTTCTTTAAAAAGTATTGAGGATGTCTTGAGTTTTCAAAAGTTAAGGGACTTGATGTGTTTAAGTATATGATTCTTGTGTCTTTTTAAAAGTGTAAGTCCCTTGGGTTTGGGAAAATGTATTTGACTAAGGTATAACGTTAATATAATGACTTTATGAGAAGTTGGTTATATTAGCTTTATGAAAGGTTAACAAAGGAAGATTTACTCTAAGTTAAATGAGTACGGATAAATGATTTGAAGTTGTGAAAGGCAAATTGATTTTTAAGGCATTAATTGCCTAAGGTTTTAAAAGAATAGAAGTATATAGTATAGTACTTTGGGTTAAATTCCCGTATTTCATAAAGACATGTTAGTGCCTTAAGTAAACTAAAATGAGAAGGTGTATGAACAAGATTAATAAGAAGTTAAGGGGTTTCTTAACTTGCTTGTATTATGTGTGATAGCCGGTTTGTGCTAATGATATATTATTATTATTTATTACGGGGTCATTCCTCGGGTTGTGGCATTTGCATATTCCGTGGATTTGCTACCCACGATGCGAGGAATACCTCATGCGAGTCCGTAGGGCTCATGCGGGTGAAATAGTCCCATGCGGGTGAGTACAGCCTATGCGAGGAATACCTCATGCGGGTCCACATGACCCATGCGGGTGAAATAGTCTCAGGAGTAGGAGTGATTAATGATACTGCGGGGCGGATGACCTTGCTTTGACCATGAGCTTCCTATTTTCATGCAGTATAGTATTTGTTTGATATTCTCATTGTTAGTAAGGCACAATGTTCTGTAAACTGATTTTTATACATGTCTCCAGTTATTCTAGACTTATGAGGTATTTCAGTATTTTCCAGTTTCGCATACTTAGTACATATTTTATGCGACCCTTCCTCGGGGATGCGTTCATCTGCAGTAGGGGGTAGCGGTGGTGGATCCTCATTCTTAGGATCACTGCGGTGTCGAAGCTCCATTCCTCGGAGGCTTGTTTTGTTAGTACGATTTTCCACGATGTTGTAGGTATTTTGTACATTCGAGGTATGGCGGGGCCTGTCCATACGATTGTTATTCCAAGTGCGTAGTCACGTTTGTGGTTTGGGCTGTAAGAACAAGTTGTACTTTTGATTAAGTATATTTTTATGGAAGGCAACCTTATCGGCTTGCCAGTGATGTTTACTTTATACAGGTTATGTGTTATGTATGTTCATTGCTATTCTCGATGTATACGGCGGTGCCCGGTAGAGCACGATCAGCGGACCGAGGGTCGGTCGTGACAACATGTTAGCCATTAAGATTGTAAAACAATTTGGTCGATAGTTATAATCGTCGCATGTTATATAAGAAAGGGAATATAGTTGTTGTAATTGTTATTACGTATATAACATGTTGGAATAACAACTTGTATTGAAAAGGAATTGAACGAAAATTGACATTGTTGTTGGCATTGATTATAGCCGAGAATTGCCTTAATTATTGGACAGTTTTATATTAATTGTGGGGAAGAATTTTACACGTCCTGTTAGGCGTATAATCCCCTTTGGTTAGCTGAATTGTTGAGCCTTCAATGTGGCATGTTGGTTATTGATTTCGGGCCTTGAAAAAGGTGGAAAAGTACGTAGAAACAAAGGAAGTGCTGCCCAATTTTCCGTAGAATAGGAAACTTTACACTCAGAATATTCTACATTAAAAGCTAGAAGTTGATAGCCGTATTATGGTCATTATAGGTTTACATCCTACGTGCGGCATATTCAACTTGGCAAGTGGATTAAGTTGGAGAGGTATGTGGAACTTTTCCTATCTCTTGAGCATGAGTATTTACAAATGTATAGTACGGTAGACGTACGAGCTTTAAATGAATTCAGTTTCATTTTGATATCATTGACTTGATGTAAAGTATGTAAGTTTGGTTGAGTTGGAAAGTTAAACTCATGTGATTTTAAAGAATGAAATGCTTGGTTTAGAAAGACATAAAGTGTTATAATGGCTTTATGGGAAGTTAATTATAACGACTTTATGGGAAGTTAAATGAGTGGCTTACTCAAATGATTTAAACAAGGATAAATGACTTGGTTTACAGAAAGACAACTTGATTTAAAGGCATAAGTTTCCTAAGTTTTGAAAGTAGAAGTCACTTGGTTTAAAAGCCTTGAAATGAATTTCTAAAGGTGTGGTGACTTGTTTTGAAAAAGTAAGCATGCCTTGATACTAAGGGTGTTAGTATCTTGGGGTTTTATATAAAAAGGAGTCATTTGAAAAGAATGGAAGTACGTAGTACTTTGGGTTAAATTCCCGGATTTTTCATGACATGTTAGTGCCTTAAGTTAAATAAAATGAGAGTGCTTGCTAATTAGTCTAATAAGAGTTAAGGGATTTCTTAACTTGCTTATGATATTTATGGTAGCCGGTTGTACTTATGTGATTATGATAGTCGATTGTACTTATGTTACGTGATTATGTTAGCCGGTTGTGCTTGTGATATATTATTAATTACGGGGTCATTCCCCGGGCATGTTGCATTTGCATATTCCGTGGATTTACTCCCCACGATGCGAGAAAGTTACCTCATGCGGGTGAAAGAGTCCCATGCAGGGCGGACCAGTCCTATGCGAGGAAATTACCTCATGCGAGTCTGTAGGGCTCATGCGGGTGAAACAGTCCCATGCAGGGCGGACCAGTCCTATGCGAGGAAATTACCTCATGCGGGTTCATACGGCCTATGCGGGTGAAATAGTCCCAAGAGTAGGATTGCATAATGATACTACGGGCGGATGGCCCTAGGTTAATCACGAGCTTCCTGTTTTAAAACCGGCAATTTTTATTCTTGTTCACTCTCTTTGTTAATAAGGCACAAGTGTACTGTTAATTTGGTTATCATACTCGTCTCCAACTTTATGTCTAGACTTATGATTTAAATTGCAGTACTTTCAGTTTCATATACTTGGTACATATTTTGTACTGACCCCCTTTTCTCGGGGGATGCGTTCATGCCGCATGTAGAGTTAAACAGGTTGC
This sequence comes from Przewalskia tangutica, assembly GCA_029844215.1. Lineage (NCBI taxonomy): Eukaryota > Viridiplantae > Streptophyta > Magnoliopsida > Solanales > Solanaceae > Przewalskia > Przewalskia tangutica. The sequence continues at coordinate 54,242,978 of CM056722.1, read as the reverse complement.
TGATCCTCACTCTTAGGATCACTATTCAGCTGTTGAGAAGCTTCATTACTCCAGAGGATTATCTTTGGTTCAGATCCCTGGTATTGTCGGTTGTTGTACATTCAGGGGTATGGCGGGGCCCTGTCTCGTCACAGTAGTTAGAGGTCTGTAGTCATATTTTGTAGGTCGGTTTGTAAAGAAAAAAGATGTAACTGCTTTTGGCTATTTATACATATATCCAGGAAGGCAGCCTTATTGGCTAGTCTGTTGTTTACTTCATATTGATTTAAGTTATGTGTTTTGTGTATGTTGCGCTGATTTTCTCTGATGGTTACCTGTAAGGGTGCTCAGGTAGGGCACCAGTCGCGGGCCCGGGGTTGGGTCGTGATAGTAACATTGGGAGGATCATTTTCCACTCGTTGAGTTTGCGTATAACAACAGCTACCATTCTAGCATTCAGATGGCCCCGTACGAGGCCTTATATGAGAGGAAGTGCAGGTCACCGATTGGTTGGTTTGATGTGGGCGAGACCAAGTTACTTGGCGGACATGATTCGTAGTCGTGGATAAGGTGAAGCTTATCCAGGAGAGATTATTAGCAGCCCAGAGTCGACAGAAGTCGTATACAGATAATCGACGTCGACACTTGGAGTTTCAGCTTGAGGATTGGGTATTCTTGAAGGTATCACCCATAAAGTGTGTGATGAGGTTCGGTAAGAAGGAGAAGCTTATCTCGAGATACATTGGACCTTATCAGATTGTTCGCAAGGTTGCCTTTGAGTTGGATCTACCATCTGATCTGGAAGCAGTACATCCAGTTTTTCATGTATCGATGCTGCATAAGTGTATTGGTGATCCATCTAGAGTCTTCCTAGTAGATGATGTCCAGGTGACAGAGGAGTTGGCTTATGAGGAGAGTCTCATAGCCATACTTGATCGCCAGGTTAGACGGTTACGGTCTAAGGATGTGGCTTCCGTCACGATATTGTGGCGGAACAATAATAGGGAAGAGATGACGAGGGAAGCAGAAGATGAGATGAAGAGGTAGTATCCTCATTTGTTTCCGGTGCCTACATGTAATTCCAATCCCTATTTGACTATTTTGATTGATGAATGAGACTATGTGTTATATTGTGGCCATGTGTGACATCTTTGTGTTTGTTGAATATTGGTTGATGGGTATAGTTAAAGGGGACTATGCCGAAACTGTTATAGCTTAAGACCTACTATGAACATTCGGGACAAATATTTCTAAGGGGGAAGAATGTTACACCCCGTAATTCCATGACTACTAAGTGAGAACATGATTATGGAAATAAGTTTTGAATGTTGGAAGGAAAGGATTTTTGTATTTTCTTATATGGAAAATTTCGAGATTTATGTGATGACAACAATTAATAATAGTAGTTGGATTATTGCTAATAGAGTTATGGACTTAGTGTGGATTAATTAAGTCTTGGTATTGTGAAGTGTGGCCATCGAAATGTTGAGAAAAAATGGCTAAGTGTGGGAGATATATTTTATGCGAAGAGATGACAAGTGGACAAGTGGGTCTAGTTGGGTCCCCCTCCACTTGTGCTTGTACACCTATTTTAATACAAAGTCTTGAAGACTTAGCTCACAAATATCTTCATCTTCAAACCCTCATATCTCTTTCTCTCCTTGAAGTTCTCGAAAACCTTAGCCAAGGTGAAGAACAAGATTAAGTTATTTTCCAAGATTAAGAACCTTAACCAAGTTCTTAGCCAAGTTAACCTTCCAAAACTGTTGGTCACGGTTTTGGCCAAGAATATTGTCTTGAAACCCTAAGCTTGGAGATGAACTTTATGGAAGTAAAACATGAAGGCAAGATGGTTACAAGCTTGTAGAGGATACGTGTGTGTGATTGTAACGTGAAGAAGTGGTGCAAAAGTGAAAGTTGGTCACGGTTTGGCCGAGACTTGTGGACTGTTTTGTGATAAAACTAAGGTAATATTTCTTCTTCCTCTTGAAGTAATTAGAAGTTACATGATGTTATATTTGATATATGAACTTGCAATTAAGAGAAATAGAGAATAAGAAATGCATGAGACAGTTTCGGCAAGCTAGCCGATTCTGGACAGTTTTGTATATTGGATTCGTTGGTTGTTATTGTTGTTATTGTCGTCACTAACTACATGTTAAAATGAAGGAAATCTTGTTGTTGAACGTTGAAGTAGTTTATATAAAAGTGTTGAAATATGAGTTGGACTTTAAGGAGTTACAAAATGATTGTTGGCCGAGAACTTCATAAAACTGTGGGACGTTGTTGTGTCATTTTAGGGACTGTTTTAGGCGTGTATAATGCTGAAAATTTAGTTACAATTATGCATGTTTAATATGGTAATTGTTAACGTGTGTTCCTAAAGGATTAAGGGTGTAGAATGGTGTATAAAGACTTCATATCTTACCCTCATTGTTGTTGGAATATGGACTGTTTTAGTAAGGATTAAGGGGTTGTTTTACTTGAGAAATAGGTGTGTGAATCACCCTAGTTAATTGTTTAGTTGTGCCCTGAATTGGTGCTCGGTTATTGATGTCATTAGCCTTATTTGTAAGGTGGAAATGTACGTATGAATAGGGGAAGTGCTGCCCAAATTTTTATACGAAAAGAGAACCATTACTTGGTATATGACCTACATTTGTACGCATGAAGTTGATAGACGTGTTATTGTTATTATAGGTTGAAGTACTACTTGAGACGTATTCTATTTGTCAAGTTGGTATAGCCTATAAGGTATGTGAAACTATCCTTTCTTCTTTGGCATGATATTTATATGAAATGAATGTACGGTGGACATACATAGTACTTTTGGGTTCAAGTCCCTAATGATACATGATATGACTCTTTTTACAAAATGAATGTACGGTGGACGTACATAGTACTTTCGGGTTCAAGTCCCTAATATTACATGATATGTTAGTGCCTTGATTTTTCTAAAATGAAAGTTCATTTTAATTATTCTAATGAGAGTCAAAGATGATTTAAAGTGCATATGGTTGCTCATGATAACTATTCGTGCAAGTGTTATTATTCCATTTCACCGAGTTCCATAATGGGCCAACAATGTTTATATGTAAATGATTCCACGGACAAGATCCGTGATGCGAGTATAGATATTCATGCGGGTATAAAGACCCATGCGGGTTCGAGTCCCATGAATATTATATGTATATGATTCCACGGACAAGATCCGTGATGCGAGTATATATACTCATGCGGGTTCGAGTCCCATGAATAGGATATGCATAATGATTCTATGGGCAGGTGTCCCTGATTTTGACATGACTCTCAGTTTTAAAAAAGCACAGTTGACTCTCTATTTTTACAAGGTACAGTTGGCTATTATTTTATATGGCACGGTTGGATCTGGTATTTGATTTTCATACTTGTCGCTGTCATCTTTCGGCCTGTTATGATCTTACTTACTGTACTTTATATTTTCATACTTAGTACAATGTTGAACTGACCCCCTTCTCCGGTGGGCTGCGTTCATGCCTGCAGGTGTAGGTACTCAGTTTGGTGATCCGCGTGCTTAGGATCATTGTTCAGCTTTTGGGATAGCTCTATTATTCCAGAGCTTATCATTTTGGTACAGTTTTGCTATTACAGGCTTATGTACATTCAGGGGTACGGCGGGGCCTTGTCCCGTCATAGTTACTCTTACACTCTTAGAGGTCTGTAGTCATGCGTGGGTTGGACATATGTACAGTTGCAGTTATTTGGATATTTCTATATACAGTGGCGGCCTTACCGTCTTGCCATTTTTTATAAGAGTTTGTCATTACAGTTTAGGGGACAGAACCCCTTCGTTATATGATTATGAGTTGTTTTATTAGCTTCCGCTGGTCTTATGTGTTGTATGGGTAGGAGGGTGCCCAGGTAGGGCACCAGTCGCGACCCGTATGGCTCGGGTCGTGACACGACCTGTCACGCCCGAACCGGGCGTGGTAGTGCCTACACAGGCACCTTCTACCTTAACAACTAAGCAAACTGCGGAATTTAAATAACACCTCACTTTTTTTTTCTTAAAACCAACGTACGTGCAAGGGCAAAGCCGACAACGCTGCCATATAATATACATAATAAAAAGACACTACACTGCACATGAGTTCAAACTTATCTAGTACACGTACAAAATCTCAAATATTGTTTCTGTTCTCCAACCTTGGAGTTACTATCCAAACTCGGCCATATTGTTACTTACATTCCTGCTAAGGCTCTTCTCGGTCCTTACGACCTGATTCCGGTGGAACGCATCCACGAACTCGTACAACGATCAACTAGACTTGGGCCTTGCATCCTCGGGACCCTACCACATAACGGGACCATATCTAATTGACATCACCCCATTCCATACTATCGGTTTACCCGAAATGAGTCCATAACCCGACCCATCGTCACACTTAACTTCTCATCCTTAATCTGAAGTAAATCTTTCTCTTATCTCAAGGTACTTCTCACCCTATCCTCCCTTTCACTAGAGGTTCGTCACATAAGCCAAATTATTTCTACTGTACAATCTTCCCTATTGGTCTTACACTGTTATGGGGCAATTACTACGTGTGAACTCTACACAACTATAGTCTCAGTTCACTTACCATTCTTGTCAACATTCTTAACTTTTCACTTACTAATCAAAGTATTCCTACCTCTGGGGTACTATCACTTACAACTGCTTGCAACAAAGGGAAAACATATATGCTAGGGCGAAATCTGAATCTATCAATGGACGTATGATTCAAAAGAATCAAAATATACCTGTAACCCCGTGCGATGTCGCCTCCTGATCCTGCCCAGTAGTCACGTCATCTATGCGGTTCGAAGGACCGCCAGAACTATAAACTCCACCCTGACCTCTACCACGGTGGTGACATCTGAACACCTGTCACGGGGGCCTTGTTGTGGAGGAAAGGGAACCAACTACCGGCCTCATAGGCTGAGCCACCTCACCGGTGCCTCTTCTAAAAGGACATACCCTCAGTATATGGCCCGGACGGCCACAATAAAAACAAAGACCTGTGCCATAACGACATTTCCCCAAATGACGCTTACTACATCGGAAACACTGAGGAAAAAGTGGCCTCGACTGAGAAAATCCTCTGCTCATACGAGAACCTCGACCCACGGAGCTTGGACCGGCTCTAAATACCTTGTGGGGTCGATATCCCCACTGTGAGCTGCGGGGTATGTCTTTGGGTAGGTGGGACGAATATCTCACTCATTCTTGAGTGCTCGTCCAAAAACTCACGGAATAACCAACCGGTCTAGCCTCTTACGCAGATCTCCGCTGGCCTTACCCCACTGTACACACATGCATGCGGCCGAATAACTTCCTGCGATGAAAGCTGTAGCACGCTATCTTGGTCAATAACATAATGGCTTCCTTCATGACCACTATAGTCTTCCTGGCGAAAGCTGGAGGCTCGTGCTGGGGCCTCAAACTGGCCTTGAGAAGAACTTCGCCGATGCGGAACAACATCCGGTATACCACAGTCATAAGCCCTATCAACTCTCTGAGTCGACTAGTAGCTCTGCTACTCCTTTGCCATTCGGACGGTTGTTGCCCTCGCTGGAGGCATAAGCGTAACACAAAATCACGTCGAGAGGAATTATCTTACTATGAGCTCATGGCACAATCTTAGAGTGAGAAGAATAGAAACCAACTCCTAAATGTCCTGTAGCCTCCTGTTTATGGGTGTGGCGCAACACACCGATAATCAAGACTCTACTAGACACGGTGCAGACATTCCGAGGTATCGCTCGATACCACTCTGTCACGCCCCGAACCCGGGCGTGGTGGTGCCTACACAGGCACCCTTCTACCTTAACAACTAAGCAAACTGCGGAATTTAAATAACACCTCACTTTTTTTTTCTTAAAACCAACGTACGTGCAAGGGCAAAGCCGACAAGGCTGCCATATAATATACATAATAAAAAGACACTACACTGCACATGAGTCCAATCCCACATATGAATACAGACCTCTAAGAGTTTTATTGAACTATGACGGGACAAGGCCCCGCCGTACCCATAATTGTACAAAAGCCTGTACTGAAAGCACTTATACCAAAAAGATAAAATCCCGAACAGAAGGAGCTATCCAAAAACTCTGAGCAGGGTCCTACACCTGCCGATCACCAAACAGCGTACCTAAACCTGCGGCATGAACGCGGCCGAAGGAGGTCGATCTGAAGAATGTACCAAGTATGTGAAACGATGAAATCTTGTAATGAAATCATAATCTAAACAAAGCAGAGACATGTATGATAGCCAACCTACGATTACCTGATACATATGATCATATCAAGTCGTGGGCGCGTGCCCTCAAAGTCATTACTAAAATATAACCATGGGTCTCACGCCCATAATATCAATCATGCGTGGAATCCTTCCTCACCGTGATCCATGATAATCAAATTACAGAACACTGTGTCTTACTAACAATGAGAGTAAATAGTAGTATACTTACAGTATAAAATAGGAGACTCACGATCAAATCATGGGTAGCAAATCCATGGAAACAGGTGGTATAACGTCTTGGGGGTTTACCCCTCATTTATACTCTTACCCTGAGGCAGGTGGTATAATGTCTTGGGGGTTTACCCCTCACTTATACTCTTATCCTGGAGAAGGTGGTAAAGCAGGTGGTATAATGTCTTGGGGGTTTACCCCTCATTTATACTCTTACCCTGGAGAAGGTGGTAAAGCGTCTTGGGGGTTTACCCCTCACTTATACTCTTACCCTATCTCAACCGGCCGTCACACAATAAATAAGCAAGTTAAGAAATCCCCCTAACTTCTTATTAGTCTTATGCATATACACTCTCATTTTAGTTTACTTAAGGCACTAACATGACATTATAAATCCGGGAATCTAACCCGCCTCCTGGTCACATGCCCCGGAATCCCACATCGCAAGCACGTCCAAGGAGTAACACAAATAATGGAAGCATACCCGTGGAATCCCACATCACTTTGTCGATGCGTCAAGTAAACTCACAACAAGACGGTAGACCCTCCAACCGAGTCGCGGCAACGTAATAAAACATAATACTTGCACTCGAAGGCTATCACCCAAGACATAGGCAAGTTCATAAAATCTATAGACTTTCATTTTATAAACTCAAGGCACTTATAGAATAATTCTCAATTAAACAAGCCAAAGTACTTATCAAGGCACCCATCGAATAATTCTCAATTAAATAAGCCAAAGTACTTATCAAGGCACACATAGAATAATTCTCAATTAATCAAGCCAAAGTACTTATCAAGGCACACTTAGACTAATTCTCAATTAATCAAGCCAAAGTACTTATCAAGGCACACTTAGACTAATTCTCAATTAATCAAGCCAAAGTACTACGTACGTACATTCTTTTCAAAAGAGTCCTTTTTATGTAAAACCCCAAGATACTAACACCCGTAGTATCAAGGCATGCCTATTTTTTCAAAGTAAGTTACTACACTTTTAGAAAACTCATTTCAAAGCTTGAAATCAAGTAACTCCAAATTTTCACAATCTAGGCAACTTATGCCCATTAATCAAAATTGACAACTTTCTTACCCTTCCATAAAGCCGTTATAACCAACTTCCCATAAAGCCGTTATAACCCTTTATGGTTTTAGACATATCCATTCCTTTTATAACCAAGAGACTTACACCTTAAAACCAAGTATCACATACTTACAAATCAAGTTCTTAACTTTCAAAATACTTCAAGTCTCTTAATATATAGAAAACAAGTTTCTTCTACTTTTAAACCTTAAGTAACTCACACCTTTAAAACAAGTTACTTCTCTTAAATCATGTCATTTCTCCTCTTTTAAAACAATTCAAGTAAATCATTCCTTTGACTCCCCTAAAGTCATTATAATGACCTTTAGGTTTTGGAACTAAGGCACTAGTCAAAAGGTTTGGACACCACTTCCTTTTCAAGACTCTATGTACTTTAAGTAAAATACTTTCACTTTTAAGAATCCAAACTTCACTAAGGAAATGGATTATACAACTTACAATTTAAACATCAAAGTACAATCAAGGAAGTACATAGAACAAATTCTATTTTAGGCAATCCAAATACAACCAAGGAATGGATCATTTAAGGAGTAGGACATACTTTCTTTATCTTAAGGAATCAGGCTAGAAGAGGAGATAGTTCACATACCTTTTCGGCTAAATCCACAAGCTAAGCCGAATACGCCGTACGTAGAAGTGTCAACCTATAATGGTCACAACAAGACTATCAACTTCTAGTCTCTAACGTAGAATAATACTAAGCATACTGATCTAATTCTACGGAAAATCGGGCGACTTCCTTTGTTTCTACTCACTTTGCCACCTTTTTCAAGGCCGAATACAATAACCAACACGCCACATTTAAGGCTCAAAACAACAACCAAACAAAGAGGATTACACGCCTTACAATACGTGTAAAATTCCGCCCCACAATTAATACGAAGTAGTTCCATAATCAAGTCATTCTCGGCCAGCAACATATCCAACAATTCAAAGTCTTTTCCAATCCTTTTCCAATTCCAAGTTCTAAGGTATAACATGTTATATAGTCATAAACAACTTCAACAACTACAATTTCCTTCTTTATACAACATGCGACGACTTAAACTAATAATCAACTTGAATTGTAAATCTTAAGGCTAACATGCTAGTTTTTCGGATTAGGGTTCCAATAGCCAATAAACATATCAAACCTTATACTAAATAACTCATGCTTTCTAATATCCATAGCTACAATTATAAGTAAACCTTAATTTCTAAAACGACAAGATTTATACCTTTATAAGCCCTTAAAATTTCCAAGATTCAAAGTCGCGCCTTAGCAATTCTTAGCTCCTTTCCTTATGTTCCAATCCGCTCCAAGCACCCCTTAGAAGCCTATGAAGAACTCATCTTCAAGTTCCAACTTCAAAGTTGAAGAACTCCTTAAGTTTCCGCCTTGCGACTAATAGGAAAACGTCATTTTTCCGAAATCTTTCTATAGAGATATCCTTACAATACCCTTAGGGACATTGGGTTTAAGTCTTGTGAACAAAGGGTCAAAACTACAAAAATTTTGTGTGGATAGTGGACCAAACCCGAGAGCAATACTATGGACAAGAAAAATGTTGTGAAATTTTCTAAGTGTTTGAGACTTAGTCTTGCACTAGCTTAGTATATAAAACATATTGGAGGGCTTATATTAACACACTTGTGTGCTAGGATGAAGAGAAATTAATGCAAAGCCAAGTGGACAAGTTGACCTTGGTCAACAATCTCAAGCTTTGAAGACTTGATCTTTTACCATGGTCAATGACCATTTTACCCCTAATATTTTCGTCCAAGACCATATATATGGGGGTGCCACGTGTCGCTCTCTCATTCGTCCATAAAATTCCGTAACCCTCGTGGGCCCCACAAAACGTAAAATTCCTCGGGTGGGCCCCACATGACCAAATCCGTAAAAATAAATTTCCATAAGGTTAAGAGTTCCATACTCTTCAAATAATGCATTTTGAGAATCCAATTCTCAACAACGAACATTTTTCCTTTCCGACGTTCGGAAGATTTTCCGTCGGAAAAACAATTCTTCCTTTCGTACTAATTTCCAAGTCTTGTTTCCTTACGTACATTCTCTTATACATGTCCGGGACTTACGGGGTGTAACACGACCACCCCCCCCCCCCCATATGTTGGGGTGTAACACGCTTGGTATCAGATCCGTTCATTCGTAGGGAGTCTACAAATTGTGTCTAGTGAAGTCTTAGCTATGAGTGTGTTGCGCACCCCATTTATAAGCGAGGGGCTACCTGGAATTTAGGGATGGTTTCCATTCTTTCATCTTATAGATCATGCAGTAGAGCTGAGTTTTAAGAATTCGATTCTAACTCATGCTTCATACTGTTTCAGTAATGCCGATTACCAAAAAGACTTCGGTTAATTCACACTTATATCCAGTAAATGAAAGATCCCTACCAGACTATTGATATGCCAAAATCATATGTATTATGTTAAAGTTTCAAAATGTGAGCAATTATCTCACTCATATGTAGAAAAGATAATGAAAGCCTATAAAAGTAAAGTGTTGGTTTCAGGATACAACAATAATAAAGTAAAGGAAGTAGAAGGTACCTTAATGCAAAACACTGTAAAGAGATTGAGATTAAGGTAGAATTGTATTAGTATTGTTATCTTGTTGTCAGTAGTGGTAGAACCACAATGAGAAATACCTATTCTAGCGTGTGATTACCGAAGTCGGTAAACACAGTTTTAGGAAGAAATGAGTGTAACAACCTGTCCGGTAGTTATGAACATTCCGTCTGATTTCCTAAAAACATCCCTCATTCGATTACTCACTGATAACTGTTACGCGTTGGATTTATCGGTAAAAGTAACTTTTACCCATTTTGGAAGGAAGATTAATCGACATGAGAATTTCAAGAAGTCTTTTCTTCTCTTAGTGAGATGGTGTCACCTTAGCGTGACCACACCAGCGAGGTTTTGTCCGCTTCGATGGAGGTGTTGAATAGCTAGTAGGTTCGAATTTGTGGAGTGTTTCCCACTTTTGTGTTGAGGAGGGGTGTTAAGTGACTGTGCCTTAGCGGACTTCTTTTCCGCCGAAGCGAGACCCACCTATGGAGTCGAGTCCGTAGGAGCGGAATTGTTATACCCCGTATTTCCAGAGTATGTACGTGAAGGCGTACGTACAAAAGTTTAAGCCTTAAGTTAGGCAAGGAACGAAAATTGTGCACAACCCCCGAAAAGAATCGTTTTCCGACGAAACGTTTTCCAAAACTTGCGTAGGGAAAATTACGGCTGTGTCATTTATAATTTTTGCGGATTTTTCCGAGAGATGAAATATTTTGGACCAACGAGAGGGCGACACTTGTCACCCTCAAGTTGGCGGAACTTGGACGACCTTGGCACGTTTTTGTGGCCTTTAACATTAGTCAAGGTTAGGTAGGATATTTGTGTAGTAGATGGATAAGGACACATGGGTGAATCCACACCCTCCACTTGCCCTCCACTTGCCTTTATCTTGACCCTTGAAAGTCCTATAAATACCCACAAGTTGAAGGAATTCTTCATCCACAAATATTTTCCAAGTCTCAAAACTTCCCCTTTGAGAAGCTCTCGTCCAAACCCCATCTCCTCTCTTAAAGAGCTAAGCGAAACACCCCTCCCCTCCTAGTTGTCTCGGCAAAAAGCCCCCCCCTCTTGGTAGAAAATACTCTCCAAAGTATTGTTACTATTCCCAAATACCCTAGCCGTATATCTTGTAGTATTCCAAGTCACCTCTATACTAAAAGCCCAGAAATACTATCTTATATCCATTAGTCACTAAACGAAACCCTGAGGAAATCTTCATAGTTGGTTGAAGTAGTAAGTAGAAGTTGTGTAGAGACTTCTAAGGGTTTCTTGGAGCGGATTGGAGCGTTCAGATTAGGAGCTAAACCTCGCTCAGGATCGACTTATATCTTGGATAATTTTGGGCTTATCGAGGTAAATAATAATCTTATCCTTCTATTGTAATTGGAGAATACATACTGTAGAAGTATAGAAATAAGTATAAAATACATAGAAGGATATTAAAGAAGAGAATTGAACTGTAATTACATAGAAGGGTATTACAGAATAAAATTGAACTGAAATCACATGAAGAATTGAATTGTACTTACATAGGACTGTATTTACAGTAGACTTGTGTAGTTTTACGGGTAGGGAAGTGCTGCCCGATTTTACGTAGAATAGAGAACCCTCTGCTTAGATTATCCTACAGAGTAGTCTAGACGTTGATAGACGTATTTGACTGTTATAGGTTGATACTCTGCGCGCGACATATTCGACTTGGCAGGTGGATTTCGCCGAGAAGGTATGTGATTCTTCCTATCCTCTTGAGCATGATATTTTTGATATATATATAGTACGGTAGACGTACGTGTGTTAAACTGAAACTGGTTTTACTCTGATGTCTTTTGACTTGAATTTTAAATAAAAGAATCTTCAAGTATTTCAAAAGAATTATGAATCATTTTTTGAAAGAAGGGTAATACTTGTTTTTAAAGTAAGATTGTTTGATGAGTAGACATATGATGATGCTACGTGTGTTAGTGTCTTGTAATGTTTGTGTAAAGGGGGTCCCCTTGTTGTGCTTATGTTGTTTAACGGTAAGCAGGTGTACTGATATTATATCACTTACACCCCCTGACTTGATATCCGAGGTTAGCGCGCCGATGCGAGAGGTATACCTCATGCGGTGCATGTGACCTATGCGGGCTGTGGGAGTTCGAGATTGATCATTCCGGTATTATCCGATCGCGAGGATGCCTCACGCGGTGCAATGACTATGTGGTCCGTGTGACTATGCGGACTTGGGGTCGGGGCGATCTGGGGTTAGCTATCCGTCGAGGAATACCTCATGCGGGTCTGTGTGACCTATGCGGACTGCGGGAGTTCCAGGATTAGGCACGCATAATGATACTAAGGGCGATTGGCCTTGCTTCGATCATTAGCGGCCTAGAAAAGACCAGTTACCTTATACCTAGTTTGCTCTTGTTTATGTTGTGGCACTATGTGCGGTTTAATTGATTGTATTGGTAAGTGGTTTTAAAAGCTTTGATTTCATTTCGATGCTTTATAGTTTCATATACTTGGTACTGTTATCGACCTCCTTGGGCTGCGTTCATGCCTCAGGTAAGGGAAAGCAGGTGCTAGATCCGCATCCTTAGGATCTTTTGCTTTGGTGTCAGGAGCTCCATCTTCTCCGGAGGCTCGACTTTTGGGTATGATCTCCCTGTTGATGTAGATAGTTTTGTACATTCAGGGTATGGTGGGCCTGTCCGCCATAGTTGTTTACTTCCTTAGAGGTGCAGTAGTCTATTATGCAGTTGGGATGTATCGCGATTTTGGTTTATATATATACGTGCGAAAGCGACTTTTCTCGAGATAAAGCGTGTCTCATTTACAATTGTTTCATGTCTTGTTTTATATTCCGATTACTCGATGTATGACTACTTGGGTGCGGGTAAGGCACGATCACGCCCCGCAACGTCGTGACAAAAGTGGTATCGAGCGATTAATCCTCGGAAAGTGTCTCTGAACCGTATCTAGTAGAGTCTTGATTATCGGTGTGTTGTGCACCACACCAATAATCGTGAGGCTATAGGATATTTAGGATTGGTTTCCATTCTTCTCACTCTGAGATCGTGCCTTAGAGCCGTGTTATAAGTTGGACCTCTAACGTATTTCCTTTCTTTACAGATTATGCCTCCACGTAAAACCCGAGCCCAAAGGCAAGGCGGCGGAGTCGCTAGTAGGACACGAGAGGGCCACGAGGCCTGTGCCCGATCTATACCGAGGCAGCGAGTTCCACGACGCCGCCGGCCCAGCGAGGTTTAGAGCGCAGCGATGGTGATGAGACCTCGAGACTGCACCTCCGGTCCCACGGAAGCGGAGGAGATGGGCTACGAGAGAGATGGCCCGATTGCTAGCGAGATTGTGGCGAACGGAGGATAGGTGGATCGCAGCGATTCGGCTCAGCATGCGTGGTTCACCCGAGGTCGGATAGTTTGAGGCTACGGATTTTCGAGTTGTAGCCGCGAGTTCTACGGTCGAGGCACGAGGATGATCCGCAGGAGTTCATCCGTCGATTCTGAAGGATCATGCGAGTGATCAAGCTTCGAGACCGAGTCCGTGATCTTGGTTCGCGTCGGCTGCGTGATACGCGATCGTTTGATTCGTGGGAGCTATCCCGGGGAGAGCACGCGCCTCCAGCTATTTGGGACGAGTTCTCGGAGGCTTTTATCACTCACTTCTTGCCTCCGCAGATGAGGAGGGCACGGGCCGACAAGTTTTTGATGTTGAGACAGAGAGGGCGCACAGTTAGGGAGTACAACGTGGAGTTCGATTCGTTGGCTCGATATGTCCCGACGTTAGTAGCGGATATGGAGGACCGAGTGCACCGCTACGTCATCGGGCTGGATGATTATTTGGCAGAGTCTTGCTCAGGCGTAGCTCTTCAGCCGGGCATGGACATTTCCCGCATGCAGGCTTATGCACTGGGATGTGAGGAGCGTAGAGGCCAGCGGGTTGTCAGATTTCAGCAAAAGAAGGCCAGGACGGCAGGGTCTTTTGGTGGTTCTCGGGGTGGACGATCCCATCAGCAGACTAGATTTGCACCCCAGCCAGCTCAGAGCACCCCTACATCGTCTTGATCTGACGAGTATTGAGGCGGTCGAGGCCCGTGGCTTGATTTCGAGGTAGCGGTACTAACGTCGAGACCACCCGCCGGTGTAGTCGATGCGGTGGATCCCATTACGGGAGTTGCAGTTCTACTTCGTGAGTTTGTTATGCTTGCGGCCAGAAGGGTCTCTTTGCGAGGTGTCAGGCGAGCGGCGCGAGATGGTAGGGTCACTACGGTCTTTTGTCGGGTCTTTTTCATCTCCTACAGTTACTCGCCCCGGAGGGCAGGGTACTCATGGACCAGCAGGTCGCGCGGCGGTCGTGGCGCGGTCCCGATTCTAGCGGTCCTCGGAATCGCATTTATGCCTTGTCGGTAGCGGGACGGGAGGCCTCGCGATGTCGCCACGGTACTTTATCGGTTTCATGTTGTGGCGTGTATGCCTTGATAGATCCGGGTTCTACTCATCCTATATATCTCCCGTATTTGCTAGTAGGATAGGGATAGAGCCTGAGTCCATAGACCCTTTCGAGGTAGCTACGCCAGTGGGTGATTCGGTGGTAGCTCGGCGGGTATATAGGGCTTGCCCAGTGACCATATGCAGTCGTCAGACCCTAGCCGACTTGATAGAGTTGGATATGACTGATTTCGATGTGATCATGGGTATGGATTGGCTAGCTTCTTGCTACGCCCGTATGAAGCTGCGAGGAGAGTGGTACGGTTCCAGTTTCCTGAGGAGCCGGTTGTTGAGTGGGAGGGGAACACTGTGTCGCCGAGGGGTAGGTTTATTTCCTACCTCAAGGCTAGGAAGATGGTGCAGAAGGGGTATATCTACCATCTCGTTCGAGTGTTTGATACTGAGGCTGCGGTACCAGATTTTCAGTCGATTCGATGAGTCGAGAGTTCCCGGATGTGTTTCGACGACCTCCCGTATCCTCCCGAGAGGAGATAGAGTTTTGTATCGATGTCTTTGCGGACACTGACCTATTTCCATTCCGCCATACGTAATGGCACCGCCGAGTTGAGAGAGTTGAAGGACCAGGTGAGAGATTTCTTTGGAGAAAGGCTTCATCGTGCCTAGTGTTTCTCTCCGGGAGCGCGGTATTGTTCGTGAAGAAGAAGGGCGGGGCAGCTGCGCATGTGTTGATTACAGGAAGGTGAACAAGGTGACCATTAAACGAATACCCCTTCCCAGGATTGATGATTTGTTCGATCAGTTGCAGGGCGCGAGATGTTTCTCCAAGATTGATATGCGATCGGGCTATCATCAGGTGCGAGTCAGAGAGGCGGATGTCCCTAGGACTGCATTCCGGACGTGCGGGCATTATGAGTTCGGTCATGTCTTTCGGGTTTACAATGCTCCGTGGTATTCATGGATTTGATGAACCGAGTGTTCAAGCCATTTTGGACACGTTTGTGATAGTGTTCATTGATGACATCTTGGTCTATTCCCGCCAGAGCGGGGAGCATGCGAGCATTTGAGGCTGTCTTTGAGAGTTCTCCAGACCGGCGATTATACGCCAAGTTTTCCAAATGTGAGTTTTGTTGGCCGGTGGCATTTCTTGGGCATATTGTAGGGGTGATGGTATTCGGTGGATCGGCCAAGATCGAGCGATCGAGACTTGGCCTAGACTCTTACCCAGAGGTGCGCGATTTTACGGGCCTCGCGAGTTATTATCGGCGGTTCGTGGAGAAGTTTGCGTCTATCTGCACTGTGACCACGCCGACTCGAGCGGCTAAGTTTCAATGGGTGATGCTTGTGGCGGGGTTTCGATTCTTGAAGGAGAGGCGGCCGCCCCGTTCTTACTCTTCCGGAGGGTCGGATGGCTATGTCGTGTATTGTGATCGTCGAGCATCGGGCTTGGATGTGTGTTGATGCAGCGAGGGCAAGGTTATAGCATACGCGTCCGGACTTAAGAAACATGAGAGAACTACCCCACCCATGATTTGGAGTTAGCGCGGTGATTCACGCCTTGAAGATCCAGGCACTATTTGTATGGGGTTCACGTGGATATTTATACGAGACCACAAGAGCCTCGGTATATCTTCACCAGAGGAGCCGAACTTCACGGCGAGGCGGTGGTTAGAGTTACTCAAGGATTACGATGTCGATATCCTGTACCACCCGGGGAAGGCCAATGTTGTGGCAGATGCCCTTAGTCGTAGGTCGATCGGTAGCCTATCAGATGTGCAGCAAGAGAGGAGGGGCATGGTCCGCGAGTTACATCAGTTAGCGAACCTTGGAGTCCGACTGATTGATTCTGATAGCAGTGGGGGTTCGATTTCGAGAGGTTGCCGAGTCTTCCATCGTTGAGGAGGTGAAGAGTCAACAGTTTGAGGATCCGGTTTTGACGCGGTATCGTGATACGACTCTTCGTGAGGGGAAGGGTCCTGTCACGACCCGTTCCGGGGCCAGTGACTGGTGCCTTACCCGGGCACCCAAGTAGTCATACATCAGAGAAATCAGCGGAACATAAAACATACAGATATGAAACAAGAGGTAAGATAATAAAACAGGCCAACCAAAACGGTTGCCTTGCATATATCTGAAATTTTGAACAGTTACATCCTTTACAACCACACGCCCACATACTACGGACCTCTAAGAATGTAACAACAACTATGACGGACGGGGCCCGCCATACCACGAATGTACAAGAACCTACAACTCAGGAAACATACAAAGATAAGCCTCGGAGAAAGCGGAGCTTCCCAATCTGCTGATCGTGATCCTATGGCGAGGATTAACAACCGGTGTACCTCTACTGCGGCATGACGCGCCCCCGAGGTCAGTACAACAGGTACCAAGTATGTGAAACTGAAAAATACTATAAATGAAATTATACCAGTCTATAACAAAACAGGAGACATGTATGATAACAAAACTACAGTTCACAATATAAAAGCAGTCATGTCAAGTCAGGGACTCACGCCCTCAAAGTCTTCCCTCATGCCCGTGGAACTTCTTCCTCACTGCCGGCAGTTTAGGTATAAGTCATGTGATACGTGTAACATGTCTCGGCCCATCTCATGGACTCGAGGTGAAATCGTATAGAATACATTCCCGGTCCATCTCATGGACTCGGTATCAAATCAGGTGGTATACATTCCCGGTTCATCCCATGAACGCGGTGTCGCATGAAATACATTCCCGGTCCATCTCATGGACTCGGTATCGTGTGAAATACATTCCCGGTTCATCCCATGAACACGGTGTCGTGTGGAATACATTCCCGGTTCATCCCATGAACGCGGTATCGCATGAAATACATTCCCGGTCCATCTCATGGAACGGTATCAAATCAGGTGGAATACATTCCCGGTCCATCCCATGAACGCGGTGTCGTGTGAAATACATTCCCGGTTCATCCCATGAACGCAGTGTCGTGTGGTCATAACATTTAAACGCTCTTTTTAAGACAGATTAAGATAATACCATTTTTCCTTTTAAAACAACTAAGGTAATATTATGCCCTTCTTTTTAAACCAAAACACTTTCCTTCTTAAAGTCAAGTAACAACATTCTTTCCCAAAAGTTCAAGTTTGCCTGATATCAAATATTCACGTCTCTTATCTTTTGAGATCAAGTCTCTTAACTTCTAAAATCAATAGACCATTCTTTTTATTACTCTTAAGTCGTTATACCTAACTTCCCATAAAGCTAGTATAACTTTTAAACTTTCAAAACCAAGTATTACTCTTCTTTCAAACACGATTCTTAATTCTTTTGAAATACTTCAAGATTCTTATTATTTAAAACTCAAGTCAAAAGACATCGAAGTAAAACCACGTTCAGTTAACACACGTACGTCTACCGTACTATATATATATTCTTTTAAAATATCATGCTCAAGAGGATAGGAAGAATCACATACCTCGCGATGATTATCGACTATTAGCAAATAGCTCCAAAGTACTGTTATTCGGCTAGCCCTTTCCACCCTTCGAGTAGAATACGCTACTTGCAGTACTTCAACCTATAACGGTCATACAAGTCTATCAACGTCTATACTACTCTGTAGAATAATTCTAGATACAGATTCCTTATTCTACGGAAAATTGGGCGTGACTTCCTACCACAAACTACACAATTCTCAGTAAATACAATCCATGTAAAATCTGATTCGGTCTTCTTTAATATTCTTCTGATGTGGTTTCAATTCAATTCTCTTCTTTTATACCATCCTTATATACGCCTTATACTCATTTCTATACTACTACAGTATGTAATTTCCAATTACAATAGAAGGACAATAGTATTTACCTCGATAAGCCCAAAATTATCCAAGTTTGAAATGTCGATCCTGAGCAAGGTTTAGCTCCTACTCCGTGCACTCCAACCCGCTCCAAACAACCCTTAGAAGTTCTACGCAACTTCTTCTTAAAACTTCCACCGGCTATGAAGATTTCCTTAGGGTTTCGTTTAGTGACTAATGGAAATATAGTAGTATTTCCGGGCTCTACGTATAGAGGTAACTTTGGAAAGTACTACAAGGTATTTGGGCTAAAGTATTTGGAAATAGTAACAACACTTGGAGAATAATTTTCTACCAAGGGGGGGGGTATTTTACGAGAACAACTCAAGAGAGGGGGGGGGGGTTGGTTTCGGCCAAGGCTTCTCAAAGGGGGAGGGATAGCTTGGACGAAAACTACACTTAAGGGGGAGAGGGTTTTTAGACTTGGAAAATGATTTGTGGATGAAGAATAAGTCTTGCATTTGAGGGGTATTTATAGGCCAATCAATGGCCAAGATCAAGACAAGTGGTGGGCAAGTGGAGGGTAAGGATTTGGGCAAGTGTACCTTATCCATCTACCACACAAAATATCACAAAATATCCTACCAACTCCTTGACCACAAACAAGGCCAAAAACGTGCCCATTTCGTCCAACAATTACCGCCCACTTGAGGGTGACACTTGTCACCCTCTCGTTGGTCCAAAATATTTCATCTCTCGGAAAAATCCGCAAAAATAATAAATGTTGCAACCGTATTTTTCCCTTCGCAAAGTCCGGAAAACGTTTCGTCGGAAAACGATTCTTTTCGCTAGTTGTGCATAAATTTCGACCCTTATGCCTACTTAAGGCTAAAAACTTTTGTACGTACGCCCTCACGTACATACTCTGGAAATATGGGGTATAACATTCTCCCCTCCTTAGAAACATTCGTCCCGAATGTTCCTTCTCAAGACGGATAACGATAAAGTTCTTCTTAACTTAAACAAGTTTCCAATGCCACGCCTGGCCACAAAATAACACACGCGAAAGTACTTAACCCAAGTCCACGAGAAATCATTCCTACATCACAAACGCTCCCACCCTGGTCTAAAGGATACTCCCTTCGCATCTTCACTTCACAACAAAATGATCTCCTTTAATATGCTAACACACGTTCTCTTCTTTCCTCACTCGTCGTACTCTTCTCGAACACTTGAACTCTTTCTAGTATACGTACCATACTTCAGTCATCACTTCAGTTTCCAAAATCTCCGGAGTCACTACCTCCAAACTTGGTCATCCTACCAGCCTCAATCTCCTTTAAGGCCATTCCCGGCCTTTACGATCCGATTCTTGGTCGAACATATCCACGAACTCATACGATGGTTACCTAAACCTGGGCCTAGCACCCTTGTGACCCTACCACCCAGAACTGACCCCACCTTAATCCGGCCTACGGGTTGACCCGTAATACGTCCTCAACCCGACCCTCCGCCGTGCCGAACTCTCTTGTTTCTCGATCCGGAACAATCTCACAAATAAAATCAGGAAAACCTAGTGGTCTTCTTAGCTCAAATACCCTCTTTCATTTCATACCACACAGGGACTTATCACACAAATATATCCCACGTACTATGCACTCTGATAAAGGTCAACACAAACATAAATATTTTACTCAAGATGGCCTCGCATCTAAGGTTTCTACGTATAAACTCTAAGGCTCACACTTTCCCTGTCCCCAAACTTACCCTTAACCATGTTTTCTAAACACAATTTTTAACATAATGCTATCTGAACATAATACTTAGCACTTCATCATATCATCTACTCATACTAGTCTCTAGAGGGGTAAGAATATACCTGTACCATCTGCTCCACTCTAATCATAGGCCTGCCCTGCAGGGCGCATAGCTGTAGAAGGCGATGATCCTGCGACCGGTCGCTGCGTCATTCTGCGCACCCTCCTATAAATCTGATCTCTCGTCATATGGCCACGGCGGCGCGATGAAACAAGCACCAGTAAGAAGACGACATTCCCCGGGATGACGCCTGCCACATCGTGCACACTGAGGGGGACATGAATCCTGCTGGCTAGAACCCGTGTATATCTGTAAACCAGAAGCCCTGGAGCTCTGACCAGCTCCCGAATACCCCGAACGTCCTGAAGCGCGGAGGACTACTGCAGACGGCGGAGGTACATAACTAGCTTCTTGGCGGCGTCCGCCTCGAAAGTTACCAAAGGACCCTACTATCCTGGCCCTCTTCTGCTGATCTCGGTCATTCCGTCGACCTCTCCGCTCCTCACATCCCAGTGCATAAGCCTGCATGCGGGCGATGTCCATGCCCGACTGAAGAGCTACACCCGAACAAGCCTCTGCCAAGTAGTCTGTTACACCCCGTAAATTCAAGAGGTTAAGTTAAGAACATACGAAAGGAAATAAGATTTGAATTTGGAAAGTTGGGTTGGCAAAAGGTTGTGGGCAGACTTTCAGTCAACTTTGGAGTGGTATATCTCCTAGTTCTTTAGGAGTTTTGAAGAGTTTTAAAAGATTAGTATGAAGTTCGTTGAATCTAGTTTCCAACGCAACAAACCGTTAAATCGATAGGACATGAGTCAAAAGTTATGGAAGTTTCAAGTTTGGTGTGCGATCGAGCAAAGCGGCGATTTCGTTGAGTGCAGTACGCGGCCTGAATCTGAGGCGCGGCGCGGTTGTTCTGAGGGTTCGCAGGTTGCAGCGCCCGCGCCGAATCTGAGGCAGCGCGAAATGCAGAACTTTCTCGGAAGTGGCGGCGTGGCGCGGCGTCGGCGGATTTTTGCGTGATGTAGCGACAGGGGATATTTTTGTTTTAAACCTATGGGAGGGTGACAAGTGTCCCTCCCATCCTTTTATCTGAAAGTGGTCCTATTTTAGGGCCAAGTCTTGGAAGACTTGGCCATTTCATTTCAAACCCTCCCAAGAAAGATCCTCTCTCTTCTCTCTTGATTTTTGAAGAAAACCTAGCCTAAGAGGAAAGCTGTTGAGCGGCAAGAAGGAAAAGTGTGGGTAAACTTGTGGGAAGCGGTGGGCGATTTTGTGGAAGGAGGTGGAAGAAAAAGGGGCTTTTGTGGGCTATTCCTTAAGGTAAAAGTTTCCCCTTTCTCTTGGTTATGAGCCTAAAGGTCATTATATTTTAGTAGTATAGATGTGAGCCTGAGGCTGTTATATTTTAGTGATTTAGAATTGAGCCTAAGGCTGTTTTATTGTAGTAGTATAGAGTTGAGCCTGAGGCTGTTTTATTTGAATAGATTTGGGTCGTCGCATGTTGTAAGGGAGATTGTAATTGTTGAAGATGTCTAGGGCTAGATATCATGTTAGACTTAAGAACTTGGATTGGAAAGATTTGAAAGGGTTTAGTATTAGTTATATTGTTGGCCAAGAATGGCATGGAAATTATTGGTTTATTTTGTGTTGTTGTGGGCGGAATTTTACACGTATTAGTAGGCGTGTAATCCCCTTGTAATTCTTTGAATGAATTGAGCCTTAAATGTGGCGTTGGTTATTGAATTTCGCCTTGAAAAGGTGGCATAGTAAGTAGAAACAAAGGAAGTGTTGTCCAAATTTCCCGTAGAACAAGGGACTTTTCATTAGAATATATTACGTTGAAGCTAGAAGCTAATAGACGTATTATGGTCATTATAGGTTGACATCTACGGACGACATATTGGACTTGGCAAGTGGATTAAGCAAAAGAGGTATGTAGAACTCTTCCTATCTCTTGAGCATGAGTAGTTATAACTGTATGGTACGGTAGACGTACGTGATTTTAAATGAAGTGAAGTCATTTGACATATTTGACTTGTTTTAAGGATGTCTAGTTGGTTGAGTTAGAGAATTAACTCATGTGTCCTTAAGGAAGAGTTATAAGAATGGTTTATCCTAATAAGGTAGACAAGGATTTCTTGACATGATCAAGTATAGAATACTAGATTCGGGAAGTATTGATTCTTGAACTATTCTAAAGATAAGAGACCTGATTCCTAAGTTAAGAAACTTGTTTTCTAAGTTAAGATTTTTGAAGTATTTTGAAGGTAGTGTAACTTGAATTGAAGTACAAGCCTCTTGGTTATAGAGAGAGCAAAGTGGTCTAAGACATAAAGAGTTATAACGGCTTTATGGGAAGTTAGTTATGACGGCTTTATGGGAGGATAAGGATGTCTTGGTTCTAAAGCATAAAGTTAGTATAACGGCTTTATGGGAAGTTGGTTATAATAACTTTATGGAAGCTTAAAGAAATGGTTTTCTCGAATAAGGTAAGCCTAGATAAAAGAATGGATACTAAGAAAGGCAATTCGATTTAAAGGCATCAATTGCTTAAAGTTTAAAATGAGGGTCACTTGAGTTAGAAGCCGAAGCATATTTCTAATAGTATAGTGACTTGTTTGAAATGTAGGTAAGCCTTGATACTACGGGTGTTAGTATCTTGGGGTCTTATGTGGAAAAGGATCTTGGAAAGAATAGAAATACATAGTACTTTGGGTTGAATTTTCCCAGGACTTGTTAAGTGATATGGAAAGTGCCTAAGGTCGTAAAATGAGATCCATTTTGTATGTTAATGAAAGTCTAAAGAAGTTAGGAGCTTACTTGGACGTACCGTCAGTGATGGAGGATTCCACGGGTATGCCTCCATTGCCTCCTTATGAGTCTGGGCGTCTTGGCGGTGATGTGGGATTCCACGGGTATGCTCCCCGGTCATAGTATGAGTTTACTTGGATGTGCAAGCGGTGATGTGGGATTCCACGGGTATGTTTCCATGGTCTTAGTATGAGTTTCTGGGACATACCGTCGGTGATGTGGGATTCCACGGGTATGCATCGGGGACATGCTACGATGAGGATTAGAGGCATGTAGTTTGAGGGTAAGAGTATAAATGAAGTACACCCCAAGATCGTTATACCACATTCTTGAGGTAAGAGTATAAATGAGGGTAAACCCCCAAGATCGTTATACCACACGGTTTAGTGGATTGCTACCCACGATCACGAGGAACACCTCATGAAGTCATGTACGAGATGAGGATTCCACGGGCATGATATATGTATATATGTATGTATTGTGTATGTACGCCGACGGTGAGGTAGGATGCCAGGCGCGTCACATGGTTGTATTTACTTTTATGGTGTCGGCGGTGTGAGGGGATCCACGGGCGGAGGATATAGGTATATACATGGTTAGATTTGTGTGTCTGCCGATAGTGAGGAAGGATGCCAGGCGCGTCACGAGTTAGATTCTACACCTAGCGGTCGGCGGTGATGGGAATCAGCGCGCTTGGATATTT
This sequence comes from Przewalskia tangutica, assembly GCA_029844215.1. Taxonomy (NCBI): domain Eukaryota; kingdom Viridiplantae; phylum Streptophyta; class Magnoliopsida; order Solanales; family Solanaceae; genus Przewalskia; species Przewalskia tangutica. Next base: position 54,219,271 of record CM056722.1, on the reverse strand, counting down.
GAGGGCTGGGGTTCATAGCCCTGGTGTGACTATGGTTCATATGTTGAGACATGCTGTATAAGGTAAAACTGACTTTCATTACTTCCACTTGGTGAGGCCTGATGTCTTTATTAATTTGGTTATCATATATGTCTTCACCTGTACTTTTGACTATTATGATTTAAATTACAGTACTTTCAGTTTTGCATACTTGGTACATATTTTGTACTGACCTCCTTCGGGGGGCTGCGTTCATGCCGTAGGTTGAGGTACATAGCTTGCTGATCCGCACGTAGGATCACCGCTCGGATTCGAAAGCTCCATTTCTCCGGAGGCTTTGTTTTTGGTATGGTTCCCTGAAGTCGTTGACTTTTGTACATTCAGGGGTATGGCGGGGCCCTGTCCCGTCACAGTTGTTATGTAAACTCTTAGAGGTCTCTAGTCATATCTTGTGGGTCACTTTATATTTTTTTTTTTAGAGGTAACTGCTGTTGGATTTGTTTATATCTAGGGAGGTAGCCTTATCGGCTGACCTATAATTTATTTCATTGTTTAAGTTTATGTATATTCCGCTGTATATCTCTGATGTATACCTGTAAGGGTGCCCAGGTAGGGCACCAGTCGCGGGCCCGGGGTCGGGTCGTGACATAGTCATCGAGCCCGGTGACGTAGCGGTGCACTCTGTCCTCCATGTCGGCTACCAACGCGGGGACGTACCGAGCTAATGATTCAAACTCCACATTGTACTCCCGAACCGTACGCCCGGTCTGCCTCAACGTCAAAAATCTGTCGGCCCGAACCCTTCTCATCTGTGGAGGCAAGAAATGTGCAAGAAATGCCCCTGAGAACTCGTCCCATACGGCTGGAAGTGCATACTCTCCCCGAGACAGCTCCCACGAATCAAACCAGTCGACTGCAGTATTACGCAGCCGATGCGAACCTAAGACCACCGACTCGGTCTCCGAAGCCTGGATCACTCTCATGATCCAGAATCGCTGTCGAATGAACTCCTGCGGATCATCCTCAGGCCTCGACCCGTAGAACTCTGGCGGGCTACAACTCAGAAAGTCCCGTAGCCTCAAACTATCTGATCTCGGGTGAACCATGGGTACTACTGGAACTGGAACTGCTGCATCCAGCCTATCCTCATGTCTTGCCACTATCCTGGCCAATAACTGGGCCATCTCTTTGTACCCCAACTCCTCTGCTCCAGGCTGTGGGACTGGAGGCTCAGGTACTGTGGTCTCAGCAGCCACTGCTGCGGCCCTAAACTCTGCTGGGGCTGGCGGCGCCGCAAAACTCGCCGTCTGAAGCACTATCTCAGGTAATGACTGGGCCTGCGCCCCCGTACTCCTCTGTATCCTACTAGCAGCTCCCTCGGCTGCCTTGCCCATCTGGGCCCGGGTTGCCTTGCGCGGAGGCATAACTGGTAAAAACGAAATACGTCAGAGGGGTCCAACTTATAACACAGCTCTAAGGCACGATCTCAGAATGAGAAGAATGGAAACCAATCCTAAACGTCCTGACCTCACGATTATAGATGTGGTGCACAACACATCGATAATCAAGACTTACTGAACACGGTGCGTAGACACTTTCCGAGGATTAATCGCTCGATACCACTTTTGTCACGACCCGTTTGGGGCGTGGTCGTGCCTTACCCGCACCCAAGTAGTCATACATCGAGAAATCACGGAACATAAAACATCTGAGATATGAAACAAGAGGTAAGATAATAAAATAGGCCAACCAAAGCGGTTGCCTTTGCATATATCTGAAATTTTTGAGCAATTACATCCTTTACAACCACGCCCACAGCATTACTACGGACCTAAGAATGTAACAACAACTATGACGGGACAAGGCCCGCCATACCCTGAATGTACAAGAACCTACAACTCGTGGAAACATACTAAAAGATAAGCCTCGAGAAAGCGGAGCTTCCAATCTGTTGATCGTGATCCTATGAGCGAGGATCAACAACCGGTGTACCTCTACCTGCGGCATGAACGCAGCCCCCCGAAGGAGGTCAGTACAACAGGTACCAAGTATGTGAAACTGAAAAATACTATAAACGAAATTATACTAGTCTATAACAAAACAGGAGACATGTATGATAACAAAACTACAGTTCACAATTAAAAGCAGTCAAGTCAGGGACTCACGCCCTCAAAGTCTTCCCTCATGCCCGTGGAACTTCTTCCTCACTGCCGGCAGTTTAGGTATAAGTCATGTGATACGTGTAACATGTCTCGGCCCATCTCATGGACTCGAGGTGAAATCGTATTGAATACATTCCCGGTCCATCTCATGGACTCGGTATAAAATCAGGTGGTATACATTCCCGGTTCATCCCATGAACGCGGTGTCGCATGAAATACATTCCCGGTGCATCTCATGGACTCGGTATCGTGTGAAATACATTCCCGGTTCATCCCATGAACGCGGTGTCGTGTGGAATACATTCCCGGTTCATCCCATGAACGCGGTATCGCATGAAATACATTCCCGGTCCATCTCATGGACCGGTATCAAATCAGGTGGAATACATTCCCGGTCCATCCCATGAACGCGGTGTCGTGTGAAATACATTCCCGGTTCATCCCATGAACGCGGTGTCGTGTGGTCATAACATTTAAACGCTCTTTTTAAGACAGATTAAGATAATACCATTTTTCCTTTTAAAACAACTAAGGTAATATTATGCCCTTCTTTTTAAACCAAAACACTTTCCTTCTTAAAGTCAAGTAACAACATTCTTTCCCAAAAGTTCAAGTTTGCCTTATTTCAAATATTCACGTCTCTTATCTTTTGAGATCAAGTCTCTTAACTTCTAAAATCAATAGACCATTCTTTTTATTACTCTTAAGTCGTTATACCTAACTTCCCATAAAGCTAGTATAACTTTTAAACTTTCAAAACCAAGTATTACTCTTCTTTCAAACACGATTCTTAATTCTTTTGAAATACTTCAAGATTCTTATTATTTAAAACTCAAGTCAAAAGACATCGAAGTAAAACCACGTTCAGTTAACACACGTACGTCTACCGTACTATATATATATTCTTTTAAAATATCATGCTCAAGAGGATAGAAAGAATCACATACCTCGCGACGATTATCGACTATTAGCAAATAGCTCCAAAGTACTGTAATCCGGCTAGCCCTTTCCACCCTTCGAGTAGAATACGCTTCTTGCAGTACTTCAACCTATAACGGTCATACAAGTCTATCAACGTCTAGACTACTCGGTAGAATAATTCTAGATACAGATTCTTTATTCTACGGAAAATTGGGCAGCACTTCCTTACCCGTCAAACTACACAATTCTACTGTAAATACAGTCTTATGTAAGTACAGTTCAGTCTTCTTCTTTAATATTCTTCTGATGTGGTTTCAATTTAATTCTCTTCTTTTATACCATCCTTATATACGCCTTATACTCATTTCTATACTACTACAGTATGTAATTTCCAATTACAATAGAAGGACAATAGTATTTACCTCGATAAGCCCAAAATTATCTAATTTTTGAAATGTCGATCCTGAGCAAGGTTTAGCTCCTACTCCGTGCGCTCCAACCCGCTCCAAACAACCCTTAGAAGTTCTACGCAACTTCTTCTTAAAACTTCTACCGGCTATGAAGATTTCATTAGGGTTTCGTTTAGTGACTAATGGAAATATAGTAGTATTTCCGGGCTCTACGTATAGAGGTAACTTTGGAAAGTACTACAAGGTATTTGGGCTAAAGTATTTGGAAATAGTAACAACACTTGGAGAATACTTTTCTACCAAGGGGTATTTTACGAGAACAACTCAAGAGAGGGGGTTGGTTTTGGCCAAGGCTTCTCAAAGGGAGGATAGCTTGGGCTAAAACTACACTTAAGGAGAGGGTTTTAGACTTGGAAAATGATTTGTGGATGAAGAATAAGTCTTGCATTTGAGGGGTATTTATAGGCCAATCAATGGCCAAGATCAAGACAAGTGGTGGGCAAGTGGAGGGTGAGGATTTGGGCAAGTGTACCTTATCCATCTACCATACAAAATATCACAAAATATCCTACCAACTCCTTGACCACAAACAAGGCCAAAAACGTGCCCATTTCGTCCAACAATTACCGCCCACTTGAGGGTGACACTTGTCACCCTCTCGTTGGTCCAAAATATTTCATCTCTCGGAAAAATCCGTAAAAATAATAAATGTTGCAACCGTATTTTTCCCTTCGCAAAGTCCGGAAAACGTTTCGTCGGAAAACGATTCTTTTCGCTAGTTGTGCACAAATTTTGACCCTTATGCCTACTTAAGGCTAAAAACTCTTGTACGTACGCCCTCACGTACATACTCTGGAAATACGGGGTATAACAGGTCCTTTTGAGGTTGCACCTGATGGGGTGCTAAGGTTTGAGGGCAGGTTGTGTGTTCCAGATATTGCAGGACTTCGGCAGCAGATCCTAGGGGAAGCACACAGCGCGCGTTACTCTATCCATCCGGGGTCGACAAAGATGTACCACGACCTCAGATCTGTGTATTGGTGGGTTGGCTTGAAGAGGGACGTTGCAGAGTTTGTAGCTCAGTGCCCGTGTTGTCAGCAGGTGAAGATAGAGCACCAGAGGCCTGGTGGATTATTGCAGGCGATAGAGATCCCGACCTGGAAATGGGAGGTGATCAACATGGACTTCATCACAGGATTACCTCGCACTCAGAGGAAGCATGATTCTATCTGGGTTATCGTCGACAGGCTGACAAAATCAGCCCACTTTCTCCGTCGGGGCGACTTTTGGTGAGGATTATGCGGACTTTACATCCGAGATCGTGAGGTGCATGGAGTCCCTATTTCTATCATATCGCATGCAGGAGCCGGTTTACGGCTAACTTCGAGGTCTTTCGAAGGGTTTAGGGGCAGTGAGCACAGTCGCATTCCATCCTCAAATGCAGACGGACGAGCGAGCACTATCCAGACTCTTGAGGATATGCTGCGAGCCTGTGTTATTGACTTCAGGGGTAGCTGGGAGGATCATTTGCCTCTAGTTGAGTTTGCATATAATAATAGCTACCACTCCAGTATTCAGATGGCGCCTTATGAGGCCTTGTATGGGAGGAAGTGCGGTCGCCGATAAAGCTAGTTTGATGTAGGCGAGTACGATTAGTGGGACGGACGTCTGTGACAGATGGATAAGGTGAAGCTTATCCGGGAAGCGGCTATTGTGACTCGAGTCGGCCAGTCATATGCAGATCATCGTCGTCGGCATCTGGAGTTCGAGGTTGATGATTGGATTTTCCTGAAGGTGTCACCCATGAAGGGTGTGATGAGATTCGGGAAGAAAGGGAAACTCAGCCCAAGGTACATTGGGCCTTATCAGATTGTCCGCAGAGTAGGAAAGGTTGCCTATGAGTTGGATCTGCCGTCCGATCTGGAGGCAGTGCATCCGGTGTTTCATGTTTCTATGCTGAGGAGATGTATCAGGGATCCATCTAGGGTGCACCCGATTGACGATGTCCAGGTGACGGAGGGGTTATCGTATGAGGAGATTCCCATAGCGATAATCGATCGTCAGGTTAGGCGTCTGCGGACCAAGGACGTAGCTTCCGTCAAAGTCTTGTGGCGGAACGAGCTCAGGGAGGAGATGACGTGGGAAGCTGAGGAGGACATGAGGCAGAAGTATCCTCACCTATTCCCCACACCTCCAGGTAACTCACTTTCCTACTTATAAATTTTCATTGACATATATGCTTAAGTGTTATATTGTGGCCATGTGTGGCATTTGTAAACTGTTTAAGTTAGGAGGAACTTTATCGTTATCTGTCTTGGGAAGGAACATTCGGGACGAATGTTTCAAAGGAGGGGAGAATGTTATACCCCGTATTTCCAGATTATGTACGTGAGAGCGTACGTACAAAAGTTTAAGCCTTAAGTTAGGCAAGGAACGAAAATTGTGCACAACCCCCGAAAAGAATCGTTTTCCGACGAAACGTTTTCCAAAACTTGCGTAGGGAAAATTACGGCTGTGTCATTTATAATTTTTGCGGATTTTTCCGAGAGATGAAATATTTTGGACCAACGAGAGGGCGACACTTGTCACCCTCAAGTTGGCGGAACATGGACGACCTTGGCACGTTTTTGTGGCCTTTAACATTAGTCAAGGTTAGGTAGGATATTTGTGTAGTAGATGGATAAGGACACATGGGTGAATCCACACCCTCCACTTGCCCTCCACTTGCCTTCATCTTGACCCTTGAAAGTCCTATAAATACCCCCCCTAAGTTGAAGGAATTCTTCATCCACAAATATTTTCCAAGTCTCAAAACTTCCCCCCTTTGAGAGAAGCTCTCGTCCAAACCCCATCTCCCCCCCTCTCTTAAAGAGCTAAGCCGAAACACCCCTCCCCCCCCTTCCTAGTTGTCTCGGCAAAAAGCCCCCCCCCCCTCTCTTGGTAGAAAATACTCTCCAAAGTATTGTTACTATTCCCAAATACCCTAGCCGTATATCTTGTAGTATTCCAAGTCACCTCTATACTAAAAGCCCAGAAATACTATCTTATATCCATTAGTCACTAAACGAAACCCTGAGGAAATCTTCATAGTTGGTTGAAGTAGTAAGTAGAAGTTGTGTAGAGACTTCTAAGGGTTTCTTGGAGCGGATTGGAGCGTTTAGATTAGGAGCTAAACCTCGCTCAAGATCGACTTATATCTTGGATAATTTTGGGCTTATCGAGGTAAATAATAATCTTATCCTTCTATTGTAATTGGAGAATACATACTGTAGAAGTATAGAAATAAGTATAAAATACATAGAAGGATATTAAAGAAGAGAATTGAACTGTAATTACCTAGAAGGGTATTACATAATAGAATTGAACTGAAATCACATGAAGAATTGAATGCTTACATGACTGTATTTCTGATGAACTTGTGTAGTTTACGGGTAGGAAGTCTTTGCGATTTTCCGTAGAATAGAGAACCCTCTACTTAGATTATCCTACATAGTAGTCTAGACGTTGATAGACGTATTTGACTGTTATAGGTTGATACTCTGCGCGCGACATATTCGACTTGGCAGGTGGATTTCGCCGAGAAGGTATGTGATTTTTCCTATCCTCTTGAGCATGATATTTTTGATATATATATAGTACGGTAGACGTACGTGTGTTAAACTGAAACTGGTTTTACTCTGATGTCTTTTGACTTGAATTTTAAATAAAAGAATCTTCAAGTATTTCAAAAGAATTATGAATCATTTTTTGAAAGAAGGGTAATACTTGTTTTTAAACAAAAGCTTAAGAGTTATACTAGCTTTATGGGAAGTTAGGTATAACGACTTAAGAAGGATAAAAAGGAACGGTTTATTTACGTGTTATACCTGTATTGATTTCTGGAAAGTATAGTAAGATGGTTTGATGAGTAGACATATGATGATGCTACGTGTGTTAGTGTCTTGTAATGTTTGTGTAAAGGGGGTCCCCTTGTTGTGCTTATGTTGTTTAACGGTGGCGGTTATCGATATTATATCACTTACACCCCGACTTGATATGCAGGGTTAAGCGCCCTCGATCACGAGGTATACATCATGCGGGTGCATGTGACCTATGCGGAGTCTGCGGTAGTTCGAGATTGATCATTAGGGTATTATCCGTCGAGGATGCCTCACGCGATGCGTGTGACTATGCGATGCAGTGTGACTATGCGGACTTGGGGTCGGGGCGATGTCGGGGTTAGCTATCCGATCACGAGAATACCTCATGCGGTGCATGTGACCTATACGGATTGCGGGAGTTCCAGGATTAGGCACGCATAATGATACTATGGGCGATTGGCCTTGCTTCGATCATTAGCGGCCTAGAAAAGACCAGTTACCTTATACCTAGTTTGCTCTTGTTTATGTTGTGGCACTATGTGCGGTTTAATTGATTGTATTGGTAAGTGGTTTTAAAAAGCTTTGATTTCATTTCAGTACTTTATAGTTTCATATACTTGGTACCTGTTGTACTGACCTCCTTCGGGGGAATGCGTTCATGCCGCAGGTAAGGGAAAGCAGGTGCTAGATCCGCATCCTTAGGATCTTTTGCTTTGGTATCAGGAGCTCCATCTTCTCCGGAGGCTCGACTTTTGGGTATGATCTCCCTGTTGATGTAGATAGTTTTGTACATTCAGGGTATGGCGGGGCCCTGTCCCGCCATAGTTGTTTACTTCCTTAGAGTGCAGTAGTCCTATTATGCAGTTGGGATGTATCACGATTTTGGTTTATATATATACATGCCGAAAGGCGACTTTTTCTCAGATAAACTGTGTCTCATTTTACAATTGTTTCATGTCTTGTTTTTATATTCCACTGATTACTTTGATGTATGACTACTTGGGTGCCCGGGTAAGGCACCAGTCACGGGCCCCGGAACGGGTCGTGACAGGAATTAGAGCGGTTAAGAGGTTATTTCTTGAATAAGAGGGGATGAAACCTTTATTTAAGGGTGTAATATGATTTAGATTGTCTTGATATTGTGAATAAGTATTGATTAATGGTAGATGATTATGTTGTATTGTTGAAATTGATAGTAGAACCCCTTTTCAATTTGGGCGAAATTCTAGGTTTAAAAAATAATAATTAGGCCCAACTAGACATTTTATTTCAAGCTCTAATGATGTAATATTGATGATTCTGAAGAGTTAGAAGTGATTCCATCATTGTGTTGCATATATCGACCCCAAGAAACATCGTTGGAGCTCTTATGTCGCCTCTTCTATGGTACGATTTCTCATTTTGTCCATTTTTTATTTTTGTTGTTGTACTCTCGTTCTCCTCTTGCCTTTCAAAAAATGATGCCAATTCCTTTGATTTATTGGTGTGAGCTCCTATTCCATGAAGGATCTAGTTCCACCATACCTTCTTCCATATCTGCTTCCCCAGGTATGTTTTTACGCCTCTTGACCTTTTGTACCTTCAAAATTATCTGGATGTAATATGTAGGTAAGAGATTTGAGATTTATCACTGTTAATGATCTTTCTTAAATCAATATCGAAACCCATAAATGATTGACAATGTATTGATCCTTTATCCCAGTGCTTTGTTAGCCAATGCATCAGCTAGTTTATTCCCCTCTCTTAGCATGTGTTTATATTTGAACTATTTTCCACATTCTAACTATTTAATTTCCTCTATGTACGCTATTATGTGCCAAGTTGGTTTTCATTCCTCTATTAGTATCCTTTGCATCAATAGTGAATCTGTTTGGATATAATTTTAGTTATCCCTTTAAGATCACACCATTTGATTGCTTCTAATATATCTTTTGAGTTGTTCTGTCGGATCGGTCGCTCAAGATTTTTGGTCTTTATCTGGACCGATGAAAAAACTACTTCAGCTTCTGTCATTGTGATGTGCCCCAATTCCTCTACCTGAGCATGTATGATGTCACATTATGCATCTCTAGCACAAAAATCATAGGATCCCCTTCCTGGATTCCCCCTTGATGCTCCATCTATGTTGCACATTATCCATCCCCTAGGTGGTGGCTGCCAAGTCACCTTAGTAACCTTTACCTGAGGTCTATAGCCTTCCAATAGTTGAATTATGTCACGACCCGACCTCGGTCCCGCGACTGGTGCCTTACCCCGGGTACCCTAATGATAAAACATCAGAGAAAATCAGCGGAAATAAAAACTTATAGACATGAAACAATATGAAATAAGAAAGAGGCTAACCAAAACAGTCACCTTTCTGCATATATATAAAACCCGAACAGTTATCCTTTACAAGCCCAACTCACAACAGTACTACAGACCTCTAAGAGTTTTTATAACAACTATGACGGGACAGGGCCCCGCCATACCCCTGAATGTACAAGTACTTACAATGACAGGGAATCTATACCAAAAGATAAGCCTCCGGAGAAACGGAGCTTCCCAATCTGATCGTGATCCTATGAGCGAGGATCAACAATCGTATACCTCTACTGCGGCATGAACGCGGCCCCGGGAGGTCGATAACAGTACCAAGTATGTGAAACTGAAAATACTATAATGAAATCACCTTTCATCATTTTTAAAAGACCATTTCACAATAAGTAAACAGTTATATCAAGATAGGGACGCATGTCCTCAAAATCATCACTCACACATAACTATGGGTCTCACGCCCATAATATTAATCATTCCCGTGGGACTCCTTCCTCACTGTCGGCAGTACATGATGTAAAACAACACCCACATGTGAACCTGAACACTAGATCCTGCCTGCATCATAAAACCGATCGGGCCAAGTAGAATAGCCAACTACCAGATCCAAAAACTAGTCATAAAACTTTACGGGCCAAGTACGGAAGCCAACTACCAGATCCAAAAACTAGTCACGCAACTGATCGAGGCAAGTATCTTATGCCAGCGTACCAGAGCCTACCGTCTCACGAGATATGACCGAGACAAGTATCTTAAGCTATCTACCAGAGCCTGCCGATACACGAGAAATGACCAGGACAAGTATCTAAAGTGTGCCTGTAACCACATGTACAAATCAAGCCCGTGATCGCTCGTCACTGCGGCAAGCTTCATGGATTAGCGGTCCATGGACTAATAACATAACCCGGGAATTCAATCCGCACCTATGGCCGCATGCCCCGGCATCTTACCTCAGTAAAAGCATGGCTATGGAACCATCCTAGTGGACGCATACCCGTGGACCATCCATCTCGTCAGTATGTCCAAAGGAAATAACAAGATAACACTCATAGTGGAAGCATACTCGTGGACCATCCAACGCGTCAGTATGTCCAAGCAATCAACCAGACAACCGACCCTCCATCGAGAGACGCGGTAGCATAGAAATACAACACTTGCACAACAAAGGCTATCACAACAAGCATATGCAAGTTCAACGTACTTTTAGACTTTTACTAACATGTAAACTGATTCATCAATTTTATCAACTCCAAGTACTTTCATTTTATGCCAACAATCAGGGTTTTAACCCCAAAATACTACATACTTTTCATTCTTTCAAAAAGACCTTTTTTACGTAAAAGCCACACGATACTAATACTCGTAGTATCAAAACACGTTTTCTTTTCAAACCAAATTACTACACCTTCAGAAAATCTTTACAAGGCCTTTAAAATCAAGTACTCTATACTTTTTAAACCAAGTGCTTTACATTTTTAAAACAACATCAAGTATACTTTTAAAACCCAAGTAACTTACTCTTTTCAAAACAACCTATACTTTTAAATCAAGTTACTTCTCCTTTTCCGAAATGAAGTCGTTTATAAGTCAAGTCTCTTATCTTTCAAGATCAAGTCTCTTAACTTTCAAAATCAAGTCTCTCTTTCATCTTCATAAAGTCGTTATAACTAACTTCCCATAAAGCCATTATAACACTTTATGTTTTAAACAAACCAAATTCATTTCACACACTGTTATACCCCGTAGTTCCAGGGTATGTATGCGAGGACGTACGTACGAGAGCACGACAGAAAAAAAATTGAAAGGAAGAAAGAGGTGATTTTTTCCACGGAAAGAGTTTCCGGTTTTTGTAAAGAAAAATGTTCGTGGATGGGGATTGGATTCCCAGATTTGGAATATGGGCTTCTTAAATTATATTAGAATTTTGAGATTTTATTTTCGGAAATGGTCACGTGGGGCCCACGGGAGAAATTCTGGTTTTGTGAAGCTTTGATTTTGAGATTTTGGCCATTATGGTTTTTCGAAGATGAATTATTTTGGAAAAATAGGAGGCGACACGTGTCACCCACGGGTGGCTTGGCGAATTATCTTTGTCAACACCCTGGTTAAGTCGTTTTCGACGAAACGTTTTACATAACTGCGAAGGAAAATTCGGCTATGTCCTTTTTAATTTTTGCGGATTTTTCCGAGAGACGAAACATTTTGGACCAACGAGAGGCGACACTTGTCACCTCACGTTGATGGAGCGTGAATCGCAAAGGGCTTGCGAATTGGGGTCAAGTTGGCAAGATATTTGTGAGGATTTGTGGAGTAGGGACTAGGGAACTTGGGAATATCTTGGCCTACACTTGCTTAGCACTTGGCTAGATCTTGGCCGTTGGTTGGCTTTTGCTTGGCCTATAAATACCTCCCCTTTGAAGACTTATTCATCCAAAATCTCTAAGTCTTGAGAGCTTCCCCCTGTGTGGTTGTCTCGTCCTAGCCTCCCCTCCCTTGGTGAGGCCCCTTGGCGAGCCCTCCCACCTTGCAGAGAGTACCCACTGGTGGGGTTGGTAGAGGTATACACCCTTGTGGTGTTGTCTCGTATAAATACCCACTCATGGTAGAAATACTCTCAAAGTATTGTTATTATACCCAAAATTACCTTAGTAGTATACCTTGTAGTATTCCAAAGATACCTCTATCGTAGAGCAGGAAATACTCTGAGTATGTCCTTTTTGTCTCAAACCGAAACCCTAAGGAAAACCTCCATAGTTGGTTGGAGTATTAAGAAGAAGTTGCGTAGAACTTCTAAGGGTTGTTTGGAGCGGGTTGGAACACCCGGAGTAGGAGCTAAGCGTTGCTAAGGATCGACATCTATACTTGGATAATTATGGGCTTATCGAGGTAATTATCTTGTCCCCCTATTGTGATTGGAAAATGCATGTTGTAGGAATATATAGTTGAAGTATACTATTTATAGAGCTGAACATAGTTTTGCGGCAATGTCTTTGGACTTAAGCCTGAATCTAAAGAAGAGAAGCGATCGTAATTACGTAGGGGTGTATTCAGATGAACTTGTGTAGTTTGTGGATAGGAAGTCTTTGCCCGATTTTCCGTAGGATCTTGTATCTAGATTTATTCTACTGAGTAGTCTAGACTTTGATAGACTTGTATAAACCTGCATAGGTTGAATGTTCTGCGAGTAGCATGTGCTACTTGAGAAGGTGGACCAGGCTAGCCGGGTTATAGCCGTGGAGCGATTTGCTAATAGTCGATAATCGTCGCGAGGTATGTGATTCTTCCTATCCTCTTGAGCATGATATTTTAAATGAGTATATATATAGTACGGTAGACGTACGTGTGTTAACTGAATAATAATTACGGCAATGTCTTCGGACTTAAGCCTGAATAATAACTACGGCAATGTCTTTTGACTTAAGCCTGAATAATAAGAATCGTGAAGTAATTCAAAAGAATTAAGTAACCTTTTTAAAAGAAGAGTAACACTTGGTTTTAAAAGTTTTAAAAGCTTAAGAGTTATACTAGCTTTATGGGAAGTTAGGTATAACGGCTTAAGAAAGATAAAAAGAATGGTTTATTAATTTTAAAAGTTAAGAGACTTGATCTTAAAAGATAAGAGACTTGACTTAAATGAATTAATATGAATTCTGTGTGAAACCTCATTCGTGAGTAATGAGTACTTGGTTTTAAAAGGAATAATGTTTCTTGATTTGGAAATCGAATGAGAATCGACAAACCACTGCAGCGTTAATAAAGGGAAATGTTTTGATTAATGAAGTATTATTAAAACCAGTAGAAACCTCCATCTGCATAGAAGCTAAGATGAGACAAAATGATATTACATTTCCTAGATCATGGCTGCTTAATAAGATTGATTATGAACAAGAATAACCTACTCACATATAAGAAATATGTTTCTCAGTTGTTTAAAGAGAATTATATTCTTAAATGAATAAGACTATGAACTACGAAACCTTTCTAAAATAAGAAGCGTGAACATTTGAAATTAGGCAAACTTGAACGTTTGGAAAATAATGTTGTTACTTGATTTTACAAAGGGAAGTGTTTTGGTTTACTTTAAAAGATAGCCACTCTATTTTATACTACGGGTATTATGTGACTTCTGTGAAAGAAATGGATCTTTTAAAAAAGATAATGTATGAAGTACTTTGGGGATGGATAACCGATCGTGTTAATCATATAGTAGAAAGTACCTTGTGTGTATAACTTGATTGTGTTGGTTTGTGATAGCCTTGTAATACTTTCTTGTTGATTTGATAAGTAAACATGCTAGGATGCTACGTGTGTTAGTATCTTGTGATGTTTTGTGTAAAGGGGTTTCCCCTCGATTGCGCTTAAAGTTGTTTAAACGATCAGCCGTTATGTTGGTATTATACCACTCACCTTGACTTGTTTCCGGAGGTTAAGCTGCCCTCCGATGCGGGGTAGACTCGGTGATGCAGGACCGTGATTCGAGAATACCTCATGCGGGTCCAGGACTATGCGAGCTACGAGTTCGAGTTAGTGTGCGGCCTTTATGGTCATGCGGTCTCTGTGGCCATGCGGACTGCGAGTCCAGGCGGATGCCGGGGAGTAGCTACCCTCGATGCGGGGTTATACCTCATGCGGGCCTATGAGGTTGGCCTATGCGGAGCTGCGGAGGGTTCCAGGACTAAACGCGCATTTGATCTTCGCGCGCGAGTGACGGCTTTGATCATGTGGCCAGTGCAGACAGATATCATGATCTGATTTATGACCTTGTTAATCGTAGGTGTTAGTAGTCGGCTATGCCTTCGTACCTACTGTCTTTGTTTTATTAGGACACAGTGGGACACGTGTTCATGTGTATTCCTTGGTGCTTTTATATCATAAACTGCCGGCAGTGAGGAAGGTATTCCACGGGCATGATTGATGTGGTGGGCGTGAGACCCATAGTTACATTTGAGTGATGACTTTGAGGGCGTGAGTCCCTGACTTGACATATTCGCTTATTTATTGTGAACTGTAGTTTGGTTATCATACATGTCTCCTGCTTTATAGACTATTATGATTTCATTTACAGTATTTTAAGTTTCACATACTTGGTACTGTTGTCGACCTCGCCGGGAGTTGCGTTCATCTGCCGCAGTAAAGGTACACGATCGTTGATCCTCGCTCTTAGGGTCACACGATTCGGCGTTTGGGAAAGCTCCGTTTCTCGGAGGCTTATCTTCGTATAGTCCCTGTTGTTGTAGGTGCTACATTCGGGGTATGGCGAGCCACTGTCCGTCGTTGTTGTCATATCATTTCGTAGAGTGCAGAAATCTTGTTGTGGCGGGGTTTGTAAAAAGGATTAAACTGTTCATTTTGAAAGAGTTGTTATTTATATATATGCCGAAAGACAACTTTTCTTCAGATAAACATGTGTCTTCTTTACATTGTATCATGTATTGTTTTATATTCTGCTGATTACTCTGATGTTGTATCACTGGGGTGCCGGTAAGGCACGATCCACGGGCGGGTTGGTCGTGACACACACGCGTCGTCTGCGTACTATATAGTTCACAACAATCATTCTCAAGAGTATGGGAAGAATCACATACCTCTTCGGCTTAATCCACTAGCCAAGCCGAGTATGCCGCGCGTAGAATTTCCACCTATAACAACCAAACACGTCTATCAACTTCTAGTTCTCTTCGTAGAATATTCTAAGTATATGGTCTCTTATTCTGCCCCACAATATACCAACAGTCTATTTCTTTTTAATCTTCCTTCCACATATCATATACTCAATTATGTCCTACTACAATATGTAATCTCCAATTACAATAGAAGGATAAATATCATTACCTCGATAAGCCCAAAATTATCCAAGATTAATAAGTCGATCCTTAGCAACGTTTAGCTCCTATTCCTTACGCTCCAATCCACTCCAAGCAACCCTTAGAAGTTCCTAACTAACTTCTCTCAATACTTCATCCAAAATATGAAGATTTCCATAGGGTTTCATTTTGCGACTATTGGAGTAAAGTAGTATTTCCGGGCTCTTTGTATTGGGATAACTTTAGAATACTACTAGGGACACTAGGCTAAGGTATTTGGGATTATACAACAACAATTGAAGAATTTTTCTACACAAAGTGGGGTTCAGAAAACACTACTGAGGAGGGAGTATTATTTTTGTCTTGGTATTTCTTTAAGTGATGAAGAAGTCTTGCAAGCTTAAGGGGGTATTTATAGGACAATCAATGGCTAGGATGTGAGCAAATGTGTGGTGTAGATTGGGGACATGTGTGTGTGGGCCCCACAAACCACATGTCCCATACAAACTTGAGACATCTGGCTTGCCACATGTCTCACAAAAACGGCCACAAGACACTTGGCACACCAAGATCGGCCATAGTGCCACATGGGGGTGACATGTGTCGCCCTCCTACTCGTCCAAAATATTTCATCTTCCGAAAATATCCATAATGTCAAAAATATCGAAAATAATGTGGGCCCCACAAAACCGTAAATTTCTCCCGTGGGCCCCACGTGACCAATTCCGGAAAATAAAATCCATAATTCTTATAAATTCTTAAAGTCTTAAATACCAAAGTTGAGAATTCAATTCTCAATAATAAACCTTTTTCCTTCACGAGGTTCGGAATATTTTCCGTTGGAAATTCAAAATCTTCATCCCTTATGTATTTAGGGTTATATATTCGTACGTACGTCCTCACATACGTACTCTGGAACTACGGGGTGTAACATTCTCTCCCCCTTAGAAATATTCGTCCCGAATGTTCCTTCTACGTTCAATCAAAATAGATATCGACATAGTCCCTCTTACTATATCCCACATAAACAAGAATGCCATACATAGTCATAACAACACTTAAGCATATATGTAAATTAAAATCAACAAGTAGGAAAGTGAGTTACCTGGAGGTGTAAGGAATAAGTAAGGATACTTCTTCATCATGTCCTCCTCTGCTTCCCATGTCATTTCCTCTCTGTTCTCGTTCCGCCATAAGACCTTGACGGAAGCCACATCCTTTGTCGCGATCGCTAACGACGATCGAGTATAGCTATGGGACTCTCCTCATACGATAACCCTTCTGTCACCTGGACATCATAAATCGGGTGCACTCTAGATGGATCTCCGATACACCTCCGCAACATAGATACATGAAAAACTGGATATACTGCCTCCAGATCGGATGGCAGATCCAACTCATAGGCAACCTTGCCTACCCTACGGACAATCTGATAAGGCCCAATGTAACTTGGGCTAAGTTTCCCCTTCTTCCCAAACTGTTATACCCCATATTTCCAGAGTATGTATGTGAGGACGTACGTACAAAATTTTAAGCCTTAGTTAGGCATAAGGGACAAAATTTGTGCACAACCCACGAAAAGAATTGTTTTCCGATGAAAAGTTTTCCAAACCTTGCGAAGGGAAAATTACGGTTGTGACATTTATAATTTTTGCAGATTTTTCCGAGAGATGAAATATTTTGGACCAACGAGAGGGCGACACTTGTCACCCTCAAGTGGACGGCATTGGTGTGCATTCCTTGGCACGTTTTTTTCAAGTTAAAGGCCGTAAACATTGGTCAAGGTTAGGTAGGAATATTTTGTGATATTTGTGTGGTAGATGGATAAGGGTACACATGTGCAAATCTACACCCTCCACTTGCCCTCCACTTGCCTTAATCTTGGCCCTTGAAAGTCCTATAAATACCCCCCCTAAGTTGGAAGAATTCTTCATCCACAAATCATTTTCCAAGTCTCAAAACTTTCCCCCCTTTGAGAGAAGTTCTCGTCCAAAGCCCTCTCCCCCCCCCCCCTCTTGAGTGAGCTAGCCGAAACACCCCCCCCCCCCCCCTTTGGTAGAAAATATTCTCCAAGTATTGTTACTATTCCCAAATACCTTAGCCAATCCCTTGTAGTATTTCCAAAGTTACCTCTATACTTAGAGCCCGGAAAATACTACTATACTTCCTTTAGTCACTAAACGAAACCCTAGGAGAAACTTCATAGTTGGTTGAAGTAGTAAGTAGAAGTTGTGTAGAAACTTCTAAGGGTTTCTTGGAGCGGATTGGAGCGTACAGATTAGGAGCTAAACCTTGCTCAGGATCGACTTATATCTTGGATAATTTTGGGCTTATCGAGGTAAATAATCTTATCCTTCTATTGTAATTGGAGATTACATACTGTAGTAGTATAGAAATAAGTATAAGATACATAGAAGGATATTAAAGAAGAGAATTGAACTGTAATTACATAGAAGGACATTAAAGAAGAGAATTGAACTGTAATTACATAGAAGGATATTACAGAAGAGAATTGAACTGAAATCACATCAGAAGAATATTAAAGAAGATTGAACTGTACTTACATGGGAATTTGTATTTCTGATGAACTTGTGTAGTATGTGGGTAGGGAAGTGCTGCCCAATTTTCCATAGAATTAAGAACCCTCTGCTTAGAACTTTCTACAGAGTAGTCTAGACGTTGATAGACGTATTTGACTATTATAGGTTGATACTCTGCGCGCAACATATTCGACTTGGCAGGAGGATTTCGCCGAGGAGGTATGTGATTCTTCCTATACTCTTGAGCATGATATTTTAAAATATATATATAGTACGGTAGACGTACGTGTGTTAACTGAACATGGTTTTACTTGGCGTCTTTTGACTTGAGTCTAAATAATAAGAATCTTGAAGTCTTTCAAAAGAATTATGAATCATTTTTGAAAGAAGAAGAATACTTGTTTTTAAACAAAAAGCTTAAGAGTTATACTAGCTTTATGGGAAGTTAGGTATAACGGCTTAAGAAAGATAAAAGGAACAGTTTACTTATGTGTTTATGAAAGACTTGTATTGATTTATGGAAAGTATAGTAAGATGGTTTGATGAGTAGACATATTATGATGCTATGTGTGTTAGTGTCTTGTAACGTTTGTATAAGAGGTTATTCTTATTGTGTTTATGTTGTTTAACGGTAAGCCGTTATGTTAGTATTATACCACTCACCTCTTGACATGTTATCTGGGGTTTAGCTGCCCCCACGATGCGAGGATACCATGCGGGTCGGGGACTATGCGAGCTACGAGAGTTCGAGGTTAGTGTGCGGGGAATACCTCATGCGGTCTGCGTGGCCATGCGGACTACGAGTCGGGGCGATGCCGGAGTAGCTACCCTTGATGCGCGGAATACCTCATGCGGGCCTAGGTGGCTATGCGGACTACGGAGTCGAGATTAGGCATGCATAATGATACTATGGGCGATTGGCCTTGCTTGATCATTCTCGGCCTAGAAAAGACACATTACGATTTACCTATTATTACTCTTGTTTGTGATGTGGCACTATGTGCGATTACATTGGTTGTTTAAATGCATATTTGTAAAATTGGTTTTAAAATGATATGATTTCATTTAAGTATTTCTGATTTCACATACTTAGTACTGTTATCGACCTCCTTGAAGTGCGTTAAATCTTGCGGTAAGGGAAGCAGTGCTAGATCCACATCCTTAGGATCTTTACTTTGGTGTCAGGAGCTCCATCTTCTCCGGAGGCTCGACTTTTGGGTATGATCTCCCTGTTGTTGTAGATAGTTTTGTACATTCAGGGTATGGCGGGGCCCTGTCCCGCCATAGTTATTACCTCGCCCAGAAGTGCGTAGTCTATTATGCAGTTGGGATGTAATCGCGGACTTGTTTATTTATATATATGCCGAAAGGCGACCTTTTCTCAGATAAACTGTGTCTCATTTTTACAATTATTTCATGTCTTGTTTTATATTCCGCTGATTACTCTGATGTATGACTACTTGGGTGCCCGGGTAAGGCACCAGTCACGGGCCCCGGAATGGGTCGTGACAAAAGTGGTATCAGAGCAGTTAATCCTCGGAAAGTGTCTACAGACCGTATCTAGTAGAGTCTTGATTATCGGTGTGTTGTGCACCACACCAATAATCAGGAGGCTATAGGATATTTAGGATTGGTTTCCATTCTTCTCACTTTGAGATCGTGCCTTAGAGCTGTGTTATAAGTTGGACCCCTCTAACGTATTCCTTTTCTGAAACAGTTATACCTCCACGTAAGGCAACCCGGGCCCAGAAGGGCAAGGCAGCCAAGGGAGCTGCTAGTAGGACACAGAGGGCCACGATGGCCCAGGCCCAGTCTATACCCGAGGCGATACCTCAGACGGAAAGTTCCACGACGCCGCCGGCCCCAGCAGGGTTTAGAGCCGCAGCCGTGGCTGATGAGACCACGATGCACTGCCTCAGATCCACGGCTGGAAGCGAGATGAGATGGATTCTGAGAGAGATGGCCCGATTCGCGGCGGGATCGTGGCGAACGTGAGATAGGTGGATCACGGCGATTCGGTTCGATGGTACCGTGGTTCACTCGAGTCGGATAGTTTGAGGCTACGGGATTTTACGAGTTGTAGCCGCGAGTTCTGCGGTCGAGGCACGAGGATGATCTGCGAGTTCATCCGTCGATTCTGAAAGGATCATCGCAGTGATCAAGGCTTTAGAGACCGAGTCCGTGATCTTGGTTCGCATCGGTTGCGTGATACGCGATCGGTCGTTTGATTCGTGGGAGCTATCCTGGCGAGCATCGTCCCAGCAGTATGGGACGAGTTCTCGAGGCTTTCTCACTCACTTCTTGCCTCGCGGATGAGGAGGCACGAGCGACAAGTTTTGATCTTTGAGAGCAGAGGCGCCGCTTAGGGAGTACAACGTTGAGTTCGATTCGTTTGCTCGATATGTCCTGCGTTGGTAGCGATATGGAGGGCGGTGCACCGCTACGTCATCGGGCTAGATGATTATATGGCGAGTCTTGCGCGGTGTAGCTCTTGGCCGGGCATGGACATTGCCCGCGTGCGAGCTCATGCGCGGATGCGAGGCGTAGAGGCGAAGGTTGTGACAGCGAGAAGAAGGCGGGGCGGCAGGTCTTTTGGTAGCTCTCGGGGTGGGCGGCCTCGGCAAGAATCTAGATTTGCACCACGGCCCGGCTGAGCACTCCTACACCGTCTTGATGGTAGACCGGGGCGGGACTTGGGCGTCGAGGTAGCGAGAGTCTTTGGCGATCGGGACCACCCCACCGGTGTGGCGATGCTGTAGATCCCATTACGGGAATTGTGGATGCGCTACGGGAGTTTGTTTCACTTCGGCGGCGGGTCACTTTGCGAGAACTGTCAGGCGAGCGGCGCGAATAGTAGAAGTCGACTACGTGTCTTTTCGGGTCTTCTTCATCTCCTCTGATTACTCGCCGGGCGGTGGTACTCATGGGCGGCCAGTCGCGGTAGAGGTCGTGGCGCGGGTCCCAGTACTAGCGGTCCTCAGAACCGCATTTATACCTTGTCCAGCCGGCAGGACCAGGAGGCGTCACCTGATGTCGTCACAGGTACTTTATCAGTTTCATGTTGTGACGTGTATGCCTTGATAGATCCGGGTTCTACTCATCTATATATCTCCCATATTGCTAGTAGGATAGGGATAGAGCACGAGTCCATGACCACTTTCGAGGTAGCTACGCCAGTGGGTGATTCGGTGGTAGCCCGGCGGGTATATAGGGCTTGCCCAGTGACTTTATGCAGTCGTCAGACCCTAGCCGACTTGATAGAGTTGGATATGACCGATTTCGATGTGATCATGGGTATGGATTGGCTAGCTTCTTGCTACGCCACTGTGGACTGCGAGGAGAGTGATGCAGTTCGATTTCTGAGGGCCGGTTATTGAGTGGGAGGAACATTGTATCGCCAGGGTAGGTTTATTTCCTACCTCGAGGCGGGAAGATGGTGCGAGAAGGGTATATCTACCATCTCATTCGGGTGTTTGATCACGAGGCGGTACCAGATTTTGATCGATTCGATAGTCGAGAGTTCCCAGATGTGTTTCCAGACGACCTCCCGGGTATCCCTCCTGAGAGGGAGATTGAGTTTTGTATAGATGTGCTACCGGACACTCAGCCTATTTCCATTCCGCCATACAGAATGGCACCGCCGAGTTGAGAGAGTTGAAGGACCGGTGAGAGATTTGTTGGAGAAGGGCTTGTCGGGCCTAGTGTTTCTCCCCGGGCGCGGTATTATTCGTGAAGAAGAAGAAGGGCGGGGCCGTGCATGTATGTTGATTACTGAGCGGTGAACAAGGTGACTATTAAACGAATACCCCCTTCCCGAGATTGATGATTTGTTCGACCAGTGCGAGCGCGAGATGTTTCTCAAGATTGATCTGCGATCGGGCTATCATCAGTGCAGTCGAGGCGGATGTCCCTAGGATGCATTCGGACGTGCGGGCACTACGAGTTGGTCATGTCTTTCGATTTGACCAATGCTCGTGGTATTCATGGATTTGATGAACCTAGTGTTCAAGCCATTTTTGGACACATTTGTGATAGTGTTCATTGATGACATCTTGGTTTATTCCCGGGCGAGGAGCATGCGAGCTTTTGAGGATTGTCTTTGAGAGTTCTTGGGACCAGCGGATTATACGCCAAGTTTTCCAAATGTGAGTTTTGGTTGGCTTGGTGGCATTTCTTGGGCATATTGTAGGGTGATGGTATTCGGGTGGATCTGCCAAGATCGAGGCGATCGGGACTTGGCCTGAACCTCTTACACGGCTGCAGTGCGCGATTTTGGGCCTCGCGAGTTATTATCGGCGGTTCGTGGAGAAGTTTGATTCTATCTACGCACCATTGACTAGGTGACTCGAGAGCGGCTAAGTTTCAATGGGTGATGCTTGTGGCGGGGTTTCCGATTCTTGAAGGAGGCGCGACCGCCCCGTTCTTACTCTTCCAGAGGGTCCAGATGGCTATGTCATGTATTGTGATGCGTCAGGCATCAGGCTTGGATGTGTGTTGATGCAGCAGGGCAAGGTTATAACATACGCATCCCGGACTTAAGAAGCGTAGGAGGAACTACCCCACGCATGATTTGGAGTTGGCGCGGTGATTCACGCCTTGAATATCTGGAGGCACTATTTGTATGGGGTTCGTGTGGATATTTATACGCACCACAAGAGCCTCGGTATATCTTCGGCCAGAGGAGTGAACTTACGGCGAGGCGGTGGTTAGAGTTACTCAAGGATTATGATATCGATATCTGTACCACGGGAAGGCGATGTTGTGGCGTATGCTCTTAGTCGTAGGTCGATGGGAGTCTATCGGATGTGCAGCCAGAGAGGAGGGCATGGTCGCGAGTTACATCGATTAGCGAGCCTTGAGTCCGGACCGATTGATTACGATAGCGGTGGGGTTCGAGTTCGATAGGTTGCGAGTCTTCCATCGTCGGAGGTGAAGAGGCAACAATTTGAGGATCCCGGTTTTGGCGGTATCGTGATCTGACTCTTCGTGAGGAAGGGTCCTTTTGAGGTAGCACGATGGGGTCTTTGAGATTTGAGGGCGGTTGTGTGTTCGGATATTGCGGGACTTGGCGGAGTTCTAGGGAAGCACACAGCGCGTTACTCTATCCATCCGGTCGACAAAGATGTACCCACGACCTCGGTCTGTGTATTGGTGGGATGGCTTGAAGAGGGCGTTGCGAGTTTGTGGCTCGGTGCGTGTTGTCGGCGAGTAAGGTAGAGCACGAGGCTGGTGGATTATTGCGACGATAGAGATCGACACGGAAGTGGGAGGATCAGCATGGACTTTATCACGGATTACCTCGCACTCGGAGGAAGCGTGATTCTATCTGGGTTATCGTCGGCGGTGTGAAATCAGCCCACTTTCTTCCGTCGGGGCGACTTTTCGGTGAGGATTATGCGGACTTTACATCAGAGATCGTCGATCGCATGGGTCCCTATTTCTATCATATCGTAGGAGCCCGGTTTACGGCTAACTTCCGGAGGTCTTTCGAAAGGGTTTAGGGGCCTTGGTGAGCACAGTCTTGCATTCCATCCTCGGCAGACGGACGGGCGAGCACACTATCCGCACTCTTGAGGATATCTGCGAGCTGTGTTATTGACCGAGGGTAGGGAGGATCATTTGCCTCTGGTTGAGTTTGCATATAATAATAGCTACCACTCCCGGTATTCGGATGGCGCCTTATGAGGCCTTGTATGGGAGGAAGTGCGGTCGCCGATAGGCTGGTTCGATGTGGGCGAGTGCGATTAGTCGGATCGGACTTGATCTGACGATGGATAAGGTGAAGCTTATCCGGGAGAGGCTATTAATACTCGAGTCGGCGAAGTCATATCACGGTCATCGTCGTCGGCATCTGGAGTTCGAGGTTGATGATTGGGTTTTCCTGAAGGTATCACCCATGAAGGGTGTGATGAGATTCGGGAAGAAAGGGAAACTCAGCCCAAGGTACATTGGGCCTTATCAGATTTTCCGCAGGGTAGGCAAGGTTGCCTATGAGTTGGATCTGCCGTCCGATCTGGAGGCAGTGCATCCGGTTTTCATGTTTCTATGCTGAGGAGATGTATCGGGGATCCATCTAGAGTACACCCGATTGACGATGTCCGGTGGCCAGGGGTTATCGTATGAGGAGAGTCCCATGCGATACTCGATCGTCGGGTTAGGAGGTTGCGGACGAAGGATGTGGCTTAGTCAGTCTTATGGCGGGCGAGCAGGAGGAGATGACGTGGGAAGCAGAGGAGGACATGAGGCAGAGGTATCCTCACTTATTCCCCACACCTCCAGGTAACTCACTTTCCTACTTGTAATTTTTTTTTCATTGACATATTTGCTTAAGTGTTGTATTGTGGCCATGTGTGGCATTTGCAAACTGTTCAAGTTATGAGAAACTTTATCGTTATCTGTCTTGAGAAGGAACATTCGGGACGAATGTTTCTAAGGAGGGGAGAATGTTATACCCCGTATTTCCAGAGTATGTATGTGAGGACGTACGTACAAAAGTTTAAGCCTTAGTTAGGCATACGGGACGAAATTTGTGCACAACCCACGAAAAGAATTGTTTTCCGACGAAAAGTTTTCCAAACCTTGCGAAGGGAAAATTACGGTTGTGACATTTATAATTTTTGCGGATTTTTCCGAGAGATGAAATATTTTGGACCAACGAGAGGGCGACACTTGTCACCCTCAAGTGGACATCATTGGTGTGCATTCCTTGGCACGTTTTTTTCAAGTTAAAGGCCTTAAACATTGGTCAAGGTTAGGTAGGATATTTTGTGATATTTGTGTGGTAGATGGATAAGGGTACACATGTGCAAATCTACACCCTCCACTTGCCTTAATCTTGGCCCTTGAAAGTCCTATAAATACCCCTAAGTTGGAAGAATTCTTCATCCACAAATCATTTTCCAAGTCTCAAAACTTTCCCCCCTTTGAGAGAATTTCTCGTCAAAGCCTCTCCCCCTCTTGAGTGAGCTAGCCGAAACACACCCCCCCCCCCCCCCCCCTTTGGTAGAAAATATTCTCCAAGTATTGTTACTATTCCCAAATACCTTAGCCAATCCCTTGTAGTATTTCCAAAGTTACCTCTATACTTAGAGCCCGGAAAATACTACTATACTTCCTTTAGTCACTAAACGAAACCACAGGAGAAACTTCATAGTTGGTTGAGTAGTAAGTAGAAGTTGTGTAGAAACTTCTAAGGGTTTCTTGGAGCGGATTGGAGCGTCTGATTAGGAGCTAAACCTTGCTCAGGATCGACTTATATCTTGGATAATTTTGGGCTTATCGAGGTAAATAATCTTATCCTTCTATTGTAATTGGAGATTACATACTGTAGTAATATAGAAATAAGTATAAGATACATAGAAGGATATTAAAGAAGAGAATTGAACTGTAATTACATAGAAGGACATTAAAGAAGAGAATTGAACTGTAATTACATAGAAGGATATTACAGAAGAGAATTGAACTGAAATCACATCAGAAGAATATTAAAGAAGATTGAACTGTACTTACATATTTGTATTCTGATGAACTTGTGTAGTATGACGGGTAGGGAAGTGCTGCCCAATTTTCCGTAGAATTAAGAACCCTCTGCTTAGAACTTTCTACAGAGTAGTCTAGACGTTGATAGACGTATTTGACTATTATAGGTTGATACTCTGCGCGCAACATATTCGACTTGCCAGGAGGATTTCGCCGAGGAGGTATGTGATTCTTCCTATACTCTTGAGCATGATATTTTAAAATATATATATAGTACGGTAGACGTACGTGTGTTAACTGAACATGGTTTTACTTGACGTCTTTTGACTTGAGTCTAAATAATAAGAATCTTGAAGTCTTTCAAAAGAATTATGAATCATTTTTGAAAGAAGAAGAATACTTGTTTTTAAACAAAAAGCTTAAGAGTTATACTAGCTTTATGGGAAGTTAGGTATAACGACTTAAGAAAGATAAAAGGAACAGTTTACTTATGTGTTTATGAAAGACTTGTATTGATTTCTGGAAAGTATAGTAAGATGGTTTGATGAGTAGACATATTATGATGCTATGTGTGTTAGTGTCTTGTAACGTTTGTATAAGAGGTTATTCTTATTGTGCTTATGTTGTTTAACGGTAAGCCGTTATGTTAGTATTATACCACTCACCTCTTGACATGTTATACCGGGGGTTAAGCTGCCACGATCGAGGATACCGTGCGGGTCGGGGACCTATGCGAGCTACGAGTTCGGAGTTAGTGTGCGGGGAATACCTCATGCGGTCTACATGGCCATGCGGACTACGAGTCGGGGCGATGCCAGAGTAGCTACCCTTGATGCGAGGAATACCTCATGCGGGCCTAGGTGGCTATGCGGACTCACGAGTCGAGATTAGGCATGCATAATGATACTATGGGCGATTGGCCTTGCTTGATCATTCACGGCCTAGAAAAGACACATTCTGATTTACTATTATTACTCTTGTTTGTGATGTACTATGTGCGATTACATTGGTTGTTTCGTACATATTTGTAAAATTGGTTTTAAAATGATATGATTTCATTTAAGTACTTTCTGATTTCACATACTTGGTACTGTTGTGCGACCTCCTTGGGCTGCGTTAAATGCGAGTAAGGAAGCAGTGCTAGATCCACATCCTTAGGATCTTTACTTTGGTGTCGGGAGCTCCATGTATCCGAGGCTCGACTTTTGGGTATGATCTCACTGTTGTTGTAGATAGTTTTGTACATTCGGGGTATGGCGGGGCCTGTCGCCATAGTTGTTTACCTCGCCCAGAGAAGTGTAGTCTATTATGCGGTTGGGATGTAAGCGCGGACTTGTTTATTTATATATATGCCGAAAGGCGACCTTTTCTCAGATAAACTGTGTCTCATTTTTACAATTGTTTCATGTCTTGTTTTATATTCCGCTAATTACTCTGATGTATGACTACTTGGGTGCCCGGGTAAGGCACCAGTCACGGGCCCCGGAACGGGTCGTGACACAAACCTCATCACACCCTTCATGGGTGATACCTTCAGTAAGACTCAATCGTCCGTCAAACTCCAGTGTCGGCCAGAGTGATCTGCGTCAGTCTGCATCGACTCGGTGACAATAAATGCTCTTGGATAAGCTTCACCTTATCCACCGTCTGTTGAATCAAGTCCGGCCCGACTAACTGAACTTCGCCCACATCAAACCAGCCTATCAGTGACCTGTACTTCCTCCCATATAAGGCCTCATAAGGCGCCATCTAGATACTAGAATGGTAGCTGTTGTTATACGCAAACTCCACAAGAGGTAAATGATCCTCCCAGCTACCCCTGAAATCAATAACACAAGCCCGCAGCATATCCTCAAGTGTCTGGATAGTACGCTCTGCTGTCAGTCGATGCGAGGATGAAGCAGCGATCTTGAGACTTCGCTGTGTACCTAATCCCATTCGGAAAGACCTCAGAAGTTAGCCATAAGCGGGCTCCTGCATGCGATATAATCGATATAGGAACTCCGTGCAGTCTCACAATCTCTCTGATATACAATCTAGCATAATCCTCTGCCGAAAACGTAGTCCTGACTGGAAGAAAGTGGGCTGATTTAGTCAGCCTGTCGACAATAACCCAGATGGAATCATGCTTCCTCTGAGTGCGAGGTAACCCTGTAATAAAGTCCATGTTGATCACCTCCCACTTCCATGTCGGAATATCAATAGCCTGCAATAGCCCACCGGGCTTCTGGTGCTCAACCTTGACATGCTGACAATTAGGACACTGAGCAACAAAACATCACGTCCTCTTGGGCCATCCCACCAATACATACATCTGAGGTCATGGTACATCTTAGTCGACCCCGGATGAATAGAGTAACGAGCACTGTGTGCCTCCCCCAGAATCTGCTGACGAAGTCCTGCTATATCGGGAACACACAGCCTACCCTCAAATCTTAGCACCCCATCAGACGCTACCTCAAATAGACTCTTCTCCTCTCGAAGAGCCGTATCACGATACCGTATCATAACTGGGTCCTCATACTGTCGCCTCTTCACCTCATCAACGATAGAAGACTCGGCAATCTCATGAACCCGTACCCCACTATCCTCAGTCTCGATCAAACGAATCCCAAGGCTCGCTAGCTGATGGATCTGACGGACCATGTCCTGTCTCTCTGGTTGTACCTCCGCGGACTCCCCGTGATCTACGACTCAAGCATCTGCAACCACGTTGGCCTTTCGGATGGTATAGGATGTCAACATCATAATCCTTCAACAACTCTAACCACCGCCCGCAAGTTCGGCTCCTCTGCACGAAGATGTCGGAGGCTCTTGTGGTCTGTATAAATATCACATGAACCCCATATAAATAATGTCTCCAAATCTTCAAGGCATGAATAAGCGCCAACTCTAAGTCGTGGGTAGGGTAATTCCTATCATGCTTAGAATCGGGAAGCATAGGCTATAACCTTGTCGTCTTTGCATCAAAAGCGGACCCTAGCCCGATGCAGGCATCACAATAAATCACGATCCTCTAACCCTCCGGGAAGAGTAAGAAGCTGGGCCGTCGTCAACTTTTCCTTGATGGCGGAAGCCCTTCTCACAAGCTCGTCGGCTGGAACTTAGCGCTACGAGTCGGCTAGTCAATGGTGCTGATATCGAAGCAAACTTCTCCACAAACCTACGATAATAACCTGCCAGCCCTAAGAAACTGCGCACCTCCGTCGGAGTAGTAGGTCTCGACCAAGACTTGACCGCTTCTATCTTTGTCGTATCCACCTGAACACCATCAGCCCCAATAATGTGAAACAGGAATGCCACTGAGGCCAACCAAAACTGACACTTGGAGAACTTGGCGAACAACTGCCGGCTCCGGAGGACCCCAAGTACCGTCCTCAAGTGATATCTGACTCTGCTCGTGCGCGAATAAACCAGATGTCATCAATGAATACTATTACAAGCGTATCAAAAATCGCTTGAAAACCAGGTTCATCAAATTCATAAATACCATTGAGCGTTGGTCAAACCGAAATACATCACCTGAACTCATAGTGCCCATACCGGTCACGAATGCGATCTTTGGGATATCTTCCTCTCTAACTCGCACTTTGATGATAACGGACCGCAGTCTATCTTGGAAAACACCTCGCACCATGCAACCGTCAAACAAATCATCAATCCGGGAGGGTATCTGCTTCTTGATGGTTACCTTATTCACGTTTGCTGTAATTGTTATACCCGTATTTCCAGTATGTGCGTGGGGCGTGCGTGAAAATTTGAAACTTTTAATTAGGCTTGGCGAATTAACTTTGTTCACAACACCCGGTTAGAGTCGTTTTTAAAGCGTTTCCACGACTTTCGTAGGGAAAATTCCGGCTATGCCATTTTTAATTTTTGCGGATTTTTCCGAGAGACGAAACATTTTGGACCAACAAGAGGGCGACACTTGTCACCCTCTCATTGGTTAGGCTTGGGCGGTAAAGGGGTGGCCGAAAGTGTGGTTAAAGTGGTCAAGGGTTGGTAGGATATTTTGTGTTAGTTGGTTAGGGTGCACTTGGCAAGATCTTGGCCCTACACTTGTTATGCACTTGGCAAGATCTTGGCCATTGGTTGGCCTTGGCTTGTCCTATAAATACCCACCCCTTTGGAAGACTTCTTCATCCATTCCTAAATATTTCTAAGTGTTAAAACCTCCTCCCTCCCCTTTGTGTTGAGTTCGGCCGAGAGTACCCCCCCCTAGTGGGGTAGGCCGAGGGGTATACACCCCCCCCTTGTGGTGCTAGCCGTGGGGTACCCCCCCCCCTAGCCTAGTTGCTTTCGTATAATACCCCCATTTGTGGTGTAGAAATACTCTCCAAAGTATTGTTATAATGCCTAAATTACCTTAGCCGTATACCTTGTTGTATTCTAAGGTTATACCTATACGAAAAGCCCAGAAATACTATTATACTTCCCGTTAGTCACAAAACCGAAACCCTAAGGAAAATCTCCATAGTCAGTTGGAGTATTGTATAGAAGTTGGTTAGAACTTCTAAGGGTGGTTTAGAGCGGGTTGGAGCGCTCGGAGTTGGAGCTAAACGTTGCCCAGGATCGACATCTATACTTGGATAATTATGGGCTTATCGAGGTAATTATCTTGTCCCCCTATTGTAATTGGAAATTACATGTTGTTGGAATATATAGTTGAAGTATACTATATATAGAACTGAACATAGCTTGTGGCAATGTCCTTGGACTTAAGCCTGAATTTAAAGATGAGAACCGAGCTGTAATTACGTGGGACGGTATTCTGATGAACTTGTGTAGTTTGTGGGTAGGAAGAGGCTGCCATTTCTGCAGTAGAACCTTGCATCTAGATTTATTCTACTGAGTAGTCTAGACTTTGATAGACTTGTATAATCTATATAGGTTGAATGTTCTGCGAGTAGCATGTGCTACTTGAGGAGGTGGACCAGGCTAGCCGGGTTATAGCCGTGGAGCGATTTGCTTTTAGTCGATAATCGTCGCGAGGTATGTGAACCTCTTCCTATCTCTTCTAGCATGATATGTGTATAACTATGTAGTATGGTAGGCGTCGTGTGTTAATTGAGCGTAGTTATGCAATGTCTTTTGACTTAAGCCCGAATAATAATAATCTTGAAGTAGTTCAAGAGAATTAAAGCTGTTTTTAAAGAAGAGTAATACTTGGTTTTAAAATCTTAAGAGTTATACTAGCTTTATGGGAAGTTAGGTATAATGGCTTAAGAGAGATAAAACGAATGATTTATTTATTTTAGAAGTTAAGAGACTTGATCTTGTAAGATAAGAGACTTAACTTAATTGAATTATGTGAATTTTGTGTGAAACCTCATTCGTGAGTAATGAGTACTTGGTTTTAAAAGGGTTAATGTTTCTTGATTTGGAAATCGAATGTGTATCGACAAACCACCGCGTTAATAAAGGAAATGTTTTGACTAATTAAGTATTATTAAAACCGAGAAACCTCCATCTGCATAGGAGCTAAGATGAGACAAAATGATATTACATTTCCTAGATCACGGCTGCTTTAATCAGATTGATTATGAACAAAAATAACCTACTCACATATAAGGCATATGTTTCTCGGGTTGTTTTAAAAGAGGATTATATTATTACGTGGTTAATAATATGAACGACGAAACCTTTCTAAAATAAGAAACGTGAACATTTGAAATTAGGCAAACTTGAACGTTTGGAAAATAATGTTGTTACTTGATTTTACAAAGGTAAGTGTTTTGGTTTACTTAAAAAAATGACCACTCTTTTTGTACTACGGGTATTGTGTGACTTATGTGAAAGAAATGATTCTTGTAAAAGATTTAATGAAAGAAGTACTTTGGGAATAGATACCCGAACTTGTTAGTAGAAAGTACCTTGTGTGAATAACTTGACTGTATTGGTTTGTGATAGCCTTGTAATACTTTCTTGTTGATTTGATAAGTAAACATGTTAGGATGCTACGTGTGTTAGTATCTTGTGGTTGTTATGTAAGAGGGTCATTCTTGCTTTGTCTTACGTTGCTAAGCGGTAAGTCCATTATCTTGTTATTATATCACCTACCCCCTCGACTTATTATACAGGGCTTGCCACCCTTGATGCGGTCTATACGGCTATGCGGTCCTTGTGACTACGCGGAGTCACGAGAGCTCGGGATTGATCATTCGGGTGTTTAGCGACGGGGATTCCTATGCGATGCATTGAGACTATGCGGTCTTTTGAGACTATGCGAGTGCGGAGCCTGAGGCGGATCTGAGGTTAAGCCGCCCGATGCGGGGTGTACCTCGAGCGGTCTAGGACCGTGATTCGAGAATACCTTATGCGGTGCGTGTGTGACCTATGCGAGTCGCGAGAGTTCGAGGATAGACGCGCGCATTGATCTCGGGCAAGTGGCGCCCGATCATGTAGTGCGGTCTAGAAAGACCTCGTGATACGCTTTATGGCATTTGTGGTGCGGGGTCTTAGTAGTCGGTATGCGCCGTACTTACCGTCACGGTTTTATTGTGATGACTTTGAGGCGTGAGTCACGACTGACATGACCTTATTGTGAACTGTAGTTTGGCTATCATACATGTCTCTGTTTTTATAGACTACTATGATTTCATTTACGGTATTTTTGATTTCACATACTTGGTACTGTTATCGACCTCGCCCGGGGCTGCGTTCATCTGCGAGTAAAGGTACACGATCGTTGATCCTCGCTCTTAGGGTCACAATTCAGCGTTGGGAAAGCTCGTTTCTCGGAGGCTTATCGATGGTATAGTCCTCCGTTGTAGGTATTTACATTCGGGGTATGGCGGGGCCCCTGTCCGCCATTGTTGTCGCATCATTCTTAAGTGCAGTATCTTGTTGTGGCGGAAATTGTAAGAGGTTATAATCGCTCAAATTACTATTGATATATATACAGAAGGTAACCGTTTTTGGTTAGCCTGTCTTCTTATTTTCACTGTCTTATTTCATTGGTTTCATGTATTGTCTTTATATTCCGCTGATTACTCTGATGTTGTATCACTAGGGTGCCCGGTAAGGCACGATCCACGGGCCGGGCGAATCGTGGCGATGTCAACACATACGCAGCTGTGGCGTCGCCCTTCTTCTTTACAAATAAAACCGGCGCTTCCCAGGGAGAAACACTAGGCCTGATAAAGCCATTTTCCAGCAAATCTTTCAGCTGGTCCTTCAACTCTCTCAACTCAGCAGGGGCCATCCTATACGGCGGAATAGATATAGGCCGAGTGTCTGGCGACATATCGATACAAAACTCAATCTCCCTCTCAGGAGGGATACCCGGGAGATCGTCTGAGAATACATCCGAAACTCTAACCACCGAATCGATCAATAGATGGCACCTCAGCCCCTGTATCGAATACCCGAACCAGATGATAAATGTACCCCTTCTGCACCATCTTTCTAGCCTTGAGGTAAGAAATAAACCTACCCCTCGGCGACACAGTAATCCCCTTCCACTCGATAAGCGGCTCCCGAAACCGGCCGTGCAATCTCTACAGTCCACATTGGCGTAGCAAGAAGCCAACCAATCCATACCCATAATCACATCAAAGTCTGTCATATCCAACTCTATCAAGTCGGCTAGGGTCTAACGACTGTATATAGTCACTGGGCAAGCCCTATATACCCGCCGGCTACCCGAATCACTGCATCGCGTAGCTACCTCAAAAGGTTCTATGGACTCAGGCTCTATCCCTATTCTACCAGCAATATGAGGATATATATAGGACAAGGTAGAACCCGGATCTATCAAAGCATATACGTCACAATATGAAATCAATAATGTACATGTGACGACATCCGGTGACGCCTCCTGGTCCTGGCGGCTGGACATGGCATAAATGCGGTTCTGAGGACCGCTGGAACTAGGACCCTTGCCACGACCTCTGTCGCGACCTGCTGGCCCATGAGCACCCTGCCCTCCGGGGCGAGTAACCGTAGGAGATGAAGACCCGGCGAATGACCCTGTAGGCTGAACCCTACCATCTGCGCTGCCTCTGGTCGGACAGTCCCTCGAAATATGACCCTGCTGGCCGCAAGTGTAACAAGCTCCCATAGTATTACCACAACTCCCGTAATGGGATCTACCACATCGGCCACACCGAGAGGAGGGTGGTCTCGATCGGTTAGGCTCTGCTTCCACTGGGCTGAAGCTCGGGCCACGACTTGCCCCGAATACTCGACATCCCAAGGCGGTGAAGGGCGCTCTGGCTGAGGTGCAAATCTAGTTTACTGCTGAGGTCGTCCGCCTCGAACGCCACCAAAGGACCCTGCTGTCCTGCCTGGCGATATCACAATCCGTCGGCTCTACGTTCCTCACACGAGTGCATAAGCTGCGTGCGGGCAATGTCCATGCGCCAAAGCTACACGAGCAACCTGCTAAGTAATCATCGAGCCTGTGACATAGCGGTGCACTCTGTCCCCGTATGCGCCACTAAAGCGGAGACGTCTGAGCCAACGAGTCAAACTACATTGTACTCCGACCGGCCGTCGCGGGTCGCCTCAACATCGTAAATCTATCGGCGAGCTCTCTCATCTGCGGAGGCAAGAAATGGCTAAGAAATGCCTCGAGAACTGCGTCCCAAACAATCGGAGCGCATGCTCCCGGGGCGATTCCGTGAATCAAACGATCATTGCAGATCACGCGGCCGATGTGAACCAATTACCACCGACTGTCTCCGAGGCCTTGATCACTCTCGTGATCGCGCAGTCGGATAAACTCACGAGGTCATCCTCGGTCCTCGACCCATAGAACTCGGTGGCCGCAACTCAAAAGTCACGAAGTGTTATACCCGTAGTTCGTGGTATATAGGTGAGGATATGCGTGCGAGAATACTGCGAAATTTTGGAAAGAAAGAAAGATGTGATTTTTCGACGGAAAAGTTTCCGGTTTTGTGAAGGAAAAAGGTTCGTTGATGGGAATTGGATTCCCAGTTTGGTATTTGGGCTTCTTGAATTATATTAGAATTATGGAATTTTATTTAGGAATTGGTCACGTGGGGCCACGGAGAAATTCTGGTTTGTGGGCCCACTTTGTTTTGAGATTTTTGCCTTTATGGATATTTTTGGAAGATGAAATATTTTGGGCCAGTAGGAGGCGACACGTGTCACCCCTAGGTGGCCTCATGGCGAAATTTGCTAACAAGTGTGAGACAGTGGCCTTGTCTTGCTAGATATTTTGTGTGGACAAGTGGCCAAGTCTTGCTAGATATTTTGTGTGGACAAGTGGCTTGTGGGACCCACACACACTTGTCCCCAATCTCAACCACACACTTGCCTTCATCCTAGCCCTTCGTTGTCCTATATATGCACCAGTTGATGAAAACTTCCACACTTAACCATTTCAAGACAAGAAATTCCCTCCCTTCTCCTTGACCTTGCTCTCGTTTTGAGCCCATTTCTTGACCTAAATTTGTCCAACAATTCTTAAACTCTCAAGTGTTCTTCCCTAAGGTGTTAGGAAGATTGTGTACCAAGAGTTGGAAAAGATTTCACACCACAACCTATTGTTCATGCCTTGGCGAAACTTACTAGTTGGAAACCCTAAGTGTTCTTCACTTTTTGGAGTTGGTTCTTGAAGAGAAGTTGGTTAGAGCTTACATGGGTTGCTTGTAGCGGATTGGAACGGAAAGATTTGGAGCTAAGACTTGCTTGGAGCGACATTAAGTTCTTGGATAATTTTGGGCTATTTGAGGTAGTAAACCTTAACCTCTTTGTGAATTGGTCATTATACATATATTATAAGTATATTATGGAGTATATAAAATATGGAGTAAAGTTTGGAAAAATTGGATCTTGTTAACTTGTTAAAAGAAAAAGTTGGCCGCTTGCCATTAAAATGGTAAAACGTATCTTACTTGTGAAGAAGTAATTAACAAAGTAACTATAACTTATATTAAGATGGAATATAAGTTGGATGACTAATGAAGTAATTGGATAAGTAAAATGGACAAAGTTGGCCAAGGACCCCAACTTAAGGATCAGTATTTACTTTGGACGATTTACTTTGGGGTATTTACTTTGGATGTATTTACTTTGGGTATTTACATTTCATTAAGGGAAGATTGTTCAATCGCGTTCGTTTCGCGTGTGATCCCTTTTTAATTATTGTATTGTTATGAAGGCGTGATAGTAAACCGTTACCGTTTGGCGCGTAATCCCTTCTTTTACTTGTTGTTATTATGGGCGTGATAGTAAACGCGTTACCGTTTGGGCGTGTAATCCCTTCTTTTACTTGTTGTTATTATGGGCGTGATAGTAAACCGTTACCGTTTGGGCGTGTAATCCCTTCTTTATGTTGTTTAATTATTACGCCTTATATATATATATGGTATATATATTACGGTTATTCTGCCTTGGAAAGATGGAAAAGTGAGTAAAAGCGGAAGTCTTTAATTTTCCGTAGAATTAGGGCTTTTTATTGGTATAAGTCTTCAATGGTAAGAAAGGTTTGATAAAGTACTATGACCATTTTAGGAGTGGAGTACTACGTGTGGCGTGATCTACTTGGCTTAAGGAGTAGCCGACGGGTTGAAGTACTTGGGCGCTTTTGCTATTTGTCGATAATCGTCGCGAGGTATGTGAACCTCTTCCTATCTTTTCTAGCATGATTGTTGTGAACTATGTAGTGCGGTAGACGTCATGTGCTAAGTTATTTGGTTGGTTTAAAACATAGGGTGTTATAATAGTTTTATGGGAAGTTAGTTATAACGACTTTATGTAGGTAAAAGAATGGTTTATTGATTGTAGAAAGATAAGAGACTTGATCTTGAAAGATAAGAGACTTGACTTATACGACTTGATTTTGAAAGTTAAGAGACTTGATCTTGAAAGATAAGAGACTTGACATAGTTTGACTTGTTATGAATTTTGTTAAAATGTTGTAAAAACCTCATTCGCGAGTAATGAGTAGTTGGTTTTAAAGAATAATGTTTCTTGATTTGGAAATGAGATTAAGTATCGAACAAACCATTGCAGCGTTAATAAAGGAAATGTATTGACTAATTGTTATTAAAACCGGTAGAAACCTCCATCTGCATGAAGCTAAGATGAGACAAAATGATATTACATTTCTAGATCATGTCGCTTTTATAAGATTGTAATAGACAAGAACAACCTACTCACATAAGACATATGTTTCTCAAATTTGTTTTAAAGGAGAATTATATTCTTAAGTGATTAAAACTATGAACTCTGAAACCTTTGAAAATGAGAAACTTGAGCATTTGAAATTAGGCAAACTTGAACGTTTGGAAAATAATGTGTTACTTGATTTTACAAGGAAGTGTTTTGGTTTACTTAAAAGATAGTCACTCTATTTTATACTACGAACATTGTGTGACTTTTGTGAAAGAAACGTATCTTTTAAAAGAGTTAATGTATGTAATACTTTAGGTCGAACTGGATTTTGGCATAAAATGATAGTACCTTAAGTTGTGTGTAACTTGCCTATGTTTGCGTGTGATAGCCTTGTTGTGCAAGTCTTGTATTTTACTCGACTAGGTTCATGGGATGAGCAGGAATGTATTTCACTCGACTACGCGTTCATGGGATGAGCCGAATGTATTTCACTTTCATTCCGCGTTCGTAGGATGAACCGAATGTATTTCACTCGACTATCGCGTTACGTGGATGAGCCGAATGTATTTCACTCGACTATCGCGTCCATGGGATGGACCAGGGAATGTATTCCATCCGACTACCGAAGTTCATGAGATGAGCAGGGAATGTATTCCACACGTTTCTATCGGGTCCATGAGATGGGCCGAGACATGTTATACATATCACATGGTTTGTACCTAGGCTTCGGCGGTGAGGAAGGAGTTCCACGGGCATGAGGATGACTTTGAGGCGTGAGTCCACGACTTGACATGGCCTTTTATGTTATGAGCTATAGTTTGGTTATCATACATGTCTCTGCTTTATATATTATGATTTCATTTCTGATATTTTTGATTTCACATACTTGGTACTGTTATGCGACCTCCTTGAAGTGGCGTATAAAGAGGCGAGCATCTCACGCGGAAGACGGCAACCGTGGCTCTCGTATGGCACGTCCGAGAAGGTCAAACCTCGTGGATCGCATGCGATCCGATACCATTTGTTGGGTCGGAGTGACACTAGAACCTCGCGACGCGTGACAAAAGTGGTATCGAGCGATTAGTCCTCGGAAAGTGTCTGCACCGTGTCTAGTAGAGTCTTGATTATCGGTGTGTTGTGCACCACATCTATAATCAGGAGGCTGCAGGACATTTAGGATTGGTTTCTATTCTTCTTACTCTGAGATCGTGCCTTAGAGTTGTGTTATAAGTTGGACTCCCTCTGACGTATTCTTATGTGCCAGTTATGCCTCCATGCAAGGCAATCGGGGCCCAGAAGGGCAAGGCGGCGAGGAGTTGTGAGTAAACACGGAGGGTTCTGGCGAAGGCCCGGTCGTTACGAGATAGTGCTTCCACGGCGAGTTTTGCGCGCCGCCCTTGGCCAGCGAGTTTAGAGCCGCAGCGATGGCTGCGAGACTCTGATACACGAGCCTCCATCCACGGCTGGAGCGGATGAGATAAGTACAAGGAGATGGCGATTCTTGGCGGTCGTGGCGAATATGAGAGAGGCCGGATGCAGCGATTCGATCCAGTAGAACCGTAGTTCACTCCGGCGACGATTTGAGACTACGGGACTTTACGAGTTGTAGCCGCCAGCCGTTACATGGATCGAGGCGAGGATGACCCTCGTGAGTTTATCAAGCGACTCTGACGGATCATGAGTGATCGAGTCTCGCAGGCGATCGGTGGTATTGGGTTCGCATCACCGCGTGATCTGCAATGATCGTTTGATTCATGGGAACCGTCGAGGAACATGCGCTCTAGCGGTTTGGGCGAGTTCTCAGGCATTTCTTGCACATTTCTTGCCTCCACGGATGAGGAGGCTCGGGTAAACAGATTTTTGACGTTAAGGCGCACCGGGCGTTTGTTAGGGAGTACAACGTGGAGTTTGACTCGTTGGCTCGGTATGTCCCGCCTTAGTGACCGATATGGAGGACGAGTGCCGCCACGTCACCGGCTCGATGATTACTTGGCGAGGCTTGTTCGTGTAGCTCTTCAGGGCATGGACATTGCCCGCATGCGAGCTCATGCACTTGGATGTGAGGCACGGAGAGGTCGGCGGAATGGCCGATCGCAGAAGAAGGCGAGAACAGCGAGGTCCTTTGGTAACTTGCGAGGCGGACGCCTCGGCCGGCGAGCTAGTTATGCACCTTCGCCAAGCCTGAGTGGTCCTCGCGGTCTTGGGACGTTCGGTATTCGGAGCTGGTCGTGGCTCGTGGCTTCGTTCACGATATATCGTGAGTTCTAGCCGCAGGATTCATGTCCCCTCGGTGTGCACGATGTGGCAGCGTCATCGGGAATGTCGTCTTTTATCGGTGCTTGTTTCACTGCGGCCGTCGAGGGCCATGTGACGAAGAATGTGCTTATAGGAGAATACCGCGGCGTAGCGCAGCTACCGGATCGATGGCGGGTTCATCGCCTTCGGTATGCGCCTGCGCGTGCCTATGATTAGAGTGAAGCGGTAGATACGGTATATCCTTAACCTCTAGAGTTTTGTTTTGCGCGATATGATGATCTTATTATTGTGTGCTATGTACGGATAGCATTGTGTTAAGTATAACTTAGAGAACATGACTAGTTGAAGAGGTAAGTTTGGGGTCATGGAAGGTGTGAACCTTAGAATATTATAAGTGGAGACCTTAGATGCGAGGCCGTCTTGAGTAATAGATTTGTTTACGATTGACCTTTGTCGGAGTGCATAGTATACGAGGGTTAAAAAAAAAATTGTGTGATAAGTCCCGAGTGGTGTGAATTATATAAGGATAGTTATGATAAGAAGACACTAGGTTTGCGTAACTTGATTAGTGAGATTGTTCGGATCGGGAACAAGAGTTTGGCGCGCAAATGGGTCGGGTTGAGGCAGGTTGTGTGTCAACCCGCAGGCCGGTTTGGGGTGTCGATTCGAGTGGTCCCGCCAGTGGTAGGGTCACGAGGTGCTAGGCCGTGTTTAGGTAACCATCGTGCGGGTTCGTGGATCGTTCGACCGATCGGATCGTGAAGGCGGGAATGGCCTTAGAGTAAATTGAAGCTAGTGGGCTGTTGTGAGATTAGAAATGATTCCTCGTTGGCTTGGATTTGAGTTTTGCGCACATGTTATATTCGCCATTGGTGGCATGATCGGTTTGTAAGTATAGTAGTGAAGACTATACCGACGCAGTACGTTTGGAGACTTAGAAGGAACATTCGACGAATGTTTCTAAGGAAGAATGTTATACCGTAGTTCCAGGTATATAGGTGAGGATGTACGTGCGAGAATCTGACGAAATTTTGGAAAGAAAGAAAGATGTGATTTTTCACGGAAAAGTTTCCGGTTTTGTGAAGGAAAAAGGTTCGTTGATGGGAATTGGATTCCCAGTTTGGTATTTGGGCTTGAATTATATTAGAATTATGGAATTTTATTTCCGAATTGGTCACGTGGGGCCACGGGAGAAATTTACTGTTTTGTGGGCCCACTTTGTTTTGAGATTTTTGCCTTTATGGATATTTTTGGAAGATGAAATATTTTGGGCCAGTAGGAGGCGACACGTGTCACCCCTAGGTGGCCTCATGGCGAAATTTGCTAACAAGTGACAAGACAAGTGGCCTTGTCTTGCTAGATATTTTGTGTGGACAAGTGGCCAAGTCTTGCTAGATATTTTGTGTGGACAAGTGGCTTGTGGGACCCACACACACTTGTCCCCAATCTCAACCACACACTTGCCTTCATCCTAGCCCTTGGTTGTCCTATATATGCACTTAGTTGATGAAAACTTCCACACTTAACCATTTCAAGACAAGAAATTCCCTCCTTCTCCCTTGACCTTGCTCTCGTTTTGAGCCCATTACTTGACCTAAAATTGTCCAACAATTCTTAAACTCTCAAGTGTTCTTCCCTAAGGTGTTAGGAAGATTGTGTACCAAGAGTATGAAAAGATATCAAACCCCTAACCTAGTGTTCATGCCTTGGCCGAAACTTACTAGTTGGAAACCCTAAGTGTTCTTCACTTTTTGGAGTTGGTTCTTGAAGAGAAGTTGGTTAGGAGCTTCTATGGGTTGCTTGTAGCGGATTGGAACGGAAAGATTTGGAGCTAAGACTTGCTTGGAGCGACATTAAGTTCTTGGATAATTTTGGGCTATTTGAGGTAGTAAACCTTAACCTCTTTGTGAATTGGTCATTATACATATATTATAAGTATATTATGGAGTATATAAAATATGGAGTAAAGTTTGGAAAAATTGGATCTTGTTAACTTGTTAAAAGAAAGGATTGGCCGTTTGCCATTAAAATGGTAAAAACGTATCTTACTTGTGAAGAAGTAATTAACAAAGTAACTATAACTTATATTAAGATGGAATATAAGTTGGATGACTAATGAAGTAATTGGATAAGTAAAATGGACAAAGTTGGCCAAGGACCCCAACTTAAGGACTGTATTTACTTTGGACAGTATTTACTTTGGACTGTATTTACTTTGGACTGTATTTACATTTCTGTTAAGGGGAAGATTGTTCAATCGCGTTCCGTTTGGGCGTGTGATCCCCTTTTTAATTATTGTATTGTTATGGAGGCGTGATAGTAAACGCGTTACCGTTTGGCGCGTAATCCCTTCTTTTACTTGTTGTTATTATGGGCGTGATAGTAAACGCGTTACCGTTTGGCGTGTAATCCCCTTCTTTACTTGTTGTTATTATGGGCGTGATAGTAAACCGCGTTACCGTTTGGGCGTGTAATCCCTTCTTTATGTTGTTTAATTATTACGCCTATATATATATATATGGTATATATATTACTGGTTATCGGGCCTTGGTAAAGGTGGAGAATTGAGTAAAAACGGGGGAAGTGCTGCCGAATTTTCCGTAGAATTAGAGGGCTTTTTATTGGTATAAGTCTTCAATGGTAAGAAAGGTTTGATAGAAGTACTATGACCATTTTAGGAGTGGAGTACTACGTGTGGCGTGATCTACTTGGCTTAAGGAGTAGCCGACGGGTTGAAGTACTTGGGCGTTTTGCTATTTGTCGATAATCGTCGCGAGGTATGTGAACCTCTTCCTATCTTTTCTAGCATGATTGTTGTGAACTATGTAGTACGGTGACGTACATGTGCTAAGTTATTTGGTTGGTTTAAAACATAGGGTGTTATAATAGTTTTATGGGAAGTTAGTTATAACGACTTTATGTAGGTAAAAGAATGGTTTATTGATTGTAGAAAGATAAGAGACTTGATCTTGAAAGATAAGAGACTTGACTTATACGACTTGATTTTGAAAGTTAAGAGACTTGATCTTGAAAGATAAGAGACTTGACATAGTTTGACTTGTTATGAATTTTGTTAAAATGTTGTAAAACCTCATTCGCGAGTAATGAGTAGTTGGTTTTAAAGAATAATGTTTCTTGATTTGGAAATGAGATTAAGTATCGAACAAACCATTGCAGCGTTAATAAAGGAAATGTATTGACTAATTGTTATTAAAACAAAGAAACCTCCATCTGCATAGAAGCTAAGATGAGACAAAATGATATTACATTTCCTAGATCATGGTTGCTTTTATAAGATTGTAATAGACAAGAACAACTACTCACACATAAGACATATGTTTCTCAAATTTGTTTTAAAGGAGAATTATATTCTTAAGTGATTAAAACTATGAACTACTAAACCTTTCAAAATGAGAAACTTGAGCATTTGAAATTAGGCAAACTTGAACGTTTGGAAAATAATGTGTTACTTGATTTTACAAGGGAAGTGTTTTGGTTTACTTAAAAGATAGTCACTCTATTTTATACTACGAACATTGTGTGACTTTTGTGAAAGAAACGTATCTTTTAAAAGAGTTAATGTATGTAATACTTTAGGTCGAACAGGATTTTGGCATAAAATGATAGTACCTTAAGTTGTGTGTAACTTGCCTATGTTTGCGTGTGATAGCCTTGTTGTGCAAGTACTGTATTTTACTCGACTACCGGTTCTTGGGATGAACCGGGAATGTATTTCACTCGACTACGCGTTCATAGGATGAGCCGAATGTATTTCACTCGACCGCGTTCATGGGATGAACCGAATGTATTTCACTCGACTATCGCGTTCATAGGATGAACCGAATGTATTTCACTCGACTATCGCGTCCGTAGGATGGGCCGAATGTATTCCATCCGACTACCGAGTTCGTGAGATGAACCGGAATGTATTCCACACGTTTCTATCGGGTCCATGAGATGGGCGAGACATTATACGTATCACATGGTTTGTACCTAGGCGCTTGCGGTGAGGAAGGAGTTCCACGGGCATGAGGATGACTTTGAGCGTGAGTCACGACTTGACATATTCGCTTATGTTATGAGCTATAGTTTGGTTATCATACATGTCTCTGTTTTATATAGATCGTTATGATTTCATTTCTGATATTTTCAGTTTCACATACTTGGTACTGTTGTCGACCTCCTTGGGGCTGCGTTCATGCCGCAGTAAGTACATCGGTTGTGGATCCTCGCCATAGGATCACGATTCGTATTAGGAAACCCGTTTCTCGAGGCTTATCTTTTGGTATGTTACCACAGTGCAGAGGTTCTTGTACATTCGGGGTATGGCGGGGCCTGTCCGTCATAGTTATTGTCACTTCTTAAGTGCAGTAAATGCTGTTGTGGCGAGTTTGTAAAAAGGATAACTGTTGGGTTTTATGAATATATCTGAGCAAGCTATTTTGGTTGGCCTGTTTATTTATCATGTCTCTTGTTTCATGTTTATGTTTTTATTTCCGTTGATTCTCTCTGATGTTGTATCATGAGGGTGCCCGGGGTAAGGCACCAGTCACGGGCCCCGGTTCGGGTCGTGACATGAAGT
Organism: Przewalskia tangutica; assembly: GCA_029844215.1. Lineage (NCBI taxonomy): Eukaryota > Viridiplantae > Streptophyta > Magnoliopsida > Solanales > Solanaceae > Przewalskia > Przewalskia tangutica. Next base: position 54,175,877 of record CM056722.1, on the reverse strand, counting down.
CTCAAACTATCAGATCTGGGGTGAACTACGGGTACAACCGGAACCACTGTCTCCCGTCTATTCTCATGCCTTGCCACGATCCTGGCTAATTGTCACGACCCGAACCCGGGCCCGTGACTGGTGCCTTACCCCGGGCACCCAAGTAGCCATACATCAGAGTAATCAGCGGAATATAAAACAAGACATGAATAAAGTGAAGTGTAAAACAGTTTTTCTGCGAAAAGTTGCCTTACGGCATATATATATAACAACTAGAAAAGTTACATCCCTTTTTACAACTCTGCCCACAACAGTACTACAGACCTCTAAGAATGATATAACAACAATGGCGGGACAGGGCCCCGCCATACCCCTGAATGTAAGTACTTACAACGACAGGGGACTATACCCAAGATAAGCCTCCGGAGAAACGGAGCTTCCCAAACGCTGAACTGTGATCCTATGAGCAAGGATCAACACACCGTGTACTCTACTGCGGCATGAACGCAGCCCCCGAAGGTCGGTACAACAGTACCAAGTATGTGGCCAAAAAATATCAAATGAAATCATAGTAGTCTATATAAAGCAGGAGACATGTATGATAACCAAACTACAGTTCACAATAAATAAGAAGTCATATCAAGTCAGGGACTCACGCCCTCAAAGTCATCACTCAAATATAACTATGGGTCTCACGCCCACAACATAAACAAGAGCGAAATAAATATACTGTAACTGGTCTTTTCTAGGCCGCTAATGATCGAAGCAAGGCCAATCGCCCATAATATCATTATGCGTGCCTAATCCTGGACTTCCCGCAGCCCGCATAGGTCACACATAGACCCGCATAGGTCGTATAGACCCGCATTGGGGGTAGCTAACCCCGGTACCCTCCTGGACTTCCGCAATCCGCATAGTCTCAATAGACCGCATAGTCACGCACGCGCGTAGGGCATCCCGCGTCGGATAAAACACCCGGAATGATCAATCCTGGAGCATACCGCTGCTCCGCATAGTCTCATAGACCGCATAGGCCGTATAGACCCGCATCAAGGGTGGCAAGCCCTCGGTATAACAAGTCAAGGGGGTATGTGATATAATAACAGTACAACGGGCTTAACGTTTAACAACGTAAGCACAACAAGAATAACCCCCTTACACAACATCACAAGATACTAACACACGTAGCATCCTAACATGTTTACTTATCAAATCAACAAGAAAGTATTACAAGGCTATCACAAACCAATACAATCAAGTTCTTCACACAAGGTACTTTCTACTTTATGTTAACAAGTTCGGGTATTTATCCCCAAAGTACTTCATACATTAACTTTTTTTAAAAAGATCTGTTTCTTTCACAAAAGTCACACAATACCCGTAGTATAAAAATAGAGTGACTATCTTTTTAAGTAAACCAAAACAGTTTCTTTTAAATACAAGTAACAACCTTCTTTTCTAAAAGTTCAAGTTTGCCTAATTTCAATTGCTCAAGTTTCTCATTTTCGAAAGGTTTCGTAGTTCATAGTTTTAATCACTTAATGATATAATTCTCCTTTAAAACAATTTGAGAAACATATGCCTTATATGTGAGTAGGTTATTCTTGTTTATAACAATCTTATTAAAGCAGCCATGATCTAGGAAATGTAATATCATTTTGTCTCATCTTAGCTTCTGCGGATGGAGGTTTCTCTTGGTTTTAATAATACTTAATTAGTCAAAACATTTCCCTTTATTAACGCTGCAGTGGTTTGTTCGATACTTATTCTGATTTCCGAAATCAGTAAAACATTATTCCTTTTACAAACCAAGTACTCATTACTCACGAATGAGGTTTCACACTTTTTAACAAAATTCATATTAATTCAATTAAGTCAAGTCTCTTTTCTTTTAAGATCAAGTCTCTTAACTTCTAAAATTAATAAACCATTCTTTTTATCACTCTTAAGTCGTTATACCTAACTTCCCATAAAGCTAGTATAACTCTTAAGCTTTTAAAACCAAGTATTACTCTTCTTTCAAAAAGGATTCTTAATTCTTTTGAAATACTTCAAGATTCTTATTATTCGTGCTTAAGTCAAAAGACATTTGTCGTCAACCACGTTTAGTTAACACACGTCGTCACCGTACTATATATATATTCTTTTAAAATATCATGCTCAAGAGGATAGGAAGAATCACATACCTCGCGACGATTATCGACTATTAGCAAAACGCTCCACGGCTATAACCCGGCTAGCCTTGTCCACCTTTCAAGTAGTACATGCTACTCGCAGATCAATCAACCTATAAAGGTTATACAAGTCTATCAATGTCTAGACCACTCTTGTAGAATATTCTAAGCGGTAGGTTCTCTATTCTACGGAAAATCGGGCGACTTCCTATCCGTTAAGCTACACAAGTCTCAGAATACGATCCCGTATGAAATCTGATTTAATCTTCTTCTTTAATATTCTTCTGATGTGATTGCAGTTCAAGTCTATTCTGTAATATCCTTCTATTACAGTTCAATTCTCTTTTATGAATCTTATATTCATTTCTATACAACTACAGTATGTAATTTCCAATTACAATAGAAAGATAGGATTATTTACCTCGGTAAGCCCAAAATTATCCAAGTTAAAATGTCGATCCTGAGCAACGTTTAGCTCCTACCCTGGGCACTCCAACCCGCTCCAAACAACCCTTTAGAAGTTCTACGCAACTTCTTCTTAATACTTCAACCAACTGTGAAGATTTTCCTTAGGGTTTCGTTTAGTGTCTAAAGGGAAGTATAATAGTATTTCTGGGCTTTTAGTATAAGTGTAACCTTGGAATACTACAAGGTATTTGGGCCAAGGTATTTTGGAATAGTAACAATAATTGGAGAGTATTTCTACCAAGAGGGGGGGTAGTATTTTATGAGACAACTCAAGGTAGGGGGGGGGTGTGTCTCGGCCAAGGGCCACCAAAGGAGGGGGGGGGGGTTTCGGTCAAAGCCTCACCAAGGGCTTGGACGAGAACCTAGCTAAGAGGGGAGGGAGATTTCAAGACTTAGAACAATTTGTGGATGAAGAAGATCTTCAACTAAGGGGGGTATTTATAGGCCAACCAATGGCCAAGATCAAGACAAGTGGTAGGCAAGTGTAGGGTGAGGATTCATCCATGTGTACCTTATCCATCTACCACATCAACTATCACAAATATCCTACCTAACCCAAGACTTCAAATCGTCCACTTGCCGCCCCAAATAACGTCCAATATGAGGGTGACACATGTCACCCTCCCGTTGGTCCAAAATATTTCATCTCTCGGAAAAATCTGCAAAAAATATAAATGACATAGCCGGAATTTTCCCTTCGCAAAGTTTGTAAAACGTTTCGTCGGAAAATGATTCTTTTCGGGGGTTGTGCACAAAGTTTTCGGTCCTTGCCTAACTTAAGGCTTCAACTTTTATACGTACGCCCTCACGTACATACTCTGGAAATACGGGGTATAACATTCTCCCCTCCTTAGAAACATTCGTCCCGAATGTTCCTTCTCAAGACAGATAACGATCAAGTTCCTCATAGCTTAACCAGTTTGCTAATGCCACATAGCCACGTAAAACACCCGCAAATACTTACATCCAAGTCCACGAGGAATCACCTCTATCATCACAAAACTCCCACCCAAGGCTAAAAGATACTCCGCCCGCACCTTCACTTAACAAAAGAAAAGATCACATCGTTCTTAACACATGCTCGCTTCTTCCCTTACTCGTCGCATTTCTCGTACACTCGAACTCTTTCTCATAACTTACCATATTCCTGTTACTGCTTCAGTTTCCAAAACTCTGGGTTACTACCTCCAACTTGGTCATCATTAACTGAGAATACTCTGGATGGATCTCTGATACTCTTCCGAACATAGCAACATGAAAGATCGGACGTACTGCCTCCTACGTCGGACGGCAATGCTAACTATATGCAACCCGGACTACTCTACAAACAATCTGCAAATGCCCAAAAGTAACTCGGGCTAAGTTTCCTCTGTTTTCCAAAACTCGTCACACCCTTTCCGGGGTGGTACCTTCAAGAAGACCCACCGTCAACCTGAACTCTAAGTGTCGTCGCCGATCATCCGCACGACTTCTGTGACTCTGAGCTGCGATAACCTCTTACGGATAAGCTTCACCCTATCCTCAACTCTTTGAAACAAGTATGAACCAACTATGAATCTTGCCAACATCGAACCAATCGGCCGTGACTTACACTTCCTCCCTTACAAGGCGTCATAAGGCGATATCCGAATACTGATATGGTAGCTATAACAACACTCCCTCAACAGGAGACAACAATCCTCACAGCTACCCCTGAAATCCAAACACGGCGAGGCAACGCGATACTTAGACTTCCGAGTTCCTAACCTGCTGGTAAAACTTCCGGAAAAAGAAATAAGCGTAACACAGGCTCCATCTGTCATAAGGTGAAAGTAGGCTCCTCGTGCAACCTTACAACCTTCCTGATATAACACCTCGCATAACCCTCTGCCGAGTAAACGGTCTGGCCCGAAAGACAAGATGGGTGACCTCGTGGCTCGACCATCGGTCGACGCTTCCACGAACTCGTCTGTTGGTTAACTAAACTTGGGCCTAACACCTCGTGACCCACGCGTGGAGGGACCACCACAAACTGACCCCACCACCAAACAGGCCGCGGGTTGACCCGCGATTGGTCCTCAACCCGACCTGCTATCGCGCAAAAACTCTTGTTCCCCGATCCGGAACAATCTCACTAATCAAGTCACGAAAACCTAGTGGTCTTCTTAGCTCAACTACCCTCTTTCATTTCATACCACTCAGGGATTTATCACACAACCATATCTCACGTGTACTATGCACTCTGATAAGGGTCAAACATAAAAATACATCTTTTACTTGAGATGGCCTCGCCTCTAAGGTCTCTACGTATAACACTCTAAGGCTCACACTTTCCTCTATCCCCCAATCTTACCTGGTTAACTAACCATGATTTATAATCCCAATTTACACAATGTTAACTGAACGTAACACTTAAGATATACTTATCTCATCACACATACAATCTCTAGAGGGTTAAGGATACACCTGTATCTACTGCTTCACTACCCTCTGTCATTCCAACCAATCCTGCCCTGCTGGGCGCAAGCATAACAAGTTGTCGAAGAGGTACAACACTCCCCACAATGACACTTACCACAATGGCCACACCGAGGTGGGGGTGGCCTCTCAGCTAACACCCTTTCTCCGAACTCAATCATGGCAATCGATTACGGTGGTGAGTCCTCCTACTTGCATCCCTCCTACTAGGACATTCTTTCGACACATGGCCCTGACGGCCGCAGGTAAAACAAGCATCAACAAAAGATGACATTCCCCGGGATGGCGCTGTCCGCGTGAACACCGGGAAAAATCGAATCCGGTGGTGGGCTCGTGTATCTGCACGCGAAGCCACGGATCTTTGACCAACTCCTGCATACCGAGCGTTACAACCACGCGGAGGACCACTCTGCACGGCGGCGCGTATCGATCTGCTGCTGAGGCGATTCGCCTCGAAAGTTACAAAAGGACCCTGCCGATCTGGCCCTCTTCTGCTGATCTTGGTTAATCCGTCGATCTCTACGTTCCTTTGTGTGCTGCGCATAAGCCTGTACGCGGGCAATACCCATGCCTGACTGAAGAGCTACTTTTGCACAACCTTTCTTTAGATAGTCATCAAGACCCGTGATATATTGGTGCACTCTATACTCTCTGGTAGCTACATCCTTAGCTAGTAACAGGGTCGTCTCTTTGCAATCTATACTTCTGCTACTGGTCGTGGAACTGAAGGTGTAAATGTCATGGCCGCAGTAGGAACTGCTGCCGCCGTGCTAAACTCTGCTGGGGCTAGCGACGTAGCAGAACTCCCCGAATGAAGCACCACCCCAGGTGATGATTTGGGCCTGTGCCCTCGTAACCCTTTGTACTTTACTCGCAGCTTCCTCGGCTGCCTTGCCCTACTGGGCCCGGGTTGCCTTGCGCGGAGGCATAACAGGTACGGGAAAGAAATACGTTAGAGGGGTCCAACTTATTACACAGCTCTAAGGCACGATCTCAGAGTGAGAAGAATGGAAACCAATCCTAAATATCCTATAGCCTCCTGATTATTGGTGTGGTGCACAACACACCGATAATCAAGACTCTACTAGATACGGTCTGTAGACACTTTCCGAGGATTAATCGCTCGATACCACTTTTGTCACGACCGAACCGGGCGTGGATGCCTTACCCCGGGCACCCAAGTAGCCATACATCAGAGTAATCAACGGAATATAAAACAAGACATGAATAAAGTGAAGTGTAAAACAATTTTTCTGCGAAAAGTTGTCTTACGGCATATATATATAACAACTAGAACAGTTAAATCCCTTTTTACAACTCTGCCCACAATAGTACTACAGACCTCTAAGAATGATATAACAACAATGGCGGGACAGGGCCCCGCCATACCCCTGAATGTAAGTACTTACAACGACAGGGGACTATACCCAAGATAAGCCTCCGGAGAAACGGAGCTTCCCAAACGCTGATCGTGACCACATGGCGAGGATCAACACGGTGTACCTCTACTGCGGCATGAATCGGCCCCGAAGGAGTCGAGAAAGCAGTACCAAGTATGTGAAATCAAAAAATCGTAAATGAAATCATAGTAGTCTATATAAAGCGGGAGACATGTATGATAACCAAACTACGATTCACAATAAATAGCGATCATATCAAGTCGTGACTCACGCCTCAAAGTCATCACTCAAATATAACTATGGGTCTCACCACCCCAACATAAACAAGAGCGAAATAGATATACTGTAACAGGTCTTTTCTAGGCGCTAATGATCGAAGCAAGGCCAATCGCCCATAGTATCATTATGCGTGCCTAATCCTCGACTTCCCGCACTGCATGGTCACACATAGACCGCATAGTCGTATAGACCGCGTTGGGGTAGCTAACCGGTACCCTCCGGACTTTCGCATCGCATAGTCTCGATAGACGCATAGTCACGCATCGCGTAGGGCATCCCCGCGTCGGGATAAAACACCGGAATGATCAATCCGGAGCATACCGCTCGCATAGTCTCATAGACCGCGTGCCGTATAGACCCGCGTCAAGGTGGCAAGCCACCGGTATAACAAGTCGAGGGTATGTGATATAATAACGATAACGGGCTTAACGCTTAACAACGTAAGCCTGACAAGAATAACCCCTTACACAACATCACAAGATACTAACACGTAGATCCTAACATGTTTACTTATCAAATCAACAAGAAAGTATTACAAGGCTATCACAAACCAATACAATCAAGTTCTTCACACAAGGTACTTTCTACTTTATGTTAACAAGTTCGGGTATTTATCCCCAAAGTACTTCATACATTAACTTTTTTTAAAAAGATCTGTTTCTTTCACAAAAGTCACACAATACCCGTAGTATAAAAATAGAGTGACTATCTTTTTAAGTAAACCAAAATAGTTTCTTTTAAATACAAGTAACAACCTTCTTTTCTAAAAGTTCAAGTTTGCCTAATTTCAATTGCTCAAGTTTCTCATTTTCGAAAGGTTTCGTAGTTCATAGTTTTAATCACTTAATGATATAATTCTCCTTTAAAACAATTTGAGAAACATATGCCTTATATGTGAGTAGGTTATTCTTGTTTATAACAATCTTATTAAAGCAGCCATGATCTAGGAAATGTAATATCATTTTGTCTCATCTTAGCTTCTATGCAGATGTAGGTTTCTACTGGTTTTAATAATACTTAATTAGTCAAAACATTTCCCTTTATTAACGCTGCAGTGGTTTGTTCGATACTTATTCTGATTTCCGAAATCATTAAAACATTAATCCTTTTACAAACCAAGTACTCATTACTCACGAATGAGGTTTCACACTTTTTAACAAAATTCATATTAATTCAATTAAGTCAAGTCTCTTATCTTTTAAGATCAAGTCTCTTAACTTCTAAAATTAATAAACCATTCTTTTTATCACTCTTAAGTCGTTATACCTAACTTCCCATAAAGCTAGTATAACTCTTAAGCTTTTAAAACCAAGTATTACTCTTCTTTCAAAAAGGATTATTAATTCTTTTGAAATACTTCAAGATTCTTATTATTCAGGCTTAAGTCAAAAGACATTGCCGTACAACTACGTTTAGTTAACACATGTACGTCTACCGTACTATATATATATATTCTTTTAAAATATCATGCTCAAGAGGATAGGAAGAATCACATACCTCGCGACGATTATCGACTATTAGCAAAACGCTCCACGGCTATAACCCGGCTAGCCTTGTCCACCTTTCAAGTAGTACATGCTACTCGCAGATCAATCAACCTATAAAGGTTATACAAGTCTATCAATGTCTAGACCACTCTTGTAGAATATTCTAAGCGGTAGGTTCTCTATTCTACGGAAAATCGGGCAGCACTTCCCTATCCGTTAAGCTACACAAGTCTCAGTAAATACGATCCGTATGAAGTCTGATTTAATCTTCTTCTTTAATATTCTTCTGATGTGATTGCAGTTCAAGTCTATTATGTAATATCTGTAACGACCCGTCCCGGGGCCCGTTACTGGTGCCTTATCCCGGGCACCCTAGTGACACAACATCAGAGAAAACCAGCGGAAAATAAAACTTTAAACAAGAAACAAGATAAATGATCATAAAACAGGCCAACCCAACGGTTACCTTCCAACAACATATATAAATACAACTCTTTCAAAACGAACAGTTTAATCCTTTTTACAAACCACACTTGCGCGATACTACATGACCTCTAAGATTTACAACAACTATGACGGACAGGGCCGCCATACCACGAATGTACAAGAACCTACAACTCGGGAACACATACAAAAGATAAGCCTCCGAGAAACGGAGCTTCCCAACGCTGAGCCGAGATCCTAAGAGCGAGGATCCACGGCCGATGTACCTACACTGCGGCATGACGCGGCCCCGAAGGTCGATCTGGCAAGTACCAGTATGTGAATCGTAAAATCAGTAAATGAAATCATACTAGTCTATATAAAGCGGGAGACATGTATGATAACCAAACTGATTCACAACATAAAGCGATCATGTCGATCGGGGACTCACGCCTCAAGCCATCACTCAAATATAACTATGGGTCTCACGCCCACAACATCAATCATGTTCGCGTCATGGCGCGTGCCGGATTGCATCGGTGTAGACATGTCCATGATGCAACAATAATACCAATGCCCGTGGCGCGTGCCGGAATTCTACCTCGGTGTGAACGCGTCCGTGACATCAACAATAATATCTTGGGTGATCAACCTGCGCGTAGCCACATGCCCCGAATTCTACCTCGGTGTAGACATGTCCATGTAACCACAATAACAATATATCGGGTAATCAACCCGGCGCATGGCCGCGTACCGGAATCTTTGCGTCGGTGTAGACATGTCCATGTGACATCAATAACAAGACAATAATCAAAATGGAAACATACCCGTGGAATTCTCCATCACCGCCAAAGACCGTCAAGTAAGTTCTCAACAAGTCGACGCCTCTATCGAGGCAGCGGTAACAGAAATACCACACTTGCACAACAAAGGCTATCATCACAAGCATAGGCAAGTTTCACAACAACAAGCATAGGCAAGTTTCACAACAACAAGCATAGGCAAGTTTCACAACAACTCAAAGTACTTTCATTTTATGCCAAAGTCGGGTTTTAACCCCAAAGTACTACATACGTTAAGTTCTTTTAAAAGAGATCCATTACTTATAAAAGTCACGATACGTAGTATTAGAATGACCAACCCACATTCCTTTTCAAAATCAAGTAACAACATTCTTTTCCTAAGTTCCGGTTGCCTAGTTTGATTACTCAAGCTTCTCATTTTCAAATGGTTTCATAGTTCCCAAACTTAATCACTGATTCCTTTTAGAACAATTGAGTAATATATGTCTCACGTGAGAGTAGGTTATTCTTGTTTACAACATTCTTATTACAATGACCATGATCTAGAAAATGTAATATCATTTTGTCTCATCTTAGTTTCTATGCGGATGGAGGTTTCTACGGTTTTAATACGATACATCATTATTCAATACATTTTCCTTTATTAACGCTGCGTTGGTCTGTCGATACATTCGATTTCAAATCAAGAAACATTATCCCTTTAAATAAAACCAAGTACTCATTACTCACGAATGAGGTTTCACAAACATTCACATTAAAACAAATAAGTTAAGTCTCTTATCTTATAAGATCAAGTCCCTTAACTTCTAACATCAAGAAACCATTTTCTTTACCTCTCTTAAGACATTATACCTAACTCCCATAAAGCTAGTATAACTCTTTTTAAAACCACAAAGTATTTTCTTACCTACATAAAGTCGTTATAACCAACTTCCCATAAAGCCGTTATAACACTTTATGTTTTAAGAACAATCAAACACATTAACACGTATGCGTCTCATACTACATAGTTCACACATATCATGCTAGAAGAGATAGGAAGAGGTTCACATACCTCGCGACGAGTATCGACAATAAGCAAAGTGCTCCAGTACTACAACGCACTAGCCCTTTCCTCCTCAAGTAGAATACGCTACTCTTAGTACTTCCACCTATAAGGCCACAAACGTCTATTAACTTCTAACCGCGGTTCCATATTCTCTGAGAAAATTGGCAGACCTCCCCCCCGCAACAGCGTAAATCTCCTCCTCTATAGAGGCCGGCTACCAAGCCAACCAGGGGGGGGGGGTTTACACGTCTAACCGGACGTGTACAATTCTACTCAGCAATACTACACAAGTCTACTGCAATACAGTCCTATGTAAATACAGTTCAGTTCTTTTCTTTACTCTTCAGGCTTAAGTCAAAAGACATTGCCAAATACAAAGTTCAGTTCTACATATAGTATACTTCAACTATATATTCCTACAACATGTAATCTCCAATTACAATAAGGGGACAAGAATATTTACCTCGACAAGCCCAAAATTATCCAAGTTATAATGTCGATCCTGAGCAAGGTTTAGCTCCTACTCCGTGCGCTCCAATCCGCTCCAAACAACCCTTAGAAGTTCTAACCAACTTCTACTCAATTACTTCAACCAACCATGAAAATTTCCTTAGGGTTTCGGTTTGAGACTAAAAGGACAAAAAGTAGTATTTCCTGCTCTACGATAGAGTTAACTTTTGCAAAACAACAAGGAAAAGGCTAAGGTTTTTGGGGCATTATAACAATACTTGGAGAAGTATTTCAATACCACAAGGAGGGTATTATCTGAAACAACTAGGCTAGGGGTACCCACGGCTAGCACCACAAAGGGGGGAGGGGGAGGCTCTCGGCCACAAGGCCACTCAAGGGGGGGAGGGGGAAGGCTTAGGACGAGAACACTCAAGAGGGGAGGGAGAGTTTTCAAGGCTTAGACAAGTGAAGAGTGGATGAAGAAGTTCATCTCTAAGGGGGGGTATTTATAGGAAACCAAAAGCCAACCAATGGCCAAGATCAAGCCATGTGCAAGGCAAGTGTATGGCCTTGATCAAGCCAAGTGCACCCTAACCCCTACTCCACAAAGCAAGGCACAAAACATGGCACCATACAAGCCACAAAACAAGGCCAAAACAAGGGGCCAATAGGCCTCCAACCCGTGACCAACCGGCCAACCCACATCGCCCAAATGAGGGTGACAAGTGTCACCCTCCGTTGGTCCAAAACATTTGTTGCTTTCGGAAAAATCATAAAAATACTAAATGACATCCCCGTAATTTTCCAAAGGTAAGGTGTGGAACGGTTGGGTCCAAAAACGACTCCAATCGGCACTTGTGCCCAAAATTCGGTCCTTTGCCTAACTTAAGGCTCAAATTCTCTACGTACGTCCTTACGTACATACCCTGAAAATACGGGGTATAACAATATCCTTCTATTACAGTTCAATTCTCTTTTATGAATCTTATATTCATTTCTATACAACTACAGTATGTAATTTCCAATTACAATAGAAGGATAGGATTATTTACCTCGGTAAGCCCAAAATTATCCAAGTTAAAATGTCGATCCTGAGCAACGTTTAGCTCCTACCCTGGGCGCTCCAACCCGCTCCAAACAACCCTTTAGAAGTTCTACGCAACTTCTTCTTAATACTTCAACCAACTGTGAAGATTTTCCTTAGGGTTTCGTTTAGTGTCTGAAGGGAAGTATAATAGTATTTCTGGGCTTTTAGTATAAGTGTAACCTTGGAATACTACAAGGTATTTGGGCCAAGGTATTTTGGAATAGTAACAATACTTGGAGAGTATTTCTACCAAGAGGGGGGTAGTATTTTACGAGACAACTCAAGGTAGGGGGGGGTGTCTCGGCCAAGGGTCACCAAAGGAGGGGGGGGGGTTTCGGCCAAAGCCTCACCAAGGGCTTGGACGAGAACCTAGCTAAGAGGGGAGGGAGATTTCAAGACTTAGAACAATTTGTAGATGAAGAAGATCTTCAACTAAGGGGGGTGTTTATAGGCCAACCAATGGCCAAGATCAAGACAAGTGGTAGGCAAGTGTAGGGTGAGGATTCATCCATGTGTACCTTATCCATCTACCAAATCAACTATCACAAATATCCTACCTAACCCAAGACTTCAAATCGTCCACTTGCCGCCCCAAATAACGTCCAATATGAGGGTGACACATGTCACCCTCCCGTTGGTCCAAAATATTTCATCTCTCGGAAAAATCCGCAAAAAATATAAATGACATAGCCGGAATTTTCCCTTCGCAAAGTTTGTAAAACGTTTCGTCGGAAAACGATTCTTTTCGGGGGTTGTGCACAAAGTTTTCGGTCCTTGCCTAACTTAAGGCTTCAACTTTTATACGTACGCCCTCACGTACATACTCTGGAAATACAGGGTATAACACTAATAACTGGGTCATCTCCTTGTAACCCATATCCTCTGCTCCTGGCTGTAGGGCTGGAGGCTCAGGTACCGTGGTCTCAGTAGCCACTGCTGCTGCTCTAAACTCTGCTGGGGCTGGCGGCGTCGTGGAACTCGCCGTCTGAAGCATTACCTCAGGTAAAGACTGGGCTTGTGCCCTCGTAACCCTCTGCGTCCTACTAGCAGCTCCCTCAGCTGCCTTGCCCTTCTAGGTTGCGGTTGCCTTGCGTGGAGGCATAACTGGTACATAAGAATATGTCAGAGGGAGTTCAACCTATAACACAACTCTATTGCACGATCTCAGAGTGAGAAGAATAGAAACCAATCCTAAATATCCTGTCGCCTCCTGATTATAGGTGTGGTGCACAACACGCCGATAATCAAAACTCTACTAGATACGGTCTGTAGACACTTTCCGAGGATTTAACTGCTCTGATACCACTTTTGTCATGACCCGACCTCGGGCCATGGCGTGCCTTACCCTGCACCTGGTGATACTACATCGAGAGAAAAACCGTGAAAATAAACTCATAGACATGGAACAATATAAAATAAGAAACAAAGCTAACCAAAACGGTCACCTTTTACGTATATATATATAACAAAACTACGAGCTACATCCTTTACAAACCCAATTTAAAAAGGACTACGCACTTAAGAGTTTGTAATAACTATGACGGACGGGGCCCGCCATACCCTGTATGTACATGAACCTACAATGACAGTGGAATCATACTAAAAGATAAGCCTCGAGAAACGGAGCTTCCCAGCGAACGGTGATCCTATGGCGAGGATCAACAACCGATGTACCTCTACTGCGGCGTGACGCAGCCGAAGGAGGTCGATAACAGTACCAAGTATGTGAAAGAAATCGAAATGAAATCATAACATTTTAAAACCAATCCACAGACATGTATGAAACAAACCAATTAACAGTACATAGTGCCATAGTATATATAAGAACAAATAGGTGTAACCCAACTGGTCATTTCTAGACCGCCAATGATCAGAGTAGGGCCATTTGCCCCTAGTATCATTGTGCGAGTCTAATCCTGGACTACCGTAGTCCGCATAGGTCACGTGGACCCGCATGAGGTATTCCTCGCATCGGGGGTAGCTAACCCGCGACATTTCCTGGACTCCCGCAATCCGCATAGGCCACATAGACCTGCATGAGGTATTCCTCGCATCGGCGCAACACAACCGGAGTGATTCCTGGACTACCGTAGCCCGCATAAGTCACATGGACCCGCATGAGGTATTCCTCGCATCGGGGGTAGCTAACCCGCGGCACGTAACAAGTCAGGGGGTAAGTGATATAATGTAAGCACAACCGGTTTACCGTAAGCAACATAAGCCCAATAAGAAAACCCCCTTAACACGAAATTCTCAAGGCACTAACGCCCGTAACATCATAGCATGTTTACTTATCAAACCAACTTATCACACCTTCAGAAATCACAATAAGGCTTTTATAAACAAGTAAGTAAACCGTTCTTTTTATCTTCCTTAAGTCATTATAACTAACTTCCCATAAAGTTGTCATAACACTTATACTTTTTAATAATTCAAAACAACCATATTTGTTTGGAAAACTAGGAGAACCTATTCTTTTTAAAACCAAGGACCAATTTCCTTCCGAATAATGCTTCATAACTCTTTTTAAAATATTTCAAGGTTTTTATCATTTAGAACTCAAATCAACGACATCAAAGTGAAACCAAATTTATTTAACACACGTACGTCTACCGTACTATATATTTCACAACAATCATGCTCAAGAGGATAGGAAGAATCGCATACCTCCTCGGCTAAATCCACTTGCCAAGTCGAATATGCCGCGCGTAGAGTATCAACCTATAATAATCAAATACGTCTATCAACGTCTAGACTTCTTCATAGAATATTCTAAGTATACAGTTCCTTATTCTACGGAAAATTGGGCAGCACCTCCCCGCATCCACATATATTTCCACCTTTATCAAGGCCCGCTACCAATAGTCAACAACTCAAAGGGGATTACACGCCTAACTGGACGTGTACAATTCTGCCCCACAATATACCAACAGTCTATTTGTTTTTAATCTTCCTTCCACATATCATATACTTAATTATGTACTACTACAATATGTAATCTCCAATTACAATAGAAGGATAAAGATCATTACCTCGATAAGCCCAAAATTATCCAAGATTAATAAGTCGATCCTTAGCAACGAGCTCCTATTCCTTACGCTCCAATCCACTCCAAGCAACCCTTAGAAGTTCCTAACTAACTTCTCTCAATACTTCATCCAAAATATGAAGATTTCCCTAGGGTTTCATTTTGCGACTATTGGAGTAAAGTAGTATTTCCGGGCTCTTTGTATTGGGATAACTTAGAATACTACAAGGGACACTAGGCTAAGGTATTTGGGATTAAACAACAATAATTGAAGAATTTGTCTACACAAAGTGGGGGGGTTGCCGAAAACACTACAAAGGGAGGGAGTATTATTTTTGTCTTGGTATTTCTTTAAGTGATGAAGAAGTCTTGCAAGCTTAAGGGGGTATTTATAGGACAATCAATGGCTAGGATGTGAACAAGTGTGTGGTGTAGATTGGGGACATGTGTGTGTGGGCCCCACAAACCACATGTCCCACACAAACTTGAGACATGTGGCTTGCCACATGTCTCACAAAAACGGCCACAAGACACTTGGCACACCAAGATCGGCCATAGGGCCACATGGGGGTGAAATGTGTCGCCCTCCTACTCGTCCAAAATATTTCATCTTCCAAAAATATCCATAATGTCAAAAATCTCGAAAATAATGTGGCCCCACAAAACCGTAAATTTCTCTCGTGGGCCCCACGTGACCAATTCCGGAAAATAAAATCCATAATTCTTATAAATTCTTAAACTCTTAAATACCAAAGTTGAGAATTCAATTCTCAATAATAAACTTTTTTCCTTCACGAGGTTCGGAATATTTTCCGTTGGAAATTCAAAATCTTCATCCCTTACGTATTTAGGGTTATATATTCGTACGTACGTCCTCACATACGTACTCTGGAACTATGGGGTGTAACACAACCGTCCCTCCATCGAGAGACGCGGTAGCATAGAAATACAACACTTGCACAACAAAGGCCATCACAACAAGCATAGGCAAGTTCAACGTACTTTTAGACTTTTACTAACATGTAAACTGATTCATCAATTTTATCAACTCCAAGTACTTTCATTTTATGCCAACAATTAGGGTTTTAACCCCAAAATACTACATACTTTTCATTCTTTCAAAAAGACCTTTTTTACGTAAAAGCCACACGATACTAATACTCGTAGTATCAAAACACGTTTTCTTTTCAAACCAAATTACTACACCTTCAGAAAATCTTTACAAGGCCTTTAAAATCAAGTACTCTATACTTTTTAAACCAAGTGCTTTACATTTTTAAAACAACATCAAGTATACTTTTAAAACCCAAGTAACTTACTCTTTTCAAAACAACCTATACTTTTAAATCAAGTTACTTCTCCTTTTCCGAAATGAAGTCGTTTATAAGTCAAGTCTCTTATCTTTCAAGATCAAGTCTCTTAACTTTCAAAATCAAGTCTCTCTTTCATCTTCATAAAGTCGTTATAACTAACTTCCCATAAAGCCATTATAACACTTTATGTTTTAAACAAACCAAATTCATTTCACACACGTACGTCTACCGTACTATATAGTTCACAACAATCATGCTCAAGAGTATGGGAAGAATCACATACCTCTTCGTCTTAATCCACTAGCCAAGCCGAGTATGCCGCGCGTAGAATATCCACCTATAACAACCAAACACGTCTATCAACTTCTAGTTCTCTTCGTAGAATATTCTAAGTATAGGGTCTCTTATTCTATGGAAAATCGGGCAGCACTTCCCCTGTTTTTACGTACTTTTCCACCTTTTTCAAGGCCCGATAACAGTAACCAACATGCCACATTTAAGGCGCAACAATTCAACATCTAAAGAAGGGGATCACACGCCTAAACGGAAGTGTTAAACAATCTTCCCCTTAAAACAACAACAACATAAAAACCGAAATGGAACAAGTCCATAGTCCAAAGTAAAGACAGTCCAATGTAAATACAGTCCAATGTAAATACAGTCCAAAGTAAATACAGTCCAAAGTAAATACAGTCCAATGTAAATACAGTCCATTAGTTGGTGTTCTTGGCCAACTTACTACAACCAAACTTATCCAATTTTTCGGTTAGTATGCCGGAATTACTTCTTTAATCCTCCAACTTATATTCCAATCTTCATATAAGTTATAGTTACTTTGTTATTACTGTTGACAGGTAAATAGATACGTTTTTACCATTTTGATGGCTAACATGCCAATTTCCATTTCAACAAGCTTACAAGATCCAAATCTTTCCAAACTTCATTCCACATATCTCACACTCCATAATATACTACCAACATAAATAATATCCAACTTCACAAGGAGGACAAAGTTCATTACCTCAAAAAGCCCAAAAATATCCAAGAACTTAAAGTCGCTCCTTAGCAAGTTTAGCTCCAAATCCTTACGTTCCAATCCGCTACAAGCAACCCTTAGAAACTCCTAACCAACTTCTCTTCAAGATCCAACTCCAAAAAGTGAAGAACACTTAGGGTTCCAAGCTTGTCAAGTTTCGGCCAAGGCAACTTAAATAGGCTAGGGGTGTGAAATCTTGTCTAACTCTTGGTTAACAATCTTCCTAACACCTTAAGGAAGAACACTTAGAAGTTTAAGAATTATTGGACAAATTCTTGGCCAAGAAGGGCCTCATTGCCGAGAGCAATGTCAAGGGAGAAGAGAGTATTTTTCTCAAGTCTTGAAATGGTTAAGTGTGGAAGATTTCATCAACTAAGGGTGCATATATAGGACAACCAAGGGCTAGGATTAAAACATGTGTGTGGTTGAGATTGGGGACAAGTGTGTGTGGGCCCCACAAGCCACTTGTCCACACTAAATATCTTGCAAGACTTGGCCACTTGTCTTGGCCACTTGTCATGAGGATTCCAGCCAACATGGCCCACCTAGGGGTGACACGTGTCGCCCTCCTATTGGTCCAAGATATTTCATCTCCCGGAAACATCCACAATGGCCAAAATCTTGAAAATAATGTGGGCCCCACAAAACCGTAAATTCCTCCCGTGGGCCCCACGTGACCAATTCCGGAAAATAAAATCCATAATTCTCTAATATTCCAAGAAGTCCAAATACCAAATCTGGGAATCCAATTCCCATTTACGAATCTTTTCCTTCACAAAAACCGGAAAATTTTCCGTCGGAAAAATCAAATCTTTCTCCCTTTCCAATCTTAATGTCGTATTCTCGTACGTACGTCCTCACATACATACCCTGGAACTACGGGGTGTAACAAATTAGTTCATCCCACCTATTAGGAATATGACGTATAGATGGATTTCTAACTTTGACCAGCCTCTGAATATTGGAATACACCTGATATATGCATCTTCCCACTATTTTTTATCTCCATGCTTGTAAGCATTTATTCTTTCACACAACTCCTACATAACTAATGCTGGTACAGCTTGAAACACTAGTTTAGCCTTTTATTAACAGGTTAACACCACCATTTCACTATAATTTGTTGTAGTTGTAAGCCTTCAATATTTATACCTACAAAAGAAGAAAAAAAGGACCAAGTCATGTTAGTAGCAAAATATTTACCAATGAGATGTTGGGCTGTCTCCTCCATATGATTTGAACAACACCAACATCTAGATGCTATGTTAATGTGTATCTTCTTCAACACCTTATCAATTGGCACCTTAAATTTCCAACACCTCCACATAAAGAAAGATATTTTGAAAGGCAACTCTTTAATCCATATGAACTTGTATATCCCATTCTCCTGTCCTCCCACTCTTAAGTATTCCCAGGATGACTTAACAGAAAACTGGCCCTGGTTATTTAAAATCATCCAAGGTTCAGCATTCACTCCACAGTCCCTTGGTGGTTTTATTGTATCAACTATATGTTGTACTATGTCACCAGCTAGTACTCCCCATCCTTGACCATTTCTTGCATATTGTGTATTGTATCATCATAAGTGTCACCTACTGAAGCATAATATAGAGCCCCTAATCCTGTCCAATTATCATACCAAAAGAGAGAATTTCCCATCTTTCTTTGCCACCAGATATGACGCTCAATGATATCTCTGGCCTACAATATTTTCTTTCACTTTTTGAGTCCCATATTTCCATTGCATAATTGTTCTCCTTACAATACTTGTTACTCATAAAAACACTCCATAGGGATGGAGTGGTTCTAAAATTCCACCAAATCTTGCAATATAAAGCCATGGATACATCATGCAAAGATCTAAAACCAAGTCTTTTTTTTCTGAACACAAAGATGAATTCAGGCTGACCAGTGTCTGCTCCTTCCTCCCACTGTATTACTCCAGAAAAATGGAGCAAATATTTTATGCATTTGCCTAACCACCCTATCAGGAGGGTTTAAAGAAGATAACAAGCGTATTGGCATTCCCTGCAAATACCTGTATGATCAGTTGAAGTGATGGAAAATCAACAGATGAGAATATAATCACATCATCTACATAAGCTAGATGATTCACCTTAGGGCTCCATTTAGGCAAACCATACCCCTTAAACTGTGGAATTGATGAAACCGATTTAAATTTCTAGTTAGAACTTTGCAACTAGGATAAATAAGGTATGGGATAAATGATCACCCTATTTCACTCCTCTAGATTATTGGAAAAACCCTTGTTGTTGACCATTTATAAGGATAAAGTACCAATTGTTACTGACTATTCTGAAGACTATGTTAACCACCATATGTGAAAAATCCATTTTCGTCATTACCTTTGTTAAGAACAACCATGAAACCTATCATATGCCTTTGCCATGTCCAAATTCATCACAACATTTGTAGTTTTAGTTCTCAGTCTAATATCATAAACTATTTCTTGAGTAAGTAGAATATTTTTCACAATACTTCTTCCATTTACTTTTGCTTGATTCAAATATATCAGATCTTGCAAGATGTCCATCATTCTTTCATGAATGACTCTTGAGAATATCTTATTCACAAAATTACTCAAACTAATTGGTCTCATGTCAGAAAATGTATTGATAATAGCCTTTTTTGACAATAGAACCAAGTTAGTATGAGTTATGAATCTAGGAAGCTCAACACAACGGAAAAATGTAGTCACCATATTTGTAATATCCTCTCCTATGATGTTTCAGCACTTTTGAATGAAAATTTCAATAAAACCATCTGGTCCTCCAACACTTTCCCCATTCAGACTAAAGACAATCCTTCTCACTCCTTCATATGTTGGCATGGTAGTGATCCTAGCATTGATCTTCTGAAATCATACATGGAACATGATTCAAAATTTCAAAATTATTAGGGTCAGTTTCCTTTGCAAATTGATATCTGAATAAATTTATTTCCTCTGATGCTATTCCTTCCTCATCTTCAATCTAGTTCCCCCAGCATCCTGGATCCTCCTTAATTGAAGCCTCTCTCTCCTACCCTGTACATATGCATGAAATAATTTTTTATTTCTATCCCCATCCTCAAACCACTGCATCCCTATCCCTGCCTTTTGTTTCCAAAATTGTTCCTCTAAATTCAAATATTTGTTTCAATTAGCTTGGACTCTGTGTAATCTCTCCTTATTATGTGGTGTAGGTTGTAATTCAAGTTGTACCTCATGCACTTTTATCACATATTCTAGTGCTTCAATTTCTTGAAAAATATTTCCAAAAGTATTCTTACTTCATAGGACCAAAGTAGTCTTCACTTTTTTCAATTTGTGATGAAAAAAATGAAGGGATTAGCGATAAAATCAACTTCCCAATTTGTCTTCACAACATCCAAAAAAGGAAACCCTAGAATTTACCCCCATATTAAATAGGTTTCTACACTCAAATTAAGCTCAACAACATGATTACATAACATATTACATCACTAGTTCACAATAATTCAAGTAATCTAACCCATAAACACCCCTTAAATCAATAATATAACTCTCTTAATCTCAAAGAACTTGTAACTCATCTTCTTCAACTTATACACATGTTATATAACCATTAAAGGACTTAAAAATAAATAATCAAATCACAAAGTAAAGAATTTCTTACCCCAAAGATGAAATTGCTCCTAGCTTTTCAAAATGCTTTTTGGCGGCTCTAGGTTTGAGACTTTCTATTTTGGGAAATTGAATTCTCATCTAGCGAATTAAATAGGACACCTGAACAGTGATTTTACCGCAGTGGAATCGACCTCGCTGGTGCGGATCCGCTCCTGTGAAAATCACCCTCGCTGAGGCGGTGTCACTTGACATCTCTCCTCAGTGCCAAAGCGTACCCGACTCCACAGAGGCGCACCCGCCCTTGTGGAATTGCCATTCGCCAAGCCGGAAACTTCACCGATATCAAAACCCCATTTTACGAGCAACCTCCCGCTGAGGCAGACACGCAGAAGCAGAAAGGGATGTTTCCAAGGTGGACACCAAACACCAGAAAATCATAAATCAAGCCAAACTCCTATCAACCACCTAAAACACTCTCGAGACCTCCTGGACACAAACGTCTAAGGTAAACAGTGCTACGAACTCACTTGTACTCTCGGATTTTATATTTAACCGAGCTAAGATATATTTTTCTAAAGAATCATCTAAAATAACTAAAAATCCAAATATTACAAGTAAGGCCACAAATACATGTGATTGCCGCGTGAAGCGAACCAATGACTCGGATAAGTCATAAATGACCCTCTAGAGCTACCGTATATGACGGAACCCGAAAATGAACCAATCTACTCGTAAATCAACCTTGAGTCAAACTATCAAACTCTAAGGTTCTAGTGTTGGATTTTTATCAAAAACTCATATAAATGGACCTCGGGATCCATGCCACCCATCCCCACGCTTCACTAACTTCACATAGAGATCACATGAAGGATAAGATAGGAAAATAATGGACTTAAGCTTTAACTACCAAATGAGTCATTACATCAGATACCAATTAAAACAACGTTCGTCCTTGAACGGAGAGAAAAGAACAATGAAATGTACGGAGGTAGTAAGAAAGTCAGGATATTTGCTCCGCATGTCGGACTATGTATCCTAAGTCGCCTTCTCAATAGGGTGATGCTTCCACTAGACCTTCACAAAAGCTATCGACTTAGACCTCAATGTCCTCACTTGCCTGTCCAAAATAGCCACAAACTCCTCCTCAAACTCCAAATTCTGATCTAGCAATGCGGAGGCCCACTGAATGATATAAGCACCGTCGTCATGATACTTCTCCAGCATAGACACATGGAAAACCGGACAGACTCTTAAAAGACCTGGTGACAGAGCCAACTCATGTGCCACATTCCCAACTCTCTAAAGAACCTCAAAAGGTCTGATATACCTCATACTCAACTTCCCTCTCTTACCAAACCTTATCACACCCTTCATAGGCAAGAACTTCCCTCTCTTACTAAATCTTATCACACCCTTCATAGGCAAGACCTTCAGGATAACCTTATCACCAACCATAAACTCTACGTCTCGGACCTTCCGGTCCGCATATTTCTTCTGTCTGCTCTGTACTTCCAGGAGCTTATCATGAATCACCTTCACCCTCTCTAAGGAATCATTCATCAAATCAGTACCCCAAGGATGAACTTCAAACGTATCAAGCCAACTAATGGGAGATCACAATCTTCTACCATATAGAGCCTCAAACAGTGCCATGTTGATACTGGAATGACAGTTGTTATTATACGCAAAATCTATCAAGGGTAGAACTTATCCCAATGACCACCAAAATTAATCACGGAAGCTCGTAACATGTCCTCTAATACCTAAATAGTCCGCTCGGATTGACCATAAGTCTGATGGTGAAATAATGTATTGAGATCCAAGCGAGGACCTAACTCTCTTGACAAAGTCCGACAGAAGTGTGAAGTAAACTACGCACCCCGATCTGAGATGATAGAAATAGGAACCCCATAAAGACGCACAATCTCTCGAATGTAGATCTTAGTCAACTTCTCGATATTATATGTCGTCTGTACTAGAATGAAATGCACGGTCTTGGTCAATTTATCAACAATGACCCAAATACAATCGAACTTGCCTAAAGTCTAGTGCAACCCAATAACAAAATCTATGGAAATCTACTCCCACTTCCACATAAGAATGGGCATCCTCTACGACACACCATCGGGTCGTTGGTGCTCATACATGACTTGTTGACAGTTCTGACATCGAGACATAAAATCAACATTATGTCTCTTCATCCCCCCACCAATAATGTTGTCTCAAGTAACGGTACATCTTAGTAGCACCTGGATGAATCGAATAGCTAGAGCTATAAGCCTCATCCATAATCAATCAAGTCAAATCACCAACTCTAGGAACACATACTCTACCTTTGATCTTCAACACCCCTTCACCATAAATCATGGCCTCCTTGGCCTCACCACTCATCACCTTATCTCGAATTTTGCACAACTTCACATCATCATACTGGTGATTCTGAATTTGATCCAAAAGAGACGACCTCACCTCCACACAAGCTAAAATCCTACCTGGATTTGAAATATCAAACCTAAAAAAAATAGCCGGCTAGAGACTGGACCTCCAATGACAAAGGACACTAAAAAAATGATCAAGTGAGCTAAACTCTCCATACTAACTGCCTTTCGCTCAAGGCATCAACCACCACATAGGCCTTGCCTAGATAGTACAAAATGGTCATGTCAATCTTTCAACAACTCCATCCATCGACGCTACCTAGAATTCCAGTCCCTCTAATGAAACACGTGTTGAAGACTTTGGTCATCGATATACACCTCTCAATGGACACGATAAAGATAATGCCTCTAAATCTTCAAAGCAAACACAATAGCATCCCAACTCTAAATCATGAACATGGTAATTCTTCTTGTGCACCTTCAACTGCCTCGATGTATAAGTATTAACCTTGCCCTCCTGCATCAACACATATCCTAACCCGATCCTCGAAGCATCACAATATACGGTAAAGTCATTCCCCTCCACCAGAAGGGACAAAATCGGGGTTGTGGTCAAAAGAGACTTGAGCTTTTGAAAGCTCTCCTCACACTCATCGTACCACTAGAATGGAACCATCTTCTGAGTCAAATGCATCAGATGAGAAGAAATAGAAGAGAATCCCTTGACGAACCGGCGATAGTAGCTAGCAAGTCGGTCTAGGCCTCCCTGACTGCCTATATCTTCTTAGGATTAACCATAATACCCTCATTGGACACCATGTGTCCTAAGAATGCCATAAAGTCCAACCAAAACTCATACTTCGAGAACTTAGCATACAACTTCTTTTCCTTCAATAAACTAAAAACCACTCTCAGATGTTGCTCATGGTCCTCCCTATTCTTCGAATAAATCAAAATGTCATCAATGAATACAATCATAAAGGAATCCAAATATGGATTAAATATCCCATTCATCAAATCCATGAATAATGCATGGGTTAATAAGCCCAAATGATATCACCAAAAACTCATAATGGCCATATCGTCCGAAAAGCCATCTTAGATATATCATCAGCTTGGATATTTAACTGGTGATACCCGGACCTCAAGTTAATCTTCAAAAACTTCAAAGTATCATGAAGTTGGTCTAACAGGTCATCAATACAAGGAATCAGATACTTGGTTCTGATGGTGATCTTGTTCAACTGCCTATAATCAATGCACATATGCACGGTGCCATCATTCTTTATAAATAAGACAAAAGGACCCCACAGAGATACACTCGATCGAATGAAGCACTTACTCAACAAGTACTTAAGCTGCCCCTTCAACTCTAAAAGCTATGTCGATGACATACGATACGGAGGGATGGAAATAGGTCGAGTACCCGACTCGAGATCAATGCAGAAATCAATATCCCTCTTTGGCGGCATACCCGATAAATCTGAAAGAAAGACCTCAGCAAACTCGCTAACTACTGGAATGAATTCAAGGGAAGGAGGCTTCACAGTATATCTCGAATATAAGAAAGATATGCCAAACAACCCTTGTCTACCAACTTTTTCAAGCGGATGAAAGAAATGATCTTCTTAGGAGTAGGGATGGGAGCGTCTCTCCACTCTACCCTTAGAAGACCAAGCATATCTAACGTAACTGTTTTGGCATGACAGTCTAGAATCGTATGATATAGTGATAGCCAATCCATACCCAGAATAATACTGAAATAAACCATGTCTAAAATGACTAAATCTACCCAGGAATCGTACCTCATAAAAGTAACCACACATGCGATAAATTATATCTACAATAAAAAAATCACTAACTAGTGTGGAAACACGAATAGGGACGTCAATAATATCACACCACATATCTAATTTGGTAGAAAAGTAAGAAAACACATATGAGAAAGTAGAACCTGGATCAAATAGCACAGTAGCATATCAATGATCGATTGAGATGATACATGTGGTAACTGCGTTTGATGTCTCAATATCAACCCTACCAGGAAATGCATAGCAGTGAGTGCATCCTACCTCGAACTGAGTACTTTGCTGGCCACCTTATCATGAACGAGCTTCATCTCTCCCTGCCTGATGGACACCATAGCCCAAATGAGATCATCTCTCGCTAGTATAACTACCACCCTTGGGTGGCTATACTGGAGTCCTGGGTGTACGGGACGCGCTCGATGTAAGTCTGGGGCATTCTCTTTTAAAATGCCCGATTTCACCACACTCAAAACAAGTCCTAGCCACTGTGGGCTGATGAATAGAGATAGATGAACCCAAACCACTACAGTCAGAATACCGAGATTGAGAATCCCTAAATTACTGGCCCTCACTATAACCACTCTACCCCACAGAGAAACTATCAATAATTTGTAGAGTTGTCTGAACCGGTCGACTAGGCTGCGATTGCTGATATCTACCCTGATACCCATAACCATAGGAAATAAAATCGTTGAATTGTTCATGCTGCCTCGCCTTATTATCAGGCTCATATCTGGGCATACCGCCACTCACAAACTGCACCATCTTCATATGCTCAAATACCGTCTCAAATGAAACCCAGAGGCCACCAACTATAATGTGGCCAACTGAAGTGGAATACGTAAGCCTCTAACAAAACATCTCACTTGCTTAGCCTCCATAGGTAGCAGCGGTGTTGCATAGTATGTTAAGGCATGGAAGGGAGTCTCATACTATACAACCTTAGAACCTCTCTGCTCAATCTTCTTAAAATCATCATGTTTGCGCAATTGCAAGCCCCAAGGCACATACTTCTCTAAGAAGACTCGATAGAACCTAACCTAAGTTAATAGAGGCAACCCCACGGGTAAGAAATCAACATACTCTCTCTATTACTGTTTTGCATCTCCCAAAAGCTGAAAGGCCACAAAACTAACTCAGTGCGACTCCACAATATCTAAAGTATGCAACCTCTCATGGTTGCTCATGATGAACTCATATGCTTCCTCCTCGGGCTAATCATAAAACACCGAAGAATTCATGTTCAAAAAGTGCTCCCGAATCTTCCGCTCATCGTAGGTCATAGTTGTCCCACCAATAGGCCAGGGACCAAACTATGGAGCATGAACCTTATCAATATGGGGAACTGAAATCGCCACTTGCTGAATCCCGGAAGTATGAAATTCAGGGGTCTAAGTCTACCCCCTCCCACACGAGTCTGAGAACCACCCAAAGTAGTAGAATGTATGCATGTCTGAGAAAATACATCGAGAACACTTATTAAGCTGACTAGTATGTCCTAGCAAACCGAAGTAGTAATGAATCCAGGTTGATCCTAGGTCGACGCCATCTTCTCCTCAAGTAACTCATCTTGAGGCTCAATATATGGTTTGGTGGACTCTGATCTAGCATGAGCTTGACTAGATCTTTGTGCTCCGCCCTGAGCTGGTACCTCTTTTTTGGCTCTACCTCGGCCCGAAGCACACCCCCTACTCCAATTGCACACAGTAGGTGTCGGTGCCTCCTCTCTTGCTACGTCGACATAAGTCATCACCATCTAAGAGAGAATAAAAACAAAGGTCAGATACCAATTCGATTCAGCTTAGCACGAAAGAAATGAAGAATGTGAAATTTACTAAATGTCTCAGCCTACCAAAGAAATTACAAACATCTCTGCACCAATCCATGAGACTTTACTAGAAATTGCTTTTGTATTTAAGATTGTTCAACCTAAAGCTCTGATACCAACTTTTTCACGACTCATTTTCTAGGAATTGTGGTCTCACCTACATATTCCACTAGTAGGCGAACCACTCCAGATCATTCATATGATATGACATAAATAAAAATAGAAGATAATATAATATTATATAACTTTGTCAAATGATATAAAATGTGGAATGAAATCTAAACGTCAAGGAAACATCCCCCAAAGATCTAGTCTGTGAATACAAGAGAACTAATCGACTAATACAAGTTTGAATAGGGCAACAAGTGCCAAAACTAAATACATAATCTGAAAATGTATGTCATGTCTCTCAAGTGCAATAAATGATTTAAATAGAGATGGAATACTCAAGGGTATGCTGAAGGCAACATCCTCACACTGAATGCTAGAGATCACTGCTCGAACTCAACCTTAAGCTCTTGAATTGGTGGTAAGATTTGTATCTACATCAAGGAAGGATGCAACAAGTGTAACATGAGCACACAATGTACCCCGTAGACATCATAGGCCGACAATGACTGAAAATACACAAGAAAATATCAATATCAAGTTATCATATACTAACAATTCAATAATCCAGGTATTGTCACATTATCCAGAGAAGAGTTGACAAAGTTCACATATCACCTTATTCAAGTAAGATTTCATAATCACTTAAGTCATCCAGTGCCAGATAAGTTCCACAACAGAATTTCAAATAATATGAGCAAGTACAATCCTTTCATATCTGAAATCCAACCAAGTCATCAATAAACAAATCAAGTATCAAATACATCCAAGATAATCAATGATGTAATATATGTATGATATGAATGCAATGCATATGATGTCACGACCCGACCCCGGGCCCGCGACTGGTGCCCTACCTGGGCACCCCTTTCGGTATACATCAGAGAATAGCAGCGGAACATACACAACTGATAAAAATGCTTAACATAAAATAACAACAGGCTGGCCGATAAGGCCACCTTCCGTAAGCTATACAAATAAAACAGTATGTTTTTCTTTTCATTACAACCCAATCCACAATGTGACTACAGACTTCTAAGAACAACAATCATGTGGGACGGGGCCGCCATACCACGAATGTACAACAACCGACCATACCGAGGATAAGCCTCGGAGTAATGGAGCTTCTCAACGGTGAATCGGTGATCCTAAAAGTGAGGATCAGCTACATACTCTACTGCGGCATGAACGCGGCCCCGAAGGAGTCGGTACAACATGTACCAAATATGTGGCCCGAAATCGTAATGAAATCATAAGTCTATAATAAAGCGGAGCGGTATGATAACTCGATTAACGATGCAGGTGCCTTACTAACAATGAGAGTAGATAGGAGTATGACTACAACATAAAATAAGAAGCTCACGATCAAGCAGGACCACCCGCCCGCAGTATCATTAAGCAATCCTACTCCTGGGACTATTTCACCCGCATAGGTCGTGCGGACCCGCATGAGGTATTCCTCGTATGGGACTATTTCACCGCGTAAGCCCCACGGACTCGCGTGAGGTATTCCTCGCATGAGACTATTTCACCCGCATAAGCCCTTACGGACTCGCATGAGGTATTCCTCGCATAGGCTGTATCCGCCCGCATGGGACTATTTCACCCGCATAAGCCCTTACGGACTCGCATGAGGTATTCCTCGCATCGTGGATAGCAAATCCACGGAATATGCAAATGCCACAAACCCGGGGAATGACCCCGCAATGAATAATATACCACTAGCACAAACCGGCTATCATACATAACATAAGCACTACCGGCTTATCATACAATATATAAGCAAGTTAAGAAATCCCCTAACTTCTTATTATCCTTGTTCATATACACTCTCATTTTAGTTTACTTAAGGCACTAACATGTCTTTTATAAAAATCCGGGAATTTAACCCAAAGTACTACATACTTCTACTCTTTTAAAAATGACTCTTTTTCATATAAAACTTCCAAGATACTATTAACCGTAGTATCACGCCAACATTACTTTTCAAGACAAGTCACAATACCTTTTAGAATTAAAGTTAGGCTTCTAAATCAAGTGACTTCTTTCTTTTAAAAACCTTAAGCAATTGATGTCTTTAAATCAATTTGCCTTTCTTGTATCAAGTCATTTATCATGCTTATTTTACTTAGAGTAACCCACTCTTTTTAACTTTCCATAAAGCTATTATAACCAACTTCCCATAAATCTGTTATACTAGCTTTATACTTTAGAAACTTACATTCTTCTTTTTAACCGAGAGACTAAAATTTTTCAACAAAACAAGTATCAAAATACTTTCAACATACTTAAAGTCTCTTAACTTTTGAAAACCAAGATATCCTTAATAACTAAACAAGTGAGTTAATTCCCTAACTCAACCAACTTGGACATTCTTAAAAATAAGCCAAGGATATCAAATGGACTAGATTGTCAAAATCTTGTACGTCTACCGTACTATACGTTTACAACTTATTCATGCTCAAGAGATAAGAAAGTTCCACATACCTCTTCGGTTTAATCCACTTGCTAAGTCCAATACGCCGTACGTAGTATGTCAACCTATAATGACCATAGTACGTCTATTAACTTCTAGTTTCAAACGTAGAATATTCCAAGTGCAAAGTCACTAAATTCTACGGAAAATCGGACAGCACTTCCTTTGTTTCTACATACTTTGCCACCTTTTTCAAGGCCGAATTCAATAACCAAACACGCCACATTTAAGGCTCAATCAATGCAGTTATCAATAGGGGATTACACGTCTACAAGACGTGTAAAATTCCGCCCCACAATTTATAACAAATTATCCCAACATATAATGTCCATTCGGCAATTAGGGACAACAATACAATGTCTCTTCCAACTCTTTTTCAATCCAAGTGGTTTAGTATAACATGATATCAAGACTCAATCGATTACAACTACTACAATCCTCAAGTAGGTAAACATGCGACGATTCTAATTAACGACCAAAATTGTATTTCAATTTCAAAAGGCTAAACATGTCATTTCGGTTTTGAGCTCCTAAAATTCCATAACACTTATCAAACTTCATAACACATATCACATGATCATTTCTAACTTATAATAACATGAAATCTTCAATTACAAAAGTAAAACGAAGATTATACCTCATTTAGCCCAAATATGATCCAAGATTTGCAAGTCGATCCTTAGCAACTTTAGCGCCTCTTTTCGACGTTCCAATCCACTCCAAGAAACCCTTAGAAGCTTATGAATAACTCATCTTCAAGTTCCAACTTCAAAGTTGAATAACTTCTTAGGTTTTCGCCTTGCGACTAATACGAAAACACTATTTTTCCGGGATTTTTCTATTGAGATACACTTACAATACCATTAGGTACCTTGGTTTAAAGTGGGGAGATTATTGGACAAAAATTGAAAATTTTTGTCTTGCAAAGGAGGGCAAACCCGAGAGCTCCTCTCAAGAACACAAAATTTTCTCTAAATTTTTCTAAGTGTAGAAGTCATCTTCTACTAGTAGGATGAATATATAACCAAAAGGAGGGTTAATATTAGAACACTTGTGTGGTTTGGATGCATTTCACAAGGATCAAGCCAAGTGGCATTTGACTTAGTCAACAATGTCAAGCTATTTGTCTTGCAAGACTTGGTCATTTAAATTATGGTCAAATGACCATCCTAACCATGTATTTTTCGTCCAAGACCAAGTAAGGGGGGTGACACGTGTCGCCCTCCCGTTCGTCGCAATATTTCGTTTTCCGACATTTCCATAATTCCGATAAATTTTTTTTTACTCGTCTCAAATCTTTAACATTTTTGTGTTCTTACGTACGTTCTTATAAACATATCCTGAAATTCCGGGGTGTAACATATGACATGTACCTTTATCATCCATGTATATAGTACGTCAAGTTTTTATTTTGATATACATTCATGGGGACCCTTGAAGTCCATATACCCCTCCGGTATGCCCCATCAGAGCCCAACTCTTGGTTGGAATAATATATGTTGAAGACATGAAATCCCGATCCCCGCATATCATCATCATCATCTCAATGTTTCCATAATCTCAACAGTATTCTTAACTTTCTCGATCCTTTGGACCCACATCATATATCATTCTACTCCAATATCAATATCATCAGAACCGTGAGTGTATGAATGCAAATGACAATGCCAGACAAGAATCATAATGTCATGAGATGCAACAACTATAAAGATGAATATCACATGTTTTTAGAATAAATTAACATATAATCTAAGTACAATAAGAATATCAAATCAAAGCATATGTGATGAATAAACACAATGATAGCAAGTAAGGATACAAGCCAACATAATGGTGACAAACCCAATCAATCAGAAGTCAAAATCAGCTTAAGGTTAATTCCCTAAATCACCCATAATCACAGTTCAACACGGGTACCCTCTCAACCGTTGATCACAACCCTTTGAGTGGGACCCCCAAACATGCCAATACCTCTCAAGATTTATCACTAATTATGCACTTTTATCGAAGTCTCGAAAAACTAAACCGTAGCCTACCTCTGGGCCAAACAGGAGCGCCAACAATCAAGCCTCAGTGATATACTTTCTCTTTCTCTGTGCCCCGTGATAATCGAAGTCTATTCACTTATATACTGATCGTTAATATAAGGCTTACACAACAAACAATAACATAACCATAACAAGCAAGACTACAAATACTAACCCCGGGCTAACATGTCCAAGAATCAAACTTTATTACCCAAAACCCATCAATATATACTGGATAATCATATCCTTAAGTTAATTAGAAAACTATAGTCATTTGGACCTTCAATTGAACAATATACAAAAAGCCTTAATTTGGAAACTCTAGAATTTACCCCCACATTAAATAGGTGTCTACACTCAAATTAAGCTCTACAACATGATTAAATAACATATTCGATCATTAGTTCACAATAATTCAAGTTATCTAACTATTACACCTCATAGTTTTGTATGTAGAGATTCGTCGTATGTTAGTCCTCCTAGTCTTGGACCTCAGGAATAGCTTCGAGGTTATACGATATTAGACATGTCTATTGTTACGTCTCATACTTCCATTTAACATGACTAAGTTGAGGTTGAAGAATGCTCTAAAATGTGGGAAATAAGATTTGGGCAAATAAAAAATGAATGAGTTGTTTGCTCACCCGATGTGCTTGTTTCTCCAACTTAGCTTCAGTCCTACTTGCTTGAGCTACTTGATACGTATATTAACTACGAAGGAAGGATGCGACACATGTTAAATTCAACGGACCAACGAGTGACACCTATTTAATTAAGCAAGTAGGTGTATCACCTACTTGCTTTAAAGGAAAGGCCAAAATTTAATCACAAAAAGGGACAGATTGAGGGCAACCAAAGAGCCCCTTATATGAGATGATTCTATCATATTTTTCATCATAATATCCAGATCAAAACGAGAGAAAAACCCCTGCAACTCATCTCCCAAAAGTTCCATCAAATCCTAAGTGATTTCAAAGATTACAAGTGATTCTAGTGCCGAAGAAACCCGGATTGCTTGCTAGTTTCTATTTCTCTTTATTGTAGCTGCCTTGGAGGTTGTTTTCAGGTGAAGAGGAATGAAAATGGCTTTCATAACAAGGTATGGGTACTTCAAGTTCATAGTAATGTCCATTTTGGCTCACAAACGTGCCAGCAACATTTATGGATCTAATGAACAACGTGTTTCGCCTATTTCTGGATGTATTTTTGATGATTTATAAATGATATTCTGATTTATTCTCACTTGGAGGTAGATCATGCAGATCACTTACGGGTAGTACTACAGACGCTCCAGGATCATAAGTTGTATGCTAGCTCTCCAAGTGTGAGTTTTGGTTGAATTCAGTGGCTTTCCTTGGTCATATAGTGTCAAATGAAGGTATAAGAGTTAACACTCAAAAGGTATATGTGATGATGAATTGGCCGAGGCTCACGACTCCATCAGAGGTTCGTAGCTTTTTAGGCTTAGCCAGCTATTATAGGAGGTTTTTAGCAGGATTTTCTCTCATATCATCACCATTGACAAGGTTGACACAAAAGGCTATAAAGTTTCAGTGGTTCGATGCATGTGAGCAGAGTTCCAAGAGTTAAAGGATAGACTAACCTCGACGCCAGTTCTTACTCTCCTAGAGGGTCTAGAAGGCTATGTTGTGTATTATGATGCCTCGGGAATGAGTTTAGGATGAGTGCTAATACAACATGCTAAGGTGATTTCCTATGCTTCAAGGAAATTGAGGAAACATGAGAAGAACTATCTAACACACGATTTGGGGTTAGCCCCGGAGACATGAACTGAAAATTTGGTGGCACTACTTGTATGTTTTTCATGTAGACATTTTCACGAATCATAAGAGTATATAGTAAATATTTAAGTAGAAATGGTTAAACTTGAGACAAAGAAGGTGGCTTGAATTGTTGAAGGATTATGATGTGGACATCTTATACCATCCTGGTAAAGTTAATGTTGTAGCAGACGCTCTTAGTCCCAAGTCTATGGTCAGCTCGATGCTGGTGCGGGCCGAGAGGAAAGAGCTGATAAGAGAGCTCTGTCAGTTAGCTAGGTTAGGAGTCAGATTAGGGGCTTCAAAAGATGGTGGCTTTGTGATTCGGGATACATTAGAGTCGTCCCTCATATAGGAAGTTACAAAACATCTGTGGGAAGAACCCATTTTAGGAAATATCATATAGAGTATTCAACAAAAGAAGACCACAACCTTTGAGATTGACATAAATGGGGTTCTCAAGCATCAGGGTCATTAGCCCCGGAGACATGCACAGAAAATTTGGTGGCACTACTTGTATGTTGTTCATGTTAGACATTTTCACGAATTATAAGAGTATGCAATAAATATTTAAGTAGAAATGGCTAAATTTGAGACAAAGAAGGTGGCTTGAATTGTTGAAGGATTATGATGTGGACATCTTATACCATCCTGGTAAAGTTAATGTTGTAGCAGACACTCTTAGTCCCAAGTCTACGGTCAGCTCGATGCTGGTGCGGGCCGAGAGGAAAGAGCTGATAAGAGAGCTCTGTCAGTTAGCTAGGTTAGGAGTCAGATTAGGGGCTTCAAAAGATGGTGGCTTTGTGATTCGGGATACATGTTAGGCATATTTTATATACACTTTTGAGTCATTTTTAGTTAGTATTTTTCTCATTTTCTTTGTGTTTAGTAAAGTATTAGGGTCGTTTTTCTTTCTTTTGAGTCACAGCGGTCCTAAATGGAGAAATGACAAAAAGAAGATTAGATGAGCTTAATTGAGGTGTAATTGCACAAGAAAAGGCCAATAAATAAAGTCTAAGAAGTCCCGAGAAGTATAGAAGAAATCAGACGAAGTCCGGACAAGAAAATGACACAGAAACAGAAAACTGGCCAAAGAACGTCACAGGCGCCGCGACGCTAATTGTCCTGCGGAGTCTGATTTTGTCGCAGTATTTTCGGCGTCGTGGCGCCATCCAGCAGGGTCGCGGCGCCGATGCGGGATTTCTGATTTTCTGGGCCGATTTTCGAAGGTCAAAAGGGTCCGAAACACAAAAATTTTCAACTATATAATCCTAAAACCCTGACCTAAAGGGGGCAGCTTGGAGCATCTTGTACATATTCCATCTCATAACATACAACATATCACAACCTTGGAGGCTACAATTGGAGACATTAGTTCTAAGTATTTTTCTTTCTTTTCTTTATTTTTCAGTTCATGTTTGGATTTGTATTAGTTCATATCATGTCTATGGATAGGAGCTAAACATTTTATTTAGGGTTTTCCTATTGAATCGCTTGAAACTTTTATTCATGAATTAATGCATTAGTTTGGTTTCTTCTTCACTTGATTAAGATTTATTCAATATTGGTATGAATGTTTGATAGTTAACTGATCACTAATTATCATAATTTATATGATTTCGAATCAAGAACCGAGAGGAGAGATTTGGATATGCTGTAATTGAATAGACATAGGTTTAAATCACGGACGAAAGTACCCCGATACTTGTGTAGCATTATAGGTTATTGTTCGTAATCCTCCTATGTGGTAAAATCTATCATAGAAATATAGAAGGTTTCTGCACTGGGGTTGAGTGATTATATATCCTAACCAAAATATAAGACAGTCTAGTTAACCAGTTATCTTAACGTAGAAGAAGAAGTCATTCTTGTTGCATTAAGGATTGAAAAGAGTGGATAGTCAAGGATATTGGAAGCCCTATTTCCATCATAACTGATTAAACCAAAGTAATTTAGTTTAATTCTTGCAATTACTCTAGTAGTGTTAGATAAAAACCCAAATCAATCATCGTTTGTCAAATAGATAACCTAGAATAGATGTTCGGTAATTAGAAACCAGTCTCTGTGGATGATATTCGGTCTTACCAGACTATATTACTTGTAACGATACGTACACTTGCGTGAGCAATTGGAAATCGGCCTAACAATACATTAGAGTCGTCCCTCATATATGAAGTTACAAAACATCTGTGGGAAGACCCAATTTTAGGAAAAATCATATAGAGTATTCAACAAAAGAAGACCACAACCTTTGAGATTGACATAAATGGGGTTCTCAAGCATCAGGGTCGTTTGTGTGTTCCAAATGTAGTGGGATTAAGAAACAAGATTATGACGGAGGTCCATTGCTCACGGTATTCCATTCACCCTGGATCTATTAAGATGTATCATGATCTCAAAGGTATGTATTGGTGAAACTACATGAAGAGGAACATTGCAGAGTTTGTAGCTTAGTGTCTTAATTGTCAGTAAGTAAAAGTAGAGCACCAAAAGCTTGGCGGCTTAACTTATAACATTGAGATCCCGATGTGAAAATGAGAAATGATTAATATGGATTTCATTATAGGTTTACCTCGCTCTTATCATTACTTTGATTTTATTTGGGTGATTGTTGATAGAATGACCAAATCAGCTCATTTTCTTGCGGTCAAAACTACCTACACAGCCGAGGACTATGAGAAGTTAAACATTAAGGAGATTATTCGCCTTCATGGTGTGCCTATTTCTATTATATCATACCGAGGTGTGCAATTCACAGCTAATTTCTGGAGATCATTTCAAAAAGGTTTGGACACTCAAGTTAATCTTAGAATAACTTTCCACCCTTAGACAGACGGGCAGGCCGATTGTACAATTCAAACACTCGAAAACATGCTAGGAGCTTGTGTATTAGACTTCAAGGGAAGTTGGGATGATCATCTACCCCTTATTAAACTTGTGTACAATAACAGTTATCATGTTATTATTAAAATGGCTCCATACGAGGTTTTGTATGGATGAAAATGTAAATCTCCTCTTGGATGGTTTGAAGTAGTCGAATCATAATTATTTGGACCTGACCTAGTGCACCAAGTCATAGAGAAGGCGAAGCTTATCCAAGAACGGATGTTAACCGCTCAGAGTCGTGAGAAGTTGTATTCAAATGTGCGACGACGAGATTTAGAGTTTCAAGTGAATGATTGGGTCTTCGTGAAGATTTCTCCTATAAAGGGTGTAATGAGATTTGGGAAAAAGGGAAATCTCAGCCCAAGGTAATTGGGCCATATCACATAATTTGATGAATAGGCCAAGTGGCTTACGAATTGGACATGCCTCTCGAGTTAGAGTTCGTTCATCCGATCTTTCATGTTTTTATGTTGAGAGCTTGTGTTGGGGATCCTTCCCAGATTGTACCAATTGATGATGTGAAGGTTATAGATGACTTATCATATGAAGAGGTTCCTATTTCTATATTAGATAGACAAGTCCACAGGCTAAGGACTAAGGAAGTAGCCTCTGAGAAGGTTTTATGGCAAAATAAGAATGTAGAAGATATGACATAGGTGGCGGAAGAGGAGATGAAGTATAAGTATCCTCACTTTTTTCAGAGTAAAGTCGATGTTCCGAGTGAAGCATAACATGGCGAAGAGCTAACGTATGGATACATGAGGTGAGTTCCCACTTCAGATAGTTATGTTTGATGTTTGACGGCCACATGATCTGGTGATATGTATTTGTTGTTGTATGTCGTATGAGGCAAGTTTGGATATCTTCTACTTGTTGACAGAGTTCGGATAATCCCATTTATAGGCGAAATTTGATCAAAACAATTTGGAAACCCTTGAGGATTAATTGGCCCCGTATGTATAATTCTCATTCGAGGATGAATGTTTCTATGGGAAAAGGATGTTACACCTCTTAGTTTTGTATGTTGAGATTCGTCGTATGTTATTCCTCATATTCTTGGATGTCATGAATATCTTTGAGGTTATACGATATTAGACATGCCTATTGTTACATCCCGTACTTCCATTCAACATATACATGACTAAGTTGAGGTTGACGAATGCTCTAAAATGTGGGAAATAAGATTTGGGAAAATAAAAAAAAATGAATGAGTTGTTTGCTTACCCGACGTGCCTGCTTCACCAACTTAGCTTCAGTCCTACTTGCTTGAGCTACTTGATACGTATCTTAACTACAAATTAAGGATGAGACACGTGTTAAATTCAACGGACCAGCAAGTGACACCTATTTAATTAAGCAAGTAGGTGCATCACCTACTTTCACCTATTTAATTAAGCAAGTAGGTGCATCACCTACTTTCTTTAAAGGAAAGGCCAAAATTTAATCCCCAAAAAGAGCAGATTGAGAGCAGCCAAGGAGCCCTTTATATGAGCTGATTCTCTCATATTTTCATCATAATTTCCAGAGAAAAATTAGAGAAAAACCCCTGAAACTCCTCTCCCAAAAGTTCGATCAAACCGTAAGTGATTTCAAAGGTTACAAGATTCTAGTTCCAAAGAAATTCGGATTGCTTGCTAGTTTCTATTTCTATTTCTTATAGCTGCGTTGGAGGTTATTTTCAGGTAAAGAGGACATAGGTTTCGTGGGTTCTACTCAGTATAAGGTAATTTTATGCTTCTCTGTCCCTTAACTAAGCTTCTAAAAGTTGTAGATCGATTGGAAAGATTAGAACTTGTGAGTTTCGAAGAAGTAGTATGTTGTTTGTTTTTGCGCCACTGCTACCTGGTTGTGAACTTATTTTTAAGTTGAATTTATTGTTAGTTTACATGTGAAGAGGCTCAATGATGTACTATTGGTTGTTTTGCTCTATTTGAAAGAAAAGACAAGTCGGAAGCATGTTTTAATAATATGAAAAATCAGTTTTGAGTTGCTGAAATTGTGGGACTGTTTTGGGGTCATTTTAAAGTAGTAGTGTGGCTGATATTCAGTAGGGATGCTTGAATATGTTGTGGTTAATGTTATTGATAAATTCTTGAATGAAGAAGAGTGTAAAACTATTATTGTTTATGTCACGACCCGACCCCGGGCCGCGACTGGTGCCCTACCTGGGCACCCTTCTAATCATACAACATAATAAACTGCGGAAGATAAATAACACTTTTTTTTTAAACCAAGGCCAAGCCGATAAGGCTGCCATAACATAAAATTTACCCGAAAGGGTCTACACTGTTTAACAATGTAAAAACAACTCTAGCCAGTCCAGCCCACAGATGAATACAGACCTCTAAGATTTGAACAAATACTATGACGGGACAAGGCCCCGCCGTACCCCTGAATATACATAGCCATGACAACTCCGGAACATTGGAGCCACCTCAAAATCTTTGAACCGGGATCCTAAGCTCGCGGATCCACAATCGTACCTAAACTGCGGACATGAACGCGGCCCCGAAGAAGTCGATAACAGTGCCGAATATGGAGCGGAAAATAAGGTACGAGAATAAATCATAAGCGTACAAAAGAATGACAGGGGCAAGTATAAAGAAAGGGTAAATACCAGATCCTACCGTGTCATTTCCATCTCGTGAACTTAATCGTACCTTATTATCTTTTCCCATTTTTACATAAAAGTTATAGTCACATTCTTACGTACATGCTCAAGAAAAACCGTCAAGTTCATTACCATATAACTTACTTACCTTGCATAACATAATCCGGCCCTTTATGGAGGGACGCCTATCTTACCCAATGGGGCGCGATAAAGTCACATAGTCGCCCATAAAGGTATCTTGCGGCCCATTTACGGGGCGATAAAGTCACATAGCTTTGCCCCATAAAGGTATCTTGCCGGCCCATTTCGGGATGCGATAATGTCATATAGTCGCCCGTAAAGGTATCTGCCCGGCCCATTTACGGGGGCGATAATGTCATATAGTCTGCCCATAAAGG
Organism: Przewalskia tangutica; assembly: GCA_029844215.1. Lineage (NCBI taxonomy): Eukaryota > Viridiplantae > Streptophyta > Magnoliopsida > Solanales > Solanaceae > Przewalskia > Przewalskia tangutica. The sequence goes on along the minus strand of CM056722.1, from coordinate 54,136,537 downwards.
TATACTGCCCGGCCCATTTCTGGGACGCGATAATGTCATATAAAATCCGGGAATTTAACCCAACGTACTACGTACCTCTACTCCTTTAGAATGACTCTTTTTCAAATGAAACTTCCAAGATACTATCAACCGTAGTATCAAGTCATATCTACTTTTCAAGACAAGTCACAATACCTTTTTAGAAATACATTTACCGACTTCTAAATCAAGTGACTTCTTTCTTAAAAACCTTTAAGCAATTGGTACCTTTAAAACAATTTGCCCTTATTTATTTCAAATCATTTCTTTTCTTACATTACTGAAGAAAACCATTCTTTTAATCTTCCATAAAGTTGTTATAACCAACTTCCCATAAAGTCGTTATAACTCTTTATGTCTTAGACAAATTCATTCCTTTTATAACCAAGAGACTTATACTTTCAAATCAAATCACATAGCTTTCAAAATACTTCAAGTCTCTTAACTTTTAAGAAAACAAGTTTCTTAACTTTAGAATGGCAAGAAATCAATACTTTCCAAATCAAGTATTCTATACTTTTAAATCAATTCATTTCTTCCTTTAAGAATCAAGTCCCATAACTTGAAAAATAAAGTCTCTTAACCTTTTAAAAATTTGAGGTTCATAGTCTTAACACTTCATACGTAAATTCTTATAAATTAAGTAACATATACTTTGGTGCGTTGTGAATAAGTTATACTTATTTATAACGATCTTAATCAAGTAGTCATGATCTAGAAAATGTAATACAATTTTTTCTTATCTTAGCTTCTATGCAGATGGAGAATTCTACTCATTTTAACTTAATTGATTGTCATTACATTTTCCTTTATTAACGCTGCAGTGGCTTGTTCGATACTTATTCTCATTTGTCCCGTAACTTAGCCAAGTCAACTTGGCTCCAAATACCTCCTAACGACTCTTACCAACGTCCCCCATAAGACTTGGTAAGAACTTAGGATAACTTAGACATAACCTTTACGTAGAGTAAAATCAACATACATACCTCTTAACTTCTAAGAGTAGAAGGAATCATGAAATAGTACTACATGTATATTCCATACATAGAATCATGTCAAAAAGAAGGAAGAGGTTCACATACCTCGCGACGATTATCGACAAATAGCAAAATGCTCCAAAGTACCTCAACCTTGATAGCTATTGTTATACCCCGTATTTCCAGAGTATGTACATGAGGGCGTACGTACAAAAGTTTAAGCCTTAAGTAGGCAAAGTGGCGAAATTTGTGCACAACTAGCGAAAAGAGTCGTTTCACGAAGCGTTTCCGGACTTTGCGAAGAGAAAAATACGGCTATGTCATTTATAATTTTTGCGGATTTTTCCGAGAGATGAAATATTTTGGACCAACGGGAGGGTGACATGTGTCACCCTCAAAGTGGACGATTTGGGCGTTTTTTTGGCCTTGTTTTTGGTCAAGGGTTAGGTAGGATATTTTGGTGGTAGATGGATAAGGTACACTTGCCCAAATCCTCACCCTACACTTGCCCACCACTTGTCTTGATCTTGGCCCTTGGTTGTCCTATAAATACCCCCTTAGTTGAAGACTTATTCTTCATCCACACTTGTGAAATTCCAAGGAAAATACTCCCTCCCCTTTGTGTAGTTTTCGTCCTACCTTCCCCCTCCCCTTTGTGTAGTTTTCGTCCTACCTTCCCCCTCCCCTTTGTGAAGCCCTAGCCGAGGCAAACCCCCCCCCCCTTCATAAAGTGGTTCTCGTATAAATACCCCCCCTCCCTTGGTAGAAAAGTATTCTCCAAATGTTGTTACTATTCCCAAATACTTTAGCCCAAATACCTTGTAGTACTTTCCAAAGTTACCTCTATACGTAGAGCCCGGAAATACTACTATATTCCCTTAAGTCACAAAAAGCGAAACCCTAAGGAAATCTTCATAGCCGGTTGAAGTGTTAAGTAAGTTGCGTAGAACTTCTAAGGGTTGTTGGAGCGGGTTGGGCGCCGAGTAGAGCTAAGCGTCAGCGGGATCGACATATAAACTTGGATAATTCGGGCTTATCGAGGTAAATACTCTTGTCCTTCTATTGTAATTGGAATTACATCGTAGTAGTATAGAATTGAATATAAGATTCATAGAAAGATATTCTGAGAAGAGAGTTGAAGCTGTAATAGAAGGATATTACGTAAAAGAATTGAATTGAAATCACATCGGAAGAATATTAAAGAAGAAAGATTGAGTACTTACTTAGAATTTGTATTCTGATGAGACTTGTATAATTTGTGGTAGGAAGTCTTGCCCAATTTTCCGTAGAATAAGGAATCTGTATCTAGACGTTGATAGACTTGTATGACCGTTATAGGTTGAAGTACTGCAAGTAGCGTATTCTACTCGAAGGGTGGAAAGGGCTAGCCGGATTACAGTACTTTGGAGCTATTTGCTTATAGTCGATAATCGTCGCGAGGTATGTGATTCTTCCTATACTCTTGAGCATGATATTTTAAAAGTATATATATATATATATATAGTACGGTAGACGTACGTGTGTTAACTGAACGTAGTTTTACGGCAATGTCTTTTGACTTAAGCCTGAATAATGAGAATCTTGAAGTATTTCAAAAGAATTAAGAAACCTTTTTGAAAGAAGAGTAACACTTGGTTTTAAAAGCTTAAGAGTTATACTAGATTTATGGGAAGTTAGGTATAACGACTTAAGAGAGATAAAAAGAATGGGTTATTGATTTTAGAAGTTAAGATACTTGATCTTAAAAGATAAGAGACTTGCCTTAATTGATTTAATATGAATTTTGTTAAAAGCGTGAAACCTCATTCGTGAGTAATGAGTACTCGGTTTGTAAAAGGAATAATGTTTTACTGATTTCGGAAATGAGAATAAGTATCGAACAAACCACAGCAGCGTTAATAGAGGGAAATGTATTGACTAATAAAGTATTATTAAAACCAGTAGAAACCTACATCTGCATAGAAGCTAAGATGAGACAAAATGATATTACATTTCCTAGATCATGGCTGCTTTAATAAGATTGTTATGAACAAGAATAACCTACTCACACATAATGCATATATTACTCAGTTGTTTTAAAAGAGAATTATGTTATTAAAATGATTAAGATTATGAACTATGAAATCTTTCGAATAAAAGACGTGAATATTTGAAATTAGGCAAACTTGAACTTTTGAAAAAGAATGTTGTTACTTGACTTTAAGAAGGAAAGTGTTTTGGTTTAACAAGAAGGGCATAATATTACCTTAGTTGTTTTAAAAGGGGTCTTAAAGGAGCATTTAAATGTTATGACCACACGACACCGCGTTCATGAGATGAATCGGAAATGTATTTCACTCGACTACCGCGTTCATGGGATGAACCGGGAATGTATTTCACTCGACTACCGCGTTCATGAGATGAACCGGGAATGTATTTCACTCGACTACCGCGTTCATGGGATGAACCGGGAATGTATTTCACTCGACTACCGCGTTCATGGGATGAACCGGGAATGTATTTCACTTGACTACCGCGTTCATAGGATGAACCGGAAATGTATTTCACTCGACTACCGCGTTCATGAGATGAACCGGGAATGTATTTTACTCGACTACCGCGTTCATGGGATGAACCGGGAATGTATTTCACTCGACTACCGCGTTCATGGGATGAACCGGGAATGTATTTCACTCGACTACCGCGTTCATGGGATGAATCGGGAATGTATTTCACTCGACTACCGCGTTCATGAGATGAACCGGGAATGTATTTCACTCGACTACCGCGTTCATGGGATGAACCGCGAATGTATTTCACTCGACTACCGCTTTCATGAGATTGTTATACCCCGTAGTTCCAGGGTATATAGGTGAGGATGTATGTGCGAGAATACGACAGAAATTTTGGAAAGAAAGTAAGATGTGATTTTTCGACGGAAAAGTTTCCGGTTTTTGTGAAGAAAAAGGTTCGTTAATGGGAATTGGATTCCCAGATTTGGTATTTGGACTTCGTGGAATATTAGAGAATTATGGAATTTTATTTCCGGAATTGGTCACGTGGGGCCCACGGGAGAAATTTACGGTTTTGTGGGGCCCACTTTGTTTTCGAGATTTTTGCCTTTATGGATATTTTTGGAAGATGAAATATTTTGGACGAGTAGGAGGGCGACACGTGTCACCCCCCTAGGTGGCCTCATGGCCGAAATTTGCTAACAAGTGGCAAGACAAGTGGCCTTGTCTTGCTAGATATTTTGTGTGGCCAAGTCTTGCTAGATATTTTGTGTGGACAAGTGGCTTGTGGGACCCACACACACTTGTCCCCAATCTCAACCACACACTTGCCTTCATCCTAGCCCTTGGTTGTCCTATATATGCACCCTTAGTTGATGAAAACTTCCACACTTAACCATTTCAAGACAAGAAATTCCTCCCTTCTCCCTTTGACCTTGCTCGTTTTGAGCCCATTTCTTGACCTAAATTTGTCCAACAATTCTTAAACTCTCAAGTGTTCTTCCTAAGGTGTTAGGAAGATTGTGTACCAAGAGTTGGAAAAGATTTCACACCCCTAACCTATTGTTCATGCCTTGGCCGAAACTTACTAGTTGGAAACCCTAAGTGTTCTTCACTTTTTGAGTTAGTTCTTGAAGAGAAGTTGGTTAGGAGCTTCATGGGTTGCTTGTAGCGGATTGGAGCGGAAAGATTTGGAGCTAAGACTTGCTTGGAGCGACATTCAGTTCTTGGATAATTTTGGGCTATTTGAGGTAGTAAACCTTAACCTCTTTGTGAATTGGTCATTATACATATATTATAAGTATATAGGGAGTATATAATATATGGAGTAAAGTTTGGAAGAGTTGGATCTTGTTAACTTGTTAAAAGAAAGGATTGGCCGTTTGCCATTAAAATGGTAAAACGTATCTTACTTGTGAAGAAGTAATTAACAAAGTAACTATAACTTATATTAAGATGGAATATAAGTTGGATGACTAATGAAGTAATTGGATAAGTAAAATGGACAAAGTTGCCAAGGACCCCAACTTAAGGATTTGATTTACTTTGGATCAGTATTTACTTTGGACATGATTTACTTTGGATCAGATTTACATTTCATAAGGAAGATTGTTCAATCGCCCGCTTTGGGCGTGTGATCCCTTTTTAATTATTGTATTATGAAGGCGTGATAGTAAACCGCGTTACGGCCAGCGTAATCCCTTCTTTTACTTATTGTTATTATGGGCGTGATAGTAAACCGTTACCGTTTGGGCGTGTAATCCCTTCTTTATGTTGTTTAATTATTACGCCTTATATATATATGGTATATATATTACGGTTATTCGCCTTGGAGAAAGATGGAAAAGTGAGTAAAACGGAAGTCTTTGCGAATTTTCCGTAGAATTAGAGGGCTTTTTATTGGTATAAGTCTTCAATGGAGAAAGGTTTGATAAAAGTACTATGACCGCTTTAGGAGTGAGTACTACGTGTGGCGTGATCTACTTGGCTTAAGGAGTAGCCGACGGTTGAAGTACTTGAGCGTTTGCTAATTGTCGATAATCGTCGCGAGGTATGTGAACCTCTTCCTATCTTTTCTAGCATGATTGTTGTGAACTATGTAGTACGGTAGACGTACATGTGCTAAGTGATTTGGTTGGTTTAAAACATAGGTTGTTATAATAGCTTTATGGGAAGTTAGTTATAACGACTTTATGTAGGTAAAAGAATGGTTTATTGATTGTAGAAAGTTAAGAGACTTGATCTTGAAAGATAAGAGACTTGACTTATACACGACTTGATTTTGAAAGTTAAGAGACTTGATCTTGAAAGATAAGAGACTTGACTTAGTTTGACTTGTTATGAATTTTGTTAAAATGTTGTAAAAACCTCATTCGCGAGTAATGAGTAGTTGGTTTTAAAAGAATAATGTTTTACTGATTTCGGAAATGAGATTAAGTATCGAACAAACCATTGCAGCGTTAATAAAGGAAATGTATTGACTAATTGTTATTAAAACCAGTAGAAACCTCCATCTGCATAGAAGCTAAGATGAGACAAAATGATATTACATTTCCTAGATCATGGTTGCTTTTATAAGATTGTAATAGACAAGAACAACCTACTCACACATAAGGCATATGTTTCTCAAATTTGTTTTAAAGGAGAATTATATTCTTAAGTGATTAAAACTATGAACTACTAAACCTTTCAAAATGAGAAACGCGAGCATTTGAAATTAGGCAAACTTGAGCGTTTGGAAAATAATGTGTTACTTGATTTTACAAGGGAAGTGTTTTGGTTTACTTAAAAGATAGTCACTCTATTTTATACTACGAACATTGTGTGACTTTTGTGAAAGAAACGTATCTTTTAAAAAGAGTTAATGTATGTAATACTTTAGGTCGAAACCGGATTTTGGCATAAAATGATAGTACCTTAAGTTGTGTGTAACTTGCCTATGTTTGCGTGTGATAGCCTTGTTGTGCAAGTATCGTATTTTATTTTCGACTCACGGTTCATGGAATGAACCGAATGTATTTCACCCGACTACCGCGTTCATGGATGAACCGAATGTATTTCACTCGACTACCGCGTTCATGGATGAAGCGGGAATGTATTTCACTCGACCACCGCGTTCACGGGATGAGCCGAATGTATTTCACTCGACCATCGCGTCCATGGATGGACCGGAAATGTATTCCATCCGACTACCGAAGTTCGTGAGATGAACCGGAATGTATTCCACACGCTTTCTATCCGGGTCCATGAGATGGGCCGAGACATGTTATACGTATCACATGGTTTGTACCTAGATCACGGCGGTGAGGAAGGAGTTCCACGTATGAGGATGACTTTGAGGCGTGAGTCCACGACTTGACATGACCGCTTATGTTATGAAAGTAGTTTGTTATCATACATGTCTCTGCTTTATATAGATCGTATGATTTCATTTACTGATTTTTCGGGCCACATACTTGGTACTGTTGTTATCGACCTCTCGGGGCTGCGTTCATGCCGCAGTAGAGGTACATCGGTTGTGGATCCTCACCATAGGATCACGCTCAGCGTATTAGGAAGCCCTGTTTCTTGGAGGCTTATCTTTTGGTATGTTACCCCGAGTCAGTAGGTTCTTGTACATTCGTGGTATGGCGGGCCCCGTCCCGTCATAGTTGTTGTCACTTCTAGAGGTCCGTAGTAATCGTTGTGGGCAGAGTTTGTAAAAAGGATAACTGTTCGGGTTTTTATGTATATATACAGAAGGCAACTGTTTTGGTTGGCCTGTTTATTTATCATGTCTCTTGTTTCATGTTTATGTTTTTATTTCCGCTGATTTTCTCTGATGTTGTATCACGAGGGTGCCCGGGGTAAGGCACCAGTCACGGGCCCCGGTTCGGGTCGTGACAAAAGTGGTATCGAAGCGATTAGTCTCGGAAAGTGTCTGCACCGTGTTCAGTAGATTCTTGATTATCGGTGTGTTGTGCACCACATCTATAATCAGGAGGCTGCAGGACATTTAGGATTGGTTTCTATTCTTCTCACTCTGAGATCGTGCCTTAGAGCTGTGTTATAAGTTGGACTCCCTCTGACGTATTCTTATGTGCCAGTTATGCCTCCACGCAAGGCAATCGGGGCCCGTAGGCAAGGCGCCGAGGAGCCGCAGTAGAGCACGGAGGGTTACCGGGGCAGAGGCCCAGTCGTTACCTGAGATAGTGCTTCCGACGGCGAGTTTTGCGACGCCGCCAGCGCCGGCAGAGTTTAGAGCCGCAGCAGTGGCTGCTGAGACTACAGTACCTGAGCCTCCAGTCCCACAGCCTGGAGCAGATGAGATGGGGTACAAGGAGATGGTTCGCCATCGCCGCGGTCGTGGCCGATATGAGAGAGGCTGATGCAGCAGCCTCCCCAGTAGCACCCGTAGTTCACCCCCGAGCAGACAGTTTGAGACTACGGGACTTTCTGAGTTGTAGCCCGCCAGTGTTCTATGGATCGAGAGCTGAAGATGACCCTCAGGAGTTTATCCGACAGCTACAGCGGATCATGAGAGTGATCAGAGTCTCAGAGGCAGAGTCGGTGGTATTGGGTTCGCATCGCCGCGTGATACCGCAATGATCGGTTTGATTCAGGAACCGCCCCGAGGGGAACATGCGCCTCCAGCAGCTTGGGGCGAGTTCTCGGGCATTTCTTGCACATTTCTTGCCTCCACGGATGAGAGGGCTCGCCGGCGATTTTTGACGTTAAAGCGCATCGGCGCATTTAGGAGTACAACGTGGAGTTTGCCTCGTTGGCTCGGTATGTCCCCGCCTTAGTGACCGATATGGAGGACAGAGTGCACCGCTACGCCACCGCTCGATGATTACTTGGCGAGGCTTGTTCGTGTAGCTCTTCACCGGCATGGACATTGCCCGCACGCAGCTCATGCACTTGGATGTGAGGCACGGAGAGGTCGACGGAATGGCCGTATCAGCGAAGGCCGAACAGCAGGGTCCTTTGGTAACTTGCGAGGCGGACCGCCTCAGCGGCAGGCTAGTTATGCACCTTCGCCAAGATGCAGTGGTCCTCCGCGCCTTCGTGGCGTTCGGGGTATTCGGGAGCTGGTCAGGGCTCCAGGGCTTCTGGTTCACAGATATACGTGAGTTCTAGCCAGCAGGATTCATGTCCCCCTCAGTGTGCACGATGTGGCAGGCGTCATCCCGGGGAATGTCGTCTTTTTACTGATGCTTGTTTCACCTGCGGCCGTCAGGGCCATGTGACGAGAGAATGTGCTTATAGGAGAATGCCGCAGACGTACGCAGCCTCACCGGTGGCGGTGTTCATCGCCTTCTACGGTATGCGCCTGCAGTGTGCCTATGATTAGAGTGAAGCGGTAGATACAGGTATATCCTTAACCCTCTAGAGTTTTGTTTGCGCGATATGATGATCTTATTATTGTGTGCTATGTACAGATAGCATTGTGTTAAGTATAACTTAGAGAACATGACTAGTTGAAGAGGTAAGTGTGGGGGCATGGAAAGTGTGAACCTTAGAGTTTTATACGTGGAGACCTTAGAGGCGAGGCCGTCTTGAGTGGGTGATTTTACGGTTGGTCTTTGTCGATGTACTTGGTATGCGGGGAAATATTGTGGGATAATTACATGGGTAGTGTGAGATGGAAGTGGTAGCTTTCATGACGTGAATTAGTAAGATTGTTCCGGATCGGGAACAAGAGTTGGCGCGTTTAGGGGTCGGGTTGAGGGCCATTTGCGGGTCAACCCGCAGCCCAGATTGAGGTGGGGTCAGTTCGAGGTGGTCCCGCCAGGTGGTAGGGTCACGAGGGTGCTAGGCCCAGGTTTAGGTAACCATCGTACGGGTTCGTGGATGCGTTCGACCAGAATCGGATCGTGAAGGCCGGGAATGGCCTTAGAGTAAATTGAAGCTAGTGGGAGCTGTTGTGAGATTAGAAATGATTCCTCGTTGGCTTGGATTTGAGTTTTGCGCACATGTTATATTCTGGCCATTGGTGGCATGATCGGTTTTGTAACTATAGTAGTGAAGACTATCTGACCACAAATGCGTTTGGAGACTTAGAATGAACATTCGGACGAATGTTTCTAAGAGGAAGAATGTTATACCCGTAGTTCGTGGTATATAGGTGAGGATGTATGTGCGAGAATACGACAGAAATTTTGGAAAGAAAGTAAGATGTGATTTTTCGACGGAAAAGTTTCCGGTTTTTGTGAAGAAAAAGGTTCGTTAATGGGAATTGGATTCCCAGATTTGGTATTTGGACTTCGTGGAATATTAGAGAATTATGGAATTTTATTTCCGGAATTGGTCGCGTGGGGCCCACGGGAGAAATTCTGGTTTTGTGGGCCCACTTTGTTTTGAGATTTTTGCCTTTATGGATATTTTTGGAAGATGAAATATTTTGGGCAGTAGGAGGCGACACGTGTCACCCCTAGGTGGCCTCGTGGCCGAAATTTGCTAACAAGTGGCAAGAGTGGCCTTGTCTTGCTAGATATTTTGTGTGGACAAGTGGCCAAGTCTTGCTAGATATTTTGTGTGGACAAGTGGCTTGTGGGACCCACACACACTTGTCCCCAATCTCAACCACACACACTTGCCTTCATCCTAGCCCTTGGTTGTCCTATATATGCCCCCTTAGTTGATGAAAACTTCCACACTTAACCATTTCAAGACAAGAAATTCCCTCCCTTCTCCCTTGACCTTGCTCTCGTTTTTGAGCCCATTTCTTGACCTAAATTTGTCCAACAATTCTTAAACTCTCAAGTGTTCTTCCCTAAGGTGTTAGGAAGATTGTGTACCAAGAGTTGGAAAAGATTTCACCCCTAACCTATTGTTCATGCCTTGGCCGAAACTTACTAGTTGGAAACCCTAAGTGTTCTTCACTTTTTGGAGTTAGTTCTTGAAGAGAAGTTGGTTAGGAGCTTATGGGTTGCTTGTAGCGATTGGAACGGAAAGATTTGGAGCTAAGACTTGCTTGGAGCGACATTAAGTTCTTGGATAATTTTGGGCTATTTGAGGTAGTAAACCTTAACCTCTTTGTGAATTGGTCATTATACATATATTATAAGTATATTGGAGTATATAATATATGGAGTAAAGTTTGGAAGAGTTGGATCTTGTTAACTTGTTAAAAGAAAGGATTGGTCGTTTGCCATTAAAATGGTAAAAACGTATCTTACTTGTGAAGAAGTAATTAACAAAGTAACTATAACTTATATTAAGATGGAATATAAGTTGGATGACTAATGAAGTAATTGGATAAGTAAAATGGACAAAGTTGGCCAGGACCCCAACTTAAGAATTTGTATTTACTTTGGGATGATTTACTTTGTATTTACATTTACATTGGGGAAGATTGTTCAATCGCGTTCCGTTTAGGCGTGTGATCCTTTTTAATTATTGTATTATTCTGAAGGCGTGATAGTAAACGCGTTACGGTTGGCGCGTAATCCCTTCTTTTACTTATTGTTATTATGGGCGTGATAGTAAACGCGTTACCGTTTGGGCGTGTAATCCCTTCTTTATGTTGTTTAATTATTACGCCTTATATATATATGGTATATATATTACGGTTATTCGCCTTGGAGAAAGATGGAAAAGTGAGTAAAAGCGGGAAGTCTTTGCGAATTTTCCGTAGAATTAGAGGGCTTTTTATTGGTATAAGTCTTGATGGTGAGAAAGGTTTGATAAAAGTACTATGACCGTTTTAGGAGTGGAGTACTACGTGTGGCGTGATCTACTTGGCTTAAGGAGTAGCCGACGGGTTGAAGTACTTGGAGCGTTTTGCTATTAAATCGATAATCGTCGCGAGGTATGTGAACCTCTTCCTATCTTTTCTAGCATGATTGTTGTGAACTATGTAGTGCGGTAGACGTCATGTGCTAAGTGATTTGGTTGGTTTAAAACATAGGGTGTTATAATAGTTTTATGGGAAGTTAGTTATAACGACTTTATGTAGGTAAAAGAATGGTTTATTGATTGTAGAAAGTTAAGAGACTTGATCTTGAAAGATAAGAGACTTGACTTATACACGACTTGATTTTGAAAGTTAAGAGACTTGATCTTGAAAGATAAGAGACTTGACTTAGTTTGACTTGTTATGAATTTTGTTAAAATGTTGTAAAAACCTCATTCGCGAGTAATGAGTAGTTGGTTTAAAGAATAATGTTTCTTGATTTGAAATGAGATTAAGTATCGAACAAACCATTGCAGCGTTAATAAAGGAAATGTATTGACTAATTGTTATTAAAACCGATGAAACCTCCATCTGCATGAAGCTAAGATGAGACAAAATGATATTACATTTCCTAGATCATGGTTGCTTTTATAAGATTGTAATAGACAAGAACAACCTACTCACACATAAGGCATATGTTTCTCACATTTGTTTTAAAGGAGAATTATATTCTTAAGTGATTAAAACTATGAACTCTGAAACCTTTGAAAATGAGAAAGCGAGCATTTGAAATTAGGCAAACTTGAGCGTTTGGAAAATAATGTGTTACTTGATTTTACAAGGAAGTGTTTTGGTTTACTTAAAAGATAGTCACTCTATTTTATACTACGAACATTGTGTGACTTTTGTGAAAGAAAGCGTATCTTTTTAAAAAGAGTTAATGTATGTAATACTTTAGAATTCGAGCAGGATTTTGGCATAAAATGATAGTACCTTAAGTTGTGTGTAACTTGCCTATGTTTGCGTGTGATAGCCTTGTTGTGCAAATCGTATTTTACTCGACTCTGGTTCATGGAATGAGCAGAATGTATTTCACCGACTACGCGTTCATAGGATGAGCAGAATGTATTTCACTCGATTCCGCGTTCATGGGATGAAGCGGGAATGTATTTCACTCGACTACGCGTTAAGTAGGATGAGCAGGAATGTATTTCACTCGACTACGCGTCCGTAGGATGGACCGAAATGTATTCCATCCGACTCAGAGTTCGTAGAGATGAGCCGAATGTATTCCACACGTTTCTATCTGGGTCCATGAGATGGGCGAGAGACATGTTATCGTATCACATGGTTTGTACCTGAGGCTGCGGTGAGGAAGGAGTTCCACGGGCATGAGGATGACTTTGAGGCGTGAGTCACGACTTGACATGGCCGCTTTTATGTTATGAGTGTAGTTTGGTTATCATACATGTCTCTGTTTATATAAGTATTATGATTTCATTTCTGATATTTTGATTTCACATACTTGGTACTGTTATCTTGACCTCCTTGAGTGCGTTCATCTGCGGTAGAATACATCGGTTGTGGATCCTCACTCATGAGATCACGATTCAGCGTATTAGGAAGCCTGTTTCTTGGAGCTTATCTTTTGGTATGTTACCACGAGTGCAGCAGGTTCTTGTACATTGGGGTATGGCGGGGCCACTGTCCGTCATAGTTGTTATCACTTCTTAGAAGTGCAGTAATCTTGTTGTGGCGAGTTTGTAAAAAGGATAAGCTGTTCGGGTTTTATGTATATATCTGAAGGCAACTGTTTTGGTTGCTTTGTTTATTTATCATGTCTCTTGTTTCATGTTTATGTTTTTATTTCGCTGATTTTCTCGATGTTGTATCACGAGGGTGCGGTAAGGCACGATCCACCGCCCCGATTAGTCGTGTGAGAGATGAGCAGGAATGTATTTCACTCGACTACCGCGTTAAGTGGATGAGCAGGAATGTATTCACTCGACTACGCGTTCGCCAGATGAGCAGGAATGTATTTCACTCGACTACGCGTTCGGGATGAGCAGGAATGTATTCACCGACACGCGTCCATGAGATGGGCGGGAATGTATTCCATACGATTTCACCTCGAGTCCATGAGATGGGCGAGACATGTTACACGTATCACATCACCTATACCTGCATCGGCGGTGAAGAAGTTCCACGGCGTGAGGTGTCACGACCGAATCGGGCGTGGTGGTGCCTTACCCGGGCACCTAGTGATACAATCATCGAGAAAATCAGCGGAAAATAAAACATGAACATGAAATGAGAGATATTATAAATAAGCAGGCCAGCAAAAGCGGTTGCCTTTCAACATATATATATAAAGACATTTGAGCGATTCTGATCCTTACAACCGCAGCGATTACTCTGCACTTAAGATTTATACAACAACTATGGCGGGACGGGGCCGCCATACCTGAATGTACAAGAACTTACAGACTCGGGTAACATACCAAAGATAAGCCTCGGAACGGAGCTTCCCAAGCTGAAATGAGATCCTAAACGCGGGGATCGACGGTAGATGTACTTACTGCATGGCGCGGCCCGAAAGACCGATGCAGTACCAAGTATGTGAAGCGTAAATCAGTAAATGAAATCATAATAGTCTATAAAGCGAGAGACATGTATGATGACCAAACTACGATGCATAACATATAACGATTACGTCAAGTCGAGGACTCACGCCTCAAATTATCACTGCGTGCGTGGAATTTCTTCCTCATTGCCGCATTATGATATAACAATACCAAGGAGTATACATGAACACGAGTCCACTGTGTCATAAAACCGTGCGGGACAAGTACAACTACGGATCGACCGTACGATAATACAATGCAACCACAAACATGAAGGCGACACGGGGCAAGTGCGGCGACTACGGATACCAAGGCGGTCACGTGGCTGGCCGGGGCAAATCTGGTGACCACCGGGTACAGGCGTATCGAGACTTCGTCACTACATCGAGCAGGGCAAGTCGAGGGCTAACTACCGGTACGGCCGAATCAGCCACGAGGCGAGGCAAATCTGGCCGACCACCGGTACCAAGGCGAGCGAAGAAACCTCATGGAGAGCTAGTCCATGGAATAGCACTATCAGCGAGAGCATACGTGAAATTTTCCGTCACGCCATGCGTCCAAGTAAGTCCTCAACAAGTCAACGGCACTCGGGTGAAGACGCGGTTATATAGAACACCATTTGCACAACAAAGGCTATCACCACAAGCATAAGCAAGTTACACAACAACAAGCATAGGCAAGTTACAACTCAAGCTACTTCATTTTATGCCAAAGTCGGGTTTTAACCTACAAGATTACTACGTACGTTAAATTCCTTTTTAAAGATCCATTCCCTTTTATAAAAGTCACCCGATACCCGTAGTATAAAAATAGAGTGACTTATATCTTTTAAGTAAACCAAAACAACCTCCATACTTTCCTTTTTAAAACCAAATTAAGGCAATACTTCTTTTTAGACCAAAACACTTCTCTTTTTAAAGTCAAGTTACCACATTAAAACCAATGATAAAACCTTCTCTTTTGTTTTCATAAAGTCGTTATAACCAACTTCCCATAAAGCTGTTATAACACTTTATGTTTTAAACCATTTTAAGACAACCCAATGCCTTTCTTTTCCCTAACGTTCCAGTTTGCCTAATTTCAATTACACAAGTCTCTTTTTAGAAAAGTTTCATAGTTCCATTGTCTTAATCTCTTTTTAAAACAATTGAGTAACACATGCCATAGGCGAGTAGGTTATTCTTGTTCATAATCAATTTTATTAAGCAGCCATGATCTAGAAAATGTAATATCATTTTGTCTCATCTTAGCTTCTATGCAGATGGAGGTTTCTACTGGTTTTAATAATACTTAATTATTCAATACATTTTCCTTTATTAACGCTGCAGTGGTTTGTCGATACACATTCTGATTTCCGAAATCAGTAAAACATTATTCCTTTCAAAAACCAAGTACTCATTACTCACGAATGAGGCTTCACACAAAATTCATATTAATTCATTCAAGTCAAGTCTCTTATCTTTTAAGATCAATAAACCTATTCATTTTACCTTCCTTAAGACGTTATACCTAACTTCCCATAAAGCTAGTATAACTCTTATGTTTTCAAAACCAAGTGTTACTCTTCTTTCAAACAGGTCTTTTGAAATACTTCAAGTTCTTTATTATCACACATCAAGTCAGTTACCTTTTAAAACCACAAAGAATTTTCTTACCTACATAAATTTTGTTATAACCAACTTCCCATAAAGCCGTTATAACACCTTATGTTTCAAACCAATCAAATCTGATTAACACGTATGCGTCTACGTACTACATAGTCATACACATATCATGCTAGAACAGATTGGAAGAGGTTCACATACCTCGCGACGATTATCGACTAATAGCAAAACGCTCCAAGTACCTCAAACCGTCGGCTACTCCTTGCCAAGTAGATCACGCCACGTAGTACTTCAACCTATAGAGGCCAAGGCGCCTATTAACATCAAGGTCTCCACGTAGAATATTCTACGTAAAATTCGGCCACCTCCCCACGCAGCGTTAATCTCTCGCTTTATCGAGGCCGGCTACCAAGCCAACCGGGGGTTTGCGTCTAACCGGCGTGTACAATTCTACACACAATACTACAAGTCTCATGTGATACACCTATGTAATTACTGATTCGTTCTCTTATTTAACTTGAGCTTAAGTCGAGACATTGCTGTAAGTATTATTCGAGCTTAAGTCAAAAGACATTGCCGACAACTATGTTCAATTCTATATATAGTATACTTCAACTATATATTCCTACAACATGTAATTTCCAATTACAATAGAAGGTCAAGAGTGTTTACCTCGATAAGCCCAAAATTATCCGAGTTATATGTCGATCCCGAGCAAGGTTTAGCTCTACTCAGTGCGCTCAACCCGCCTCCAAACAACCCTTAGAAGTTCTAACCAACTTCTACTTATAACTTCAACTACGGGTGAAGATTTACTTAGGGTTTCGTTTTTGTGGTGAGGAAGTATAATAGTATTTTACGGGCTTTTGTATAAGTGTAACCTTGGGAATACTACAAGGTATATGGGCGAGTATTTGGGCATTATAACAATACTTGGAGAGTATTTCTATACCACAAAGGGGTATTATACGAGACAACTAGGCTAGGGGGTACCACGGCTAACTTCTGAGGGGAGGAAGCTCTCGGCCAAAGGGGGTGTGGTGGGTAAACTCAAGAGGAGGGAGTAGTTTGAGACTTAGATAGATTGCTCAAGTTTAGGATGAAGAATGTCTTCAACTAGAGGGGTATTTATAGGTCAAGTGAAGGCCAACCAATGACCAAGATGAAGACAAGTGCATAGCAAGTGTAAGGCCAAGATTTAGCCATGTGCTACCTTATCCATTCCACAAAAATATCCTACCTAACCCTTGACCAAGGAAAGGCACAAAAAGCGTGCAAGCCGTCCCACTTTGCCGTCAACCTCTTTCCAATGTGAGGTGACACTTGTCACCTCGTTGGTCCAAAATGTTACGTCTCTCGGAAAAATCCGCAAAAATTATTATTGACATAGCGAATT
This sequence comes from Przewalskia tangutica, assembly GCA_029844215.1. Taxonomy (NCBI): domain Eukaryota; kingdom Viridiplantae; phylum Streptophyta; class Magnoliopsida; order Solanales; family Solanaceae; genus Przewalskia; species Przewalskia tangutica. The sequence continues at coordinate 54,119,769 of CM056722.1, read as the reverse complement.
TTCCCTACGAAAGCGTGGAAGCGTTTAGTCGAAAAACGACTCTTTCGGCACTTGTGTACAATTTTGAAACTAGCCAACTTTAAGGCTTAAATTACAATACGTCTGGCGCTCACGTACATACTGCGGAAATCTGGTATAACATTCTCCTCCTTAGAAACATTCTTCCGAATGTTCCTTCTCAAGCGGATTCTGAAGAAGATCTTCTAACAAGTTGCCAACGCCACGCTGCCACGAACTAACACGTACCCTTTCTTAAGGCCATTCCGGCCTTCAAGATCTATACAGTCGAACATATCCACGAACTCATACGATGGTCATCAAAACTTGGGCCTAACACACCTGGTGACCCACCTCTGGCGGGACCACCCGAGTGACCCAGCGCCAATCCGGACTACGGGTTGACACGCAACACGCCCTCGGCCGACCTCCGTCACGCCAACTCTCTAGTTTCTTGATCCAAACAATCTTACCTCTACAGTCATGAAAGCTACCACTTCCATTTCACACTACCCGGGGACTTTGTCACACAAAAGCGTTCTAGGCATAAAAATGCACTCACGAGGATCACTTGCAAAATCAGTACTCGAGGCGACCTTACATCTAAGGTCTCACTGTAATATTCTATGGTTTATCATGTCTCACCCTGAGCTTACCCTTTTCTTCTTGACGGGTTTCTAAATCACATTTTAGCACAAAGCTATCCGAACATAACACTAAACACATCATCAACATCAATACAATATAAGTCTCTGAGGTTAAGGATATACTGACAATAGGCGGTTGAAGGACCGCTAAAGCGGAACTCCGCGACCTCTGCAGGGCTGCTGTACGAACATCTGCTGGCTATGGAAGGTGAAGAACCCGCATGCTCTAGTAGTCCATGCTATCCTACCGGTGCTACCCCACGGTCGGACGATCTCTTGCCGGATGGCCTGTTGGCGCAAAAATAACAATCTCGAGTCGATCGACACTCTTCCTTATGAAGTTTTCCCTGGCAGCCCACCGAGACAAGGGCAACCTCATCCGCGACACTCCTGCTCGCGAAAATCTGAAACACAGGAGCCCAGGCGCTCTGAACATCTCGAAGGTCCCGAAAGCGTGGAGGACCACTCTGTCTTGGTGGAGGCGCATAAGCGGCTTTCTTCTTGGCGGTCCGCCTCGAAAGTCACCAAAGGACCACTGCTGTTACGCCTCATCTGCGACCACAGTCATTCAGTCGATTTATCCGCTCCTCACATCCAGTGCATACGCTGCGTGCGGCAATGTCCATGCCGGTGAAGAGCTACCGAACAACTCGGCTAGGTGATCATCGAGCCTCGTAACAAATCGGTGCACTCGATCTTCCATACTAGCTACCAGCGGGACGTCAAGGCAATGAGTCGAACTACATTGTACTCCGACCGTCGACGATTACTGTAACACCAAAATCATCTGCGCGGGCCCTCGCCATACGTGGAGGCAAGAAATGTGCAAGGAATGCCTCGAGAACTCGTCCCCATATAGGAAGTGCATTCTCTCCCGGGGCGGCTCGCGAATCAAACGATCGGCTGCGGTATCACGCGGTGATGTGAACCTAGGACCACCGACTCGGTCTCCGTGCCTTGATTACTCTCGCGATCATTTATGCGCCGGATGAACTCCTGCGGATCATCCTCGTGCCTCGACCCATAAAACTCGCGGCTCTGACTCGGAAAATCCGTAGCCTCGAACTATCGATCTAGGGTGAACGGCGGTATTCTTTGGGCTGCTGCGTCGGCTATCCTCAAGTCGGCCTGACCACGGCCGTTAATCGGGCCCACTCGCGTGACCCATCTCTGCTCGGTGCGGGGATGGAGGCTCGAGTCTTGTGGTCTCTGCCATGCTCTGCTACTCGCGGCTTCGCCTGCTGCCTTGCCGCCTGGGCGGGTTGCCTTCTGCGGAGGCATAATCGTAAAAGCGAAGTATGTCGGAGGGTCGATCTTATCACACTCTAAGGCACGATCTCGGAATGAGAAGAATGAAACCAATCCTAAATGTCCTGCGACCTCACGATCATAGATGTGGTGCACAACACATCGATAATCAAGACTCTACTAGACACGGTCAGTAGACACTTTCAGAGGACTAAGCGCTCGATACCACTTTGTCACGACCGAATCAGGGCGTGGTAGTGCCTTACCGGGCACCCTAGTGATACAATCATCGAGAGAAAATCAGCGGAAAATAAAACATGAACATGAAATGAGAGATATTATAAATAAACAGTCAACAAAAGCGATTTGCCTTTCAACATATATATATAAAGACATTTGAGCGATTCTAATCCTTACAACCGCACTTGCGATTACTCTGCACCTCTAAGATTTATACAACAACTATGACGGGACGGGGCCCGCCATACCACGAATGTACAAGAACTTACGGACTGTGGTAACATACCAAAGATAAGCCTCGACGGAACGGAGCTTCCCAACGCTGAAATGAGATCCTAACGGGGATCGGCGGTAGATGTACACTGCGGCATGAACGCGGCCCCGAAGGAGGTCGATCTGACAGTACAGTATGTGGCGTAAATCACGTAAATGAAATCATAATAGTCTATAAAAGAAGGAGACATGTATGATGACCAAACTACGATATAACATATAACCGATTCATCAAGTCGGGGACTCGCCTCCAAATTATCACTCGTGCGTGGAATTTCTTCCTCACTCTGGCGGTTTATGATATAACAATACCAAGGAGTATACATGAACACGAGTCCACGTGTCATAAAAACCGTCTGAGACAAGTACAACTCTGGATCCGACCGTACCAATAATACAATGCAACCACAAACACGAAGGCGACACGGGGCAAGTCGCGAGCCGACTACGGATACTGGCGGTCACGTGGCGGCCGGGGCAATGCGGTCGACCACCGGTACAAGGCGTATCACGAGACCGTCACTACTGCTGAGCAGGGCAAGTGCGAGGGCTAACTACCGGTGTACAGGCGAATCAGCCACGAGGCGAGGCAATCTGGCCGACCACCGGTACCAAGGCGAAAGATGAAACCTCGTGGAGAGCTAGTCCATGGAATAGCACTATCAGCGAGCATACGTGAAATTTTCCGTCACGCTGACGCGTCAAGTAAGTCCTCAACAAGTCAACGCACTCATTGAGAGGCGGTTATATAGAACACCATTTGCACAACAAAGGCTATCACCACAAGCATAAGCAAGTTACACAACAACAAGCATAGGCAAGTTACACAACTCAAGCTACTTTCATTTTATGCCAAAGTCGGGTTTTTAACCTACGATTACTACGTCGTTAAATTCCTTTTAAAGATCCATTCCTTTTATAAAAGTCACCCGATACGTAGTATAAAAATAGAGTGACTTATATCTTTTAAGTAAACCAAAACAACCTCCATACTTTCCTTTTAAAACCAAATTAAGCAATACTTCTTTTTAGACCAAAACACTTCTCTTTTAAAGTCAAGTTACCACATTAAAACCAATGATAAAACCTTCTCTTTTGTTTTCATAAAGTCGTTATAACCAACTTCCCATAAAGTTATAACACTTTATGTTTTAAACCATTTTAAGACAACCCAATGCCTTTCTTTTCCTAACGTTCGGTTGCCTAATTTCAATTACACAAGTCTCTTTTTAGAAAAGTTTCATAGTTCCATTGTCTTAATCTCTTTTTAAAACAATTGAGTAACACGTGCCATGCGAGTAGGTTATTCTTGTTCATAATCAATTTTATTAAGCGGCCATGATCTAGAAAATGTAATATCATTTTGTCTCATCTTAGCTTATGCGGATGGAGGTTTCTCTTGGTTTTAATAATACTTAATTATTCAATACATTTTCCTTTATTAACGCTGCGATGGTTTGTCGATACATTCGATTTCAAATCGGTAAAACATTATTCCTTTCAAAACCAAGTACTCATTACTCACGAATGAGGCTTCACACAAAATTCATATTAATTCATTCAAGTCAAGTCTCTTATCTTTTAAGATCAATAAACCTATTCATTTTACCTTAAGACGTTATACCTAACTTCCCATAAAGCTAGTATAACTCTTATGTTTTCAAAACCAAGTATTACTCTTCTTTCAAACAGGTCTTTTGAAATACTTCAAGTTCTTTATTATCACACATTAAGTCGATTACCTTTTAAAACCACAAAGAATTTTCTTACCTACATAAAGTGTTATAACCAACTTCCCATAAAGCCGTTATAACACCTTATGTTTCAAACCAATCAAATACATTTAACACGTATGCGTCTGGTACTACATAGTCATACACATATCATGCTAGAATAGATAGGAAGAGGTTCACATACCTCGCGACGATTATCGACTAATAGCAAAAGCGCTCCAGTACCTCAAACCGCGTCGGCTACTCCCGCCAAGTAGATCACGCCACGTAGTACTTGACCTATAGAGGCCACTGGCGCTATTAACATCAAGGTCTCCACGTAGAATATTCTACGAAAATTCGGCGACCTCCCCACATGCAGCGTTAATCTCTCCTTTATCGGTAGGCTACCAAGCCAACGGGGGTTTGCCCGTCTAACCGGACGTGTACAATTATACACACAGCAATACTACACAAGTCTCATGTCTGATCCTATGTAATTACTGATTCGATTCTCTTATTTAACTTGGGCTTAAGTCGCAAGACATTGCCGTAAGTATTATTCAGGCTTAAGTCAAAAGACATTGCCGCACAACTATGTTCAATTCTACATATAGTATACTTCAACTATATATTACTACAACATGTAATTTCAAATTACAATAGAAGGTAAATAGTTATTACCTAGATAAGCACAAAAATATCAGAGTTATATGTCGATCCTGATCAAGGTTTAGCTCTACTCCGTGCGCTCGACCCGCTCCAAACAACCCTTAGAAGTTCTAACCAACTTCTACTTATAACTTCAACTACGGGTGAAGATTTACTTAGGGTTTCGTTTTTGTAGTGAGGAAGTATAATAGTATTTTACGGGCTTTTGTATAAGTGTAACCTTGGGAATACTACAAGGTATATGGGCCAGTATTTGGGCATTATAACAATACTTGGAGAGTATTTCTATACCACAAAAGGGGGTATTATACGAGACAACTTGGCAAGGGGGTACCCACATTAACTACAAAGGGGAGGAAGCTCTCGGCCAAGGGGGTGTGGTGGACGAAACTCAAGAGGAGGGAGTAGTTTGAGACTTAGATAGATTGCTCAAGTTTAGGATGAAGAATGTCTTCAACTAGAGGGTATTTATAGGTCAAGTGAAGGCCAACCAATGGCAAGATGAAGACAAGTGCATAGCAAGTGTAAGGCAAGATTTAGCCATGTGCTACCTTATCCATTCCACAAAAATATCCTACCTAACCCTTGACCAGGAAAGGCACAAAAAGCGTGCAAGCCATCCCACTTTGCCGTCCAACCTCTTCAATGTGAGGTGACACTTGTCACCTCCCGTTGGTCCAAAATGTTACGTCTCGGAAAAATCCGCAAAAATTATTATTGACATAGCGGAATTTTCCTACGAAGCGTGGAAACGTTTCGTCGAAAAACGACTCCTTTCGGCACTTGTGTACAATTTTCGAAACTAGCCAACTTTAAGGCTTAAATTACAATACGTACGCGCTCACGTACATACTCTGGAAATACGGGGTATAACATGAGGGATGACTTGAGGGCGTGAGTCCCTGACTTGACGTGACTGCTTTTATATTGTGAACTGTAGTTTTGTTATCATACATGTCTCCTGTTTTATTTAGACTGTTGTGATTTCATTTACAATATTTTTCAGTTTCACATACTTGGTACCTGTTGTACTGACCTCCTTGAGGCCGCGTTCATGCCGCGGTAGAGGTACACCGGTTGTTGATCCTCGCTCATAGGATCACGATTCAACAGATTGGAAAGCTCCGTTTCTCGAGGCTTATCTTTTGGTATGTTTCCACAGTTGTAGGTTACGTACATTCGTGGTATGGCGAGCCTGTCGTCATAGGTGTTATTACATTCTTAGAAGTGCATGTAATCTGTTGTGGCGGGATTTGTAAAAAGGATAAGCTGTTCGGGTTTTTATGTTATATATATACAGAAGGCAATTGTTTTGGTTGGCCTGTTTTATTATCTTATCTCTTGTTTCATATCTGTATGTTTTATATTCCGCTGATTTCTCTGATGTATGACTATTTGGGTGCCCGGGTAAGGCACCAGTCACGGGCCCCGGAATGGGTCGTAACAGCTATTCCATCCTTCAAGTAGAATACGCTATACTTAGTACTTCAACCTATAATGACCATAATACGTCCATTAAACCTCTAGCTTCAAACGTAGAATATTCTAAGTGCAAAGTCACTAAATTCTACGGAAAATCGGACAGCACTTCCTTTGTTTCTACATACTTTGCCACATTTTTCAAGGCCGAATTCAATAACCAAACACGCCACATTTAAGGCTCAATACAACAACCAATCAAAGGGGATTACACGCCTTACAATACGTGTAAAATTCCGCCCCACAATTAATACCAACTAAGTCCTTAATCAAGGCCATTCTCGGCTAACTTATTCAATAACACAAAGTCCTTTCCAATTCTTTTTCAATCCAACTTCTTAGGTCTAACATGTTATATAGTCATAAACAACTTAGCAATTATAACCACCTTAATCAATTCTTTAGATAACATGCGGCGACTAAACTAGTAACTAAATTGAATTACAATCTTAAAGGCTAAATCATGCAACTTTTCGGATTCCATCCAAATATTCCATAACACATATCATTCTTCATAATATAATCCACATGATCATTTCTAACTACTACAACATGAAATCTTGAATTTTAATAGCAAGACGGAGATTATTACCTCCTTAAGCTCAAAATGAACCCTAAGTCGATCCTTAGCAACTCCAACTCCTTTTCTTGACGTTCCAATCCGCTATTTTCAACCCTTAGAAGCTTGTGAAAAACTCCTCTTCTATTTCCAACTTCAAAGTTGAAGAACACCTTGGGTTTTCGCCTTGCGACTAACGTAAAAATGCGGTTTTTCCGGGATCTTTCTATTGAGATATCCTTACAATACCCTTAGGGACCTTGAGTTAAGTCTTGTGAATAAGGGACAACAATTGAAAATTTTTTGTGTGGGAGATGCCTCAAAGCCGAGAGCTTCCTAAAAGAACACACAAGTTCTTGGCTAATTTTTCTAAGTGTGGGATGTCTTGCTACTAGTAGTAGTAGTAGTGGTATATATAAATAAATCAAAGGATAGGATAAATCCAAATGGAAGGCTAGGATGTGGTCAATATTATTGTCACGACCCGAACCCGGGCCCGTGACTGGTGCCTTACCCCGGGCACCCTAGTGATACAACATCAGAGAAAATCAGCGGAAATAAAAACATGAACATGAATTAAGAGAAAAGATAAATAAACAGGCCAACCAAAACAGTTGCCTTCATCATATATACATAAATACCCGAACAGTTATCCTTTTTACAAACCACACTTGGCGGTGCTATGGACCTCTAAGATTTTTACAATGGCTATGACGGGACGGGCCCGCCATACCACGAATGTATAAGAATCTACGGACTCGGGTAACATACCAAAAGATAAGCCTCGAAGGAACGGAGCTTCAACACGCTGAAATGTGATCCTATAAGCGGGGATCGGCGATCGATGTACCTTTTACTGCGGCGTGAACGCGCCTCCGAAGGAGGTCGATAACAGTACCAAGTATGTGAAATCGTAAATATCGTAAATGAAATCATAATAGTCTATAAAGCGAGAGACATGTATGATAACCAAACTCTGATTCACAACATAAGAGCGATCGTATGTCAAGTCGTGACTCACGCCTAAAAGTCATCCCTCGTGCGTGGAACTCCTTCCTGCCGGCCTAGGTACAAATCATGTGATACGTATAACAGGTCTCGGCCCATCTTATGGACCCAATATAGAAACGTGTGGAATACATTCCCGGTTCATCCCATGAACCGGTAGTTGATTGAAATACATTCCCGGATGAACCGGTAGTCAGGTGAAATACATTCCCGGATGAGCCGTGTCGGTGAAATACATTCGGATGAACCGTGTCATGTGAAATACATTCCGGATGAACCGGTAATCAAGTGAAATACATTCCGGATGAACCGTAATCAAGTGAAATACATTCCGGATGAACCGGTAATCAAGTGAAATACATTCGGATGAGCCGTAATCAAGTGAAATACATTCGGATGAGCCGTAATCAAGTGAAATACATTCGGATGAACCGTGTCGAGTAGAACACAATACTTGCACAACAAGGCTATCACACGTAACATGGTCAAGTTTCATAACAACAAGCATAAGCAAGTTACACATAACTCAAGGTACTTTCATTTTATGTCAAAGTCCGGATTTTTAACCTTAAAGTACTACGTCCGATAAATTCCTTTTAAGATCCATTTCTTTTACAAAGGTCACGATACGTAGTATAAAATTAGAGTGATTAACATTGTTAAGTAAACCAAAATGCTTTCCTTTGTAAAATCAAGTAACAACCTTATTTTCCAAACGTTCAAGTTTGCCTAATTTCAAATGCTCAAGTTTCTCATTTTAGAAAAGGTTTAGTAGTTCATAGTTTTAAATCCTTTAAAACACAATTCTCCTTTAAACGATTTGAGAAACCTATGTCTTATAAGTGAGTAGGTTATTCTTGTTTATAATCAATCTTATTAAGCGACCATGATCTAGAAATGTCATTTTGTCTCATCTTAGCTTATGCGGATGGAAGTTTCTCTTGGTTTTAATAATACTTAGTTATTCATTACATTTTCCTTTATTAACGCGGTGGTTTATTGATACACATTCGATTTCAAATCAAGAAAGCGTTATTCCTTTTAAAACCAAGTACTCATTACTCACGAATGAGGTTTCACACAAAATCCATATTAATTCATTTAAGTTAAGTCTCTTATTTATAAGATCCAATCTCTTAACTTTTGAAATTAATAAACCATTCATTTTACCACCCTTAAGACGTTATACCTAACTTCCCATAAAGCTAGTATAACACTTATTGTTTTAAAACAACCAAATACAGTTAACACATGTACGTCTACCGTACTACATAGCTCACACATATCATGCTAGAAAAGATAGGAAGAGGTTCACATACCTCGCGACGATTATCGACTAATAGCAAAAACGCTCCAAGTACCTCAAACCGTCGGCTACTCCTTAAGCCAAGTAGATCACGCCATACGTAGTACTTCAACCTATATAGGCCACAAGGCGCCTATTAACATCCTAGATCTCAATGTAGAATATTCGACATAAAATTGTGACACCTCCCCATGGGCAGTAAATCTCCTCTTCTATCGAGGCTGCTACCAAGCCAACCAGGGGGTTAACACGCCTAACCGGCGTGTACAATTCTACTACACGAGAATGCTACACAAGTCTACCAGAATACGGTCCTATGTAATTACAGTTATTCACTTTTTAAATTCAGCTTAAGTCGCAAGACATTGCCGCACAACTATGTTGATTCTATATATAGTATACTTAACTATATACTCCTACAACATGTAATTTACAATTACAACAGAAGGTCAAGAATGTTTACCTCGTTAAGCCCAAAATTATCCAAGTTATAAGTCGATCCTGAACAACGTTTAGCTCCTACTCGGCGCTCCAACTGTTCAACCAACCCTTGAAGTTCTAACCAACTACTTATGACTTCAACTACGGTGAAGATTTACTTAGGGTTTCGTTTTTGTGACTGAGGGAAGGATCATAGTATTTTATGGTCTTGTAAAAGTTTAAACTTGTGAAAACTACCACGTATTTGGGCCAAGCTATTTTGGCATTCTCACACTAATGGGAGAGTATTACTATACCACACTATGGGGTCTTTATACGAGACAACTAGGCTAGGGGGGGTACCCCACCACACAACACAACAAAGGGGAGGAGGTGGCTCTCGGCGAGGGCTCTCAAAGGGGAGGGGGTGTGGTGGACGAGCTCGAGGAGAGAGTATTTTGAGACTTAGTTAGATTGCTCAAGTTTTTGGATGAAGAAAGTCTTCAACTAGAGGGGTATTTATAGGTCAAGTGAAGGCCAACCAATGGCCAAGATCCATCCAAGTGTTAGGCAAGTGTAAGGCTAAGATTAAGCCAAGTACACCTTATCCATCTACCACCAAAATATCCTACCTAACCTCGACTAAAAAGCCAAGGCCAAATCGTCCAAGAGGACGCCTCAAGTGCTCCAATTAGAGGGTGCCAAGTGTCGCCCTCTCGTTGGTCCAAAATGTTTCGTCTCTCGGAAAAATCCGCAAAAATTATAAATGACATAGCCGGAATTTTCCCTACGAAAGCTGTGGAAACGTTTCGTCGAAAAACGACTCTAATCGGGTGTTGTGTACAAATTTCGAAACTAGCCAACTTTTAAGGCTCAAATTATAATACGTACGCGCTCACGTACATACTCTGGAAATACGGGGTATAACAATTATCAAGCTCTCTTGACTTTTGACTTAGTCAAAATAATCAAGTCAATGCCTAGCAAGACTTGCTCATCTATACAATGGTCAAATGACCATTCTATCCTTGAAATTTTCGTCCAAGACCATTGTGGGGGTGCCACGTGTCGCCTCCCATTCGTCCATAAAATTAGAACCTCGTGGGCCCCACAAAACGTAAAAATTCCTCGGGTGGGCCCCACATGACCAAATCCGTAAAAATAAATTTCCATAATGTTAATAAGTTCCATACTCTTCAAATAATGCATTTTGAGAATCTAATTCTCACCAACGAACATTTCTCCTTTCCGACGTTCGGAAGATTTTCTGTCGGAAAAACAATTCTTCCTTTCGTACCCTTTTCAAGTCTTGAGTTCCTTACGTACATTCTCTTAAACATGTCCTGGACTTACGGGGTGTAACATTCTTCCCCCCTTAGAAACATTCATCCTCGAATGTTCTTTCGGAGTCCAATCTAATTAGAGCGCGACATTGTCTCCCTTTACTACACCCTTCATACAACATATGCCACCCATGGCCACATAACAATACTTATACTAAGATGTCAACCTTGGCACTCACGAAGCCAACTAGTCCATACTCATAATGACCTCAAAGTCTGTCGTAATCATCTCTACTAGGTCTACTAGGGTCTGACGACTGTATCATCACCGGGCAAATCTCATATACCCGCTCAGCTACCACCCCAAACACTCACGGGTGTAGTTACCTCGAAAGGTTCTTATGGATTCAGGCTCTATTCCTTTACACTTGGTTGCTATCCTTCTTACTGGTCGCACTCTTTCCGTACTTCCAACTCATACCAGCATACATACATAACGCCCATACCGATTCTGGCCCCCAATCTTTTGGAGTCACTTTTTTAAACAACATAAGGACATTTCCGGCTCTCACAACCTGGTTCCGGTGGAACGCGTCCACGAACCCGTAAAACAATTAACTAGACTTGGGCCTTGCACCTCGTGACTGCCACGAGCGGAACTACTACCAACTGATCCCACTCCATTTCAGGCTATGGGGCGACCCGCAATAGGTCCTCACCCCGTCCCACCGTCGCACTTAACTCTTATTCTTGGTCTATAATAAATATTTCTACCCGAGAAGACCTTGTAAATCTAAGGTCTCAGCAGTCATCAATATTCTTAGGCTCGCAATTTCCATGCTCCAAGCCTACCTTACCAGTCCCCCAGTAAACGGGTACAAAAAAAACTTCTCATAATACCATAATCGTGTCGTCTTGATCACAACAACCCTTACTTACTCTATACAGATCTCATCCGTACAATCCTCTTACGCATACCACGTAGCTTAATCTATTAACACGACATTCCATTAAGTTTCTTAACATGACTTCTTAAGGGTCTACTGCCTTATCGCATACTTCATCCTTTCCCAATTATCCCAAAATAAAACATAAGACCTTGGCGAATTCATTAATCGCTCCATACCTTCCCGGTATCTAGTTAGTCTTTACCAACTCTTGGTAATCTACAATCATTCTAGGCAACACGCGTCTGACCCTCATACATAATTCTGTATAGCTGTATGTCACAATACCAACTATACTACAATCATTACCAACCTGGATACGCAATCCACATAGTCCTTCCTGGGTCACTGCTGCCTTTCTCGTAGCTGCAATCAACATAACTCGTTAGGGAGAGACAACCCTAACGACACAGCTCTATCGCACGATCTCAGAGGGAGAAGAATGAAAACCAATCCTAAATGTCCTGCAGCCTCTTGATTATAGATGTGGTGCACAACACACCGATAATCAAGACTCTACTAGACACGGTCTGTAGACATTTTCCGAGGACTAACTGCTCTGATACCACTTTTGTCACGACCCGACCCCGGGCCGCGACTGGTGCCCTACCTGGGCACCCTTCTAATCATACAACATAATAAACTGTGGAAGATAAATAACAGTTTTGTTTTTTTTTTAAACCAAGGCCAAGCCGATAAGGCTGCCATAACATAAAAATTACCCGAAAGGGTCGACACTGTTTAACAATGTAAAAACAACTCTAGCCACCCAAATTTACGATGAATACATGCACTCTAAGATTTGAACAAATACTATGACGGACAAGGCCCCGCCGCACTTCGAATATACATAGCCATGACAACTCCGGAACATTAGAGCCACCTCAAAATGCTGAACCAGGATCCTAAGCTCGCGGATCCACAACTGTGTACTTAAACCTGCGGACATTTAACGCACTTCCGAAGGGGTCGATAACAAAAATTTAATATGGAACGGAAAATAAGGTACAGTAACAAATCATAACTGTACAAAAGAATGACAGGGGCAAGTATAAAGAAAGGATAAATACCAGATCCTACCGTGTCATTTTCATCTCGTGAACTTAATCGTACCTTATTATCTTTTCCCATTTTTACATAAAAGTTATAGTCACATTCTTACGTACATGCTCAAGAAAAACCGTCAAGTTCATTACCGTATAACTTACTTACCTTGCATAACATAATCCGGTCCTTTATGGAGGGACGCCTATACTGCCCGGCCCAATCTGGGACGCGATAAAGTCACATAGTCTGCCCATAAAGGTATACTGCCCGACCCATTTCTGGGACGCGATAAAGTCACATAGCCTGCCCATAAAGTTATACTTCCCGGCCCATTTCTGGGACGCGATAATGTCATATAGTCTGCCCATAAAGGTATACTGCCCGGCCCATTTCTGGGACGCGATAAAGTCATATAGTCTGCCCATAAAGGTATACTGCCCGGCCCATTTCTGGGACGCGATAATGTCATATAGTCTGCCCATAAAGGTATACTGCCCGACCCATTTCTGGGACGCGATAATGTCATATAGTCTGCCCATAAAGGTATACTGCCCGGCCCATTTCTGCGACGCGATAATGTCATATAAAATTCGGGAATTTAACCCAACGTACTACGTACCTCTACTCCTTTAGAATGACTCTTTTTCAAATGAAACTTCCAAGATACTATCAACCGTAGTATCAAGTCATATCTACTTTTCAAGACAAGTCACAATACCTTTTTAGAAATACATTTACCGGCTTCTAAATCAAGTGACTTCTTTCTTAAAAACCTTTAAGCAATTGGTACCTTTAAAACAATCTGCCCTTCTTTATTTCAAATCATTTCTTTGCTTACATTACTGAAGAAAACCATTCTTTTAATCTTCCATAAAGTTGTTATAACCAACTTCCCATAAAGACGTTATAACTCTTTAAGTCTTAGACAAATTCATTCCTTTTATAACCAAGAGACTTATACTTTCAAATCAAATCACATAGCTTTCAAAATACTTCAAGTCTCTTAACTTTTAAGAAAACAAGTTTCTTAACTTTAGAATGGCAAGAAATCAATACTTTCCAAATCAAGTATTCTATACTTTTAAATCAATTCATTTCTTCCTTTAAGAATCAAGTCCCATAACTTGAAAAATAAAGTCCCTTAACCTTTTAAAAATTTGAGGTTCATAGTCTTAACACTTCATACGTAAATTCTTATAAATTAAGTAACATATACTTTGGTGCGTTGTGAATAAGTTATACTTATTTATAACGATCTTAATCAAGTAGTCATGATCTAGAAAATGTAATACAATTTTGTCTTATCTTAGCTTCTATGCAGATGGAGAATTCTACTCATTTTAACTTAATTGAATGTCATTACATTTTCCTTTATTAACGCTGCAGTGGCTTGTTCGATACTTATTCTCATTTGTCCCGTAACTTAGCCAAGTCAACTTGGCTCCAAATACCTCCTAACGACTCTTTCCAACGTCCCCCATAAGCCTTGGTAAGAACTTAGGATAACTTAGACATAACCTTTACGTAGAGTAAAATCAACATACATACCTCTTAACTTCTAAGAGTAGAAGGAATCATGAAATAGTACTACATGTATATTCCATACATAGAATCATGTCAAAAAGAAGGAAGAGGTTCACATACCTCGCGACGATTATCGACAAATAGCAAAATGCTCCAAAGTACCTCAACCTTGATAGCTATTCCATCCTTCAAGTAGAATACGCTATACTTAGTACTTCAACCTATAATGACCATAATACGTCCATTAAACCTCTAGCTTCAAACGTAGAATATTCTAATTGCAAAGTCACTAAATTCTACGGAAAATCGGACAACACTTCCTTTGTTTCTACATACTTTGCCACCTTTTTCAAGGCCTAATTCAATAACCAAACACGCCACATTTAAGGCTCAATACAACAACCAATCAAAGGGGATTACACGCCTTACAATACGTGTAAAATTCCGCCCCACAATTAATACCAACTAAGTCCTTAATCAAGGCCGTTCTCGGCTAACTTATTCAATAACACAAAGTCCTTTCCAATTCTTTTTCAATCCAACTTCTTAGGTCTAACATGTTATATAGTCATAAACAACTTAGCAATTATAACCACCTTAATCAATTCTTTAGATAACATGCGACGACTAAACTAGTAACTAAATTGAATTACAATCTTAAAGGCTAAATCATGCAACTTTTCGAATTCGATCCAAATATTCCATAACACATATCATTCTTCATAATATAATCCACATGATCATTTCTAACTACTACAACATGAAATCTTGAATTTTAATATCAAGACGGAGATTATTACCTCCTTAAGCTCAAAATGATCCAAAACCCTAAGTCGATCCTTAGCAACTCCAACTCCTTTTCTTGACGTTCCAATCTGCTATTTTCAACCCTTAGAAGCTTGTGAAAAACTCCTCTTCTATTTCCAACTTCAAAGTTGAAGAACACCTTGGGTTTTCGCCTTGCGACTAACGTAAAAATGCGGTTTTTCCGGGATCTTTCTATTGAGATATCCTTACAATACCCTTAGGGACCTTGGGTTAAAGTCTTGTGAATAAGGGACAACAATTGAAATTTTTTTGTGTGGGAGATGCCTCAAAGCCGAGAGCTTCCTAAAAGAACACACAAGTTCTTGGCTAATTTTTCTAAGTGTGGGATGTCTTGCTACTGGTAGTAGTAGTAGTAGTATATATAAATAAATCAAAGGCTAGGATGTGGTCAATATTATCAAGCTCTCTTGACTTTTGACTTAGTCAAAATAATGAAGCCAATGCCTAGCAAGACTTGCTCATCTATACAATGGTCAAATGACCAGCCACGTGTCGCCCTCCCATTCGTCCATAAAATTTCGTAACCCTCGTGGGCCCCACAAAACGTAAAATTCCTCGGGTGGTCCCCACATGACCAAATCCGTAAAAATAAATTTCCATAATGTTAATAAGTTTCATACTCTTCAAATAATGCATTTTGAGAATCTAATTCTCACCAACGAACATTTCTCCTTTCCGACGTTCGGAAAATTTTCCGTCGGAAAAACAATTCTTCCTTTCGTACCCTTTTCAAGTCTTGAGTTCCTTACGTACATTCTCTTAAACATGTCCTGGACTTACGGGGTGTAACAGTTTAATCATAAACTAAGCTT
Source organism: Przewalskia tangutica (assembly GCA_029844215.1). Lineage (NCBI taxonomy): Eukaryota > Viridiplantae > Streptophyta > Magnoliopsida > Solanales > Solanaceae > Przewalskia > Przewalskia tangutica. The sequence continues at coordinate 54,103,767 of CM056722.1, read as the reverse complement.
GCTGATCATTGTACTATTTTTTTAAATTGTTCTTACGATGTTGAGGGGTTGAATGTTTGAGATTGGTTTTTGATATTGTTAATATTGTTGTTTGGTGATGTCTTGAATATGGGGAAGTGAGGAAATATAGGAAAGTGTTGCCCGATTTTCTATAATAGAGCTACTAGCTTATAAATATGTTTTGAGTTCTTCCATGGCATTAACCATAGTTCTAATACCTTGATGTAGGTTGAACTACTACGGGAAGTATTTATTGGGTCGTTAGCAACAAAGGTAGGTTAAGGTGTTGTACCCCGTATTTCCAGAGTATGTACGAAAGGGCGTACGTACAAAAGTTTAAGCCTTAAAGTAGGCATAGGGACGAAAATTTGTGCACAACCCACGAAAATAATTGTTTTCCGACGAAACATTTTCCAAAACTTGCGAAGGGAAAATTACGGCTGTGACATTTATAATTTTTGCGGATTTTTCCGAGAGATGAAATATTTTGGACCAACGAGAGGGTGACACTTGTCACCCTCATGTGGACGGCAAAGAGAGGGCATGGTTGGCACGATTTTAAGGCCTAAACCAAGGGTCAATGTTTGTGAGTGATTTGTGGAGTAGGATAGGGTGCACTTGTGCAAATCCACACCCTCCACTTGCCCTCCACTTGCCCTCATCTGACCCTTGAAAGTCCTATAAATACCCCCCTTAAGTTGAAGACTTCTTCATCCACAAAATACTTTCCAAGTCTTGAAATCTCCCTTCTCCCTTGTGAGCTTCTCGTCCAAGCCTCACTTCCCCCCCCTTCTAGAGAGCTAAGCCAAACACCCCTTCCCCTTTCTTGTAGTCTCGGCAAAGCCCCCTTGGTAGAAAATACTCTCCAAGTATTGTTACTATCCCCAAAATACCCTAGTCGTATATCTAGTAGTATTCCAAAGTCACCTCTATACTAAAATCCCAGAAATACTATCTTATATCCATTAGTCACTAAACGAAACCCTGGGGAAATCTTCATAGTTGGTTGAAGTTGTAAGTAGAAGTTGTGTAGAAACTTCTAAGGGTTTCTTGGAGCGGATTGGAGCGTACATATTAGGAGCTAAACCTTTCTCAGGATCGACTTATAACTTGGATAATTTTGGGCTTACCGAGGTAAATATCTTATCCTTCTATTATAATTAGAGAGTACATACTGTAGAAGTATAGAACTAAGTATAAGACTTATAGAAGGATGGTATTAAAAGAAGAGAATTGAACTGTAATCGCATCAGAAGAATTAAAGAAGATTGAATCAGACTTACATAGATCGTATTTACTGAGACTTGTATAATTTACCTGCAGGGAAGTCGCCCGATTTTCCGTAATAGAGAACCCTCTCGCTTAGATTATCCTACTGAGTAGTCTAGACGTTGATAGACGTATTTGACTATTATAGGTTGATACTCATACGACATATTCGACTTGGCAGGTGGATTTCGCCAAGAAGGTATGTGATTCTTCCTATACTCTTGAGCATGATATTTTAAAATATATATAGTACGGTAGACGTACGTGTGTTAACTGAACATGGTTTTACTTGACGTCTTTTGACTTGAGTCTAAATAATAAGAATCTTGAAGTCTTTCAAAAGAATTATAAATCATTTTTGAAAGAAGAAGAATATTTGTTTTGAAAACAAAAAGCTTAAGAGTTATACTAGCTTTATGGGAAGTTAGGTATAACGACTTAAGAAAGATAAAAGGAACAGTTTACTTATGTATTTATGAAAGACTTGTATTGATTCTGGAAAGTATAATAAGATGGTTTGATGAGTAGACATATTATGATGCTATGTGTGTTAGTGTCTTGTAGCGTTTGTATAAGAGGTTAATCTTGTTGTACTTATGTTGTTTAACGGTAATCCGTTACGTTAGTATATACCACTCACCTTTTGACATGTTATACCGGGGGTTAAGCTGCCCCCCGATGCGGGGTATACCTCATGCAGTCTATGTGACTATGATTCGAGATACCTCATGCGGGTCCCGGGGACCTATGCGGAGCTACGAGAGTTCCAGGTTAGTGTGCGGGGGAATACCTCATGCGGTCTATGTGGCCATGCGGACTACGATAGTCCAGGATGATGTCGAGGAGTAGCTACCCTCGATGCGGGGAATACCTCATGCGGGCCTAGGTGGCCTATGCGGACTACGGGAGTCCAGGATTAGGCATGCATAATGATACTATGGGCGATTGGCCTTGCTTCGATCATTCGCAGCCTAGAAAAGACCTGTTACAGTTTACCTATTATTACTCTTGTTTGTGATATGGCTCTATGTGCGGTTACATTGGTTGTTTCGTACATATTTGTAAAAATTGGTTTTAAAATGATATGATTTCATTTAAAGTACTTTACAGTTTCACATACTTGGTACCTGTTGTACTGACCTCCTTCGGGGGGCTGCGTTCATGCCGCAGGTAAGGGAAAGTAGGTGCTAGATCCACATCCTTAGGATCCTTACTTTGTTGTCAGGAGCTCCATCTTCTCCGGAGGCTCGACTTTTGGGTATGATCTCCCTGTTGTTGTAGATAGTTTTGTACATTCAGGGTATGACGGGGCCCTGTCCCGCCATAGTTGTTTATCTTCTTAGAGGTCTGTAGTCCTATTGTACAGTTGGGATGTAACTGCCGGGCTTTGTTTATATATATATGCCGAAAGGCGACATTTTCTCAGATAAAACTGTGTCTCATTTTACTCACATGTACGATACTTAGGCATATTATGGCCCTCAGAGGCATTCTGTACAAGTTGATTATTTCTTGTCTTAGGTTACATGCATGCCTTTATTATGCTATTTTTCATGTCTTACATAATCAGTACATTATTTGTACTGACGCCTCTTTTGCTTGGGGGATGTTGCGTTTCATGCCCGCAGGGTCAAGCAGACAGGGCGACGGTCCACACCAGTAGGTTTCATGTTCAACTGATATTGGAGCACTCTACTTGTCCCAGAGTTGCGGTCTAGTCTTGGTACAATATTTTTTATATGCATATGGGTATGGCGGGACCCTGTCCTGACCTTATGATGGCACGTACTCCAGTAGAGGCTTGTTTATTGTTATGATGTAGTCAGATATGTGGCCTTCTCGGCCTATGTTTTTATTGTATAGTCATCTATGATAGCCTTATCAGCTCGTACGGTCATGTCCAACATCTATGTATATACATATATGCACTGTCGGTCTTGCAACATTTTAGCTTATTATTTCTATGAGTCAGCAGATTACCTCATGAAGGCCCTCGTGGCCCATGCTTATTTACGATTATGTGGTGAAGTCTAGTAGTGCTCGGCAAGTAGGGTCCAGGTGCCCGTCATGGCCCTCCAGTTTGGGTCATGACACTAACCCATAAACACCCCTTAAATCAATAAAATAACTCTCTTAATCTCAAAGAACTTATAACTCATCTTCTTTAACTTATACACATGGTATATCACCATTAAAGGACTTAGCACTTGGTTAATGAGTGCACTACAACTTCTTTGAATTCGGGTATGGATATGTCTCACATCTAGGCTTATCCACAAAATTTAGAGAATTATAAGAGGAAACAGTGGGTTGATCGAGAGCGTGATAGGGGCCAGCATAAGAAGCATAGTCTACAAGTAATATAAGCGAGTTTAGAGGTGGGTTCAGACCATAATATCCTAGGCACCCATCCCATCTAGCAGCCAGTGCACCACCACAGTTCTAAGGCCACCATCGTGACTTAATCTGGTCAAGTTCAGAGTTCACAGGCATTAGGCTCGCAGTATATAGGGGATTTTAGTCATATGAGGATGTCTTTGCCTTGATATAATCAGTATAGCAAGGCACATCTAGGGTAGTGCCATCACAGAACATACGTATGATATGCTTGTGGTTATCCTGGACATATCGCCAGAGATTGTCCGCTGAGAGGTAGAGGTAGTATGGCACAACCGACTAGATTTGTAGTTGCTTCTTCATCTGTACGCCCTCCGGGGCAGGGTGATAGCATCCATGGCAGCTCAACATCACTAAAGGACATGGCTGAAGTTTGGAAGTTCCAGGAAGACCCATGACAAAGATATCAAACAAGGAAATTTTAATACAAGCTCAATGAGTTGCAATTAGCAATTATAAATACCTTGTGATGGAAGAAGAGCACCAGCCCAATCAAGATATTCGAAGGCCCAAATTAAAGTCCAAGATGAGATGGAATGAGGCCCAAATCTGCCCAAAAAAAATACAGCAGTCCAAATCTGCCCCAAAATAGTTTCTAGAATCTACATTTAACAGTTATTTTATTCTATGTTGACTTGCATTGGTCTAAGTGTTACATCCCGAAAGTCCAGGACATGTAAAAGAGAATTTATGTAAGGAATCGAGACTTGGAAATTAGTACGAAAGGAAGAATTGTTTTTCCGACGGAAAAGCCTACGGACGTCGGAAAGGAAAAATGTTCGTTGTTGAGAAGTGGATTCTCAAAATGCATTATTTGAAGAGTATGGAACTTATTAACATTATGGAAATTTATTTTTACGGATTTGGTCATGTGGGGCCCATCCGAGGAATTTTACGTTTTGTGGGGCCCACGAGGGTTACGGAATTTTATGGACGAATGAGAGGGCGACACGTGGCACCCCCACATTTGGTCTTGGACGATTTTTGTAAGGGTTGGATGGTCATTTGACCCTTGTGGATGAAAGTCTTCAAAGCTTGAGTTTGTTGACCAAGTCAACTTGTCCACTTGGCTATTATCCATGTGTTATTCATCCTAGCCACCCAATTGTTATAATCTTGACCCTCCATTGTTTTATATAAGCACTACTAGTGCAAGACAAGGTCTTCCAACACTTAGAATTATTTCACAACATTCTTGTTCTTCAAGGAGCTCTCGGGTTTGATAATTTTCCCACAAGAAAATTTTTAGTTTGTGATCCATTATTCACAAGACTCAAACCCAATGTCCCTAAGGGTATTGTAAGGATATCTCAATAGAAAGATTTCGGAAAAACGGCGTTTTCGTATTAGTCGCAAGGCGGAAACTTAAGGAGTTCTTCAACTTTGAAGTTGGAACTTGAAGATGGGTTCTTCATAGGCTTCTAAGGAGTGCTTGGAGCGGATTGGAACTTAAGGAAAGGAGCTAAGAATTGCTAAGGCGCGACTTTGAATCTTGGAAATTTTAAGGGCTTATAAAGGTATAATCTTGTTGTTTTAGCAATTAAGTTTACTTATTGATTGTTGCTATGGATATTAGCAAGCATGAGTCATATATTATGAAGGTTGATAATTATATTGGCTATTGGAACCCTAATCCGAAAACTAGCATGTTTAGCCTTAAGATTACAATTCAAGTTGATTATTAGTTTAAGTCGTCGCATGTTGTATAAAGAAGGAAATTGTAGTTGTTGAAGTTGTTTATGACTATATAGCATGTTAGACCTTAGAACTTGGAATTGGAAAAGAATTGGAAAGGACTTGTGTTGAGCTATTGTTGGCCGAGAATGGCTTGTGAGTATATAACTAGTTGGTATTAATTGTGGGGCGGAATTTTACACGTATTGTAAGGCGTGTAATCCCCTTTGATTGGTTGGTATGTTGAGCCTTAAATGTGGCATGTTTGGTTATTGTATTCGGCCTTGAAAAAGGTGGCAAAGTGAGTAGAAACAAAGGAAGTGCTGCCCGATTTTCCGTAGAATTAGAGACCGTATACTTAGTATTATACTACGTTAGAGACTAGAAGTTGATAGTCTTGTTGTGACCATTATAGGTTGACACTTCTACGTACGGCGTATTCGGCTTAGCTTGTGGATTTAGCCGAAAAGGTATGTGAACTATCTCCTCTTCTAGCATGATTCCTTAAGATAAAGAAAGTATGTCCTACTCCTTAAATGATCCATTCAGTGGTTGTATTTGGATTGCCTAAAATAGAATTCGTTCTATGTACTTCCTTGATTGTACTTTGATGTTTAAATTGTAAGTTGTATAATCCTTTTCCTTGGTGAAGTTTGGATTCTTAAAAGTGAAAGTATTTTACCTAAAGTACATAGAGTCTTGAAAAGGAAGTGGTTTCCAAATCTTTTGGCTAGTGCCTTAGTTCCAAAACCTAAGGGTCGTTATAATGACTTTAGGGGAGTCAAAGGAGTGATTTACGTAATTGTTTTAAGAGAGGAGAAGTGACATGATTTAAGTAGAAGTAACTTGTTTTAAAGGTGTGAGTTACTTGAGGTTTAAAAGTAGAAGAAACTTGTTTTCTAAATATTAAGAGACTTGAAGTATTTTGAAAGTTAAGAACTTGATTTGTAAGTATGTGATACTTGGTTTTAAGTATAAGTCTCTTGGTTATAAAAAGAAATGAATATGTCTAAAACCATAAAGGGTTATAACGGCTTTATGGGAAGTTGGTTATAACGGCTTTATGGAAGGTTAAGAAAGTTGTCTATTTTGATTATTAGGCATAAGTTGCCTAGATTGTGAAAATTTGAAGTTACTTGATTTCAAGCTTTGAAATGAGTTTTCTAAAAGTGTAGTAACTTACTTTGAAAAATAGACACACCTTGATACTACGGGTGTTAGTATCTTGCGGTTTTACATAAAAAGGAGTCTTTTGAAAAGAATGTACGTACGTAGTACTTTGGCTTGTTTAATTGAGAATTATTCGATGGGTGCCTTGATAAGTACTTTGGCTTGTTTAATTGAGAATTATTCTATGTATGCCCTGATAAGTACTTTGGCTTGTTTAATTGAGAATTATTCTATGTATGCCTTGATAAGTACTTTGGCTTGTTTAATTGAGAATTATTCTATGTATGCCTTGATAAGTACTTTGGCTTGTTTAATTGAGAATTATTCTATGTGTGCCTTGATAAGTACTTTGGCTTGTTTAATTGAGAATTGCCAATGTGTGCTGGTGATAGCATTTGAGTACAAGTATTATGTTTTATTACGTTGTCGCGACTTTCGGTTGGAGGGTCGGCTGCCTTGTTGTAAGTTTACTTGGACGTACCGACAGTGAGGTGGGATTCCACGGGTATGCTTCCATTATTTGTGTTACCCTACGGTCATGCTTATACGATGTGGGATGTCGGGGCATGCGACCGCGAGGGATACCCTATGGTCATGCTTATACGATGTGGGATGCCGGGGCATGCGACCACGAGGGATACTCCTTGGACATGCTTATACGATGTGGGATTAGGCATGTGACCGGGGCGGGTTAGATTCGGTTGTTTGTATTACCCTATGGTCATGCTTATACGATGTGGGATTCCGGGGCATGCGACCACGTGGGATATTGTTACTCCTTGGACATGCTTATACGATGTGGGATTCCGGGGCATGTGACCAGGAGCGGGTTAGATTCCCGGATTTGTTTGTATTACCCCATGGTCATGCTTATACGATGTGGGATTCCGAGGCATGCGACCACGAGGGATACTGTTATTATGATTTGGTGTTCAGGTATGCCTATTGGTGTTATATTATATCATGGATAGGCGGTGAGAAAGGATTCCACGGCATGATTGATATTATGGGCGTGAGACCCGTGGTTATATTTGAGTAGTGACTTTGAGGCATGCGTCACGACTTGATATAATCGCTTATGTATTGTATCGTAGGTTGGCTATCATACATGTCTCATGTTTTGTTTAAGATGTTATGATTTCATTCTGATGCTTCATCGCTCACATACTTGGTACATTCTTCATACGACCTCGCCCGGGCTGCGTTACATCTGCAGTTTAGGTATGCAGTTTGGTGATCTGCAGGTGTAGGACCCTGCTCGGAGTTTTTGGATAGCTCCCTCTGTTCAGGAGTTTATCGTTTTGGTATAGTTCCTTGATGCAGGCTTTTATGCGGTTAAAGAAGTGCAACGGGGCCTTGTCCGTCATATTCGATCAAACTCTTGAAGTGCGTATTCATATGTGGGATTGGACTCATGTACGGTGTAGTGTCTTTTGTTTATGTATATTACATGGCAGCCTTGTCGGCTTTGCCCTTGTACGTACGTTGGTTTTTTTAAAAAAAATGAGGTGTTATTTAAATTCCGCAGTTTACTTGTGTTGTTAAGGTAGAAGGGTGCCCAGGTAGGGCACCGATCCAGCTTGAGGTTGGGGTGTGACAGTGGTATCGAGCGATCGATCCTCAAGCGTCTACAGACCGTGTCTAGTAGAGTCTTGATTATCGGTGTGTTGCGCGTCACACCCATAAACAGGAGGCTACAGGACATTTAGGAGTTGGTTTCTATTCTTCTCACTCTAAGATCGTGCCATAGAGCTGTGTTAGTAAGATAATTCCTCTCTGACGTATTTTTGTGTTACAGTTATGTCTCCAAGGAGGACAACAGCCGCCCAGAAGGGCAAAGGAGTAGCAGGAGCTACTAGTCAGACTCAGAGAGTTGATAGGGCTCGTGCCTGTGGTATCTGGATGTTGTCTGCGATCGGCAAGTTCTTCTGCGCGGAGTTTTGAGGCCCAAGCACGAGCCTCGGTTTCGATTGGGAGAAGACTATAGTCATGAGGAAGCGGTTATGTTATTGACCAAGATAGCGATTATTCTGATTTCATCAAGAAGAGGTTATTCGGTCGATGCAGGCAGTGTACGGGGTAGAGGGCCAGCACGGAGATCTGCGTAAGAGGGCTAGACCGGTTGGTTATCCCGGTGAGTTTTTGGACGAGCAGCCTGAGCAGCGAGTGAGATATTCGTCCCAACCTACCCAGTACATACCTCCGCAGTTCACAGGTGGGATATTGGACCCCACAAGGTATTTAGGAGCCGGTCCAAGCTCCAGGGGTCGAGGTTCTCAGAGGAGCAGAGGATTTTCTCGGTCGAGGCCACCTATTCCTCAGTGTATCAGATGTGGTAAGCGTCATTCGGGGAAATGCCGTTATGACACGGATGGTTGTTATTATTGTGGCCGTCCGGGCCACAAGAAGTGGGAGTGTCCGGTTAGAAAGAGCGCCGGTAAGGTGGCTCAGCCTATGAGGCCGATGGTTGATTCTCTTTCCTCCGCGGTGTCGTCCCCGAGCGGTGTTGGATGTCACCAGTAGTGGTAGAAGTCGAGTGGAGTTTATAGTTCGCGGTCCTTGAACCGCGAGAGATGACGTGACTCATCGGACGGGATCGGGAGGCGACATCGCGCGGTTACAGTGCGTGTCGATTCTTTTGAATCATACGTGCATTGATAGATTCAGATTTCGCCCTAGCATATATGTTTTCCCTTTGTTGCTAGCAGTTGTAAGTGATAGTACCCCTTGAGGTAGGAATACTTTGATTAGTAAAGTGAGAAGTTAAGAATGTTGACAAGAATGGTAAGTGAACTGAGACTATAGTTGTGTAGAGTTCACAAGTTGTAATTGCCCCATAACAGTGTAAGACCAGTAGGGAAGAATGTACGGTGGAAATACTTCGACCTATGTGACGAACCTCTAGTGATTAGGGGGGATAGGGTGATAAGTACCTTGAGATAAGAGAAAGATTTATTTCAGACTAAGAATGAGAAGTTAAGTGTGACGATGAGTCGGGTTCTGGACTCATTTCGGGTCAACCGGTAGTATGGAATGGGGTGATGTCAGTTGGTAGTAGTCCCGCTATGTGATAGGGTCACGAGGATGCCAGGCCCAAGTTGAGTTAATCGTTGTACGAGTTCGTGGATGCGTTCCACCGGAACTAGGTCGTAAGGACCGAGAAGAGCCTTAACGGGAATGTAAGTAGCAATATGGCCAAGTTTGGTTAGTAACTCCAAGGATTGGGGAACAGAAACAATATTTGAGATGTTGTACGTTTACTAAATAAGTTTAGAAGTACGAGAAAGAATGACAAGTAAGAAATAAAGTAATCTCTAAAGATCTTGTTTGTGATAAGACCGTAACCTTCGAGTTTTGTGAGAAGGGGTCGCGGACGGAAGGTCCATTGTTATGTTTACATATGTTATGTGGTGGCCATGTGTGGCATCGTTGGTCTTGTACAGTATTGATTGTTAGGCATAGTATAGAGATTATGCCGGAGTTTGTATAGCTTGGCAACCGACTAAGAACATTCGGGGACGAATGTTTCTAAGGGGGGAAGAATGTTACATCCCGAAAGTCCAGGACTTGTAAAAGAGAATTTATGTAAGGAATCGAGACTTGGAAATTAGTACGAAAGGAAGAATTGTTTTTCCGACGGAAAAGCCTCCGGACGTCGGAAAGGAAAAATGTTCGTTGTTGAGAATTGGATTCTCAAAATGCATTATTTGAAGAGTATGGAACTTATTAACATTATGGAAATTTATTTTTACGGATTTGGTCATGTGGGGCCCACCCGAGGAATTTTACGTTTTGTGGGGCCCACGAGGGTTACGGAATTTTATGGACGAATGAGAGGGCGACACGTGGCACCCCCACATTTGGTCTTGGACGATTTTTGTAAGGGTTGGATGGTCATTTGACCCTTGTGGATGAAAGTCTTCAAAGCTTGAGTTTGTTGACCAAGTCAACTTGTCCACTTGGCTATTATCCATGTGTTATTCATCCTAGCCACCCAATTGTTATAATCTTGACCCTCCATTGTTTTATATAAGCACTACTAGTGCAAGACAAGGTCTTCCAACACTTAGAATTATTTCACAACATTCTTGTTCTTCAAGGAGCTCTCGGGTTTGATAATTTTCCCACAAGAAAATTTTTAGTTTGTGATCCATTATTCACAAGACTCAAACCCAATGTCCCTAAGGGTATTGTAAGGATATCTCAATAGAAAGATTTGGAAAACAGCGTTTCGTATTAGTCATGGCGGAAACTTAAGGAGTTCTTCAACTTTGAAGTTGGAACTTGAAGATGGGTTCTTCATAGGCTTCTAAGGAGTGCTTGGAGCGGATTGGAACTTAAGGAAAGGAGCTAAGAATTGCTAAGGCGCGACTTTGAATCTTGGAAATTTTAAGGGCTTATAAAGGTATAATCTTGTCGTTTTAGCAATTAAGTTTAATTATTGATTGTTGCTATAGATATTAGCAAGCATGAGTCATATATTATGAAGGTTGATAATTATATTGGCTATTGGAACCCTAATCCGAAAACTAGCATGTTTAGCCTTAAGATTACAATTCAAGTTGATTATTAGTGTAAGTCGTCGCATGTTGTATAAAGAAGGAAATTGTAGTTGTTGAAGTTGTTTATGACTATATAGCATGTTAGACCTTAGAACTTGGAATTGGAAAAGAATTGGAAATGAATTGTGTTGAGCTATTGTTGGCCGAGAATGGCTTGTGAGTATATAACTAGTTGGTATTAATTGTGGGCGGAATTTTACACGTATTGTAAGGCGTGTAATCCCCTTTGATTGGTTGGTATGTTGAGCCTTAAATGTGGCATGTTTGGTTATTGTATTCGGCCTTGAAAAAGGTGGCAAAGTGAGTAGAAACAAAGGAAGTCTTTGCGATTTTCCGTAGAATTAGAGACCGTATACTTAGTATTATTTTACGTTAGAGACTAGAAGTTGATAGTCTTGTTGTGACCATTATAGGTTGACACTTCGTGCAGCGTATTCGGCAGCTTGTGGATTTAGCGAAAGGTATGTGAACTATCTCCTCTTCTAGCATGATTCCTTAAGATAAAGAAAGTATGTCCTACTCCTTAAATGATCCATTCAGTGGTTGTATTTGGATTGCCTAAAATAGAATTCGTTCTATGTACTTCCTTGATTGTACTTTGATGTTTAAATTGTAAGTTGTATAATCCTTTTCCTTGGTGAAGTTTGGATTCTTAAAAGTGAAAGTATTTTACCTAAAGTACATAGAGTCTTGAAAAGGAAGTGGTTTTCAAATCTTTTGGCTAGTGCCTTAGTTCCAAAACCTAAGGGTCGTTATAATGACTTTAGGGGAGTCAAATGAGTGATTTACATAATTGTTTTAAGAGAGGAGAAGTGACATGATTTAAGTAGAAGTAACTTGTTTTAAAGGTGTGAGTTACTTGAGGTTTAAAAGTAGAAGAAACTTGTTTTCTAAATATTAAGAGACTTGAAGTATTTTGAAAGTTAAGAACTTGATTTGTAAGTATGTGATACTTGGTTTTAAGTATAAGTGTTATACCCCGTAATTCCTGAGTATGTACGTGTGGGAATACGTAGAAAAGTTTGGGCCTTAAAGTTAGGCAAGATTCAAAATTTGTACACAACCCCCGTATAAAGTCGTTTTTCGACGAAACGTTTTACAGAACTTGCGTAGGGAAAATTCCGGCTATGTCATTTATATTTTTTACGGATTTTTCCGAGCGACGGAACATTTTTGGACCAACGGGAGGGTGACACTTGTCACCCTCATTGGACGGTAAGAGAGGCCACGGTTGGCCTTGTTTTGTGGCTTATTTTGTGGCTTGTTTGGTGCCTTGTTTTGTGCCTTATTTTGTGGAGTAGGGTTAGGGTGCACTTGGCTTGATCTTGGCCTTACACTTGCCTTGCACTTGGCTTGATCAAGGCCCTTGATTTCCCTATAAATACCCCCCTCCCCCCTTTGTGAAGACTTCATCATCCACAAATGTTTCCAAGACTTGAAATCTCCTCCCTCTTGTTGTGTTCGTCCAAAGCCTCTCCCCTCCCCTTTGAGAGGCCTTGTGGCCAGAGGGTACCACTCCTAGTAGTGTTGGCGAAGTACACACCCCTTGCCTTGTTGTTCTCGTATAATACCCTTTTTGGTAGAAATACTCTCCAGTATTGTTACTATACCCAAAATACCTTGGCCTTATACCTTGTAGTATTCCAAAGTTACCTCTATACGTAGAGCAGGAAATACTACCTTTGTCCTTTAGTCTCAAACCAAAACCCTAAGGAAATCTTCATAGCAAGTTGAAGTATATAGAAGAAGTTGTGTAGAACTTCTAAGGGTTGTTTGGAGCGGGTTGGGCGCGGAGTAGGAGCTAAACCTTGCTCGGGATCGACATTATAACTTGGATAATTTTGGGCTTATCGAGGTAAATATTCTTGTCCACTTATTGTAATTGGAAATTACATGTTGTAGGATTATATAGTTGAAGTATACTATATATAGAACTGAACATAGCTTTGCGGATGTCGTTTGACTTAAGCTGAATATAAAGAAGAGAATCGAATCAGTAATTACATAGGGTGTTTCTGATGAACTTGTGTGGTATTCGTGTAGTAGAATTGTGCACGTCCAGGTTAGACGTATAACCCCGCAGTTGTCTTGGTAGCCGGCCTCGATAGAGGAGGAGATTTCTGTGATTTGCGGGAGAGTCTTTGCCGAATTTTCTGTAGAATATGGAACCGTGCGTTTAGAAGTTAATAGACGTTTGTGGCCTATATAGGTGGAAGTACTACGAGTAGCGTATTCTACTTGAAGAGTGGAAAAGGCTAGCCGGGTTACAGTACTGTGGAGCGTTTTGCTTATTGTCGATAATCGTCACGAGGTATGTGAACCTCTTCCTATCCTTTCTAGCATGATGTTTTGTAAACTATGTAGTACGGTAGACGTACATGTGCTAAATGAGTTTGGTTGGTTCAAAACATAGGGTGTTATAATAGCTTTATGGGAAGTTAGTTATAACGACTCTATGTGGGTAAAAGAATGGTTTATTGATTGTAGAAGTTAAGAGACTTGATCTTGAAAGATAAGAGACTTAACTTATTTGACTTGTTATATAACATTTTGTTAAAAATGTTGTGAAACCTCATTCGCGAGTAATGAGTACTTGGTTTTAAAAAGAATAATGTTTTACTGATTTCGGAAATGAGAATAAGTGTCGAACAAACCACAGCAACTCTAATAAAGGAAAATGTATTGGCAAATAACTAATTGTTGTTAAAACCAGTAGAAACCTCCATCTGCATAGAAGCTAAGATAAGACAAAATTGTATTACATTTCCTAGATCATGGCTGCTGTAACAAGATTGTTATAAACAAGAATAAACGGCTCACATAAGACATATGTTACTCAATTGTTTTAAAAGAGATTAAGATCATGCGAGTTATGAAACCTTTCTAAAATGAGAAACTTGAGCATTTGAAATTAGGCAAACTTGAGCGTTTGGAAAATAATGTTGTTACTTGATTTTACAAAGGAAGTGTTTTGGTTTACTTAAAAAGATAGTCACTCTATTTTTATACCACGGGTATTATGTGACTTTTGTGAAAGGAACGGATCCTTTAAAAAGAGTTAATGTATGTAGTACTTTGGGGTTAAAACCCGGATTTGTTGTAATAAAATATAAGTCTATGAATTTGTTGAACTTGCCTATGCTTGTTGTGATAGCCTTTGTTGTGCAAGTGTTGTATCTCTACGTATTCTCGCCTCTCGTTGGAGGTAGGCTATCCGTTGATTGATGGACATACTGACACGATGGGTGGCCCACGGGTATGCTTCTACTAATCGTTCCTTTTGGACATACTGACACGATGGGTGGCCCACGGGTATGCTTCTATTAGGAGTGTGATCTTGTTATTTATTCTTGGACATACTGACACGATGGGTGGCCCACGAGTATGCTTCCATTTTGATTGTTATCTTGTTACTCGCTTTGGACATACTAACATGATGGGTGGCCCACGAGTATGCTTCCATTTCGATTGTTATCTGGATATTTCCTTTGGACATACTGACACGATGGGTGGCCCACGGGTATGCTTCCATTGGGATGGTTCCATGGCCATGCTTATACCGAGGTGAGATGCCGGGGCATGCGACCGTTGTGCGGGTTAAATTCCCGGGTTATATTTGAGTGATGACTTTGAGGGCGTGAGTCCCTGACTTGACATGACTGCTTTTATGTAGTGAACTGTAGTTTTGTTATCATACATGTCTCCTGTTTTATATAGACTGTTATGATTTCATTTCTGATATTTTGATTTCACATACTTGGTACTGTTATCGACCTCCTTGGGTGCGTTCATCTGCAGTAGAGGTACACGATGTTAGTCCTCGCTCATAGGATCACGATTCGGCGTTGGGAAGCTCCGTTCTCATGAGCTTATCTTTTGGTATGTTACCACGAGTTGTAGGTTCTTGTACATTCGGGGTATGGCGGGGCCCTGTCCGTCATGTTGTATAAAACTCTTAGAGTGCATAGTCTTTGTTGTGGCGGGTTTGTAAAGGGATTAAACTGTTCGTTTTAAAAGACTTGCATATATATATTTTATTGGAAGGTGACCGTTTGGTTGGCCTGTTTTATGATCATATATCTTGTTTCATGTCTTGTTTTTATGTTCCGCTGATTTTCTCTGATGTTGTATCACTAGGGTGCCCGGGGTAAGGCACCAGTCACGGGCCCGGGTTCGGGTCGTGACAAAAGTGGTATCAGAGCAGTTAGTCCTCGGAAAGTGTCTACAGACCGTGTCTAGTAGAATCTTGATTATCGGTGTGTTGTGCACCACATCTATAATCAGGAGGCTGCAGGACATTTAGGATTGGTTTCCATTCTTCTCATTCTGAGATCGTGCCTTAGAGCTGTGATTATAAGTTGGACCCCTCTGACGTATTCCGTTTTTCCAGTTATGCCTCGCCTTGCAGCACAGCCCGAGAAGGCAAGGCAAAGCGAGGAGGCTGCTAGTGGGATCTGAGAGAGTACGAGCGCGAGCGAACATTACCCGAGATAGTGCTTGAGACGTCGAGTTTTGCGACCACTTGGCCAGTGAGTTTAGAGCGCGGCGGTGGGCTGCTGAGACCCTGATGCACTGAGCCTCAGGTCCACGGCTGAGGCGAGAGGTTAAGTACAAGGAGATGGCGATTCTTGGCGAGTTGTGGCGAACATGAGGATAAATTTGGGCCAGCGATTCCAGATGCACCGTAGTTCACCCCGGCGAGATAGTTTGAGGCTACGGGACTTTCTTAGTCAGCCCGCGAGTTTTATGGGTGAGGCACGAGGATGATCCGCAGGAGTTCATCAAGCGATTCTGACGGATCGTAGAGTGATCGAGCCGGAGACCGAGTCGATGACGCCAGTTCGCATCGGCTGCGTGATCTGCGATCGGTGGTTTGATTCATAGGAGCTGTCGGGAGAGTATGCACTCGGCCGTTTGGGACGAAGTTCTCGGGGCATTTCTTGCACATTTCTTGCCTCACGGATGAGAGGGCTCGGCGACATATTTTTGATGTTGAGCGAGCAGGCGTCTGATTCGGGAGTACAATGTGAGTTCGACTCATTGGCTCGGTATGCCCCATTGTAGTAGGCGATATGGAGGGCCAGTACACCGCTACGTCACGGGCTAGATGACTACTTGATAGAGGCTTGTTGGTGTAGCTCTTGTAGGGCATGGACATTGCCGCATGCGAGCTTATGCACTTGGATGTGAGGCGGAGAGGTCGACGGAATGGCCGAGATCGGCGAAGAAAGGCGGGCAGCGAGGTCTTTTGGCGACTTTCGAGGCGGACCGCCTCGGCAGAACTAGTTATGTACCTCCGCCCGATCTGAGTGGTCCTCCACCGTCTTGAGAGCGGTCGTGGCTCGAGGTTGAATATTCGGAGAAGCGGGGTGTTAGCGGTGAAGCCACCACCTCGTTGTGGCCGTTGTGGTAGGCTCCATTTGGGGAGTGTCGTGCTAATTTGGGAGTTTGTTTTACATGCGGCCAGCGGGGGCCATTTGCGAGAATTGTCGACTGCAGGTAGCGGATGTAGAGACTCGGCCTTCGGGATCTATGGTTGGTTCATCACCTACGATTATGCGCCTGCAGATGTGCCTATGATTAGAGTAAAGCGGTGGATACAGGTATATCCTTAACCCTCTAGAGATTTGGTATGCTTGATATGATGATCTTATTATTGTGTGCTATGTGCGGATAGCGTTGTGTTAATTGTGAGTTAGAAAACATGGTTAGTTGGAAGGATAAGTATGGGGGCATGGTAGGTGTGAACCTTAGAATATTTCACGATTGAGACCTTAGAGGTAAGGTCGTCTTGAGCAAAAGATTTATTTTATGTTTGACCTTTATCAGAGTGCGTAGTATACGTGGGAGATAATTGTGTAATAAGTCCATGGGTTGTGTAAAATGAAAGTGGTGGCTTTCATGATGTGAATTAGTAAGATTGTTCCGTATCGAGGAGCAAGAGTTGGCACGACGGAGGTCGGGTTGAGGCGTGTGCGGGTCAACCCGTGTTGCCGGTTTTAGGTGGGTCGATTAGGTGGTCCCGCCAGATGGTAGGGTCACGAGGGTGCTAGGCCCCAATTTAGGTGACCATCGTATGAGTTCGTGAATATGTTCGACCAGAAGCGGTTCGTGAAGGCCGGGAATGACCTTAAAGAAGATCGAGGCTAGTAAGATGACCAAGTTTGGAGGTAGTGGCTCCAGAAATTTTGGGAACTGAAGTATGGTACGTATACTGGGAGAGTTCAAGTGACTACGACGACTAAGGAAAGAAGTGAACGTGTGTTAGCAGAATAAGAGATCATTTTGTTGTGAAGTGAAGATGCGAAGGAAGTATCCTTTAGACCAGGGTGGAAGCTTTTGTGATGTTAGAGGTGATTCCTCGTAGACTTGGATTAAATATTTAAGCGTGTGTTATTTTGTGGCCAGGTGTGGCATTGGCAACTGGCTTAAGTTATGAGGAACTGATCATTATCTGTTTTGAGAAGGAACATTCGGGACGAATGTTTCTAAGGAGGGGAGAATGTTATACCCCGTAATTCCTGAGTATGTACGTGTGGGCATACGTAGAAAAGTTTGGGCCTTAAAGTTAGGCAAGATTCGAAATTTGTACACAACCCCCGTATAGAGTCGTTTTTCGACGAAACGTTTTACAGAACTTGCGTAGGGAAAATTCCGGCTATGTCATTTATATTTTTTACGGATTTTTCCGAGCGACGGAACATTTTTGGACCAACGGGAGGGTGACACTTGTCACCCTCATTGGACGGTAAGAGAGGCCACGGTTGGCCTTGTTTTGTGGCTTATTTTGTGGCTTGTTTGGTGCCTTGTTTTGTGCCTTGTTTTGTGGAGTAGGGTTAGGGTGCACTTGGCTTGATCTTGGCCTTACACTTGCCTTGCACTTGGCTTGATCAAGGCCCTTGATTTCCCTATAAATACCCCCCCCCCCCCTTTGTGAAGACTTCATCATCCACAAATGTTTCCAAGTCTTGAAATCTCCCTCCCCTCTTCTTGTTGTGTTCGTCCAAAGCCTCTCCCCCTCCCCCTTTGAGAGGCCTTGTGGCCGAGAGGGTACCCCCCCTCCTAGTAGTGTTGGCCGAGGGGTACACCCCCCCTTGCCTTGTTGTTCTCGTATAATACCCCTTTTTTGGTAGAGAAATACTCTCCAAGTATTGTTACTATACCCAAAATACCTTGGCCTTATACCTTGTAGTATTCCAAAAGTTACCTCTATACGTAGAGCCCGGAAATACTACCTTTTGTCCTTTTAGTCTCAAACCAAAACCCTAAGGAAATCTTCATAGCAAGTTGAAGTATATAGAAGAAGTTGTGTAGAACTTCTAAGGGTTGTTTGGAGCGGGTTGGAGCGCACGGAGTAGGAGCTAAACCTTGCTCAGGATCGACATTATAACTTGGATAATTTTGGGCTTATCGAGGTAAATATTCTTGTCCCCTTATTGTAATTGGAAATTACATGTTGTAGGATTATATAGTTGAAGTATACTATATATAGAACTGAACATAGCTTTGCGGCAATGTCGTTTGACTTAAGCCTGAATATAAAGAAGCGATCGTAATTACATAGAAGCGTTTCTGATGAACTTGTGTGGTATTCTGTGTAGTAGAATTGTGCACGTCCGGTTAGACGTATAACCCCCCCTGGTTGGCTTGGTAGCCGGCCTCGATAGAGGAGGAGATTTACGCGGTTGCGGGGGGGGGGGGGAGGTGCTGCCGAATTTTCTGTAGAATATGGAACCGTGCGTTTAGAAGTTAATAGACGTTTGTGGCCTATATAGGTGGAAGTACTACGAGTAGCGTATTCTACTTGAAGAGTGGAAAAGGCTAGCCATTCTGATCTTGTGGAGCGTTTTGCTTATTGTCGATAATCGTCACGAGGTATGTGAACCTCTTCCTATCCTTTCTAGCATGATGTTTTGTAAACTATGTAGTACGGTAGACGTACATGTGCTAAATGAGTTTGGTTGGTTCAAAACATAGGGTGTTATAATAGCTTTATGGGAAGTTAGTTATAACGACTCTATGTGGGTAAAAGAATGGTTTATTGATTGTAGAAGTTAAGAGACTTGATCTTGAAAGATAAGAGACTTAACTTATTTGACTTGTTATATAACATTTTGTTAAAAATGTTGTGAAACCTCATTCGCGAGTAATGAGTACTTGGTTTTAAAAAGAATAATGTTTTACTGATTTCGGAAATGAGAATAAGTGTCGAACAAACCACAGCAACGCTAATAAAGGAAAATGTATTGGCAAATAACTAATTGTTGTTAAAACCAGTAGAAACCTCCATCTGCATAGAAGCTAAGATAAGACAAAATTGTATTACATTTCCTAGATCATGGCTGCTGTAACAAGATTGTTATAAACAAGAATAAACGGCTCACACATAAGACGTATGTTACTCAATTGTTTTAAAAGAGATTAAGACTGCGAGTTATGAAACCTTTCTAAAATGAGAAACTTGAGCATTTGAAATTAGGCAAACTTGAACGTTTGGAAAATAATGTTGTTACTTGATTTTACAAAGGGAAGTGTTTTGGTTTACTTAAAAAGATAGTCACTCTATTTTTATACCACGGGTATTATGTGACTTTTGTGAAAGGAACGGATCCTTTAAAAGAGTTAATGTATGTAGTACTTTGGGGTTAAAACCGGATTTGTTGTAATAAAATATAAGTCTATGAATTTGTTGAACTTGCCTATGCTTGTTGTGATAGCCTTTGTTGTGCAAGTGTTGTATCTACCGTATTCTGGCGCCTCGTTGGGAGCGGCTATCTGTTGATTGATGGACATCACGACACGATGGGTGGCCAGGGTATGCTTCCACTAATCGATCCTTTTGGACATCGACACGATGGGTGGCCCGGGTATGCTTCCCTTAAGAGTGTGATCTTGTTATTTATTATTGGACATACTGACACGATGGGTGGCCCACGAGTATGCTTCAATTTTGATTGTTATCTTGTTACTCGCTTTGGACATACTGACACGATGGGTGGCCCACGAGTATGCTTCCATTCGATTGTTATCTGGATATTTCCTTTGGACATCTTGACACGATGGGTGGCCACGGGTATGCTTCCATTAGGATGGTTCCATGGCCATGCTTATCCGAGGTGAGATCTTGGCATGCGGCCGTTGTCGGAGTTAAATTCGGGTTATATTTGAGTGATGACTTTGAGGCGTGAGTCACGACTTGACATGGCTATCTTTTATGTAGTGAACTGTAGTTTTGTTATTATACATGTCTCTGCTTTATATAGATCGTTATGATTTCATTTCTGATATTTTGATTTCACATACTTGGTACTGTTATCTTGACCTCCTTGGGCTGCGTTCATGCTGCAGTAAGTACACGATGTTGGTCCTCGCTCATAGGATCACAGTTCAGCGTTGGGAAGCTCCGTTCTCCGCAGGCTTATCTTTTGGTATGTTACCCTGAGTTGTAGGTTCTTGTACATTCAGGGTATGGCGGGGCCCTGTCCCGTCATGTTGTATAAAACTCTTAGAGGTTTGTGGTACTGTTGTGGGCAGGGTTTGTAAAAGGGATTAAACTGTTCGTTTTAAAAGACTTGCATATATATATTTTATTGGAAGGTGACCGTTTGGTTGGCCTGTTTTATGATCATATATCTTGTTTCATGTCTTGTTTTTATGTTCCGCTGATTTTCTCTGATGTTGTATCACTAGGGTGCCCGGGGTAAGGCACCAGTCACGGGCCCGGGTTCGGGTCGTGACAAAAGTGGTATCAAAGCAGTTAGTCCTCGGAAAGTGTCTACAGACCGTGTCTAGTAGAATCTTGATTATCGGTGTGTTGTGCACCACATCTATAATCAGGAGGCTGCAGGACATTTAGGATTGGTTTCCATTCTTCTCATTCTGAGATCGTGCCTTAGAGCTGTGATTATAAGTTGGACCCCTCTGACGTATTCCGTTTTCGATTATGCCTCGCAAGGCAACCCCGGCGAAGGGCAAGGCGTGAGAGGCGCTAGTGGGATACTGAGAGAGTACTGAGCGCGAGCCGAACATTACGAGATAGTGCTTGAGACGTCGAGTTTTGCGCGCCTTGACCAGCGAGTTTAGAGCCGCAGCGGTGGCTGCGAGACCACGATGCACGAGCCTCAGGTCCGGCACAGGCGAGGAGGTTGAAGTACAAGGAGATGGCGATTCTTGGCGAGTTGTGGGCGAACATGAGGATAAATTTGGGCCGGCAGTTCGATAGCACCGTAGTTCACCCCGAAGCGGATAGTTTGAGGCTACGGACTTTCTTAGTTGTAGCCCGAGTTTTATGGGTGAGGCACGAGGATGATCGCGAGGAGTTCATCCGGCGATTATAGCGGATCATGAGTGATCAAGGCTTGGAGACCGAGTCGGTGATCTTGGTTCGCATCGGTGCGTGATCTGCGATCGGTGTTTGATTCATGGGAGCTGTCGGGAGAGTATGCACTCCCGCCGTTTGGGACAGTTCTCGAGGCATTTCTTGCACATTTCTTGCCTCACGGATGAGAGGGCTCGGTAAACAGATTTTTGATGTTGAGCGAGCGAGCGTCTGATTCGAGTACAATGTGGAGTTCGACTCATTGGCTCAGTATGCCCCATTGTAGTAGGCGATATGGAGGACAGTACACCGCTACGTCACGGGCTAGATGACTACTTGTGAGCTTGTTCGGTGTAGCTCTTGTAGGGCATGGACATTGCCGCGTGCGAGCTTATGCACTTGGATGTAAGGCGGAGAGGTCAACGGAATGGCCGAGATCGTAAGAAACCGGGCAAGCGAGGTCTTTTGGTGACTTTCGGCGGACCGCCTCAGCTGAACTAGTTATGTACCTCCGCCCGATCTGAGTGGTCCTCCACCGTCTTGAGGCGGTCGGGCTCGAGGTTGATTTTCGGGAGAGCGAGGTGTTAGCGGTGAAGCCACCCTACCTCGTTGTGACCGTTGTGGTAGGCTCCATTTTGGGAGTGTCGTGCTAATTTGGGAGTTTGTTTTACATGCGGCCCGGCAGGCCATTTGCGAGGTGTCAGGCCAGTAGCGCGGATGTAGAGACTCGACCTCGGGATCTATGGTGGTTCATCACCTACTGATTATGCGCCTGCAGGGCGGCCTATGATTAGAGTAAAGCGGTGGATACAGGTATATCCTTAACCCTCTAGAGATTTGGTATGCTTGATATGATGATCTTATTATTGTGTGCTATGTGCGGATAGCGTTGTGTTAATTGTGAGTTAGAAAACATGGTTAGTTGGAAGGATAAGTATGGGGGCATGGTAGGTGTGAACCTTAGAATATTTCACGATTGAGACCTTAGAGGTAAGGTCGTCTTGAGAAAAAGATTTATTTTATGTTTGACCTTTATCAGAGTGTGTAGTATACGTGGGAGATAATTGTGTAATAAGTCCATGGGTTGTGTAAAATGAAAGTGGTGGCTTTCATGATGTGAATTAGTAAGATTGTTCCGTATCGAGGAGCAAGAGTTGGCACGACGGAGGGTCGGGTTCAGGGCGTATTGCGGGTCAACCCGTAGCCCGGTTTTAGGTGGGTCGATTAGGTGGTCCCGGATGGTAAGTCACGAGGTGCTAGGCCCGGTTTAGGTGACCATCGTATGAGTTCGTGGATATGTTCGACCAGAAGCGGTTCGTGAAGGCCGAGAATGGCCTTAAAGAAGATCGAGGCTAGTAAGATGACCAAGTTTGGAGGTAGTGGCTCCAAAAATTTTGGGAACTGAAGTAATGGTCAAGTATGAGTGCATTATCTTTGGGAGAGTTCAAGTGACTACGACGAGTAAGGAAAGAAGTGAACGTGTGTTAGCAGAATAAAAGATCATTTTGTTGTGAAGTGAATATGCGAAGGGAGTATCCTTTAGACCAGGGTGGAAGCTTTTGTGATGTTAGAGGTGATTCCTCGTAGACTTGGATTAAATATTTAAGCGTGTGTTATTTTGTGGCCAGGTGTGGCATTGGCAACTGGCTTAAGTTATGAGGAACTGATCATTATCTGTTTTGAGAAGGAACATTCGGGACGAATGTTTCTAAGGAGCGGAGAATGTTATACCCCGTAATTCCTGAGTATGTACGTGTGGGCATACGTAGAAAAGTTTGGGCCTTAAAGTTAGGCAAGATTCAAATTTGTACCTGACCAGTATAGAGTCGTTTTTAATGAAACGTTTCTGAGAACTTGCGTAGGAAAATTCCGGCTATGTCATTTATATTTTTACGGATTTTTCGAGCGGCGGAACATTTTTGGACCAACGGGAGGTGACACTTGTCACCCTCGTTGGACGATAGAGAGGCCACGGTTGGCCTTGTTTTGTGGCTTATTTTGTGGCTTGTTTGGTGCCTTGTTTTGTGCCTTATTTTGTGGAGTAGGGTTAGGGTGCACTTGGCTTGATCTTGGCCTTACACTTGCCTTGCACTTGGCTTGATCAAGGCCCTTGATTTCCCTCTAAATACCCCACACTGTGAAGACTTCATCATCCACAAATGTTTCCAAGTCTTGAAATCTCCCTTCCCTCTTCTTGTTGTGTTCGTCCAAAGCCTCTCCCCCTCCCACTTTGAGAGGCCTTGTGGCCGAGAGGGTACCCCTCCTCCTAGTAGTGTTAGTAGAGGTACACCCCCTTGCCTTGTTGTTCTCGTATAATACCACTTTTTGGTAGAAATACTCTCCAGTATTGTTACTATACAAAATACCTTGGCCTTATACCTTGTAGTATTCCAAAAGTTACCTCTATACGTAGAGCCCGGAAATACTACCTTTTGTCCTTTTAGTCTCAAACCAAAACCCTAAGGAAATCTTCATAGCAAGTTGAAGTATATAGAAGAAGTTGTGTAGAACTTCTAAGGGTTGTTTGGAGCGGGTTGGAGCGCCGCGGAGTAGGAGCTAAACCTTGCTCGGGATCGACATTATAACTTGGATAATTTTGGGCTTATCGAGGTAAATATTCTTGTCCCTTATTGTAATTGGAAATTACATGTTGTAGGATTATATAGTTGAAGTATACTATATATAGAATGAACATAGCTTTGCGGCAATGTCGTTTGACTTAAGCTGAATATAAAGAAGAGAAGCGAGCTGTAATTACATAGACTTGTGTGGTATTACGTAGTAGAATTGTGCACGTCGGTTAGGCGTATAACCCCTGGTTGGCTTGGTAGCGGCCTCGATAGAGAGAAGATTTACGCGGTTGCGGGGAGTCTCTTGCCGAATTTTTACGTAGAATATGGGCAGTGCGTTTAGAAGTTAATGAGCGTTTGTGGCCTATATAGGTGGAAGTACTACGAGTGGCGTATTCTACTTGAAGAGTGGAAAAGGCTAGCGGATTCTGATCTTGTGAAGCGTTTGCTTATTGTCGATAATCGTCGCGAGGTATGTGAACCTCTTCCTATCCTTTCTAGCATGATGTTTTGTAAACTATGTAGTGCGGTGAGCGTCGTATGCTAAATGAGTTTGGTTGGTTCAAAACATAGGGTGTTATAATAGCTTTATGGGAAGTTAGTTATAACGACTCTATGTGGGTAAAAGAATGGTTTATTGATTGTAGAAGTTAAGAGACTTGATCTTGAAAGATAAGAGACTTAACTTATTTGACTTGTTATATAACATTTTGTTAAAAATGTTGTGAAACCTCATTCGCGAGTAATGAGTACTTG
Source organism: Przewalskia tangutica (assembly GCA_029844215.1). Lineage (NCBI taxonomy): Eukaryota > Viridiplantae > Streptophyta > Magnoliopsida > Solanales > Solanaceae > Przewalskia > Przewalskia tangutica. The sequence goes on along the minus strand of CM056722.1, from coordinate 54,079,051 downwards.
GTTTTAAAAAGAATAATGTTTTACTGATTTCGGAAATGAGAATAAGTGTCGAACAAACCACAGCAGCGCTAATAAAGGAAAATGTATTGGCAAATAACTAATTGTTGTTAAAACCAGTAGAAACCTCCATCTGCATAGAAGCTAAGATAAGACAAAATTGTATTACATTTCCTAGATCATGGCTGCTGTAACAAGATTGTTATAAACAAGAATAAACGGCTCACACATAAGACGTATGTTACTCAATTGTTTTAAAAGAGATTAAGACTGCGAGTTATGAAACCTTTCTAAAATGAGAAACTTGAGCATTTGAAATTAGGCAAACTTGAACGTTTGGAAAATAATGTTGTTACTTGATTTTACAAAGGGAAGTGTTTTGGTTTACTTAAAAAGATAGTCACTCTATTTTTATACCACGGGTATTATGTGACTTTTGTGAAAGGAACGGATCTTTTAAAAAGAGTTAATGTATGTAGTACTTTGGGGTTAAAACCCGGATTTGTTGTAATAAAATATAAGTCTATGAATTTGTTGAACTTGCCTATGCTTGTTGTGATAGCCTTTGTTGTGCAAGTGTTGTATCTCTGTGTTACCGCGCCTCTCGTTGGAGGGCCGGCTATCTGGTTGATTGATGGACATACTGACACGATGGGTGGCGGGTACGCTTTACTAATCGTTCCTTTTGGACATACCGACACGATGGGTGGCCCGGGTATGCTTATTAAGTGTGATCTTGTTATTTATTCTTGGACATCGACACGATGGGTGGCCACGAGTATGCTTCCATTTTGATTGTTATCTTGTTACTCGCTTTGGACATATCGACACGATGGGTGCCCACGAGTATGCTTCCATTTCGATTGTTATCTGGATATTTCCTTTGGACATACCGACACGATGGGTGGCCGGGTATGCTTCCATTAGGATGGTTCCATGGCCGTACTTATACCGAGTGAGATCGGCGTGCGGCCGTTGTGCGGGTTAAATTCGGGTTATATTTGAGTGATGACTTTGAGGCGTGAGTCCACGACTTGACATCGCTTTTATGTAGTGAATCGTAGTTTTGTTATCATACATGTCTCTGCTTTATATGATCGTTATGATTTCATTTACTGATTTTTCGCCACATACTTGGTACTGTTATCGACCTCCTTCGAGAGTGCGTTCATGCCGCAGTAGAGGTATACCATGTTGGTCCTCGCCATAGGATCACAATTCAGCGTTAGGAAGCTCCGTTCTCGCAGCTTATCTTTTGGTATGTTACCACGAGTTGTAGGTTCTTGTACATTCTGGGTATGGCGGGCCCGTCCGTCATGTTGTATAAAACTCTTAGAGGTTGTGCATGCTGGCGGGGTTTGTAAAAGGGATTAAACTGCTCGTTTAAAAGACTTGCATATATATATTTTATTGGAAGGACCGTTTGGTTGGCCTGTTTTATGATCATATATCTTGTTTCATGTCTTGTTTTTATGTTCCGCTGATTTTCTCTGATGTTGTATCACTAGGGTGCCCGGGGTAAGGCACCAGTCACGGGCCCGGGTTCGGGTCGTGACAATAAGTCTCTTGGTTATAAAAAGGAATGAATATGTCTAAAACCATAAAGGGTTATAACGGCTTTATGGGAAGTTGGTTATAACGACTTTATGGAAGGTTAAGAAAGTTGTCTATTTTGATTATTAGGCATAAGTTGCCTAGATTGTGAAAATTTGAAGTTACTTGATTTCAAGCTTTGAAATGAGTTTTCTAAAAGTGTAGTAACTTACTTTGAAAAATAGACACACCTTGATACTACGGGTGTTAGTATCTTGGGGTTTTACATAAAAAGGAGTCTTTTGAAAAGAATGTACGTACGTAGTACTTTGGCTTGTTTAATTGAGAATTATTCGATGGGTGCCTTGATAAGTACTTTGGCTTGTTTAATTGAGAATTATTCTATGTATGCCTTGATAAGTACTTTGACTTGTTTAATTGAGAATTATTCTATGTATGCCTTGATATGTACTTTGGCTTGTTTAATTGAGAATTATTCTATGTGTGCCTTGATAAGTACTTTGGCTTGTTTAATTGAGAATTGCCAATGTGTGCTGGTGATAGCATTTGAGTACAAGTATTATGTTTTATTACGTTGTCGCGACTTTCGGTTGGAGGGTCACTTGCCTTGTAAGTTTACTTGGGCGTCGAAGCGGTGAGTGGGATTCCGCGGTATGCTTCCATTATTTGTGTTACCCTACGGTCATGTTTATACGATGTGTGATGCCGGGCACGCGACCGCGAGGATACCTATGGTCACGCTTATACGATGTGGGATCTTGGGCATGCGACGCGAGGATACTCGACACGCTTTATCGATGTGGGATTAGGCATGTGACCAGGAGCGGGTTAGATTCCCGGATTTGTTTGTATTACCCTATGGTCATGCTTATACGATGTGGGATTCCGGGGCATGCGACCACGTGGGATATTGTTACTCCTTGGACATTCTTATACGATGTGGGATTAGGGCATGTGACCGAGGCGGGTTAGATTCGGTTGTTTGTATTACCCCACGGTCACGCTTATACGATGTGGGATTAGGGCATGCGACCACGAGGATCTTATTATTATGACTTGGTGTTCGGTATGCCTATTGGTGTTATATTATATCATGGATCGCGGTGAGAAAGGATTCCACGCATGATTGATATTATGGGCGTGAGACCCACGTGGTTATATTTGAGTAGTGACTTTGAGGGCACGTCCACGACTTGATATAATCGCTATGTATTGTGCATCGTAGGTTGGCTATCATACATGTCTCTGCTTTGTTTAGATGTTATGATTTCATTACTGATTTCATCGCTCACATACTTGGTACATTCTTCGTCTTGACCTCGCCATTGCGTTCACGCCGCAGTTTAGTCTGTGATTTGGTGATATGCAGGTGTAGGACCCTGCTCGGAGTTTTTGGATAGCTCCCTCTGTTCAGGAGTTTATCTTTTTGGTATAGTTCCTTCAAGATGTGCTTTATGCGGTTAAAGTGCAGCGGGGGCCTTGTCCCGTCATATTTCAGTCAAACTCTTAGAGGTCTGTATTCATATGTGGGATTGGAATCATGTACGGTGTAGTGTCTTTTGTTTATGTATATTACATGGCAGCCTTGTCGGCTTTGCCCTTGTACGTACGTTGGTTTTAAAAAAAAATGAGGTGTTATTTAAATTCCGCAGTTTACTTGTGTTGTTAAGGTAGAAGTGCGGGTAGGGCACTGATCCACGCCCGGTTCGGTGTGACACTAAGTGTTTTTAGTCTTCTTTGCACCTAGGAATTTCAGATTTTTAGTCTAATGCTCGTAGGAAATTTCGGCTATTACTCCATTGATAATTTCAATGAGATGACAACCCTATATAGGATCCTTATATAAAGGGTATTTTCTTTTTCATTATAACTAAGTTTGACGAATATTAATATTATTAGCCTTGTGGCTTGTGGAGATCTTTGAGGTTCTCTTTTGGGTTATGCCCTTTTTGCTCTACTTTGAACCATAACTTAGATTTTTCCGTGGTAAGATTCCTTGTTTGAGTTCCATCCCTCCTATTATTTTTCTTCTTAATTGATTCAACTGCTTCTTTTACTACTTAAACAAGTATCAAATACTTGAACTTGTATTCTTCTCTCCCAAGAATCAATCCTTCCATCTTTCTAGCTTCTAATTCTAAAGGCTTTTGTATATGTGTTGTTGTCAAGTGGTATTAGAGCTTTGTATGGTTGGGTATTCTTATACTCACTCGATATATTGATTTGAACGCTAGAAATTCAAAACAAATCTAAAAAAACATTATTATAGCACCTGAACAGTAATTAAAAGGTTAGAAAAAACTGCTCAAGTGAACAATGTCGTGAACATTATTTTCTAGTGGTCTTCATTTGTTCAATGCTTTTTATCTTGTGATTTGGTGACTTTCAATTATGGGATATATAAATGTGGTTCCCCCTTTAGAAAATCTTTCTTCGTTATCATTTTCAAGATTGCAGTTACTTTTTTCAATCAAAAGAATATATTGTGACTCACCCTTTTAAGAAACTTACGTTCTTCCTCTTAGTTTTAGCACCTATTAAAGTTTACTCCTTTCATCTCGATGTACGTAACACCATTTTAGCGCGTACGGTTGTTATGTCTTGTAAATCTCATTATATTTAAAGTTTCATTGACTTTTGCTCATCAAGAAAGTCAAAATTCACTTGGAGAAGTTCATAGGTCATTGCAGCACTTTTGGATAAAAGCTAATTTGATATGTTCTAGATCTTCTCTCAAAATTGTTTATTCACTATATTTGGTTTATTTTTTACTCTCTTGCTAGAGACTTTAAGGATTCATTCATACTTACCGTGTTCTAGTAATTTTGTGCCTATATTTTGTGCCATTTTTGTTCCGTGTCTTTCTTTTTATTTTCGTTGTGTATTTCTTTGTTTCCAGTCCGTTATAGTTTTCTTGTTCTTTTCTTTGTTTGACATAAACTCTATTGTTGAACTAAGGTTTGGAACTTACTTTGAAGTGTTTGACTTGTTGGTTTATTAAAGAACTTCGAGGAGCAACCCTTGAGTGGTAAAAGGCACGAGTGGTGAGATTATTTGTGGATAAAAGCTTACTTGTGTGATACACGACTGCTTGAGTGATAAATGTTATTCTTTTAGTTAGGTCCTTTTGCTTCTAACAATTGTAATTAAGTAATTTGCATGTCTTTTGGAGGTTATGGCTACATACATGAAGACCAAAAGAAAGGAAAAAGATAAAAAATTTAAGGGAAGAGATGAAGATACCTTTTGCAAGGGGTTACAAAAAGTCAATGAAGCGATGAAGAAAGAAAATGATGAGTAGGAGGATGAAAGAAAGAATAAATAACACAATTTCACATGAACAACTTCAAACTATCATTCATCTAATAAAGGGGAGTTGAAGCGGAAGGCATCAAGTGTTTGTAGAAAACCAAAAATCAGAGTTGATGTTAGAAGTCCTCCAAAAGATAGAAGATGGATTCTTAGAAAATATATGGGAACTTGTGATACCTATTGCGACATACCCTTCCCCGGAATAAAAAAGAATGATAGTGTATTGACAACCTTCCTTACACCAAAAACAAGTGAGTAGAGAGACAAAAGAAGAGCGAAGTAAGGGTGATCAACTTGACAACTCAATAGAGGAAAAAGGACTGGCAGTGATGAGTGAAGAGAGTGAGTTGTCAAGAAGTAGAAATGAGTGGAAAGAATTGAGTGAAGTGAGTTTGATATGTAAAATAGAGAGTGAACAACAAGTGCACTTGAGAACTGAGAAAAAATAAGAGCTTAAAAGAATAGAGTGCATAAGTGTGAAAGGCCCTTACTCAAGCTCTAACCATTTAACTCATTCTTTTTCTACTGTTTTTGTTCCAAATATGCAGGTTATGGAAACAGAAACCAATTAAGAGTTGGAACAATAATTGCATAAAGCAAGAATATTCAGTTTTGAATAAGATTTAGAAAGTGTAAAAACCAATGATTCATAGAAATAATTGCAATTTGAAGACAAGTTTGAACTTGATGATATCATGTGGTATGACCTTCTCAATGATATATTTTGAGATGCAAAAACTAAACTTGTGCCAACATTTGATGAGGTCAATGTTAGTGAAGGTGAATATGACCTTGTTGACTGTTCTTCTTATGTGAATAATCTGCCACAATGTGGTGAAAGTGAGGAAAGAAATAAATTGAATGAGCAAATACACGAAAACTTGAGAGAGGATGAATCTTGTTCATATGTCAATCCACTAACCTTTCTTATGTTAGTCTTACATCTCCTTTCATGCATAAAATTGAGGATGAACCTTGTGTAAAGGATGATGACACCTCACTTGAAGATGAAGTTCCCAAAAAAGATAATGAGACAGATGAAGCTTTTGATACAATTGATATTGAGGAAGTTCAGCTAAATGCATAATGTAATGGCTCAAGTGTGAAAAAAGGATAAGTGCTCACATGTTGCTAACTGCACAATATCTTTATCTTGTTTTATAGATTCTTTTATGCATGTTAATCCAAAACCACTTCTCAAGGAAATTACTTTTGATCCATATCTTGACTATGGTACAGAACGCCCGAACCGGGCAGATCGTGCCTTACCCGGCACCCTAGTGATACATACATCGTGAGAAAACCAGGAAATAAAAACTTAAACATGCAATAGACATGGATCAAGAGATGTGATAAATAAACAGGCCAACAAAACAGTTGCCTTCAATATATACATTAAAACCCGAACAGTTATCCCTTTTTACAAACCCTGCCCACAACAAAGGCTGCACTTAAGAGAAATAACAACCTATGACGGGACAGGGCCCCGCCATACCCCTGAATGTACAAGAACCTACAACTCAGGGAAACATACCAAAGATAAGCCTCCGAAGGAACGGAGCTTTCCAACACGCTGAAATGAGATCCTAAGAGCGGGGATCCACGGCCGATGTACCTCTACCTGCGGCATGAACGCACTTCCAAGGAGGTCGATCAACAGTACCAAGTATGTGGAATCACAACATCAGTAAATGAAATCATAATAGCCTAAAAAGCGGGAGACATGTATGATAACCAAAATACAAGACGCAACATAAAAGCGCCAAGTCGTGACTCACGCCTCAAAGTCACCACTAAATATAACTATGGGTCTCACGCCCACAACATCCATCATGTTCGCATCATGGCCGCGTGCCCCGGAATCGTGACGGTGTAGACATGTCCATGATGCAACAACAATAACAAGGTCGCGTGGCCACATGCCCCGGAATCGTGACGGTGTAGACATGCCCATGTAACCTCAATAACAATATACTGGGTGGTCAACCCCGCCGCACGCCACGCCGAATCTCAGACGGTGTAGACACGTCCATGTTGCGGTAATAACCATATATCGGGTAATCAACCCGCCGCACGTGCCGCGATGCTCCCGAATATCAGACGGTAGACATGTCCATGTGACATCAACAACAAGACGAGAATCAAAATGGAAACATACCCGTGGAATTCTCCATCACCGCCAAAGACGCCCAAGTAAGTTCTCAACAAGTCAACCGACTCTATCGAGAGACGCGGTACACGTAAATACCACACTTGCACAACAAAGGCTATCATCACAAGCATAGGCAAGTTTCACAACAACAAGCATAGGCAAGTTTCACAACAACAAGCATAGCAAGTTTCACACAACTCAAAGTACTTTCATTTTATGCCAAAGTCCGGTTTTAACCTAAAGTACTACGTGACGTTAAATTCTTTTAAAAGAGATCCATTACTTATAAAAGTCACCCGATACCGTAGTATTAGAATGACCAACCCACATTCCCTTTTCAAAATCAAGTAACAACATTCTTTCCTAAGTTCCGGTTGCCTAGTTTCAATTACTCAAGCTTCTCATTTTCAAATGGTTTCATAGTTCCCAAACTTAATCACTTGATTCCTTTTAGAACAATTGAGTAATATATGTCTCACGTGAGAGTAGGTTATTCTTCTTACAACATTCTTATTACAATGACCATGATCTAGAAAATGTATATCATTTTGTCTCATCTTAGCTTCTATGCAGATGGAGGTTTCTCGGTTTTAATACAATTCATCATTATTCAATACATTTTCCTTTATTAACGCCGCAGGTGGTGCTGTCGATACACATTCTGATTTCAAATCAAGAAACATTATCCCTTTAAATAAAACCAAGTACTCATTACTCACGAATGAGGTTTCACACAAACATTCACATTAAAACAAATAAGTTAAGTCTCTTATCTTATAAGATCAAGTCTCTTAACTTCTAACATCAGTAAACCATTTTCTTTACCTCTCTTAAGACATTATACCTAACTCCCCATAAAGCTAGTATAACTCTTTTTAAAACCTTTTAAAACCAAGTGTTACTCTCCCTTCCAAAACGATTTATAAATCTTTTGAAATACATCAAGTTCTTTATTATAACTAGCCAGTTATAATTCACATCAGTTACCTTTTAAAACCACAAAGTATTTTCTTACCTACATAAAGTCTTATAACCAACTTCCCATAAAGCCGTTATAACACTTTATGTTTTAAGAACAATCAAACACAGTTAACACATGTACGTCTACCGTACTACATAGTTCACACATATCATGCTAGAAGAGATAGGAAGAGGTTCACATACCTCGCGACGATTGTCGACTAATAGCAAAACGCTCCAAGTACCTCAAACCGCCGGCTACTCCTTAAGCCAAGTGGATCACTCCACACGTAGTACTTCAACCTATAAGGCCACAAGGCGCTTATTAACATCTAGATCTCAACGTTCCATAATCTACGTAGAAGACTCTCCTCGCCACAAACAGCAAATCTCCTTCTCTATCGCGGCCGGCTACCAAGCCAACCAGGGGGGGGGGGGGGTTTACACGCCTAACCGGACGTGTACAATTCTACTACACAGTAATACTACACAAGTCTCAGAATACACCCATGTAATTACTGATTCGGCTTCTTAATTATTCATGCTTAAGTCAAAAGACATTGCCACAGTACTAAGTATAGTTCTATATATAGTATACTTCAACTATATATTCTAACAACATGTAATTTCCAATTACAATAGGGGGACAAGATATTTACCTCGATAAGCCCAAAAATTATCCGAGTTTAATGTCGCTCCTGAGCAACGTTTAGCTCCTCCTCCGAGTGCTCCAATCTGCTCCAAACAACCCTTAGAAGTTCTAACCAACTTCTCTTAAGTACTCCAAACAACACTGAAGATTTCCTTAGGGTTTCGTTTAGTGGCTAAAGGAAAGTATAATCGTATTTTCTGGCTTTTATAAGTGTAACCTTGGGAACACTACAAGGTATTTGGGGCCAAGGTATTTGGACATTACAACAATACTGAGAGTATTTCTATACCACAAAGGGGTATTTATACAAGACAACTAGGCTAGTGGGGTACCCCACGGCCAGACACCACAAAGGGGAGGGGTGGCTCTCGCCAAGGCTCACCTCAGGGTAGTGGCGGACGAATTGCCCACAACTGGGGGGGAGTATTTTTATTGGAATTTCACAAGTGTGGATGAAGAATAACTCTTGCATTAGAGGGTATTTATAGGTCAAGTGAAGGCCAACCAATGGACAAGATCAAGCCAAGTGCTACACAAGTGTAAGGCCAAGATTCACCCAAGTACACCTTATCCATCTACCATGAAAATATCCTACCTACTACTTGACAAAAAATCCAACCATTTCGTCCAAGCCACCGCCCAAGACGTCTTCCAATGAGAGGGTGCCAAGTGGCGCCCTCTTGTTGGTCCAAAATGTTTCGTCTCTCGGACAAATCCGCAAAAATTAAAAATGACATAGCCGGAAATTCCCTACGAAAGTGGAAAGCGTTTAGTCAAAACGACTCTAATAGGGTGTTGTGCACAATTTAAATTCGCCAAGCCAAATCTCAAGTTCCAAATTCCTACGCACGTCCCCACGTACATACTGCGAAATACGGTATAACATTCTCCTCTCCGAAACATTCGTCCTGAATGTTCCTTCTAAAGACGGATTACGAAGAAGATCTTCTAACAAGTTGCCAATGCCACACATGGCCACAAACATAACACACGTTCTCTTCCTTCCTTACTCGTCGTGCCCTCCTCGAACACTTGAACTCTTCTAGTATACGTACCATACTTCAGTCATCATTTCAGTTCCCAAAACTTTGGAGTCACTATCTCCAAACTTGGTCATCTTACTCGCCTCAATCTTCCTTAAGGCCATTCCCGGCCTTCACGATCTACTTCTGGTCGAACGTATCCACGAACTCATACGCTGGTTATCAAAACTTGGGCCTAACACCCTGGTGACCCTACCACCGGCGGGACCACCCGAGCTGACCACCTCATTCCGGGCTACGGGTTGACACGCAACACGCCCTCAACCCGACCCTCCGTTACGCCAACTCTCTAGTTTCTCGATCCGAACAATCTTACCTCTACAGGTCATGAAAGCTACCACTTCCATATCACACTACCCAGGGACTTTGTCACACCAAACGTCCTAGGCATAAAAATGCACTCCGACAAGGATCACTTGCAAAATCTGTACTCAAGACGGCGCACATCTAAGGTCTCAACTGTAATATTCTAAGGTTCATCATTTCCTCACCCCGTGCTTACCCTTTTACACTAACCGGGTTTTTTAAATCACACTATAGCACAAAGCTATCCGAACATAACACTTAACACATCATTAACATCAATACATACAAGTATCTACTGTGGTTAAGGATATACTCAAACTAAAGGCGGTTGAGGACCGCTAAATCGAACTTCACCGCGACCTCTACCGTGGCCCGCAACTGCTATAGTAGTCTGTGCTATCGTACCAGCGCTACCCCTGGTCGGACAGTCTCTCGTCATATGGCCCTGGTGGCCGCAAGAATCACAAGCTCCTCGTACTACGACACTCCCGAAATGCGGTCTACATCGACTACACCGGAGTAGGGTGATCGATCCGCCAACACCTACTCCCCGAACATTCAAACAGGAGCCACGACGCTCCGAATATCCCAAGGGTCCCGGCGCCGCGGAGGACCACTCAGAATGGCGGAGGTACATAACTAGTCTGCTGAGGCGGTCCGCCTCGAAAGTCGCCAAAATATCCGGCCGTCTTGGCCTTCTCTGCGGCGGTCCACCTGCGTCGATCTGCGCTCGCCGCACTCCAGTGCATGAGCACGAATGCGGGCAATGTCCATGCGGTGAAGAGAAACACCGAACAACTCTCGCTAGGTAATCATCGAGCCTGTAACATATCGGTGCACTCGATCCTCCATACTAGCTACTAATGCGGAACATACCGCCAATGAGTCGAACTCACATTGTACTCCGGCTATCGCCGGTTCGCCTCAACATCAAAAATCATCGGCCGAGCCCTCCTCATTTGTGGAGGCAAGAAATGTGCCGGGAAGGCCCCAAAACTCGTCCCAAACGGTGGAAGTGCATGCTCTCCCGAAAGCTCCACGAAGTCAAACAATCGATCGCGGTATCACGCGGCCGTCGAACTAAATGTCACGCACTCGGTCTCACGAAGCCTTGATCACCGCGTGATCCTCTGAATCGACGGATGAACTCCTGCGGATCATCCTCGGCCTTGACCAGTAAAACTCGGGCGGGCTACAACTAAGGAAATCCGTAGCCTCAGCTATGCGCCTCGGGTGCACTACAGTCTTCTTTGGGCTGAGCTGCTGCGTCCGGCCTATCTCATATCGCCTGACAACCGCCAATAATCGGGCCATCTCTCGCGTGACCCGTCTCCGCTCGGTGTGGGGTGGAGGCTCAGTCTTGTAGTCTCGGCAGCCATCGCTGCGCTCTAAACTTCTTTGGCCGGGCGGCGTCGCAAAACTCGCCGTCTGAAGCACTACCTCAGTCTTGACGGGCTGCGCCGCCGTACTCTCTCAATCACTAGCAGCTCCGCCTGCCTTGCCGCCCGGGCCACGGTTGCCTTCGCGAGGCATAAGCGGTAAAAGCGAAACACGTCGGAGGGTCCAACTTACAACACAACTCTAAGGCACGATCTCGTAATGAGAAGAATGAAACCAATCCTAAATGTCCTATAGCCTCCCGATTATAGATGTGGTGCACAACACACCGATAATCAAGACTACTAGACACGGTGCGTAGACACTTTCCGAGGACTAATCGCTCGATACCACTTTGTAACGCCCGAACCGGGCGTTCACAGTGCCTTACCGGCACCACAGTGATACATACATCGTGAGAAAAACCGTGAAATAAAAACTTAAACATCGCAATAGACATGGATCAAGAGATGTGATAAATAAACAGCCAACAAAGCGATTTGCCTTGTATATAGATAAAAACCCGACGCTTATCCTTTTTACAAACCACACTTGCACAGTTACTCTGCACCTCTAAGAGAAATAACAACCTATGGCCAGGACGTGGCCGCCATACCCCGAATGTACAAGAACCTACAACTCAGGAAACATACCAAAGATAAGCCTCCGAAGGAACGGAGCTTTCAACACGCCGAAATGAGATCCTAAGAGCGGGATCCACGATCGATGTACCTCTACTGCGGCATGAGCGGCACCGAAGGAGGTCGATCTGACAGTACAGTATGTGGCGTCAAATCACTGTAAATGAAATCATAATAGCCTAAAAAGCGAGACATGTATGATAACCAAAATACAAGACGCAACATAAAGCGATCAAGTCGGGACTCACGCCTCAAAGTCACCACTCAAATATAACTATGGGTCTCACGCCACAACATCCATCATGTTCGCATCATGGCGCGTGCCGGAATCTCGTGACGGTGTAGACATGTCCATGATGCAACAACAATAACAGGGCGCACGCCACGTGCCGGAATCGCGACGGTGTAGACATGCCCGTAACCTCAATAACAATATCTTTGGGTGGTCAACCACGCGTGGCACATGCCCCGAATCGCGACGGTGTAGACACGCCCATGTTGCGATAATAACCATATATCGGGTAATCAACGGCGCGTGGCCGCGTGCCGGAATCGCGACGGTGTAGACATGTCCATGTGACATCAACAAGACAAGAATCAAAATGGAAACATACCGTGGAATTCTCCATCACCGCCAAGACGTCAAGTAAGTTCTCAATAAGTCAACCTACTCTATCGAGAGCGGTATACGTAAATACCACACTTGCACAACAAAGGCTATCATCACAAGCGTAGGCAAGTTTCACAACAACAAGCATAGGCAAGTTTCACAACAACAAGCATAGGCAAGTTTCACAACTCAAAGTACTTTCATTTTATGCCAAAGTCCGGTTTTAACCTAAAGTACTACGTCGTTAAATTCTTTTAAAGAGATCCATTACTTATAAAAGTCACCCGATACCCGTAGTATTAGAATGACCAACCCACATTCCTTTTCAAAATCAAGTAACAGCATTCTTTTCCTAAGTTCCAGTTTGCCTAGTTTCAATTACTCAAGCTTCTCATTTTCAAATGGTTTCATAGTTCCCAAACTTAATCACTTGATTCCTTTTTAGAACAATTGAGTAATATATGTCTCACGTGAGAGTAGGTTATTCTTCTTTACAACATTCTTATTACAGCAGCCATGATCTAGAAAATGTATATCATTTTGTCTCATCTTAGCTTCTATGCAGATGGAGGTTTCTACTGGTTTTAATACAATTCATCATTATTCAATACATTTTCCTTTATTAACGCTGCAGTGGTCTGTCGATACATTCGATTTCAAATCAGTAAAACATTATCCCTTTAAATAAAACCAAGTACTCATTACCCACGAATGAGGTTTCACACAAACATTCACATTAAAACAAATAAGTTAAGTCTCTTATCTTATAAGATCAAGTCTCTTAACTTCTAACATTAGTAAACCATTTTCTTTACCTCTCTTAAGACATTATACCTAACTCCCCATAAAGCTAGTATAACTCTTTTTAAAACCTTTTAAAACCAAGTGTTACTCTCCCTTCCAAAACGATTTATAAATCTTTTGAAATACATCAAGTTCTTTATTATAACTAGCCAGTTATAATTCACATCAGTTACCTTTTAAAACCACAAAGTATTTTCTTACCTACATAAAAAGTTATAACCAACTTCCCATAAAGCCGTTATAACACTTTATGTTTTAAGAACAATCAAACACAGTTAACATATGTACGTCTACCGTACTACATAGTTCACACATATCATGCTAGAAGAGATAGGAAGAGGTTCACATACCTCGCGACGATTGTCGACTAATAGCAAAACGCTCCAAGTACCTCAAACCGCCGGCGACTCCTTAAGCCAAGTGGATCACTCCACACGTAGTACTTCAACCTATAAGGCCACAAGGCGCTTATTAACATCTAGATCTCAACGTTCCATAATCTACAGAAAATTCGGCACCTCACATGCGGCGCAAATCTCCTTCTATCGGTGGCTACCAAGCCAACCAGGGGGTTTACGCCTAACCTGACGTGCACAATTCTACTACACAATAATACTACACAAGTCTCATGTCTGATCCTATGTAATTACGATTCGATTCGATTCTTAATTCTTCAGGCTTAAGTCAAAAGACATTGCCACAGTACTAAGTATAGTTCTATATATAGTATACTTCAACTATATATTCTAACAACATGTAATTTCCAATTACAATAGGGGGACAAGATATTTACCTCGATAAGCCCAAAAATTATCCGAGTTTAATGTCGCTCCTGAGCAACGTTTAGCTCCTCCTCCGAGTGCTCCAATCTGCTCCAAACAACCCTTAGAAGTTCTAACCAACTTCTCTTAAGTACTCCAAACAACACTGAAGATTTCCTTAGGGTTTCGTTTAGTGGCTAAAGGAAAGTATAATCGTATTTTCTGGGCTTTTATAAGTGTAACCTTGGGAACACTACAAGGTATTTGGGCCAAGGTATTTGGACATTACAACAATACTTTGGAGAGTATTTCTATACCACAAAGGGGGTATTTATACAAGACAACTAGGCTAGGGGGTACCCAGCTGGGACACCACAGGGGAGGGGGTGGCTCTCGGCCAAGGCTCACTCAAGGGGGGTAGTGTGGCGGACGAATTGCTCACAAGAGGGAGGGAGTATTTTTCTTGGAATTTCACAAGTGTGGATGAAGAATAACTCTTGCATTAGAGGGGTATTTATAGGTCAAGTGAAGGCCAACCAATGGACAAGATCAAGCCAAGTGCTACACAAGTGTAAGGCCAAGATTCACCCAAGTACACCTTATCCATCTACCATGAAAATATCCTACCTACTACTTGACAAAAAATCCAACCATTTCGTCCAAGCCACCGCCCAAGACGTCTTCCAATGAGAGGGTGCCAAGTGGCGCCCTCTTGTTGGTCCAAAATGTTTCGTCTCTCGGAAAAATCCGCAAAAATTAAAAATGACATAGCCGGAAATTCCCCTACGAAAAGTGGAAACGCTTTAGTCAACGACTCTAATAGGGTGTTGTGCACAATTTAAATTCGGCCAAGCCAAATCTCAAGTTCCAAATTCCCTACGTACGTCCTTACGTACATACTCTGGAAATACGGGGTATAACAGGTACATCCAATGATGAGGTTAAGTTATTTAGCAAGAACGAATATTGTATGTTTACTTGGTATTCATATGCTTTTGATCTAAGTAATGACCCTCTATTGTTTAAAGAGCTTATGAATTATGCTTTTAGTGGTTGTGTTAGTAATTATATTTTTCTATTAGATGATGTTATTATTGGATATTTAAAAGGTGTTTTGTGTATAAAATAAGTAAGTGGGTTAAATGGTTGCATGGTCACTACCTTATGTTATTTTTACCAAATGTTGCTTGTGTTTTCCTACTTATTGTGACTATCATGTTGGTTGCATGTCAATGTCAAGATTCAAGGATGAATCTTCTTTAATAAGTGGAGAATAATAGCATTCATGGAAACTCAACATTACTAACGGATATGGCTGAAGTTTTGGAAGTTCGAAGAAGACCCATGACAAGATATCAAACAAGGAAATTTTAAGACAAGCTCAATGAGCTGCAATTAGCAATTAAAAGTGTCTTGTGATGGGAGAAGAACTCCATCCCAATAAATATATTCAGAGGCCCAAATTAAATTCCAAGATAAGATGGAATGAGGTCCAAATTTGCCCCAAAAATGACAAAATATAGTAGCCCAAATCTGCCCCAAAATAGTTTCTAGAATCTACATTTAACAGTTGTTTTATTATATGCTGACTTGCATTGGTCTAAGTGTTTTTAGTCTTCTATGATGACTTGCATTGGTCTAAGTATTTTTAGTCTTCTATGCTGACTTGCATTGGTCTAAGTGTTTTTAGTCTTCTATCTACCTAGGAATTTTAGTTTTTAGTGTTCTATGCCCCTAGGAAGTTTTAGCTATTTAATTTAGTTTGACTACTCCTTGGATAATTTTTAGAGGATGACAACCCTTTATAGGATCCTTATATAAAAGGTGTTTTCTTCTTCATTGTAACTAAGTTTGATGAATATTAATATTATTAGATTTGTGGCTTGTGGAGACCTTTGAGGTTCTTTTTTTGTTTTACTTTAAACTATAGCTCAGATTCTTCAATGGTAAGATTCCTTATTTGAGTTTCATCCCTCCTACTCTTCTTCTTCTAAATTAAATCAACTACTTATTTTACTACTTAAACAAGGTTTCAAGTATCAACGTCTTGAATTTGTCTTATTCTCTCCCAAAAATCAATCATTCCAATTCTAAAGTCTTCCATATCCGTGTTGTTATCATAGGGTACTTAAACATCAGCTTTTATAGGCAGATATAGAGATGGAGCATCTAGCTCAGACGGTCATCAGAACCATATCTATGCATTGGTTGGTCGACATGACCTAGAGTCATCTCCTGATATCGTTACATGTATATTATTTGTCTCTTCTTTTGATGTGTATGCATTGATACCAGGATCCACTTTATCGTATGTCACTCCTTTTGTTGTTGTCATGATTGGTAAAGAACATGAGTTATTAAGTAAGTCATTTTTTGTGTCTACACCAGTTGGTGAGTCAGTGATTGTTAGATGGGTATATTGGGGTTGTGAGGTAGTGATTTGTAATTATCATACTCTAGCAAACTTAAATGAATTGAAGATGATTGATTTTGACGTCATTATGTGTATGGATTAGTTAGACTTTTGTTATGCTAATGTGGATTGTTGGACGAAGGTTGTGCGTTTTAATTTTCTAGGCAAACCCATTATAGAATGCAAGGGTAGCGTAGCAACACCTAAAGGGAGGTTTATTTACTACCTTAAGGCACGAAAGATGATTTCAAAATGATATATATATCATTTGGTACGAGTAAAAAATGCGGAGGCAGAATCTCCAACTCTTCAGTTTGTTTTTGTTGTTAATGAATTCCCCGACATATTTCCTGAAGAGCTTCCAGGCATTCCTCTTGAAAGGGAAATTGATTTTTCCATTGATGTGATTCCGGACACCCAGCCTATATCAATTCCTCCTTACATAATAGCCCCTGCTGAGCTGAAGGAATTAAAGGCACAGTTGAATGATTTGCTGGAAAAGGGCTTCATTAGTCCCAGTACCTCTCTATGGGTTGCGCCAGTGTTGTTTGTTCATAAGAAAGATGGCTCGCTGCGAATGTGTATCAATTATCGTTAGCTGAGTAAGGTTACTATCAAGAATAAATATCCATTCTCAAGGATCGATGAATTGTTTGATCAATTGCAGGGTGCTAAGTATTTCACAAAGATCGATCATAGGTCTAAATTCCATTAGTTAAGAGTTAAGGAGAAAGATATTCCGAAGACCGCTTTCAGGACTAAATATGGTCACTTTGAATTTCTTGTTATGTCCTTGACCTTACTAATGTACCAACGACTTTCATGGACTTGATGAATATGGTGTTCATGTCGTTTCTGGGGACCTTCGTGATTGTGTTTATAGATGACATTTTTGTGTACTCTTGATCAGAGGCAGAGCATGTAGATCATTTTTTAGCGGTGTTACAGAAGCTCCAAGATAGTAAGTTGTACGCCATGTTTTCTAATATGAATTCTGGGTAAATTCAGTGACCTTTCTTGTGCATAAGTTTTGGATGAAGGCATTAAAGTCAATAGCCAGAAGATTGAGGTTGTGAAGAATTGATCGATCCCACAACCCCTATGGAGGTACGTAGTTTTTTGGGCTTAGTAGGCTATTATCGGAAATTCGTGGAGAATTTATCTTCTATTATTGCTCCATTGATGAAGTTAACTCATAAGGCAGTAAGTTTCAATGGACGGACGCTTGTGTCACACCCCAGCTTAGAGGGAGTGGATGACACCCAACACTTTTATGGCCTGAGCTTACCATTTATATATCATAGCATGAGTGTATATCTGTCTGCGACGATAAGGCCTCAGAATGACAATCACCAGAATAACTGAAGGTATAGAGACCTGAACTTATGACAGCTAAACCAACCTATACATATACAACAAGAACGATAAGGCCATGGTCAACAACAGTGGGCCGACAAGCCATAACAACAATACCAACAGACTGATAGGATGGCCGACAAGTCCATATAAAATGTCACTACATAATCCATTAGTCTACAAGCCTCTATGAGTCATGTAACCAAACCAACCAGGTCGGGACATGGCCTTATCATTGTTACACCCCGTAGTTCCAGAGTATGTTTACGAGGACGTACATACGAAAATACGACATTAAAATTGAAAAGGAAAAAAATGTGATTTTTCGACGGAAAAGTTTCCGGTTTTTGTGAAGGGAAAAGGTTCGTTAATGGGAATTGGATTTCCAGATTTGGTATTCGGACTTCTGGGATTATTTTAGAAGTATTGGAATTTTATTTTCGGAAATTGGTCACGTGGGGCCCACTTTATTTTTTTCGGATTTTTGGCATTAGGGATTTTTCCGAGAGATGAAATATTTTGGACCACTAGGAGGGCGACATGTGGCAACCTTAGGTGGCATGGTGGACGAAAATATTGGGCAAGTGGCCAAGTCAAATAGTCAAGTCTTGGAAGTTATTTTCCTTGGGTTAGTGGGAGTAGGTGGGGGCGTTTTTGTGGGGCATGAGGGAAGGCCTTGTGGACGTTTTTCTTGAGCAAGTGGAAGGCCACATGGCTCTTTGTTGTGGTGGACATATGTCC
Source organism: Przewalskia tangutica (assembly GCA_029844215.1). Lineage (NCBI taxonomy): Eukaryota > Viridiplantae > Streptophyta > Magnoliopsida > Solanales > Solanaceae > Przewalskia > Przewalskia tangutica. The sequence goes on along the minus strand of CM056722.1, from coordinate 54,060,372 downwards.
CAATGTTGTGGTGGAAATATGTCCCAACATTGTGGTGGACACTTGGTGGAAGACTCCACTCACACAAGCAACCCAATCCTCACCCTCCATTTGTTTTAATCTTGGCCATTGAAGGTTCTATAAATACCCCCCCTCTTGTGCAAGACTTCTTCATCCATTAGACAATTTCAAATTCTCAAAATCCCGCCCCCCCCCCCCCCCCCTTTGTAGAGTTCTCGTCCAAAGTCATCCCTCCCCCTTTGAGTAGTTCTCGTCCAAAAGCTCCTCCCCCTTCCTAGTTGCCTACGTCCGAAACACCTCCCCCCCCCTTGGTAGAAAAGTTATCTTCTAGTATTGTTACTATTCCCAAATACCTTAGCCTATATCCCTTGTAATTTTCCTAAGTTACCTCTATACTAAAAGCCCGGAAATACTACTTTATATCCTTTAGTCACAAAACGAAACCCTAAGGAAATCTTCATAGTTGGTTGAAGTGTTAGGTAGAAGTTGTTTGGAAACTTCTAAGGGTTTCTTGGAGCTATCGGAGCGTGCAAATTAGGAGCTAAACGTTGCTCAGGATCGACATTTAATCTTGGATAATTTTGGGCTTATCGAGGTAAATATCTTTATCCTTCTATTGTAATTGGAGATTACATGTTGTAGTAGTTCAGAATTAAGTATAAGATATATTGAAGGAAGGTATAAAAGAAGAGAATTGAACTGTACTTACATAGGGCTGTATTCACAGTAGACTTGTTGTATTATTGTGGAGTGGAATTGTACACGTCCGGTTAGACGTGTAACCCCCCCTGGGATTGTTGGTTTGGTAGCAGGCCTCGTTAGAAGAGGAGATTTATGTGGTGGCGGGGGGGGAGGTGCTGCCGAATTTTCCGTAGAATAAGGAACCTTGTACTTAAAATTATTCTACGAAGAGATCTAGAGGTTGATAGTCGTTTTGTGGCCTTTATAGGTTGAAGTTCTACGAGTAGCGTATTATACTTGAAGGGTGGAAAAAGGCGAGCAAGGTTAGAGTGCGTTGGAGCATTTTTCTAATTGTCGATAATCGTCGCGAGGTATGTGAACCTCTTCCTATCCTTTCTAGCATGATAATTGTGAAATATATTTAGTGCGGTAGACGCACGTGTGTTTAAAGGAATTTGATTTTCCTTTTGTGTCCTTGACTTGATTCCAAAGTGTTATACCCCGTATTTCCAGAGTATGTACGTGAGGGCGTACGTATAAAAGTTTAAGCCTTAAGTTAGGCTAGGACCGAAAATTTTGTGCACAACACACGAAAAGAATCGTTTTCCGACGAAACATCTTCCAAAACTTGCGAAGGGAAAATTCCGGCTATGTCATTTATAATTTTTGCGGATTTTTCCGAGAGATGAAATATTTTGGACCAACGAGAGGGCGACACTTGTCACCCTCTAATTGGCGGACTTGTGGGCGTCAATGGGACGAATTGAAGCCTTGGAGTTGGTAGGATATTTTGTGTAGTTGATGGGCAAGTGGGACCCACAAACACTTGTCCAAATCTTGACCTTACACTTGCCCACCACTTGTCTTGATCTTGGCCATTGGTTGGCCTATAAATACCCCCCTAACTTGAAGGTTTTCTTCATCCCTTAAATCATTTCTAAGTCTTGAAATCCCTTCCCCCCCTTCCTAGTTGTGCTAGCCGAAACCCCTCCCCCTTTGCGAGGCCTTGGCAGAAATACCCTCCCCTCCTAGGGTGCTAACGAAACCTACCCACTCCTAGTGGTGTTGTTCTCGTGAAAATACCCACGGTAGAAAAGTATTCTCCAAGTATTGTTACTATTCCAAAATACCTTGGCCCAAATACCATGTAGTATTCCAAGGTTACCCCTATATGAAAAGCCCAGAAATACTATTATACTTCCCTTCAGTCACAAAACACAATCCTAAGGAAAATCTTCATAGCCGGTTGAAGTATTAAGAAGAAGTTGCGTAGAACTTCTAAGGGTTGTTTGGAGCGGGTTGGAGCACCCAGAGTAGGAGCTAAACGTTGCTCAGGATCGACATTTAAACTTGGATAATTATGGGCTTATCGAGGTAAATATCTTGTCCCCTATTGTAATTAGAGTTACATCTTTGTTGAAGTATAAGAATTAAGTATAAGTTATATCTGAGGAAGGTATATAAGAAGGGAATTGAATGTACTTACATGGGAGTGTATTCTGATAGACTTGTGAAGTTTGTGGGTAGGGAAGTCTTGCCCAATTTTCCGTAGAATCTTGTATCTAGATTTATTCTACCGAGTAGTCTAGACATTGATAGACTTGTATAACCGTTATAGGTTGAAGATCGCGAGTAGCGTATTCTACTCGAAGGGTGGAAAAGGCTAAGCGAGATTCTGATGCTTTGGAGCTATTTGCTAATAGTCGATAAATCGTCGCGAGGTATGTGATTCTTCCTATCCTCTTGAGCATGATATTTTAAAAGAATATATATATAGTACGGTGAGCGTCGTGTGTTAAGCGAGCGTAGTTTTACGGCAATGTCTTTTGACTTAAGCCTGAATAATAAGAATCTTGAAGTATTTCAAAGGAATTAAGAAACCTTTTTGAAAGAAGAGTAATACTTGGTTTTAAAAGCTTAAGAGTTATACTAGCTTTATGGGAAGTTAGGAATAACGACTTAAGAGAGATAAAAAGAATGGTTTATTGATTTTAGAAGTTAAGAGACTTGATCTTAAAAGATAAGAGACTTGACTTAATGGTATTAATATGAATTTTGTTAAAAAGTGTGAAACCTCATTCGTGAGTAATGAGTACTTGGTTTTTAAAAAAGGGAATAATGTTTTACTGATTTCGGAAATCAGAATAAGTATCGAACGAACCACCGCAGCGTTAATAAAGGGAAATGTATTGACTAATAAAGTATTATTAAAACCAGTAGAAACCTCCATCTGCATAGAAGCTAAGATGAGACAAAATGATATTACATTTCCTAGATCATGGCTGCTTTAATAAGATTGTTATGAATAAGAATAACCTACTCACATATAAGGCATATGTTTCTTAAATTGTTTTAAAGGAGAATTATATTAGTAAGTGATTAAAACTATGAACTACGAAACCTTTCGAAAATAAAAGACTCGAGTAATTGAACTTAGGCAAACTTGGACGTTTGGAAAAGAATGTTGTTACTTGATATTAAAAAGGAAACTGTTTCGGTTTACTTAAAAAAGATAGTCACTCTATTTTTGATACTACGGGTATCGTGTGACTTTTGTGAAGAAAGCGGATCTTTAAAAGAATTAATGTATGAAGTACTTTGGGGTTAAAACCCGAACTTGTTGTCATAAAATAGAAAGTACCTTGGGTGAATAACTTGACTATGTTGGTTTGTGATAGCCTTGTAATACTTTCTTGATTGGTTTGATAAGTAATCATGTTATGATGCTACGTGTGTTAGTGTCTTATAATGTTTGTGTAAAGGGTTTTTCCCTTGTTGTGCTTATGTTGATTAACGATAAGCGTCGTCTTGTTATATTATCACATACCCTCGACTTGATATACAGGGCTTGCCACCCTCGATGCGGTCTATACGGCTATGCGGTCTGTGTGACTATGCGGGCAGCGGTATGCTCGAGATTGATCATTCGGTGTTTTATCCGTCACGGGGATGCCCTATGCGATCTGTGTGACTATGCGGTCTATGAGACTATGCGGTGCGGGAGTTCGGGAGTGCAGGGGTTAGCTGCCCCGTCACGAGAATACCTCATGCGGGCCTATGTGTAGCCTATGCGGGCGGCGGTATGCTCCAGACTAGACGCGCATTGATCTTGGCGAGTGGCGGCCGATCATGTAGTGCGGATGCAGAAAGACCCCGTGATATAGTTTTATAGCATTGTTGATGCGTGGGTTTTAGTAGTCGGCTATGCCTTCGCACTTACCGTATGGTTTTATTATGACATAGGTGGGACACGGTGTTCATGTGTACTCCTTGGTGTTATTACATCATGCATCGCTGGCGGTGAGGAAGGTATTCCACGGGCATGATTGATGTGGTGGGCGTGAGACCCATTGTTGTATTTGAGTAATGACTTTGAGGGCGTGAGTCCCTGACTTGACGTGACTGCTTACATATTGTGTATCGTAAATTGGTTATCATATATCTCATATGTTTATAAAGACTATTATGATTTCATTTCTGATATTTTGATTTCACATACTTGGTACTGTTATCTTGACCTCGCCGGCTGCGTTAAATCTGCAGTAGAGGTACACCAGTCGTCGATCCTCGCTCTTGGGATCACAGTTCAGCGTTTTGGGAAGCTCCGTTTCTCCGGAGGCTTATCTTTGGTATAGTCCCCTGTTGTTGTAGGTACTTACATTCAGGGGTATGGCGGGGCCCTGTCCCGTCGTTGGTGTTGTAAAACTCTTAGAGGTCTGTAGTCCTGTTGTAAAGTTGGGATGTAACTGTTCATTCTTGAGATATTTATATACTTGCCGAAGGGCACTCTTTTATTTGATAAACTGTGTCTCTTTTACATTGGTTTCATGTCTTGTTTTATATTCCGCTGATTACTCTGATGTATGTCTACTTGGGTGCCCGGGGTAAGGCACCAGTCACGGGACCGGGTTCGGGGTGTGACACAAAGTTAAGTGACTTGTTATGAATTATTAAGGACTTGAATTGTGTTAAAAAGTTGTAAAACCTCACTCATGAGTAATGAGTGTGTGGTCTTTTAAAAGATAAAAGTTATCTTGATTTCGAAAATAAGAATGGTTTTATCATTGGATTTAAATGATAACTTGACTTATAAACAACTTGATTTTGGGAAAGGAGAAGTAACTTGATTTAAGGGTATGGAAATTGTTTTGGTTTTACTTCGATGTCTTTTGACTTGAGTTTTAAATAATAAGAATCTTGAAGTATTTCAAAAGAGTTATGAATCATTTTTGAGAGAAAAGAAATACTTGGTTTTTAAACAAAAAGCTTAAGAGTTATACTAGCTTTATGGGAAGTTAGGTATAACGACTTAAGAAGGATAAAAGGAACAGTTTACTTATTTGTTTATGAAAGACTTGTATTGATTTCTGGAAAGTGTAGTAAGATGGTTTGATAAGTATAAATGTTATGATGCTACGTGTGTTAGTGTCTTGTGATGTTGTGTAAGGGCGTTATTCTTGTTGCGCTTACGTTGTTAAACGATAAGCCCGTTATACTGCTATTATATCACATACCCCCCTGACTTGTTATGATACCGAAGACTTGCCACCCTCGATGCGAGGTTTACCTCATGCGGGTCTGTGTGGCCTATGCGGAGCTGCGGGAGTTCCAGGATTGATCACTCCGGATGTGTTACGCCGATGCGGGTCTATATGGCCTATGCGGTCCACAGGACTATGCGGACTTCGGGGGTCCAGGAGGATGCCACGGGCTAGCTGCCCCCGATGCGAGGAATACCTCATGCGGGCCTATGTGTGGCCTATGCGGAGCTGCGGTAAGTTCCAGGATTAGACGCGCATTGATCACGAGGCAAGTGGTCGCCGATCATGTGGCGGTCTAGAAAGACCTCTTGTCTGATTTTATAACATTGTTGGTACGGTGGGTTTTAGTAGTCGGCTATGCCTTCGTACTTACCCCGTACGGTTTTATTATGACACAGGTGGGACCTGGTGTTCATGTGTATTCCTTGGTGTTTTTATATCATGGACTGCCGGCAGTGAGAAAGAATTCCACCGCATGATTGATATTGTGGGCATGAGACCCGTGGTTATATTTGAGTGATGACTTTAAGGCGTGAGTCACGACTTGACATATTTGCTTACATATTGTGTATCGTAAATTGGTTATCATATATGTCTTACATTTTATATAGACCATTATGATTTCATTCTGATATTTTGATTTCACATACTTGGTACACTGTTATAATGACCTCCCGGGCTGCGTTCATCTGCAGTAGAGGTACACCAGTTGTTGATCCTCGCTCATAGGATCACAGTTCAGCGTTTGGAAGCTCCGTTTTTCCGGAGGCTTATCTTGTGGTATGATTCCCTGAGAGTGTAGGTTCTTATACATTCAGGGGTATGGCGGGGCCCTGTACCGTCGTTGTTGTTATAAAACTCTTAGAGGTGCATGTAATCATTATGGGCGGGATTTGTAAAGGGATGTAGCTGTTCAAGTTTTTATTTATATATCTGATGAGTAACAGTGTTGGTAAGGCATCTTCTTATTTCATTGTTTGTCTTTTATGAGTTTTTATTTCGCTGATTTTCTCGATGTTGTATCACTAGGGTGCCGGGGTAAGGCGGCGATCGCGGGCGAGTCGGGTCGTGACAAAAGTGGTATCGAGCGATTAATCCTCGGAAAGTGTCTACGAACCGTATCTAGTAGAGTCTTGATTATCGGTGTGTTGTGCACCACACCAATAATCGTGAGGCTATAGGATATTTAGGATTGGTTTCCATTCTTCTCATTACGAGATCGTGCCTTAGAAGTGTTATAAGTTGGACCCCTCTAACGTATTTCTTTCCCTTACCGATTATGCCTCCGCGCGCAACCGGGCGAAGAAGGGCAAAGCGGCCAGCGAGGCTGCAGTAAATCTGAGAGGTTACAAGCACAGCCCAATCATCACGAGATGGTGCCATTCGGGAGTTCTGCGATGTCGCGGCCCGTGAGTTTAGCAATGGCGGCGATTCCTCTGCGGCCATGATATCTGGACCTTCAGTTCCACGACCAGGAGCGGAAAATATGGATTGCAAAGAGACGGCCCTGTTACTAGCTAGGGATTTGGCAACCAGAGAGTATATAATGTACCGATTTATCACGGGTCTCGATGCTTATCTAAGAAAGGGTTGTGCAAGAGTAGCTCTTCAGTCATGCATGAGCATGGCTGCGTCTGAGCTTATACCTGCGGTAGAAGCCGTAGAGATCGGCAGGTTAACCAAGATCGCGAGAAGAGGCGGTCGGCAGGGTCCTTTGGTAACTTTAGAGGCGAACCGCCTCAGCGATGATCGATATGCGCCTTCGCGGTCAGGTCATCCTCCACGAGCTTGAGCGTTCGAGGTATGCGAGGAGGTGGTCGAGCTCGTGGCTTAGTTCACAGATACGTAGGTTCGGCCGGCCGGATTGATTTTCCTCGGTGTTCACGCGATGTGGCGTCGTCGGGAATGTCGTCTTTTTATGGTGCTTGTTTTACTGCGGCGTCGAGAACGTGTGGCGAAGAATGTTCTAGTAGGAGGGTACAAGTAGGAGGACTCGGCTACCGGACGATTGCGATTTAGTGGTTCGGAGAGGAAGGGGTGTTAGCCAGAAGAGGCCACCCCCACCTCGGTGTGGCCGTTGTGGTAGGTGTCATTGTGGGGAGTGTCGTACTACTTCGACAACTTGTTATGCTTGCGGCCAGCAGGGCCATTTTGCGAGAAATTGTCCGACCAGAGGTGGCGCGGATGTAGAGACTTCGGCCTTGAGATCAGTGGCTAGTTCATCACCTTCCCTAGCTATGCGCCCAACAGGGCAGGATTGATTAGAACGACAAAGGGGAGTGAAGCAGTAGATACAGGTATATCCTTAACCCTCTAGAGATTGGTATGTGTGATAAGATGTGTATATTTTAAGTATTAGGTTCAGATAGCATGGTGTTAATTGTGATTAGAAAACATGGTTAGTTAGAAGGGTAAGATTGGGGACAGGGAAATTGTGAGCCTTAGAATATTATACGTGGAGACCGTAGAGGTGAGGCCATCTTGAGTAAAAGATTTATTTTTTTATATTTGACCTTTATCGGAGTGCATAGCATACGTGGGATATATTGGTGTGATAAGTCCCTGAGTGGTGTGAAATGAAAGAGGGTAGTTGAGCTAAGAATGACCACTAGGTTTTCGTGACTTGACTAGTGAGAATGTTCCGGATCGGGGAACAAGAGTTTGGCGCGATAAATGGGTCGGGTTGAGGCCAGGCTGCGGGTCAACCCGCAGCCCGGTTTGAAGTAAGGAAAATTTATGGTGGTCTCGCTTTGTGATAGGGTCACGAGGGTGTTAGGCCCAAGTTTAGGTAACCATCATACGAGTTTGTGGATGCGTTCGACCAGTAGTAGGGCCGATGGGGTCAGCCCATCTTGTCTTTTAGTCAGGACTGTTTACTCGGCGGAGGGTTATGCAAGATGTTGTATATCAGGAAGGTTGTAAGGCTGCACGGGGTTCCTACTTTACTTTATGATAGGCAGTTGTGCCCAGTTATGGCTATTTCTTTTCTGGAGATTTTACCAGGCGGGGTTAGAAACTCAGGTGAGTCTCGATGTGCATTCACCCTCGGTAAGCGGACGAACAACGCGTTTTATCCAGACATTTGAGGATAGGTTACGGGTCGGTGTCTTGATTTCAGGGGTAGCTGTGAGGATTATTTGCCTCTGGTTGAGTGAGTATTATACTAGCTACCCTTTCAGTATTCGGATGGTGCCTTATGAAGCCTTGTATGGACGGAAGTGTAGGTTGCCGGTCGATTGGTTCGACGTTGGCAAGGTTCAGATAGTTGGTCCCTACTTGATCCAGTAGGATGTGGATAAGGTGGAGCTTATCCAGAAGAGGTTATTGGCAGCTCAGAGTCAACAGAAGTCGTGCGGATAGTCGGCGTCGACACTTGGAGTTCAGGTTGACGGTGGGTCTTCTTGAAGGAACCACCCCGGAAGGGTGTGACGAGATTTGGAAAGCAGGGGAAACTTAGCCCGAGGTACTTTGGGCATTTTCAGATCGTTTGTAAAATAGGCCAGGTTGCCTATAAGTTAGCACTACCGTCCGACTAAGGAGACAGTACGTCCGATCTTCCATGTTGCTATGATTCGGAAGAGTATCAGAGATCCATCCAGAGTGCTCCCAGTTAATGATGACCAAGTTGGAGATGGTAACCCCAAGATTTTGGAAACTGAAGCAATGACAGAAATATGGTACGTATAGTAGGAAGAGTTCGAGTGTACGAGGAGGGTACGACGAGTAAGAAATAAGGCGTAGATGTGTTAAGAAGATGGAAGTATCCTTTGGACCATGGGTGGAGCTATTAGTATTGTTAGACGCTTTAGAGATGATTCTTCGTTTGGCTTGGATGTGAGTTTTTGCACGTATGTTGTATTATGGCCATGTGTGGCATAATTGGTTCCGTAAGTATAGTAGGGAAGACTATACCGGCACAGGTGTGCTTGGAGACTGAGAAGGAACATTCGGGACGAATGTTTCTAAGGGGGGAAGAATGTTACACCCCGTAGTTCCAGAGTATGTTTACGAGGACGTACGTACGAAAATACGACATTAAAATTGAAAAGGAAAAAAATGTGATTTTTAGACGGAAAAGTTTCCGGTTTTTGTGAAGGGAAAAGGTTCGTTAATGGGAATTGGATTTCCAGATTTGGTATTCGGACTTCTGGGATTATTTTAGAAGTATTGGAATTTTATTTCCGGAAATTGGTCACGTGGGGCCCACTTTATTTTTTTTCGGATTTTTGGCATTACGGATTTTTTCGAGAGATGAAATATTTTGGACCACTAGGAGGGCGACATGTGGCAACCTTAGGTGGCATGGTGGACGAAAATATTGGGCAAGTGGCCAAGTCAAATAGTCAAGTCTTGGAAGTTATTTTCCTTGGGTTAGTGGGAGTAGGTGGGGGCGTTTTTGTGGGGCATGAGGGAAGGCCTTGTGGACGTTTTTCTTGAGCAAGTGGAAGGCCACATGGCTCTTTGTTGTGGTGGACATATGTCCCAATGTTGTGGTGGACATATGTCCCAACATTGTGGTGGACACTTGGTGGAAGACTCCACTCACACAAGCAACCCAATCCTCACCCTCCATTTGTTTTAATCTTGGCCATTGAAGGTTCTATAAATACCCCCCCTCTTGTGCAAGACTTCTTCATCCATTAGACAATTTCCAAGTCTCAAAATCCCTCCCCCCCCCCCTTTGTAGAGTTCTCGTCCAAAGTCATCCCTCCCCCTTTGAGTAGTTCTCGTCCAAAAGTTTCTCCCCCTTCCTAGTTGCCTACGTCCGAAACACCCCCCCCCCCTTGGTAGAAAAGTTTTCTTCTAGTATTGTTACTATTCCCAAATACCTTAGCCTATACCCCTTGTAATTTTCCTAAGTTACCTCAATACTAAAAGCCAGGAAATTCTACTTTATATCATTTAGTCACAAAACGAAACCCTAAGGAAATCTTCATAGTTGGTTGAAGTGTTAGGTAGAAGTTGTTTGGAAACTTCTAAGGGTTTCTTGGAGCTATCGGAGCGTGCAAATTAGGAGCTAAACGTTGCTCAGGATTGACATTTAATCTTGGATAATTTTGGGCTTATCGAGGTAAATATCTTTATCCTTCTATTGTAATTGGAGATTACATGTTGTAGTAGTTCAGAATTAAGTATAAGATATATTGAAGGAAGGTATAAAAGAAGAGAATTGGTGTACTTACATGAAATTTGTATTCACGATAGACTTGTTGTATTATTGTGGAGTGGAATTGTACACGTCAGGTTAGGCGTGTAACCACTGGGATTTTTGGTTTGGTAGCGGGCCTCGTTAGAGAGGAGATTTATGTGGTGGCGGGAGAGGTCTTCTAATTTTCCGTAGAATAAGGAACCTTGTACTTAAAATTATTCTCTGAAGAGATCTAGAGGTTGATAGTCATTTTGTGGCCTTTATAGGTTGAAGTTCTCACAGTAGCGTATTATACTTGAAGGGTGGAAAAGGCGAGCAAGGTTAGAGTGCGTTGGAGCGTTTTGCTAATTGTCGATAATCGTCGCGAGGTATGTGAACCTCTTCCTATCCTTTCTAGCATGATAATTGTGAAATATATTTAGTGCGATAGACGCACGTGTGTTTAAAGGAATTTGATTTTCCTTTTGTGTCCTTGACTTGATTCCAAAGTTAAGTGACTTGTTATGAATTATTAAGGACTTGAATTGTGTTAAAAAGTTGTAAAACCTCACTCATGAGTAATGGGTGTGTGGTCTTTTAAAAGATAAAAGTTATCTTGATTTCGAAAATAAGAATGGTTTTATCATTGGATTTAAATGATAACTTGACTTATAAACAACTTGATTTTGGGAAAGGAGAAGTAACTTGATTTAAGGGTATGGAAATTGTTTTGGTTTTACTTCGATGTCTTTTGACTTGAGTTTTAAATAATAAGAATCTTGAAGTATTTCAAAAGAGTTATGAATCATTTTTGAGAGAAAAGAAATACTTGGTTTTTAAACAAAAAGCTTAAGAGTTATACTAGCTTTATGGGAAGTTAGGTATAACGACTTAAGAAGGATAAAAGGAACGGTTTACTTATTTGTTTATGAAAGCCTTGTATTGATTTCTGGAAAGTGTAGTAAGATGGTTTGATAAGTATAAATGTTATGATGCTACGTGTGTTAGTGTCTTGTGATGTTGTGTAAGGGGGTTATTAGCATTGCGCTTACGTTGTTAAACGATAAGCCCGTTATACTGCTATTATATCACATACCCCCCTGACTTGTTATGATACCGAGGACTTGCCACCCTCGATGCGAGGTTTACCTCATGCGGGTCTGTGTGGCCTATGCGGAGCTGCGGGAGTTCCAGGATTGATCACTCCGGGTGTGTTACGCCGATGCGGTGTATATGGCCTATCACGGTCCACGAGGACTATCGCGACCGGGGTCGGGAGGATGTCGCGGGCTAGCTGCCCCGATCGCGAGAATACCTCATGCGGGCCTATGTGTGGCTTTATGCGGAGCTGCGGTAAGTTCGAGTTAGACGTGCACATTGATCACGAGGGCAAGTGGCGGCCGATCATGTGGCGGTCTAGAAATACCTGGTGATACAGTTTTATAGCATTGTTGGTACGGTGGGTTTTAGTAGTCGGCTATGGCTTCGTACTTACCGTCTGGTTTTATTATGACAGTGGGACACGGTGTTCATGTGTATTCCTTGGTGCTTTTATATCATGGATCGCCGGTGAGGAAGGAATTCCACGCATGATTGATATTGTGGGCATGAGACCCATGGTTATATTTGAGTGATGACTTTAAGGCGTGAGTCACGACTTGACATATTTGCTTACATGTGTGTATCGTAAATTGGTTATCATATATGTCTTACATTTTATATAGACCATTATGATTTCATTTACGATATTTTGATTTCACATACTTGGTACTGTTATCGACCTCGCCCGGCTGCGTTCATCTGCCGCAGTAGAAGTACACCGATTGTTGATCCTCGCTCATAGGATCACAGTTCAGCGTTTTGGGAAGCTCCATTTCTCCGGAGGCTTATCTTGTGGTATGATTCCCTGAGAGTGTAGGTTCTTATACATTCAGGGGTATGGCGGGGCCCTGTCCCGTCGTTGTTGTTATAAAACTCTTAGAGGTGCAGAATGCTTGTTATGGCGGGATTTGTAAAGGGATGTAAGCTGTTCAAGTTTTTATTTATATATCTGATGGTAACCGTGTTGGTTAGCTTTGTCTTATTTCACTGTTTATCTTTTATGAGTTTTTATTTCCGCTGATTTTCTCTGATGTTGTATCACTAGGGTGCCCGGGGTAAGGCACCAGTCGCGGGCCCGAGGTCGGGTCGTGACAATCATATTCATAATATGTATATAAAAGAATACCCAAAACACATACAATAACTTCGGAAGAAGAGAGTGATGCAACTCAAGTTGAACAATGATACACGAGTGTCAACTCCATTAAGTTTACTCTTTCACCCTTCAAATGAGGTAGTGAGGCCGAAGTGTGACTTGATTGGGTAATGCATTATGATCGAATCTTCTTAACCAACGAAATGTCCAAGGTGAAAAAGGCATCTTATGCCATTGCCCAATTCGAATGGGAGACTTTTTCCTCTAATTGGCGAAGGGACAAAGGTGCAATGCAAGAGATTAAGAAGCCCTTTGAAAGAGATAGTCAAGGTGAGAAAAATGCACCCGAGCATTTGCCGAAATAAGGGGGTAAGCCTACTACATCTCTCTGTTGTTATGAATGTCAAGGATTTGGTCAAGATGAGTGAGTGTCCCAATTGGAGGGCATTTGTTGTAAGGATTGAGGATTCTTATAGTGATGAAGGTGATTAGAGGGAGTATGGGTATAAGGGGAATGAAGAAGAGAAGCTCCAAGAAAATGATGAACTTGGGGGGGGGGGGTGTAAAAAGGAAGATAAGTGAAATGGTGAGCAATATGATAGGGGTCTTCTCGTGCCTTACGGTTTAAGGAAACAATTCTTGGTGCACAAGGCTATGCCTCAAGAAGGGGAGCTCACCGTGCCAAATGATGTAGCACAGAGAGCCATGATAATCACTGCTACGGATGACCCAAGTCGAAAGAAAACTCTTTTCCATTCTAAATGTGTCATCATGGGGAACGTATGCACCTTAATCATTGATGGTGGAATTTGTACTAATGTGGCAAGTACTACTTTGGTGAACTTCTTAAACTTCTCACCACCAAACATAATACCCCTTAAAAACTCCAATGGTTTAATGATTGAAGAGAGTTAAAGGTGCATTAATAAGCCTTAATCAAGTTTAACATTGGTGAGTACCATGATGAGGTCATGTGTGATGTGGTACCTATGAAATTGTGCCATATTTTACTTAGAAGACCTTGGCAATACGATCAAGCTACAAACCATGATGAGAGGTCCAATCGGTACTCCCTTGTGCAAAATGGGTACCAGTATGTTCTATATCCTATTACCCTTTTCAAGTTAGTGAATCTATCAAAAGATGAAGGAGTTAAAATAAATGAGTGAGGGTAAGAACAAAGGTAGTGATCAAGAAGAGTTCAATGGAAGAGAAGATAATTATTTTGGCGAGTTTGAAGGAGATTGGGGAGGAGGTTGAGGAGAAATGTGAGGTAGTCCCTATCATGGATCGGGACTAATCTTTATCATCTAATGAATTAACCACATCTTTTTCTAGTTCTACTTCCTATCTTTCATATGGCTATGTGTCACGACCCGTTCCGGGGCCCGTGACTGGTGCCTTACCCCGGACACCCTAGTGATACAACATCAGAGAAAATCAGCGGAAATAAAAACTTAAACATGAACAAGAGATAAGATAATAAAACAGGTCAACCAAACGGTTACCTTCCAATAAAATATATATACATATCTTTCAAACCGAACAGTTTAATCCTTTTTACAAACCCCGCCACAACTTGTGATACTCTGCACCTAAGAGTTTTTATACAACATGTGGGACGAGGCCGCCATACCCCTGAATGTACAAGAACCTACAACTCAGGGTAACATACCAAAAGATAAGCTTCCGGAGAAACGGAGCTTCCCAACGCTGAACTGTGATCCTAAGAGCGAGGATCAACACTGGTGTACCTCTACCTGCGGCATGAATCGGCCCGAAGGAGGTCGATAACAGTACCAAGTATATGGCGAAAATCAGTAAATGAAATCATAGCAGTCTATATTGTTATACCCCGTAGTTGCAGGGTATGTATGTGAGGACGTACGTGCGAGTCGAGAAAATTTTGAAAAGAAAGAAAGATGTGAGTTTTAACGGAAAAGTTTCCGGTTGTTTGTGAAGAAAAGGTTCGTTAATGGGAATTGGATTCCCAGTTTGGTATTGGACTTCATAGATTATATTAGAATTTTGAGATTTTATTTTGGAAATGGTCACGTGGGGCCCACGGGAGAAATTCTGATTTTGTGGGCCGCTTTGTTTTGAGATTTCCGGTATTGTGGATATTTTTCGAAGACGTTTTATGAGGGCGATAGGAGGGTGACACGTGTCACCCCTAAATGGCTTCGGGCCGGTTACATTTGTCACAACACGGTTAGAGTCGTTTTTGCGAAGCGTTTTCGTAACTGCGAAGGAAAATTCCGGCTATGTCGTTTTGTATTTTTGCGGATTTTTAGAGACGGAACCTTTTGGACCAACGGGAGGTGACACTTGTCACCTCGTTGTGATTTGGAGGGGCGGTCGAGGTGGGTTGGCACTTGGCCGATTGGCCCTTGAAGTGTGCCTTGTTTGGTGCATTGTTTTGTGGAGTGTTTTGTGGAGTAGGGTTTAGGGTGCACTTGGCTTAATCTTGCCCTTACACTTGCTATACACTTGGAAGGATCTTGGCCTGGTTGGCCTTTGGTTTTGCTATAAATACCCACAAGTGTGAAGACTTCATCCATTCCAAAACTTCCAAGTCTTGAAACCCTCTCCTCCCCCGTTGTGAGCTCTTAGCCGAGAGCCTCCCCTCTCCCCCGTTTCGTGTGGCCTTTGGCGAGGGTTCCCACTCAGCTGTCTTTGCTGTAGTAGGTACCCACTGCCTAGTTGTTTTAAGTATAATACCCTTGTTGTGGTATAGACATACTCCCCTAGTATTGTTATAATGCCCAAAATACCTTAGCCTTGTACCTTGTAGTATTCCAAAGATACCTCTTTCGTAGAGTCAGAAATACTACCTTTTGTCCTTTTAGTCTCAAACCAAACCCTAAGGAAATCTTCATAGTTGGTTGAAGTATTTGAGTAGAAGTTAGTTAGAACTTCTAAGGGTTGTTTGGAGTGGTTTGGGCGCGCGGGTGGAGCTAAACCTTGCTCGGGATCGACATTATAACTTGGATAATTTTGGGCTTGTCGAGGTAATTATCTTGTCCTCTATTGTAATTGGAAATTACATGTTTGTTAGAATATATAGTTGAAGTATACTATATATGGAACTATACTTAGTATTCGCAATGTCTTTTGACTTAAGCTGAAGAATAAAGAAGCCCAATCTGTATTTACATGGGAGTGTGCGATGAACTTGTGTAGTATTGTACACGTCAGGTTAGGCGTGTAAACCCCACGATTGGCTTGGTAGCGGCCTCGTTAGAGGAGGAGATTTACTGTTGTTGCGGGAGAGTCTTCTTAATTTTCTATAGAAAGATAGAAACTTGTGTTTTGGGGTTAATAGGCGTTTGTGACCTTTATAGGTGAAATCACGAGAATAGCGTATTCTACTAGGAGTGGAAAGGGCTAGCAAGGTTGTAGTACTTGGAGCATTTTATGCTTGTCGATAAATCGTCGCGAGGTATGTGAACCTCTTCCTATCTTTTCTAGCATGATTGTTGTGAACTATGTAGTGCGGTGAGCGTACGTGTGCTAAGTGATTTGGTTGGTTTAAAACATAGGGTGTTATAATAGCTTTATGGGAAGTTAGTTATAACGACCTTATGTAAGTGAAAATGGTTTACTGATGTAAGAAGTTAAGAGACTTGATCTTATAAGATAAGAGACTTAACTTATTTGATTTAATGTGAATGTTTGTGTGAAACCTCATTCGTGAGTAATGAGTACTTGGTTTTATTTAATGGGATAATGTTTCTTGATTTGGAAATCGAGAATGTGTATCGACAGGACCTGCGGCGTTAATAAAGAAAAATGTATTGAATAATGATGTATCGTATTAAAACCAGTAGAAACCTCCATCTGCATAGAAACTAAGATGAGACAAAATGATATTACATTTTCTAGATCATGGCTGTTGTAATAAGAATGTTGTAAACAAGAATAACCTACTCTCACGTGAGACATATATTACTCAATTGTTCTAAAAGGAATCAGTGATTAAGTTTATGAACTATGAAACCATTTGAAAATGGAAAGCTTGAGTAATTGAAACTAGGCAAACTGGAACTTAGGAAAAGAATGTTGCTACTTGATTTTGAAAAGGAATGTGGGTTTGTCATTCTAATACTACGGGTATCGGGTGACTTTTATAAAGGTAATGGATCTCTTTTAAAAGAACTTAACGTATGTAGTACTTTGGGGTTAAAAACCGGACTTTGGCATAAAATGAAAGTACTTTGAGTTGTGTGAAACTTATATGCTTGTTGTTGTGAAACTTGCCTATGCTTGTGATGATAGCCTTTATTGTACAAGCGTTGTGTTTTACGTGTTACCGCGTCTCGATAGAGTCGGTTGGTAGTTGAGAACTTACTTGGGCGTCGGCGGTGGCGGAGAAATTCCACGCAGTGCGTTCGCTGATAGTATTATTGTTGTTAATCGCTTTGGACATCGACACGATCGTAGCGCGCGGGTATGCTTCCATTTTGGTTAAGGTCTTGTGGTTAATCGCTTTGGATATCTTGACACGATGTGTAGCGCGCCGCGGGTATGTTTCCGTTTGATTATCGCCATGATTTCCTTTTGGACATCGCGACCGCGATCGTGGCGCGCGGGTATCGTCCATTTGGAATCTTGTCCTATTGTTTCCCTCTGGACATCGACCGCGATCGTAGCGCTGCGGGTATCGTCCATTTGGAAAGTTGTCTTATTGTTTCCCTTTGGACATCCGACCACGATCGTAAGCGCACGGGTATGCTTCCATCTGGATTCTTTGTCTTGTTGTTAAGGTCACATGGACATGTCTACACCGATCTGAGTCGGGGCATGTGGCCGTGTGACATTGGTATTATTGTTGCATCATGGACATGTCTACACCGTCTGATATTAGGGGCATGCGGCCGTGATGCGAACCGATTGATGTTGTGGGCGTGAGACCCATAGTTATATTGGAGTGATGATTTTTATGTTGTGATCGTAGTTTGGTTATCATACATGTCTCTGCTTTATATAGACTAGTATGATTTCATTTACTGATTATGCGATTTCACATACTTGGTACTGTTATCTTGACCTCGCCGGGGCTGCGTTAAATCTGCCGCAGTAGAAAGTACATCGATCGTAGATCGCTCATAGGATCACGATTCAGCGCATTTGAAGCTCCGTTCCTCGGAGGCTTATCTTTTAGTAGGTGTTCCACTGAGTTGTAGGTTCTTGTACATTCGGGGTATGGCGGGGCCACTGTCCGTCATAGTCATTGTATATCTTAGAGTGCATGTAATCTTGTTGTGGCGGGGTTGTAAAAAGATTAAAGCTATTGAGTTTTATGTATATCTTGAAGGCAAGCTGTTTTGGTTGCTTTGTTTATTTATTATATCTTTTGTTAAATGACTCATGTTTTATGTTCCTGATTTTCTCGATGTATGTATCACTAGGGTGCCCGGTAAGGCACGATCCACGGCCCGATTTTGGGTGTGACAAAGTGGTATCGAGCGATTAATCCTCGGAAAGTGTCTGAGACCGTGTCTAGTAGAGTCTTGATTATCGGTGTGTTGTGCACATCTATAATCGTGAGGCTATAAGACATTTAGGATTGGTTTCCATTTCTTCATTACGAGATCGTGCCTTAGAGGCGTGTTGTGAGTTGGACCCTCCGACGTATCTCGTTTTACGATTATGCCTCGCGCCAAACAGCGAGCCCGAGAAGGGCAAAGCGGCCGAGAGCTGCTAGTGAGATCTGAGAGGAGTTCGGCGCGAGCGGTCGAGACTGAGACAGTGCTTGACGGCGAGTTTCGCGACGCCGCCCGGCAGCGAGTTTAAAGCGCGGCGGTGGCTGCCGAGACTACTGATACACGAGCCTCCAGTCCGATGCAGGCGGGGAGATGGGTCACGAGAGATGGCGATTATTGGCGAGTCGTGGCGGATATGAAAGATAAATTTGAATCGGCGGTTCGATTCGATGCACGATGGTTCACCCCGGCGAATAGTTTGAGGCTACGGGACTTTACGAGTTGTAGCCGCGAGTTTTACGGGTCGAGGCACGAGGATGATCCGCAGGAGTTCATCCGGCGATTCTGACGGATCATGCGGGTGATCAGGCTTGAGACCGAGTCTGTGACGCCGGTTCGCATCGGCCGCGTGATACCGCGATCGATTGGTTTGATTCATGGGAGCTTTCGGGAGAGCATGCACCTCAGCAGTATGGGATGAGTTTTGGGGCTTTCCTCACGCACTTCTTGCCTCACGGATGAGGAGGCGCGGTAAAGATTTTTGTTCTTGCGAGGCAGAGGCGCCTTTGTTAGGAGTACAATGTCGAGTTCGATTCTTTGGCTCGATATGTACTGCGCTAGTTGCGAGATATGAAGGATAGGAGTGCATCGCTACGTCACGGGCTAGATGATTATATGGTGAGTCTTGTGCGGGTGTTTCTCTTGGTAGGCATGGACATTGCCGCATGCGAGCTCATGCACTAGGATGTGAGGCACGGAGGTCGAAGGAATGACTGGATCGCGAGAAGAGGGCCGGGCGGCGGGGTCCTTTGGTGACTTTCGAGGCGGACCGCCTCGTGAGCTAGTTATATACCCCGCGATGCAGTGGTCCTCCACCGTCTTGAGGAGCGGTCGGGGCTCGAGGTTCAGATTTCGAGGAGAGCGGGTGTTAACGGTGAAGCCACCCTACCTCGTTGTGACCTATGTGGTAGACTCCATTTTGGAGAGTGTCGTGCTAGATTGGGAGTTTGTTTTGCATGCGGCCAGCGGGCCATTTTGCGAGGCTGTCCGACCAAGGGAAGCGCGGATGTTACGACTCGACGCCGGGATTTGTGGCTGGTTCATCACCTACGGTATCGCCTGCGGCGGGCCTATGATAGAGTGGAGCGGTAGCCGTGTATATCCTTAACCCTCTAGAGTTTTGGTATGCTTGTTATGATGATCTCATTATTGTGTGCTATGTACGGATAGCATTGTGATATGTGTGAGTTAGAATACATGGTTAGTTGGAAGGTTACGTATGGGGGCATGGTAAGTGTGAACCTTAGACTATTTCGCGACTGAGACCTTAGAGGTAAGGTCGTCTTGAGTATAAGATTCGTTTTATGTTTGACCCTTATAAGGGTGAGTAGTATACGTAGGATTTACCTGTGTGATGAGTCCGTGGGTAGTGTGAGATGGAAGTGGTAGCTTTCATGATGTGAATTAGTAAGATTGTTCCGGATCGGGGAACAAGAGTTTGGCGCGGTTGGGGGTCGGGTTGAGGACCATTTGCGGGTCAACCCGTAACCCGGTTTGGGGTGGGGTCAGTTCTGGGTGGTCCCGCCAGGTGGTAGGGTCACGAGGATGCTAGGCCCAAGTTTGTATGACCATCGTATGAGTTTGTGGATGTGTTCGACCAGAATCGTTCGTGAATCAGGGAATGGCCTTGGGGATATTACGGCTAGTAAGATGACCAAGTTTGGAGGTAGTGACTCGGAGATTTTGAGAGCAGGTAATGGTGAAGTATGGTGCACCGGGAGAGTTCAAGTGTTCGAAGGGCACGGCGAGTAAGGAAAGAAGAGGGCGTGTGTTATTTCATTGGCCAAGCGTGGCGTTGACAACTTGTTAGAGGAACTTCATCGATATCCGTCTTGAGAAGGAACATTCGGGACGAATGTTTCTAAGGAGAGGAGAATGTTATACCCGTAGTTGCGGGGTATGTATGTGAGGGCGTGCGTGCGAGTACGGCGTAAAATTTTGAAAAGAAAGAAAGATGTGAGTTTTTACGGAAAAGTTTCCGGTTGTTTGTGAAGAAAAGGTTCGTTAATGGGAATTGGATTCCCAGTTTGGTATTTGGACTTCATAGATTATATTAGAATTTTGAGATTTTATTTTTGGAAATGGTCACGTGGGGCCACGAGAAATTCTGATTTTGTAGCCCGCTTTGTTTTGAGATTTCGGTATTGTGGATATTTTTGAAAGACGTTTTATGAGGGCCAATAGGAGGTGACACGTGTCACCCCGCCAGTGGCTTAGCGAAGTTACATTTGTCACAACACCGGTTAGAGTCGTTTTCGACGAAACGTTTTGCGTAACTTGCGAAGGGAAAATTCCGGCTATGTCGTTTTGTATTTTTGCGGATTTTTCCGAGAGACGGAACCTTTTGGACCAACGGGAGGGTGACACTTGTCACCCTCATTGACGGTTTGGAGGGGACGGTCAAGGTGGGTTGGCCTTGGCCGATTGGCCCCTTGAAGTGTGCCTTGTTTGGTGCATTGTTTTGTGGAGTGTTTTGTGGAGTAGGGTTTAGGGTGCACTTGGCTTAATCTTGCCCTTACACTTGCTATACACTTGGAAGGATCTTGGCCCTTGGTTGGCCTTTGGTTTTGCTATAAATACCCCCCTAAGTGTGAAGACTTCATCCATTCCAAAAACTTCCAAGTCTTGAAACCCTCTCCTCCCCCTTTGTGAGCTCTTAGCCGAGAGCCTCCCCTCTCCCCCCTTTTCGTGTGGCCTTTGGCCGAGGGGTTCCCCTCCCCTTTGTCTTGCTAGCCGTGGGGTACCACTAACTAGTTGTTTTAAGTATAATACCCTTGTTGTGGTATAGAAATACTCCCTAGTATTGTTATAATGCCCAAAATACCTTAGCCTTGTACCTTGTAGTATTCCAAAGATACCTCTTTCGTAGAGTCCGAAATACTACCTTTTGTCCTTTTTAGTCTCAAACCAAACCCAAGGAAATCTTCATAGTTGGTTGAAGTATTTGAGTAGAAGTTAGTTAGAACTTCTAAGGGTTGTTTGGAGTGGTTTGGGAGCGCGGGTGGAGCTAAACCTTGCTCGGGATCGACATTATAACTTGGATAATTTTGGGCTTGTCGAGGTAATTATCTTGTCCTCTATTGTAATTGGAAATTACATGTTTGTTAGAATATATAGTTGAAGTATACTATATATGGAACTATACTTAGTATTCGGCAATGTCTTTTGACTTAAGCCTGAAGAATAAAGAACTGAACTGAACTGTATTTACATAGGACTGTATTGCAGTAGACTTGTGTAGTATTGTACACGTCCGGTTAGACGTGTAAACCCCCCCCTGATTGGCTTGGTAGCCGGCCTCGTTAGAGGAGGAGATTTCTGTTGTTGCGGGAGAGTCTTCCAATTTTCTATAGAAAGATAGAAACTTGTGTTTTGGGGTTAATAGGCGTTTGTGACCTTTATAGGTGAAATCGAGAATAGCGATTCTACTCGAGAGTGGAAAGGGCTAGCAAGGTTGTAGTACTTGGAGCATTTTGCTTCGTCGATAAATCGTCAGGTATGTGAACCTCTTCCTATCTTTTCTAGCATGATTGTTGTGAACTATGTAGTACGGTGACGTACATGTGCTAAGTGATTTGGTTGGTTTAAAACATAGGGTGTTATAATAGCTTTATGGGAAGTTAGTTATAACGACCTTATGTAAGTGAAAATGGTTTACTGATGTAAGAAGTTAAGAGACTTGATCTTATAAGATAAGAGACTTAACTTATTTGATTTAATGTGAATGTTTGTGTGAAACCTCATTCGTGAGTAATGAGTACTTGGTTTTATTTAATGGGATAATGTTTCTTGATTTGAAATCGAATGTGTATCGACAGGACCACTGCAGCGTTAATAAAGGAAAATGTATTGAATAATGATGTATCGTATTAAAACCAGTAGAAACCTCCATCTGCATAGAAACTAAGATGAGACAAAATGATATTACATTTTCTAGATCATGGCTGCTGTAATAAGAATGTTGTAAACAAGAATAACCTACTCTCACGTGAGACATATATTACTCAATTGTTCTAAAAGGAATCAAGTGATTAAGTTTATGAACTATGAAACCATTTGAAAATGGAAAGCTTGAGTAATTGAAACTAGGCAAAGCGGAACTTAGGAAAAGAATGTTGCTACTTGATTTTGAAAAGGAATGTGGGTTTGTCATTCTAATACTACGTGTATCGGGTGACTTTTATAAAGGTAATGGATCTCTTTTAAAAGAACTTAACGTATGTAGTACTTTGGGGTTAAAAACCCGGACTTTGGCATAAAATGAAAGTACTTTGAGTTGTGTGAAACTTGCCTATGCTTGTTGTTGTGAAACTTGCCTATGCTTGTGATGATAGCCTTTATTGTACAAGCGTTGTGTTTACGTGTTACGCGTCTCGATAGAGTCGGTTGATCGTTGAGAACTTACTTGGGCGTCTTGCGGTGGCGGAGAAATTCCGCAGATGCGTTCACGCTGATAGTATTATTGTTGTTAATCGCTTTGGACATACCGACACGATCGTGGCGCGCGGGTATGCTTCCATTTTGGTTAAGGTCTTGTGGTTAATCGCTTTGGATATCTCGGCGATCGTGCGCGCGGGTATGTTTCCATTTTGATTATCGCGCTTGTGATTTCCTTTTGGACATCGACACGATCGTGCGCGCGCGGGTATCGTCCATTTGGAATCTTGTCTATTGTTTCCCTCTGGACATACCGACACGATCGTGCGCGCGCGGGTATCGTCCATTTGGAAAGTTGTCTTATTGTTTCCCTTTGGACATCGACACGATGCGTAGCGCTGCGGGTATGCTTCCATCTGGATTCTTTGTCTTGTTGTTAAGGTCACATGGACATGTCTACACCGATGCAGTCGGGGCATGTGGCCGTGTGACATTGGTATTATTGTTGCATCATGGACATGTCTACACCGGCGATGATTCGGGGCATGCGGCCATGATGCGAACCTGATTGATGTTGTGGGCGTGAGACCCATAGTTATATTGGAGTGATGACTGTTTTATGTTGTGACCTGTAGTTTGGTTATCATACATGTCTCTGCTTTATATAGACTAGTATGATTTCATTTCTGATGTTATGCAGTTTCACATACTTGGTACTGTTGTCTTGACCTCGCCCGGCCGCGTTAAATCTGCAGGTAGAGGTACATCGGTCGTAGATCCTCGCTCATAGGATCACAGTTCAGCGCATTTGAAGCTCCGTTCCTCCGGAGGCTTATCTTTTGGTAGGTGTTCCCTGAGTTGTAGGTTCTTGTACATTCAGGGGTATGGCGGCCACTGTCCGTCATAGTCATTAATATCTTAGAGTGCAGTAATCTTGTTGTAGGCGAGGGTTGTAAAAGGATTAAAGCTGTTCATGTTTTATGTATATCTTGAAAAGCTGTTTTGGTTGGCCTGTTTATTTATTATATCTTTTGTTAAATGACTCATGTTTTATGTTCCGCTGATTTTCTCTGATGTATGTATCACTAGGGTGCCCGGGGTAAGGCACCAGTCACGGGCCCGATTTTCGGGGTGTGACATATATAAAGCAGGAGACATGTATGATAACCAAACTACAGTTCACAATAAATAAGCAGTCATGTAAGTCAGGGACTCACGCCCTCAGAGTCATCACTCAAATATAACTATGAGTCTCACGCCCGCAACATCAATCATGCCCGTGGAATACCTTCCGCCACTGGCGATGCATGATATAATAACACCACAGAGTACACATGAACACCAAGTCTGAACTAACAATACTATACAACCAAACCACGAAGCTGACACGGGGCAAGTACGAAAGCCGACTACCAGATACCAAGGTCGTGTCACGTAGCTGACCGGGGCAAGTACGAGGGCTAACTACCAGGTACCAAGGCCGTGTCACGAGACTTCGTCACTACTGCTGAGCAGGCAAGTCACGAGGCTAACTACAGTACCAAGGCGAATCAGCCACGAGGCGGGGCAAGTCTGGCCGACCACGGATACCAAGGCCGATCGGTAAAAACCTCATGGAGAGCTAGTCCATGGAATAACACTATCAAGCGAAGCGAACCCTCATCATGGCGCGCATACGTGGACCATCCATCGAGTCGGTATGCCCGTGGACTATCATAGTGGAAGCATACGTGGGCCACCCATCGTGTCGGTATGTCCAAAATGATCAAGAATAACACGACCGGCCCTCCATTCGAGAGACGCGGTAACATAAGAATACAACACTTTGCACAACAAGGCTATCATACACAAACATAGGAAAGTTACACACAACTCAAGGTACTTTTTATTTTATGCCAAAGTCCAGGTTTTAACCCCAAAGTACTACGTATGTTAAACTCTTATTAAAGGATCCATTTCTTTTACAAAGGTCACCCGATGCCCGTATTATAAAAGTAGAGTGATTAACATTTTTAAGTAAACCAAAACAACTTCCATACTTTCCTTTTAAACCAAATTAAGGCAATACCATGCCTTCTTTTTAGACCAAAACACTTCTCCTTTTAAAGTCAAGTTACCACTTTAAAACCAATGATAAAACCATTCTTTCATTTTCATAAAGTCGTTATAACTAACTTCCCATAAAGCTGTTATAACACTTTATGTTTTAAACCAATTTTAAGACAAAACAATGCCTTTCTTTTAAACCAAAAACTCTTTAATTTCCTCAAGTCTCCTTTAGAAATCAAGTTCCTTACTTATTCTCATTTTAAAATCAAGAAACATTATTCTTTAAAAACCAAGTACTCATTACTCACGAATGAGGTTTCACACTTCTTAACAACTTTCACATCAATTCAATTAAGTCAAGTCTCTTATCTTTTAAGATCAAGTCTCTTAACTTCTTAAAAGCAATAAACCATTCTTTTTATCTCTCTTAAGTCGTTATACCTAACTTCCTATAAAGCTAGTATAACTCTTAAGCTTTCAAACCAAGTATTATTCTTCTTTCAAAAAGGATTCTTAATTCTTTTGAAATACTTCAAGATTCTTATTATTCAGGCTTAAGTCAAAAGACATTGCCGTAAAACTATATTCAGTTAACACACGTACGTCTACCGTACTATATATTTATTCTTGTAAAATACTTCCAGATTCTTATTATTCAGGCTTAAGTCAAAAGACATTGCCACACGTACGTCTACCGTACTATATATATCCCTTTAAAATATCATGCTCAAGAGTATAGGAAGAATCACATACCTCGTGATGATTTATCGACTATTAGCAATAAGCTCCAAAGTACTGTAGTCCTGTTAGCCTTTTCCACCCTTCTTATTCCCTTCTTATATACCTTCCTTGTATATAACTTATACTTAATTCTTATACTTCAACAATATGCAAACTCTAATTACAAAAGAAGGTCAAGCGTATTTACCTCGATAAGCCCAAAATTATCCAAGTTATAATGTCGATCCTGAGCAACGTTTAGCTCCAACTCTGGGCGCTCCAACCCGCTTCAAACAACCCTTAGAAGTTCTACGCAACTTCTACTTAATACTTCAACTCGCTATGAAGATTTTCCTTAGGGTTTCGGTTTGAGACTAAAAGGACAAAAAGGTAGTATTTCCGGGCTCTACGTATAGAGGTAACTTTGGAATACGACAAGGTATAAGGCTAAGGTATTTTGGTATAGTAACAATACTTGGAGAGTATTTCTGCAAAGGGGGTATTATACGAGAACAACAAGGCAGGGGGTGTACCTCGGCAACACCACTAGGAGGAATAACTCTCGGCCAAGGGGGCCTCACGAAAGGGGAGGGGGGTGTTCTTGGACGAGAACACGACACAAGAGGGAGAAGGCTTTGAGACTTAGAAACAATTTTTGGATGAAGAAGTCTTCAACAAGGGAGGGGTATTTATAGGCCAACCAATGGCCAAGATGAAGCCAAGTGCAAGGCAAGTGTAAGGCCAAGATCAAGCCAAGTGCACCCTAACCCTACTCCACAAAACAAGGCACAAAACAAGGCACCAAACAAGGCACAAAACATGCCACGAAAATGGGCACCAATCGGCCACCTTCAACCGTCCACTTGAGGGTGACAAGTGTCGCCCTCTCGTTGGTCCAAAATATTTCATCTCTCGGAAAAATCCGCAAAAAATATAAATGACATAGCCGGAATTTTCCCTTCGCAAGTTCTGTAAAACGTTTCGTCGAAAGACGATTCTTTTCGGGGGTTGTGTACAAATTTCGAATCTTGCCTAACTTTAAGGCTCAAACTTTCTACGTACGCCCACACGTACATACTCTGGAAATACGGGGTATAACATTCTCCCCTCCTTAGAAACATTCGTCCCGAATGTTCCTTCTCATGACAGATAACGATAAGTTCCTCTTAACTTAAACAAGTTGCCAAAGCCACACCTGGCCACAAAACAACACTCGCGCAATTACTTAACCCAAGTCAACGAGGAATCACTCCTACATCACAAAAGCTTCCACCCTGGTCTAAAGGATACTTCCTTCGCAATTTCACTTCACAACAAAATTATCACTTCTATGCTCTCAACACATGCTCGCTTCTTCCCTTACTCGTCGTACTCTTCTCGAACACTTGAACTCTTCTAGTATATGTACCATACTTCAGTCATTACTTCAGTTTCCAAAATCTCTGGAGTCACTACCTCCAAACTTGGTCATCTTACTAGCCTCGATCTTCTTTAAGGCCAATCCCGGCCTTCACGATCCGCTTCTGGTTGAACATATCCACGAACTCATACGATGGTCATCTAAACTTGGGCCTAGCACCCTCGTGACCCTACCACCTGGCGGGACCACCCGACTGACCCGCTACATCCGACTCACGGGTTGACCCGCAATCGCCTCAACCCGACCCTCCGTCGCGCCAACTCTTGCTCCTCGATACGGAACAATCTTACTAATTCACATCAGGAAAGCTACCACTTTCATTTTACACAACTCACGGAATTATCCCACAATACATAATACGCAAACCAAGTATTTCGACAAAGACTAACCGTAACATCTTTTATTCAAGCCGGCCTTACATCTAAGGTCTCAACGTGTAATATTCTAAGGTTCATACCTTCCCTGTCCCCACACTTATTCTTTCAACTATCCAAGTCTCTAAACCACAATACACACAAAGCTATCTGTACAAAGCACTCAACATACAATCATCGTATCACGCATGCAAAACTCTAGAGGGTTAAGGATATACCTGAAAAGATAGGCGGTTCAAAGGACCGTTAAAACTGGGAACTTCCACCGCGACCTCTGCCGTGGCCTGCCGGTGTATGAACATCCTGCCTAGCTATGGAAGGTGAAGAACCCATGGCCCGATCTCGTAGTCTGTGCTATCCTACCAGTGCTACCCCTGGTCGGACAGTCTCTCGCCAGATGGCCCTGTTGGCCGCAAGAATAACAATCTCCCAAGTTAGTACGACACTTTCCCTTATGAAGTTTTCCACAACGACCACACTGAGACAAA
This sequence comes from Przewalskia tangutica, assembly GCA_029844215.1. Classification (NCBI taxonomy): domain Eukaryota; kingdom Viridiplantae; phylum Streptophyta; class Magnoliopsida; order Solanales; family Solanaceae; genus Przewalskia; species Przewalskia tangutica. The sequence goes on along the minus strand of CM056722.1, from coordinate 54,032,632 downwards.
GGCGACCTCATCCGGCGAGCATTCCTACTCCCCTGAAAATCTGAACACAGGAGCCCCGACCGCTCTGAATATCCGAAGGTCCCGGAAGGCGTGGAGGACCACTGCAGACTTGGTGGAGGTACATAACTAGTCTGCTGCTGAGGCGGTCCGCCTCGAAAGTTATTAAAGGACTCTGTTGTTCTGGCCCTCTTCTGCTGATCTTGGTCATTCCGTCGACCTCTCCGCTCCTCACATCCAAGTGCATAAGCCTGCATGCGGGCAATGTCCATGCCCGGCTGAAGAGCTACACCCGAACAAGCCTCTGCCAAGTAGTCATCTAACCCGGTAACGTAGCGGTGTACTCTGTCCTCCATATCAGCTACTACAGCGGGGACATACCGAGCCAAAGAGTCGAACTCCACATTGTACTCCCGAACTGTACGCCCGTTCTGCCTCAACGTCAAAAATCTGTCGGCCCGAGCCCTCCTCGCCTGTGGAGGCAAGAAATGTGCAAGAAATGCCTCTGAGAACTCGTTCCATACGGCTGGAAGTGCATGCTCTCCCCGGGACAGCTCCCACGAATCAAACCAGTCGACTGCAGTATCACGCAGCCGATGCGAACCCAAGACCACTGACTCGGTCTCTGAAGCCTTGATCACTCTCATGATCTGCTATAACTGTCGAATGAACTCCTGCGGATCATCCTCAGGCCTCGACCCGTAGAACTCTGGCGGGCTCTGACTCGTAAAGTCCGTAGCCTCAAACTATCCGATCTCGGGTGAACCACGGGTCTTCTGGGCTGCTGCGTCCGCTATCCTCATGTCGGCCACGATCCGGCGGCTGAATCCATCTCTTTGTAACACATCTCCTGCTCCGGTGTGGGGTGGAGGCTCAGTCTTGTGGCCTCGGCGACCTGCTGCGCTCTAAACTCTCTATGGCGGCGTCGCAAAACTCACCGTCGAAGCACTATCTCGAGTAAAGACGGGCTGCACCCCGTACTCCTCTGTACCTACCAGCGACTCCCGGCCGCCTTGCCCATCTGGGCACAGGTTGCTAAGCGGAGGCATAATCGATAAAAACGAGATCGTCGGAGGGTCCAACTTACAACACGGCTCTAAGGCACGATCTCGGAATGAGAAGAATGGAAACCAATCCTAAATGTCCTGCGACCTCACGATTATAGATGTGGTGCGCACATCGATAATCAAGACTCTACTAGACACGGTGCGTAGACACTTTCAGAGATAACGGCTCGATACCACTTTTGTCACGACGTTCGGGGCGTGGATCGTGCCTTACCCCGCACCCTAGTGATACAACATCGAGAGAAAATCAGCGAAATAAAAACTTAAACATGAACAAGAGATAAGATAATAAAGCAGTCAACCAAACGGTTACCTTCAATAAAATATATATACATATCTTTCAAACCGACAGTTTAATCCTTTTTACAAACCACGCCACAACGATTTACAGCACCTCTAAGAGTTTTTATACAACATGACGGGACGGGGCCCGCCATACCCACAGATGTACAAGAACCTACAACTCGGGTAACATGCAAAAGATAAGCCTCGGAGAAACGGAGCTTCCCAACGCTGTGATCCTAAGGCGAGGATCAACACTGGTGTACCTCTACTGCGGCATGAACGCGGCCCGAAGGAGGTCGATAACAGTACCAAGTATATGGCGAAAATCAGTAAATGAAATCATAGCGATCTATATAAAGCGAGACATGTATGATAACAAACTACGATTCACAATAAATAAGCGATCATTTAAGTCGTGGACTCACGCCTCGAGTCATCACTCAAATATAACTATGGGTCTCACGCGCAACATCAATCATACGTGGAATACCTTCCTCACTGCGGCGATCTATGATATAATAACACCCACAGTACACATGAACACCAAGTCCGAACTAACAATACTATACAACCAAACCACGAAGGCGACCGCGGGGCAAGTCTGGCCGACTACGGATACCAAGGTCGTGTCACGTGGCGACCGGCAAGTACGAGGGCTAACTACCGGTACCAAGGCGTGTCACGAGACCGTCCACTACACCGAGCGTGGCAAGTCGCGAGGGCTAACTACCGGTGCAGGTCGAATCGACCACGAGGCGGGGCAAATCTGGCCGACCACCAGATACCAAGGCCGATCAGTAAAAAACCTCATGGAGAGCTAGTCCATGGAATAACACTATCAACAGGGAAACGAACCCTCATCATGGCCGCATACCCGTGGACCATCCATCGAGTCAGTATGCCCATGGACTATCATAGTGGAAGCATACCCGTGGGCCACCCATCGTGTCAGTATGTCCAAAATGATCAAGAATAACACGACCGGTCCTCCATTCGAGAGACGCGGTAACATAAGAATACAACACTTTGCACAACAAGGCTATCATACACAAACATAGGAAAGTTACACACAACTCAAGGTACTTTCATTTTATGCCAAAGTCCAGGTTTTAACCCCAAAGTACTACGTATGTTAAACTCTTATTAAAGGATCCATTTCTTTTACAAAGGTCACCCGATGCCCGTATTATAAAAGTAGAGTGATTAACATTTTTAAGTAAACCAAAACAACTTCCATACTTTCCTTTTAAACCAAATTAAGGCAATACCATGCCTTCTTTTTAGACTAAAACACTTCTCCTTTTAAAGTCAAGTTACCACTTTAAAACCAATGATAAAACCATTCTTTCATTTTCATAAAGTCGTTATAACTAACTTCCCATAAAGCTGTTATAACACTTTATGTTTTAAACCAATTTTAAGACAAAACAATGCCTTTCTTTTAAACCAAAAACTCTTTAATTTCCTCAAGTCTCCTTTAGAAATCAAGTTCCTTACTTATTCTCATTTCTGAAATCAGTAAAACATTATTCTTTAAAAACCAAGTACTCATTACTCACGAATGAGGTTTCACACTTCTTAACAACTTTCACATCAATTCAATTAAGTTAAGTCTCTTATCTTTTATGATCAAGTCTCTTAACTTCTTAAAAGCAATAAACCATTCTTTTTATCTCTCTTAAGTCGTTATACCTAACTTCCCATAAAGCTAGTATAACTCTTAAGCTTTCAAACCAAGTATTATTCTTCTTTCAAAAAGGATTCTTAATTCTTTTGAAATACTTCAAGATTCTTATTATTCAGGCTTAAGTCAAAAGACATTGCCGTAAAACTATATTCGATTAACACGTCGTCTGGTACTATATATTTATTCTTGTAAAATACTTCCAGATTCTTATTATTCAGGCTTAAGTCAAAAGACATTGCCACATGTACGTCTACCGTACTATATATATCCCTTTAAAATATCATGCTCAAGAGTATAGGAAGAATCACATACCTCGTGACGATTTATCGACTATTAGCAATAAGCTCCAAAGTATTGTAGTCCTGTTAGCCTTTTCCACCCTTCGAGTAGAATTCGCTACTTGCAGTACTTCAACCTATAACGGTTATACAAGTCTATCAATGTCTAGACTACTCGGTAGAATAAATCTAGATACAAGATTCTTAGGGAAAATTTGGGCAGCACTTCCCTACCCGTCAAACTTCACAAGTCTACTGTAAATATAGTCCTATGTAAGTACAGTTCAATTCCCTTCTTATATACCTTCCTTGTATATAACTTATACTTAATTCTTATACTTCAACAATATGCAAACTCTAATTACAAAAGAAGGTCAAGCGTATTTACCTCGATAAGCCCAAAATTATCCAAGTTATAATGTCGATCCTGAGCAACGTTTAGCTCCAACTCTGGGCGCTCCAACCCGCTTCAAACAACCCTTAGAAGTTCTACGCAACTTCTACTTAATACTTCAACTCGCTATGAAGATTTTCCTTAGGGTTTCGGTTTGAGACTAAAAGGACAAAAAGGTAGTATTTCCGGGCTCTACGTATAGAGGTAACTTTGGAATACGACAAGGTATAAGGCTAAGGTATTTTGGTATAGTAACAATACTTGGAGAGTATTTCTCTACCAAAAAGGGGGTATTATACGAGAACAACAAGGCAAGGGGGGGTGTACCCCTCGGCCAACACCACTAGGAGGGGGGGAATAACTCTCGGCCAAGGGGGCCTCACGAAAGGGGGAGGGGGGTGTTCTTGGACGAGAACACTACACTTAAGAGGGGGAGAAGGCTTTCAAGACTTAGAAACAATTTTTGGATGAAGAAGTCTTCAACAAGGGAGGGGTATTTATAGGCCAACCAATGGCCAAGATGAAGCCAAGTGCAAGGCAAGTGTAAGGCCAAGATCAAGCCAAGTGCACCCTAACCCTACTCCACAAAACAAGGCACAAAACAAGGCACCAAACAAGGCACAAAACATGCCACGAAAATGGGCACCAATCGGCCACCTTCAACCGTCCACTTGAGGGTGACAAGTGTCGCCCTCTCGTTGGTCCAAAATATTTCATCTCTCGGAAAAATCCGCAAAAAATATAAATGACATAGCCGGAATTTTCCTTGAAGTTCTGTAAAACGTTTCGTCGAAAGACGATTCTTTTCGGGGGTTGTGTACAAATTTCGAATCTTGCCTAACTTTAAGGCTCAAACTTTCTATGTACGCCCACACGTACATACTCTGGAAATACGGGGTATAACACTATGATGATGATGAGATACATAAACCGGCCCATCAAAGCAATTCGATAAATCCTTCGAATGAATGTCGAGGTAAACCATTTTCTCATAGTACTCCTACTTATTTGAGTAGTTTGGATGACAATTTGAGTGTGAGTGATTGTTTACCTTGTATTTATCTTGATGTACTTCCTACTAATGGAATGTGTGATTTGAAAAATATTCCTCACCTAATTAAGAGTGATACCACCTGCTTTGATGATTACTTGTCTAGTATTTATTCTCTCTATTGATAATGACTTATTTGATGATTATGAGATCATTTATAGTGATTTGCCTACTGGATTGGTATGTGATAATGTTGATGTAGCTACTTTGAGTGCCTACAAAATCTATGGTAAACCCACTTTGAGATATTGATCAATCTTCCTATGTTGATGCTTTCTTGTTGAGAGATTGTCCTTCACCTTTAGAGGTGAACGGTCTTAATAGTGTTATGGGTATGCCAAGGGAGGACGCACCACTAGTTGATGGGGGATTGACTTACTTGACTATATGTGAAATCCTAGTAGTGATTCTTCCACCTCTAGTGTCCACGATTGTGAGTCTTTGTATGATGCCCCGCCTATTTATGATGATGATATTTGTGTATGGATTCATTCAAGTGGCCCATCCGACTATGATCCATTTCTTGATAAAAATGCTAGTGAGGGAATCTATTTTGGTAATAAGAGTGTAGTGTCGTATTTGAGTAGTCACGGGTTGATAATTACACAAAGCTTTGGTGTTGTAAGTAACTTTGTTGATGGCTACATTAATGGTATGACATTGGATGATGGGGTCCCTTGTACATGTGATGAGAGTTTTGTGTCCAACGAGGATTTTATGCTTGAATTTAAACTATGAGACACTTTCCTTTACTATTTGTTTGCTTATGATGATTCTCATTGTGAGATGATCCTAGCGTATCTCTCTAGTACTAACGAATCTTGTAGCGGTGGTATTTTGTCTTCTTATTGAATGTGTGTAGGTGATCCCTTAAATTTAAGGACAAATTTCTTTTTAAAAAGGAAGAATGATGCACTCCTAGTTGCCTCAAGATCGTTGCAAATGAAGATATGCACTCGTGAGCATGCATTAGTACTATCCTGATGATCCCAAGTATGGAGATTTCATAAGAGGGTAAAAAGGCAATGAATTGTGTGCCACAGATGGACCTTATGAACTGCAGGTTGGGCCCACATATTACAGATACTGCCATCACTAAAGAACATGACCTGTGAATCACAGATCATGCCACAGACAGTGTCTGTGATTCACATGTTGAGTAGCAGACATCGACATGCTAATATTTAGGCTATTTTTGCAATCCAAATGTGTCACTTTTGGACCCTTTGTGTAATAACTTAGCCTAATACTATAACTAGGAAGCTTAGGTCATTTCATTAGGTAGATTATTATGAATATTGATATTGTGATACTCTATTGAGCGTTTTGAGAGATAAGGGCTTATTGAAGCCATTGATTGTGCCTTTGTTTAAGAGATTGGTTTCTAGGGACATTAGTTCTCTATTGGTCATCCTCAGAGATTTGGTTCTTGTTTATCTAATCAATTGTGGGTTTTGGCTAATCTAGAGGCCTATGACATTATATATGCAACCTATATAAATATGATATTGATGATATTGCCTACAGAGACCTATGGTGTTATATACGTGGTATACTATATAAAGGATATTTCCCACAGAGGCCTACGATGTTATATACATGATTACATCTTATTTATGTATAGTGTGGTCCACAGTGACACTTCGGAGTTACAAGTTGTTTATTTTGGCTTATTTTGCTCATTGATACCCTTATTTACGTTTACTTATGCCTTACATATTCAGTATATTCTTTCATACTGACATCCCCTTTGATGGGGCACTATGTTCCATGCCCGCAAGTGCAGGTAGACAGACGCACGCATTTTCTCAGTAGATTATCTGATTCAGCTATTGGTCATTACAATTCACTTTCCTGCAGTTGTTGTACAAAGTCAGTAGGCACTATTGCTTATGTTTGTAGTTATTTAGGGTATAGCGGGGCCCTTTCCCAACCTGATGACATATTGTAGCACTCTTAGAGGCTTGTAGGACTAGTGGTCATTGTATATTCATTTTGTACGGCCTTGTTGGCCTCTTTGTCAGTTGTTAGTACACTTGTTATGGCCTTGCCAGCCTTGTTATATATATATGTTAGTTAACTGTTTATGGTTACAGGTCATTTTATTCAGACTTCTCTTATGACTATCATTATGAGGCCTTGTCGGCCTAGACGGTTATGTGTTCTGGTTATGAGATACAGATGGTATGCTTGGGCTATTCAGGTGTGGGGTACAGGCCACACTCCCTAAGGTTGGGGTGTGACAATTTTATGCATATATGGTTGTTTCCCCATGTGATATCGTTTGTATTATATTAAGCCTTATTACAGTTGTATAGACTCTCCTTGTTTAGCAAGAACGTCAGATTTTGTCACATGAGCAATCCATATGTTATATGTGTATTAAATGAACTGGTTCCACACATGAACAACTTTATATGAATCGTATGTAATGTTTCCCACAAGTTAGTGAAGAGAAATATAAACCGTTAATCATATATTTATAAGTAATCTATTACAGTTGATGGCCTGTGTAGCTCATTAGTCTGGTAGATACGGGCTCATTAGTCTGGCAGTTATAGGCTCACTAGTCTGACAATTACAGGCTTACTAGTCTGATATCATATGTATATGAGACCCATTGTGGCTCGACAACTATCACAAGTATAAGTGACCCGTTTTGTCTTGGTAGATTATTAATTATGCACTCATATGGTTTATGTGTTCTAAAGAGAGGTAAAGAAATCTAAGATACAATAATCAAAGTATGTGATCCCAAGTGTTATAGTGAATGATTCAGGGATGCCGCTCCACATATCGACTCAAAAATATCATCAAAGACTCAGAAGAATGTTCTAAATGACTTAAGAACAATAAGACTTAATATGTATTCTTGTAAGATGTTTCAGAGCCTTCTGATGTATTTGGTTGATTACGTGTCATTTGTATCTTATATGAGCTTCAATATTTGTATTTGCTATAATACATGTCTTACGTACTCGGTACAATATATCTGTACTAACGTTCCTTTTGCCGGAGGTACTGTATTTGTTATATTCCACATTGTAGGATCAGGTATATATGTTGGCAAACTTTCTTGCTAGATATTGTGGCCATTCTGCGGCAGTGTTGTAAGCTCCATTTCTACCTGGAGCTGAGTCGAGTATAGTATTCTTATTGATGTTAGAAATTATGGGTAGGTCGATGCCCTGTCCTGACAGTACGCCATTTGTTCAACTTTAGATATCTTAGAGGCTTCATAGACGTCTGTGGTCACTTTAGTTATGTATAAATGTGATGTTTCAGTATACTAAAGTAGTTCATCAGCGTATTTTTTTTAACTCTTAGTAAGATATTTGACGATTATGTGATAGTCATATGAGATGTTACAGGTTAGTTCGCTCCGTTAAGTCAAGGAACTGAGGGATGGTTCGGCTCACCCAGGTTTGGAGCGTGACAAAAAGAGACCGAAATTCTAACGAAAAGTCAGAGAGAGCTCGTGGATCAAACGTCGTAGATTTCTCTACAATATACAAGCATTCAAGCACTCAAGTATTTTTCTAGAAGTTCTAGAGATCAAGACGAAGATTCAAGATCAAGCTTCAAGCCCTCAATTTTTGAACAAGTTCAAGATCAAGCTCAAGAGCACTTGCATTTATTATCCAAGATATAAATCAGAGGATTCATGGAGATTACACACTGATTATACTTGAAATCAAATACTACGATTGTTGCGATTTTTTTTTCTTTCTTGATTATTATTTTATCGATACGAATTGTAATGTCTACACCGGGAAAAATAATGCATAAATTGACTTGTAATTTGTACATATTTTAGTTATGTGGAATTGTAAATTGATAACCAAATACCATAATAGCAACTAAAATGCTACCAAGAATGATACTCTATTTTTAATATAGGAATAATTCACTTCCTAATCAACAACCAAATGACCCCTTTAATTATCACCCTAAATTAGTAAGGAAATAAAAATGATGTATAGTTATTCGAGCTTTAGATGTCTCAAATATGATGTGGCATATCCAATGGACCGAAAATGCATAGGAAATAATGATATTTAATATGAAAAAAAAGTGATTCTGAAAAAAAAATGATCTAAAATTTTAAAGTATATCTAAGTAAAGATTACGTTTAGATAGTTTACGTGAGGCCTCTTAGTTAATAAGAACTTCTCCATGTAGAATCAGATGACTATATTATATCATCGGTGAAAAGGTAGTTGAGAGAGCACCTAAACATTTATGTATAAGTGTGATTAAAAAAGTGTTTTCAGAGTTTGAGAAAATACAATGCGACACACATATATATATATATATTCTCCATGTACAATTAGAGGACTATATTATTGTGAGTACAATAATTAAATTACAATAATTTCTAGGAACAGGAAGTAACTAACTATTACAAAGATTACAATCTGGAAACAAAAACAAAACGAGATTTGCTGAGTCGAGTGATATTCACACTGTCCTTAAAAAATATTGCCCCGTATATATCCTTTTACGGTAATTGGCAACTTGTCACAAATGAGCAAAGGAAACTCAAGTGTTTACTAAAAGAAGAACCTTATGAGTGTGTGAAAGAATGCTTAGAGAAGAAGAGGCTCAGAAAATCTGAATTATGCAAGTGTGAAGTGTGTTCAACAATTAAGCCAAAACCTCACTTTATAGTGCTAGAAAGATGACCTCTCAACTAGCCAACTAATAGCTTTCAATAGCCATGTAATGAAACTTAACTGAGAGATTACAATCATCCAATAATGCAGCCAAATAATGACTGAGTTATGGAGGAAAAACTGTCATTTGAATGCTCCAAAAAGTCCTCATAATCAGCCAACTTTTGGACTTCATCGCACATACTCTGCTTGGGTAGCGCCACTGCTCGGCCTCAGAGGCGCCACGATGTCGTGGATCTAGTAACTCGGGATGAATTAGCGCTGTGGCTCAGCCTTTGGTGCGCCTTGGCGCCGCGACCCTTGAGGCACTAGCGTTGCGGCTCTCCGACTTTCGAGGGCGAGTCGCCCCCTTCTCGGCTCCGCGGCCCTTTTCTGACCCATTCCAATCTTTACACTTCGTGCACTTATTCCTTCATTTACCAACATGGAAGACTCGTCATTTGGCCAACAATCGTCCATCATTTTATGTCTCAAACGTTTTACTTACATATCAATAAATCTTTCACTAAAAAAATTACGATCATTGGTACAACGTGTGCACGTGTGGAAATGACATTTCCGATATGTGGGGCCCCAATTATTCGAGTCATAAATAATGGAACATACTTTATTCCACGTTAATAAATTTCCAACAATCCCCTCTTAAAAGAGATTTTGACGCACTACAATCCGATGTTGCATCTGGATAGGTAGCCTTGGCTTTGAACCTTCCATAGTTGAATACCGTCGGACTTACTTACTGCGCGGTGAACGTGATGTCTTGAACTGTCAGTGTTTAGTGTAAACCAAGTCAATGATAACAACACAACAACTTTCCTTACTCTGTGCTTCTTTAATGTTTTGTATGTCGTGGCCGTGGACACTTCTTGGATTCTTAAGTGCGTTCACTTGAGGTGGCCTGTCCTCGCACTTAAATAGGTGGTCTCCCACAAGGTATCCTGCTATACCCCACTTCACAAGTGTTAGGAACCATTAAAAGTTTCCCCAAACCTAACCTCAATGGTTAAGGATCATTAAAGATTGAAAACTTAACATCTACCCACACTGCAGATAGCACTTAATGTATGTCACGGGAATGGACTTGCATTCATGTTTCTTTACATAAATTATTATCCGAAGTGCTCTTGCTTCCACCGAATCGCTCAACTGAACCTTTACGATTTAGTTTTCCTATTGAACCTAATTCCTGGGATCTCCAGTCAGTAAGGTTGGGTTTTCACCGTATCAGTTCTTTGATTGGGTTTTAAGTCAATTCCCCTTGACATACAAAACATCTGATCTACGGGTATGCCCTTAGTCAAAGGGTCTGCTATATTTTCCTTGAATTTTACATAATCGATAGAAATAATACCTATGGTGATCAGCTACCTAACGGTCTTATGTCTTTATTGGATATGACGATATTTGCCATTGTAAATAGAACTCCTTGCCTTTCTTAGAGCTGACTAGCTGTCGTAGTGGAACATTAAAGAAAGTACATGTTTATCCCAATAAGGGATATGTCACGACCCGATCCCGGGCCCGTGACTGGTGCCTTACCCCGGGCACCCTAGTGATATAACATCAGAGAAAAATCAGCGGAAATAAAAATTTAAACATGAAACAAGAGATATGATAATAAAACAGGCCAACCAAAACGATTGCCTTCTTGCATATATACAGAAATTGAACAGTTACATCCTTTACAACCACACTTGCATTACTACGCACTCTAAGAATGTAACCACAACTATGACTGGACAGGGCCCGCCATACCCACGAATGTACAAGAACCTACAACTCGAGGAAACATGCAAAAGATAAGCCTCGGAGAAGCGGGCTTCCCAATACGTTGAGCGTGATCCTAAGGCGAGGATCAACAACCGATGTACCTCTACTGCGGCATGACGCAGCCCCGAAGAGGTCGCATAACAGTACCAAGTATGTGAAACGAAAATCGTAAATGAAATCATAGTAGTCTATATAAAGCAGAGACATATATGATACCAAACTACGATACATAATATGTAGCGATCCACGTCAAGTCAGGGGCTCACGCCCTCAAAGTCATCACTCAAACATAAATATGGGTCTCACGCCCACCACATCTGTTATACCCCGTATTTCCAGAGTATGTACGTAAGGACGTACGTAGAAAATTTGAACTTGAGAATTAGGCTTGGCCGAAATTTATTTGTTCACAACACCCGATTAGAGTCGTTTTTCGACGAAACGCTTTCCACGACTTTCGTAGGGAATTTCCGGCTATGTCATTTTTAATTTTTGCGGATTTTTCCAGAGGCGAAACATTTTGGACCAACAAGAGGCGCCACTTGGCACCTCTCATTGGTGTGATAGATTGGGCCAATTGGGCTAGTAAGGCACGTTTTTGTGCCTTGGCTAAAGTCGAGGTTGGTAGGATATTTGTGTGTAATAAATCCTAGCCTACACTTGCCTAACACTTGGTTTAATCTTGGCCTTTGGTTGGCCATCCCTTGACCTATAAATACCCTCTCCTTTGATGAATTCTTCATCCTTTTCACAAATCTCTAAGTGTAAAATCCCCCTCTCTTGTTGTGGTTCTCGTCCCTCCCCTGGCGAGAGCCCCTCCCTGTGTGGCCTTGTGGCGAGACTTCACCCACTCTAGTGGTGTTGTTCTCGTATAATATACCCACTCCTAGTAGTGTGGCCGTGGGGTACCCACTAACTAGTTGCTTTCGTATAATACCCCTTTTGTGGTGTAGAAATACTCTCAAAGTATTGTTATAATGCCCAAATTACCTTAGCCGTATACCTTGTTGTATTCTAAGGTTATACCTTTCTGAAAAGCCAGAAAATACTATTATACTTCCGTCGATCACTAACCAAACCCTAAGGAAAATCTTCACCCGTAGTTGAGGTCATAAGTAGAAGTTGGTTAGAACTTCTAAGGGTTGTTTGGAGGCGGGTCGGAGCGCGGAGTAGGAGCTAAACCTTGCTCGGGATCGACATTTAAACTAGGATAATTATGGGCTTATTGAGGTAATTATCTTGTCCTCTATTGTAATTGGAAATTACATGTTGTTAGATTATATAGTTGAAGTATGCTATATATAGTCTTGAACGTAGTTATCGGCAATGTCTTTTGACTTAATCTGAATAATACTTACTGATGTCTTGCGACTTAAGCTGAATTTAAAGAAGAATCTTGTTGTAATTACATAGGGTGTATTACGGTGAACTTGTGTAGTAGTACCGTGGAGTAGAATTGTGCAGTTAGGGTTAGGCGATAACCCCCGTTGGCTTGGTAGTGGCCAGATAGAGGAGGAGATTTACGCTGTTGCGGGGAGGTCTTTGAATTTCGATAGAATGTTCTACGATGAGATCTAAATGTTAATAAGCGCCTTGTGGCCTTATAGGTTGAAGTACTACGTGTGGCGCGATCTACTTGGCTTAAGGGTAAGTAGCGGTTGGAAGTACTTGGGCGTTTTGCTATTAGTCGATACTGGATCGCGAGGTATGTGAACCTCTTCCTATCTCTTCTAGCATGATATGTGTGAACTATGTAGTACGGTAGGCGTCATGTGCTAAATGTATTTGATTGGTTTAAAACATAAAGTGTTATAACGGCTTTATGGGAAGTTGGTTATAACGACTTTATGTTGGTAAGAAAATACTTGTGGTCTTTAAAGGTAGCGATTTGAACTATAAGCGGCTTGTTATGTGTTAGTAAAGAACTTGAAGTATTTCAAAAGATTTTGAATCATTTTGAAAGAAGAAGTAATACTTGGTTTTGAAAAACTTAAGAGTTATACTAGCTTTATGGGAAGTTAGGTATAACGGCTTAAGAATGTTTCTTGATTTGAAATCGAATGTGTATCGACAAACCAACTGCGGCGTTAATAAAAGGAAATGTTTTGACTAATTAAGTATTATTAAAACCAAGAGAAACTTCCATCTGCATAGAAGCTAAGATGAGACAAAATGATATTTCTAGATCACTACTTTGTAATAAGATTGTTATAAACAAGAATATCCTACTCACATATAAGACTTATGTTTCTCGGATAGTTAAAAGAGAATTATATTCTTAATCGAATAAGACTATGAACTACTGAAACCATTCTAAAATAAGAAACTTGAACATTGGAAAAGAAGGTTGCTACTTGATTTTACAAAGAGAAGTAATTGATTTACTTTAAAAGATAATCACTCTATTTTTCATATACTACGGTATTGTGTGGTTTTGTGAAGTAACGTATCTTTTAAAGATTTAATATATGAAGTACTTTGGGGATAGGTACGAACTTGTTAGTAGAAAGTACCTTGTGTGAATAACTTGATTGTATTGGTTTGTGATAGCCTTGTAATACTTTCTTGTTGATTTGATAAGTAAGCATGTTAGGATGCTACGTGTGTTAGTATCTTGTGATTATTGTGTAAGGGGTCACTCTTGTTGTGCTTACGTTGTCAAGCGTTAAGCGGTTATCTTGTTATTGTATCACATACCCCCGACTTGTTATACAGGGCTTGCCACCGCGATGCGGGTCTATCGGCTATGCGATCCTTGTGACTATGCGAGTCGCGGTAGCTCGAGATTGATCATTCCGGTGTTTAGCCCGATGCGGGGATTCCCTATGCGGTCTGTTGAGACTATGCGGTCTTTTGAGACTATGCGGGCCGCGGAGCCTAGGCGGATACTGAGGTTGTTTGCGCCGATGCGGGGTATACCTCGGTGATGCAGGACCATGATTCGAGAATACCTCATGCGGGTCGTGTGTGACCTATGCGGGCTGCGAGAGTTCGAGGATAGGCGCGCATTGATATTGCGGGCGAGTGGCGGCCGATCATGTAGTGCGATCTAGAAAGACCAGGATACGGTTTGTGGTATTTTGAGTGCGTGGGTCTTAGTAGTCGGCTATGCCTTCGTACTTGCCGTCACGGTTGTATTGTGATAACTTGGAGGCGTGAGTCACGACTTGACATATTTGCTTATTTATTGTGATCGTAGTTTGGTTATCATACATGTCTCTGCTTTATATAGACTACTATGATTTCATTTCTGATCTATTTTGATTTCACATACTTGGTACTGTTGTCTTGACCTCGCCCGAAGTGCGTTCATGCCGCAGTAAAGGTACACCGATCGTTGATCCTAGCTCTGGTCACGATTTGGCGTTTGGGAAGCTCGTTTCTCCGAGGCTTATCGATGGTATAGTCCCTGTCGTCGTAAGTGTTTACATTCGGGGTTTGGCGGGCCTGTCCGCCATTGTTGTCGTATCATTCTTAGAGTGCAGTAATCTTGTTGTGGCGGGGTTTGTAAAAAGGATTAAAGCATTCATGTTGAAAGAGTTGTTATTTATATATATCTTGAAGGTAACCGTTTTGGTTAGCTTTGTGCCTTATTTCACTGTCTTATTTCACCGGTTTCATGTATTGTCTTTATGTTCACGATTACTCGATGTATGGCTACTTGGGTGCGGGGTAAGGCACGATCACGGGCCGAGGTTGGTCGTGACAAAAGTGGTATCGAGCGATTAATCCTCGGAAAGTGTCTACGACCGTATCCGATGAAGTCTTGATTATCGGTGTGTTGTGCACCACCAATAATCGAGGAGGCTATAGGTATTTAGGATTGGTTTCTATTCTTCTCACTCGAGATCGTGCCTTAGAGCGTGTTGTAAGTTGGACCCTCGACGAAATTATTTCCTTATCGTTATGCCTCGCGTAGGCAACGGGCCCGGGAGGACAAAGCGGTGAGGAGGCCGCGAGTAGAGTTCAGAGGGTTGCGTGGGCACAGGCCCAATCATCACCAGGGGTGGTGCTTCTTTCGGGGAGTTTTGCGACGTCACTAGCCCGTGAGTTTAGCACGGCGGCGGTTCCTCTGCGGCCATGATATTTGAACGCCGGTTCCACGGCCAGGAATAGTGAATATAGATTGCGAGGCGACCACATTACTAGCTATGGATTTGGCTACGAGAGTATACCGATGTACCGCGAGTCTTGATGACTATCTAAAAGAGGTTGTGCAAGAGTAATTCTTGATTGGGCTTGAGCATGGCACGTATGCGGGCTTATGCGCAGCAGCCGAGAAGCGTAGATCGGCGGGTTAACGAAGGACAGCGAGGAGAGGGCGAGCAAGAAGGTCCTTTAGTAACTTTCGGCGAGTCGCCTCGCGGCCGAATTAGATATGCACCTCGCCCGATGCGAGTGGTCTTCCGCATTTCGGGGCGTTCGGGGTGTGCGGGAGTTGGTCGAACTCCGGGCTTAGGTTCGCGATGTGGCGACGCCATTCGGGAATGTCGTCTTTTAGTTGTACTTGTTGTACCTACGACCGTCGGTCCGATGTCGATGGGGTGTCCTTGTAGGAGGACTTAGCCGGGATCGGTGGGTAGTTCGTCATCTTAGCTATGAGCCTACGTGGCGGGTTTGATTAGAACGACTAAGGAGTGAAGCGATAGATATAGATATATCTTTAACCCTCAGAGATCGGTATGTGTGATAAGGTGAGTATACCTTAAGTGCTATGTTACGATAGCGATGTGTTAGTCGTGATTAGATCATGGTTGTTTAACCGAGTAAGATTTTGGGGATAGAGAAGGTGTGAGCCTTAGAGCTTTTACGTAAAGACCTTAGAGGTGAGGCCGTCTCGAGAAAGGTGTAGTGTTATGTTTGACCCTTATCGGAGTGCATAGTGCACGTGAGTTATGTTGGGATAGGTCCCTAGTAGTGTGGAATGAAAGGGGTAGTTGAGCTAAGAAGACCGCTAGGTTTTCAAGCGTGATTAGTGAGATTGTTCCGGATCGGGGAGCTAGTATTGTGCGCGTTGCCGGGTCGGGTTGAGGCCACGTTGCGGGTCAACCCGCGGTAGGTTTGGTGGTGGGGTCAGGTTGTGGTGGTCCCGCCTTGTGTTAGGGTTGTGAGGATGTTAGGCCCAAGTCTAGTTAACCAGCGAACGAGTTCGTGGGTGCGTTCGACCAGTGGTCGGGCCGATGGGGGCAGCCCATCGTGTTCTTCGGTCAGGACCGTTTACTCGGCTGTGTTGAGTTATCAGAAAGGTTGTAGGGCTGCACGAGGTGCCTACCTACACCTTAAGACAGACAGTGGAGCCCAGGTTACGGCTGCTTCTTTTTCTGGAGGTTTTGCCAGGCAAGGTTAGGAACTCAGGTGAATCTCAGAATCGCATTCGCCCTCGGGCCAGTGTGTGTATCTCAGAGGTAGTCGTGGGGATTGTTGTCTCCTGTGGAGGAAGTGTTTAAGCTACCATTTCAGTGTTCGGATATCGCCTTATGAAGCCTTGTAAGGGCGGAAGTGTAAGTTGCCGGTCGATTGGTTCGATGTTGGCAAGGTTCGATTGGTTGAGCTTGTTCGGTAATTCGTGGTTAAGGTGTGACGAGTTTTGGTATGACAGAGGAACTTAGCCAGTGTTACTTTGGGCCCTTTGAGTCCATGTGAAGAATAGGCCAGGTTGCCTATATGTTAGCTTTTGCCGTCCGACTTAGGAGGCAGTATGACCGGTCTTTCGTATTGTTATGATCGGAAAAGTATCGGAGATCCATCCAGAGTGTTCCCAGTTAATGATGACCACGTTAGAGTTAGTAACCCCGAGTTTTGGAAACTGAAGCAGTATCAGAAATGTGGTAAGAGTTCGAGTGAACGACAGCCTCGGGGATCGCATATAGTCCGGTACCATTTGTTGGGTCGCCGGAGTGGCACTAGAACCTCGCGGCAAAGTGACAAAAGTGGTATCGGGAAGAAGCGAGCATGTATGGCGAGCATTGATGTGATCATTTCTTTTGTAAAGAGAAGGTGCGAAGGAAGTATATTTTAGACCCCGGAGAGAGGTGTTTGTGGTGATGTTAGAGGTGATTCCTCGTGGACTTGGATGTAAGTATTTTCTTGTGATTGTTTTACGTGGCCATTGTGGCGGATTGTTTCGTAGGTATGGTAGTAAAGACTATCTTGGCGCCGCGTTTGTTTGAGGCTTAGAAGGAACATTCGGGACGAATGTTTCTAAGGAAGGAGAATGTTATACCGTATTTCGCAGTATGCGTGGGGCGTGCGTAGAAAATTTGAACTTGAGAATTAGGCTTGGCGAAATTTATTTGTTCACAACACCCGATTAAGTCGTTTTTTCGACGAAAGCGTTTTCACACGACTTTCGTAGGGAATTTCCGCTATGTCATTTTTAATTTTTGCGGATTTTTCCGAGAGGCGAAACATTTTGGACCAACAAGAGGGCGCCACTTGGCACCCTCTCATTGGTGGCGGTAGATTGGACGAATTGGGCTAGTAAGGCACGTTTTTTGTGCCTTGGCTAAAGTCAAGGGTTGGTAGGATATTTGTGTGTAATAAATCCTAGCCCTACACTTGCCTAACACTTGGTTTAATCTTGGCCTTTGGTTGGCCATCCCTTGACCTATAAATACCCCTCTCCCTTTGATGAATTCTTCATCCTTTTCACAAATCTCTAAGTGTAAAAATCCGCCACTCTCTTGTTGTGGTTATCGTCCCTCCCCTGGCGAGAGCCCTCCACTGTGTGGCCTTGTGGCCGAGAATTCACCCCCCCTCCTAGTGGTGTTGTTCTCGTATAATATACCCCCCCTCCTAGTAGTGTGGCCGTGGGGTACCCCCCCCCTAGCCTAGTTGCTTTCGTATAATACCCCCTTTGTGGTGTAGAAATACTCTCAAAAGTATTGTTATAATGCCCAAATTACCTTAGCCGTATACCTTGTTGTATTCTAAGGTTATACCTTTACGAAAAGCCCAGAAAATACTATTATACTTCCCGTCAGTCACTAACCGAAACCCTAAGGAAAATCTTCACCCGTAGTTGAGGTCATAAGTAGAAGTTGGTTAGAACTTCTAAGGGTTGTTTGGAGCGGGTCGGAGCGCACGGAGTAGGAGCTAAACCTTGCTCAGGATCGACATTTAAACTAGGATAATTATGGGCTTATTGAGGTAATTATCTTGTCCCTCTATTGTAATTGGAAATTACATGTTGTTAGATTATATAGTTGAAGTATGCTATATATAGTACTGAACGTAGTTATCGGCAATGTCTTTTGACTTAAGCCTGAATAATACTTACGGCAATGTCTTGCGACTTAAGCCTGAATTTAAAGAAGAATCAGCGTAATTACATAGGGTGTATTACATGAACTTGTGTAGTAGTACCGTGGAGTAGAATTGTACCCGTTAGGGTTAGACGTATAACCCCCCCCTGGTTGGCTTGGTAGCCGGCCTCGATAGAGGAGGAGATTTACGCTGTTGCGGGGGGGGGGAGGTGCTGCCGAATTTTCGGTAGAATGTTCTACGATGAGATCTAAATGTTAATAAGCGCCTTGTGGCCTTATAGGTTGAAGTACTACGTGTGGCGCGATCTACTTGGCTTAAGGAGTAGCCGACGGTTGGAAGTACTTGGAGCGTTTTGCTATTAGTCGATACTCGTCGCGAGGTATGTGAACCTCTTCCTATCTCTTCTAGCATGATATGTGTGAACTATGTAGTGCGGTGAGCGTACGTGTGCTAAATGTATTTGATTGGTTTAAAACATAAAGTGTTATAACGGCTTTATGGGAAGTTGGTTATAACTTTATGTTGGTAAGAAAATACTTGTGGTCTTTAAAAGGTAACTGATTTGAACTATAACTGGCTTGTTATGTGTTAGTAAAGAACTTGAAGTATTTCAAAAGATTTTTGAATCATTTTGAAAGAAGAAGTAATACTTGGTTTTTGAAAAACTTAAGAGTTATACTAGCTTTATGGGAAGTTAGGTATAACGGCTTAAGAATGTTTTACTGATTTCGGGAATCAGAATGTGTATCGACAAACCACTGCAGCGTTAATAAAAGGAAATGTTTTGACTAATTAAGTATTATTAAAACCAAGAGAAACTTCCATCCGCATGAAGCTAAGATGAGACAAAATGATATTTCCTAGATCACTACTTGTAATAAGATTGTTATAAACAAGAATATCCTACTCACATATAAGACTTATGTTTCTCGGATAGTTAAAAGAGAATTATATTCTTAATCGAATAAGACTATGAACTACGAAACCTTCTAAAATAAGAAACTTGAACATTGGAAAAGAAGGTTGCTACTTGATTTTACAAAGAGAAGTAATTGATTTACTTTAAAAAGATAATCACTCTATTTTTCATATACTACGGTATTGTGTGGTTTTGTGAAGTAACGTATCTTTTAAAGATTTAATATATGAAGTACTTTGGGGATAGGTACCAACTTGTTAGTAGAAAGTACTTGTGTGAATAACTTGATTGTATTGGTTTGTGATAGCCTTGTAATACTTTCTTGTTGATTTGATAAGTAAGCATGTTAGGATGCTACGTGTGTTAGTATCTTGTGATTATTGTGTAAGGGTCACTCTTGTTGTGCTTACGTTGTCAAGCGTTAAGCGGTTGTCTTGTTATTGTATCACATACCCCTTGACTTGTTATCCGAGGGCTTGCCACCCTTGATGCGGTCTATACGGCTATGCGATCCTTGTGACTACGCGAGTCGCGGTAGCTCGGGATTGATCATTCCGGTGTTTAGCCTGATGCGGGATTCCTATGCGCGGTCTGTTGAGACTATGCGGTCTTTTGAGACTATACGGCCGCGGAGCCTAGGCGGATACCGAGGGTTGGCTGCGCCCGATGCGGGGTATACCTCGGTGATGCAGGACCATGATTCGAGAATACCTCATGCGGGTCCGTGTGTGACCTATGCGGGCTGCGAGTTCGAGGATAGACGCGCATTGATATTGCGGGCGAGTGGCGGCCGATCGTGGTGCGATCAGAAAGACCAGGATACGTTGTGGTATTTTGGTGCGTGGGTCTTAGTAGTCGGCTATGCCTTCGTACTTGCCCGTCACGGTTGTATTGTGATAACTTGGAGGCGTGAGTCCACGACTTGACATATCGCTTATTTATTGTGAATCGTAGTTTGGTTATCATACATGTCTCGCTTTATATAGACTACTATGATTTCATTTGATATCTATTTTGATTTCACATACTTGGTACTGTTATCGACCTCGCCCGAGGCTGCGTTCATCTGCAGTAAAGGTACACGATCGTTGATCCTAGCTCTCGGTCACGATTTGGCGTTTGGGAAGCTCCGTTTCTCGGAGGCTTATCGATGGTATAGTCCCGTCGTAAGTGTTTACATTCGGGGTTTGGCGGGGCCCCGTCCGCCATTGTTATCGTATCATTCTTAGAGTGCAGTAATCTTGTTGTGGGCGGGGTTTGTAAAAAGGATTAAACCGTTCATGTTGAAAGAGTTGTTATTTATATATATCGAAGGTAGTTTTTGGTTAGCTTTCGCCTTATTTCATGTCTTATTTCCTTTGGTTTCATGTATTGTCTTTATGTTCCGATTACTCGATGTATGGCTACTTGGGTGCCGGGGTAAGGCACGATCACGGGCGGGTTGGTGCGACCCGGGCGTGATCGTGCCTTACCCCGGGCACCCTAGTGATACAACATCGAGAAAAGCGGAAATAAAACTTACATGAAACAAGATATCTGATAAGAAAATAGGCTAACCAAAGCGGTCACCTTTCGCATATATATAAAAGTGATTAAACTCAACGAGCTACATCATTTTTACAAACCACCCGCCTAACATTTCTGCACTCTAAGAGTTTTTATAACAACTATGACGGGACAGGCCCGCCATACCCTGAATGTACAAGAACCTACAAACTCGTGGAAACATACAAAGATAAGCCTCGAGAAACGGAGCTTCCCAATACTGTTGTGATCCTAAGAGCGAGATCAACAACCGATGTACCTTTACTGCGGCGTGAACGCAACCCGAAGGAGGTCGATACAGTACCAAGTATGTGAACTCAAAATACTATAAATGAAATCATAATCTATATAAAATAGGAGACGTGTATGATAACTTCTGATTCACAACATAAAAGCGATCATGTCATGTCGAACTCACGCCCTCAAGTCATCCCTCTTGCCCGTGGAACCCTTCCTCACTGCCGGCAGTCTACATATAAGTCGTATGATACGTATAACATGTCTCGGCCCATCCCGTGGGACTCGATGTACAATCGTGTGGAATACATGTCTCGGCCCATCTCATGGGACTCGATGTAAAATCGCATGGTCACATGTCCCGGCCCATCTCATGGGACTCGGTGTCGGATCGTATGGTCACATGTCCCGGCCCATCTCATGGGACTCGGTGTAAAATCGTATGGTCACATGTCCCGGCCCATCTCATGGGACTCGGTGTAAAATCGTATGGTCACATGTCCCGTCCCATCTCATGGGACTCGGTGTTGGATCGTGTGGTATACATATCTCGGCCCATCTCATGGGACTCGAGGTGAAATCGTCCATAACATTTAAACCCTCTTTTAAGACAGATTAAGACAATACCATGCCTTCATTTTAAACCAAAACACTTTCCCTTTTTAAAGTCAAGTAACAACATTCTTTTCCAAAAGTTCAAGTTGCATAATTTCAAATACTCAAGTCTCTTATTTTCGAAAGATTTCATAGTTCATAGTCTTAATCACTTAATAACGTAATCTCTTCTTTTAACAAAATTGAGTAACATATATCTTATGTGTGAGTAGTTTATTCTTGTTTATAACAATCTTATTAAAGCAGCCATGATCTAGAAAATGTAATACAATTTTGTCTTATCTTAGCTTCTATGCAGATGGAGGTTTCTACTTGTTTTAATAATAATTAATTAGTCAATACATTTTCCTTTATTAACGCTGCAGTGGTTTGTTCGATACTTACTCTCATTTCCGAAATCAATATAACTTATTCCTTTTAAAACCCAATTACCCATTTCTCATAAAAGCGGTTTCACAACTTTTTAACACAAACCAAGTCCTTAATATTTCACATCAAGTCATTTATAAGTCAAGTCTCTTATCTTTTAAAAACAATCAACCATTCTTTTTCCTACATAAAGTCGTTATAATTAACTTCCCATAAAGCTATTATAACACTTTATGTTTTAAACCGACCAAATTCGTCTAGCACACGTACGTCTACCGTACTACATAGTTCACAAAAATCATGCTAGAAAGGATAGGAAGAGGTTCACATACCTCGCGACGATTATCGACAATTAGCAAAACGCTCCAAAGTATTATAACCCTGCTAGCCTTTTCCACCCTTCAAGTAGAATACGCTACTCGTAGAACTTCAACCTATAAAGGCCACAAAACGTCTATTAATTTCTAGATTCCTTCGTAGAACATTTCTAAGTACAAGGTTCCTTATTCTACGGAAAATTCGGCACCTCCCACCCGTAACCACATAAATCTCCTCCTCTACCAAGGCCCGCTACCAAGCCAACAACTCCAAGGGGGTTACACGTCTAACCGGACGTGTACAACACTGCCCCACAATAATACTACAAGTCTACTGTAAATACAGTTCAATTCTTTATAAACATCCTTCCATAAATCATATACTCAATTATACATTACTACAACATGAAATCTCCAATTACAATAGGGGGATAAAGATCATTACCTCGATAAGCCTAAAATTATCCAAGATTATAAGTCGATCCTGAGCAACGTTTAGCTCCTATTCTGTACGCTCCAAACCGCTCCAAGCAACCCTTAGAAGTTTCTAACAACTTCTCTTAAACACTTCAACCCTCTAAGAAGATTTCCCTAGGGTTTCACTTTTGCGACTAATGGAATAAAGTAGTATTTCCGGGCTCTTATGTTGGGATAACTTTGGAATACTACAAGGGATTTAGGCTAAGGTATTTGGGACTATACCAACACTTGAAGAATTTTTTTCTACAAAGGGAATTCGGACGAGAGCTTCAACAATAGGGGGGAATTTTTGTGACTTAGAAATATTTTAGTGGATGAAGAAGTCTTGAAATCAAGGGGTATTTATAGATAAATCAAGGGCCAAGATCTAGGCAAGTGTGTGGTGTATATTGGGGACATGTGGGTGTGAGTTCTACCAACCACATGTCCACCACAAATTTGGGACAAGTGGCTAGCCACTTGTCCACTCCAAATCGTCCAAGGACACTTGTCCTTCACCAAACGGCCAACATGGCCACATGGGGGTGACACGTGTCGCCCCCCTACTCGTCCAAAATATTTCCTCTTCCGAAAATATCCGTAATGCCAAAAATCCGAAAATAAAGTGGGCCCCACAAAATCGTAAATTTTCCCCGTGGGCCCCACGTGACCATTTCCGGAAATAAAATTCCATAATTCTCAAATATTCCAAAAAGTCCGAATACCAAATCTGGGAATCCAATTCCCTTTAACGAACATTTTTCCTTCACAAAATTCGGAAACTTTTCCGTCGAAAAATCACATCTTTCTTCCTTTTTAATTTTTGTGTCGTATTCTCGTACGTACGTCCTCACATACATACCCTGGAACTACGGGGTGTAACATTTTTCCCCCATTAGAAACATTCGTCCCGAATATTCCTTCTAAGTCTCAAAACATACATGCGCTGGTATAGTCTTCACTACTATACTTACAAAACCACTTATGCCACACCTGGCCATAATATAACACACGCGCAAAACTCCAATCCAAGCCAACGAAGAATCACCTCTAACGTGTATAACAACACTAAAGCTTCCACCCCTGGTCCAAATGATACTTTCTTTCCATTTTTACTTATAAAAAAGACATTTTTATCTTCATAACACATCTTCGCCTCTTTTCTTACTCTTGTACCTTCCTCGTACACTCGAACTCTTCCGAAACCTAGCATCATGGAAGACCGGACGTACTGCCTCCTAAGTCGGACGGCGGTGCTAACTTATAGGCAACCTGGCCTATTCTACAAACGATCTGAAAATGCCCAAAGTACATCGGTCTAAGTTTCCCCTGCTTTCCAAAACTCGTCGCACCCTTCCGGGGTGGTACCTTCAAGAAGACCCACCGTCAACCTGAACTCCAAGTGTCGACGCCGATTATCCGCACTACTCGCTGACTCACGTGCTAATAACCTCTTACGGATAAGCTTCACCTTATCCACATCCTGTGAATCAAGTATGGACCAACTATCCGAACCTTGCCAACATCGAACCAATCGGCCAAGACTACACTTCCGCCCATACAAGGCTTCATAGGAACCATCCGAATCTTGAAATGGTAGCTAGTATAATACTCACTCAAGAGGCAATTAATCCTCGCTACACTCGAAATCAAAACACCGGCGAGGTGAATGCAATCACGAGACTCACTGAGTGCCTAACCACTTTGGTAAAACCTCCGAAAAAAAAATAGCGTAACCGGGATCCATCACTGTCATAAAATAAAAGTAGGAACCCCGTGCAGCCTTACAATCTTCCTGATAAATAACATCTCGCATAACCCTCCGCCGAGTAAACAGTCCTGACTGAAAGACAAGATGGGCTGACCTCATCGTCCCGACTACTGGTCGAACGCATCTACGAACTCGTATGACGATTAACAAACTTGGGCCTTACATCCTCGAGACCCTATCACATAGCGGGACCACTACCAACTGACATCACCCCATTCCATACTATCGGTTGACCCGAAATGAGTCCAAAACCCGACCCACTTCGTACCAAACTCTTGTTCCCGGTCCGGAACAATCTCACTATTCAAGTTATGAGAACCTAGTGGTCTTCTAAGCCCAACTACCCATGTTTTCTATATCATAATTAACACAATGCTACCCATACATAGCACTCAATCAAGATCATCATATCAAGCATACTAATCTCTAGAGGGGTAAGAATATACCTGTATCAATTGCTTCACTTTCCCTTCGTCGCTCTAATCATAGTCCCGCCCTGCCGGGCGCATAGCTATAGAAGGCGATGAACCTGCCACTGACCCGGTAGGCTGCGTCATTCTACATGTATCCCTCCTACTAGATGATCTCGTCACATGCCATGGCCACGCGCAGTGAAACAAGCACCGCGAAAGACGACATTCCCGGACGGCGCCACATCGTGCACCGAGGTAGACATGAACCGGTGGCTAGAACCCATGTATATCGTGAACGAAGCCACGGAGCTCGACCCGGCTCGAATACCGAACGTCACGAAGGCGCGGAGGACCACTCATCTTGGCGGAGGTGCATAAATAGCTCTTCTTGGCGGTCCGCCTCGAAAGTTACCAAGGACCTGCTGTTACGGCCTCTTCTGCGATCTCGGTCATTCCGTCGACCCTCCGCTCCTCACATCAGTGCATAAGCTGCGTGCGGGCAATGTCCATGCCGGTGAAGTGCTACACAGCAAGCCTCTACAAATAGTCATCTAGCCGTGACGTGGTGGTGCACTCGATCCTCCATGCGCTACTAACGCAGGACATATCGAGCCAAGTCGAATTCCACGTTGTACTCCCGAATCGCACGCCTCTGCGTCTCGTCAAAAATCGCCGGCGTGCCCTCCTCATCTGTGGCGGTAAGAAATGGTCAAGGAATGCCTCAGAGAACTCGTCCCATACTGCTGGAGGTGCATGCTCTCCCCGGGACAGCTCTCACGAATCAAACCAGTCGACTGCGGTATCACGCAGCCGATGCGAACCTAAGACCACTGACTCGGTCTCCGAAGCCTTGATCACTCTCATGATCCGATGCAACTGTCGGATGAACTCCTGCGGATCATCCTCAGGCCTCGACCCGTAGAACTCTGGCGGGCTGCAACTCAGGAAATCCCATAGTCTCAAACTATCCGACCTCGGGTGAACCACGGGTACTACTGGGCCCAGGCTGCTGCGTCGGCCTATCCATGTCCGCCTGATCACGGCTAGTAATCGCCATCTCCTTGTACCCATCTCCTGCCCGGTGTGGGGCGAGGCGCAGTGCGTGGTCTCTGTAGAGACTGTCGTTGCTCTACTCGCGACTCTCTGTTTGCCTTGCCGCCCCGGGCCACGCACTGCGTGGAGGCATAATCGCACATAAGAATACGTCAGAGGGAGTCCAACTCATAACACAGATCTAAGGCACGATCTCGTAATGAGAAGAATGGAAACCAATCCTAAATATCCTGCGACCTCACGATTATAGGTGTGGTGCACAACACGTCGATAATCAAGACTACTAGATAAGGTGCGTAGATACTTTCAGGATTAATCGCTCGATACCACTTTTGTCACGACCGACCACGGCGTGGTCGTGTCTTACCCTGGGCACCCTAGTGATACAACATCAGAGAAAATCAGCGGAAATAAAAACTTACACATGAAACAAGATATACAATAAGAAAATAGGCTAACCAAAACGGTCACCTTTCTGCATATATATAAAAGTGATTAAACCTGAACAGTTACATCCTTTTACAAACCACACTTGCAGCATTACTACTGACCTCTAAGAGTTTTTATAACAACTATGACGGGACAGGGCCCCGCCATACCCCTGAATGTACAAGAACCTACAAACTCAGGGAAACATACCAAAAGATAAGCCTCCGGAGAAATGGAGCTTCCCAATACGCTGAACTGTGATCCTAAGAGCGAGGATCAACAACCGATGTACCTCTACCTGCGGCATGAACGCAGCCCGAAGGAGTCGATCTGATAGGTACCAAGTATGTGGCGAAAATCGTAAATAAAATCATAACGATCTATATAAAACAAGAGACATGTATGATAACGGACTCTGATTCACAACATAAAAGCAGTCATGTCATGTCAGGGACTCACGCCCTCAAGTCATCCCTCTTGCCCGTGGAACCCTTCCTCACTGCCGGCAGTCTATATATAAGTCGTATGATACGTATAACATGTCTCGGCCCATCCCGTGGGACTCGATGTACAATCGTGTGGAATACATGTCTCGGCCCATCTCATGGGACTCGATGTAAAATCGCATGGTCACATGTCCCGGCCCATCTCATGGGACTCGGTGTCGGATCGTATGGTCACATGTCCCGGCCCATCTCATGGGACTCGGTGTAAAATCGTATGGTCACATGTCCCGGCCCATCTCATGGGACTCGGTGTAAAATCGTATGGTCACATGTCCCGGCCCATCTCATGGGACTCGGTGTCGGATCGTGTGGTATACATATCTCGGCCCATCTCATGGGACTCGAGGTGAAATCGTCCATAACATTTAAACCCTCTTTTAAGACAGATTAAGACAATACCATGCCTTCATTTTAAACCAAAACACTTTCCCTTTTTAAAGTCAAGTAACAACATTCTTTTCCAAAAGTTCAAGTTGCATAATTTCAAATACTCAAGTCTCTTATTTTCGAAAGATTTCATAGTTCATAGTCTTAATCACTTAATAACGTAATCTCTTCTTTTAACAAAATTGAGTAACATATATCTTATGTGTGAGTATTTTATTCTTGTTTATAACAATCTTATTAAAGCAGCCATGATCTAGAAAATGTAATACAATTTTGTCTTATCTTAGCTTCTATACAGATGGAGGTTTCTACTTGTTTTAATAATAATTAATTAGTCAATACATTTTCCTTTATTAACGCTGCAGTGGTTTGTTCGATACTTACTCTCATTTCCGAAATCAATATAACTTATTCCTTTTAAAACCCAATTACCCATTTCTCATAAAAGCGGTTTCACAACATTTTAACACAAACCAAGTCCTTAATATTTCACATCAAGTCATTTATAAGTCAAGTCTCTTATCTTTTAAAAACAATCAACCATTTTTTTTCCTACATAAAGTCGTTATAATTAACTTCCCATAAAGCTATTATAACACTTTATGTTTTAAACCAACCAAATTCGTTTAGCACACGTACTGTTATACCCCGTATTTCCAGAGTATGTACGTAAAGGCGTACGTACAAAAGTTTAAGCCTTAAAGTTAGGCATAGGACGAAATTTGTGCACAACCCCCGAAAAGAATCGTTTTCCGACGAAACGTTTTACAAAATTTGCGAAGGGAAAATTACGGCTATGTCATTTATAATTTGGCGGATTTTTCCGAGAGATGAAATATTTTTGGACCAACGAGAGGGTGACACTTGTCACCCTCAAGTGGACGGCAACATGGGCAAGGTTGGACGATTTTGTGGCCTTTCCTTAGTCAAGGTTAGGTAGGATATTTTTGTGTAGTAGATGGATAAGGACACATGGGTGAATCCTCACCCTCCACTTGCCCTCCACTTGCCATCATCTTGACCCTTGAAAGTCCTATAAATACCCCCCTAAGTTGAAGACTTCTTCATCCACAAAATACTTTCCAAGTCTTGAAATCTCCCTTCTCCCTTGTGAGCTTCTCGTCCAAGCCTCACTCCCCCCCCCCCCCTCTTGAAGTGCTAAAGCCGAAACACCCTCTCCCTCCCCCTTCCTTGTAGTCTCGGCAAACCTCCCCCCTCTTGGAAGCCCTAGCCGAAACACTACCCCCCTCTTGGTAGAAATACTCTCCAAGTATTGTCACTATCACCAAAATACCTTAGCCAATCCCTTTTAGTATTTTCAAAGTTACCTCTATACGTAGAGTCCGGAAATACTACCTTGTATTCCTATAGTCACTAAACGAAACCCTAAGAGAAACTTCATAGTTGGTTGAAGTAGAAAGTAGAAGTTGTGTAGACACTTCTAAGGGTTTCTTGGAGCGGATTGGAGCGTGCAGATTAGGAGCTAAACCTCGCTCAGGATCGACTTATATCTTGGATAATATTGGGCTTATCGAGGTAAATAATCTTATCCTTCTATTGTAATTAGAGAATACATACTGTAGATGTATAGAAATAAGTATAAAATACATAGAAGGATATTAAAGAAGAGAATTGAACTGTAATTACATAGAAGGGTATTACAGAAGAAGATTGAACTGTAATCACATCAGAAGAATTAAAGAAGATTGAATTTGTATTCTGAGACTTGTATAGTTTACTGGGTAGGAAGTCTTTGCCCGATTTTCCGTAGAATAGAGAACCCTCTGCTTAGATTATCCTACAGAGTAGTCTAGACGTTGATAGACGTATTTGACTATTATAGGTTGATACTCTGCGCGCGACATATTCGACTTGGCAGGTGGATTTCGCCAATAAGGTATGTGATTCTTCCTATACTCTTGAGCATGATATTTTAAAGTATATATATAGTACGGTAGACGTACGTGTGTTAACTGAACATGGTTTTACTTGAGTCTAAATAATAAGAATCTTGAAGTATTTCAAAAGAATTATGAATCATTTTTGAAAGAAGAGTAATACTTGGTTTTTAAACAAAAGCTTAAGAGTTATACTAGCTTTAAGGGAAGTTAGGTATAACGACTTAAGAAAGATAAAAGGAACGGTTTACTTATGTGTTTATAAAAGACTTGTATTGATTTCTGGAAGGTATAGTAAGATGGTTTGTTGAGTAGACATATTATGGTGCTATGTGTGTTAGTATCTTGTAACGTTTGTGAAAAAAGGCTATTCTTATTGTGCTTATGTTGTTTAATGATAAGCCGTTATGTTAGTATTACATCACTCACCTCTTGACATGATATACCGGGGGTTAGTGCCCCGTCTGCGGTATACCTCGTGCGATCTGTGTGACTATGATGCGAGGATACCTATGCGGGTCGAGGACTATCGCGAGCTACGAGTTCGTGTTAGTGTGCGGTCCATGTGGCCATGCGGTCTATGTGGCCATGCGGACTACGAGTCCAGGACGATGCCGAGGAGTAGCTACCCTCGATGCGGGGAATACCTCATGCGGGCCTATGTGAGTGGCCTATGCGGACTACGGGAGTCCAGGATTAGGCATGCATAATGATACTATGGGCGATTGGCCTTGCTTCGATCATTCGCAGCCTAGAAAAGACACATTCTGATTTACCTATTTTTGCTCTTGTTTATGATGTGGCACTATGTGCGGTTACCTTGGTTGTTTCGTACATATTTGTAAAATTGGCTTTAAAATGATATGATTTCATTTAAGTACTTTACAGTTTCACATACTTAGTACCTGTTATCGACCTCCTTGGCTGCGTTCATGCCGCGAGTAAGGAAGCAGTGCTAGATCCACATCCTTAGGATCCTTACTTTGGTGTCGTGAGCTCCATCTTCTCGGAGGCTCGACTTTTGGGTATGATCTCCTGTTGTTGTAGATAGTTTTGTACATTCGAGTATGGCGGGGCCCCGTCCGCCATAGTTGTTTATCTTCTTAGAGGTGCGTAGTCTGTTATGCGGTTGGGATGTAGCTAGGGCTTTGTTTATATATATATGCGAAAGCGATATTTTCTCGAATAAAGCGTCTCATTTACAAGCTGTTTCATGTCTTGTTTTTATATTCGATTTCTCGATGTATGACTACTTGGGTGCTCGGGTAAGGCACGATCCACGAACCGGGCAGTCGTGACAAAAGTGGTATCGAAGCGATTAATCCTCGGAAAGTGTCTACGCATCGTATCTAGTAAGTCTTGATTATCGGTGTGTTGTGCACCACACCTATAATCGTCGAGGCTATAGTATATTTAGGATTGGTTTCCATCCTTCTCACTCTGAGATCGTGCCTTAGAGGCGTGTTATAAAGTTGGACCGCTAACGTATTTCCTTTCTTTATGATTATGCCTCCACGTAAAACAACCGGCCCGAAGAAGGCAAAGCGGCCAGGAGGCGCTAGTAGGACAAGAGTCACGAGGCTCGAGCCCGATCTATACAGGCGGCGAGTTCCACGGCGGCCCAAGCGAGGTTAGGGCGCGGCGGTGGATGATGAGACCACGATACTGCACCTCGATCCCGCGGCACAGAGGCGAATGAGATAGGTTCTGAAGAGATGGCGATTCTTGGCGTGATCGTGGCGAGCATGAGATAAGTGAATCTGGCGATTCAGTTCAGCGACCGTGGTTCACGAGATCGAATAGTTTGAGGCTACGAGATTTTACGAGTGTAGCGCGCAGTTCTGGTCGAGGCACGAGGATGATCGCAGGAGTTCATCCGTCGATTCTGAGAGGATCATGCGAGTGATCAAGGCTTCGGCCCGAGTCCGTGATCTTGGTTCGCATCGGCTGCGTGATACCGCGATCGGGTTTGACTTCGTGGGAGTTGTCGGGAGAACGCGTCCCGGCCTACTTGGGACGAGTTCTCGGAGGCTTTTCTCACTCACTTGCCTCGCGGATGAGGAGGCACGTCTTAAACATTTTTGTTCTTTGAGAGCGAGAGGGCGCCTGATTAGGGAGTACAACGTTGAGTTCGATTCGTTGGCTCGATATGTCCTGCGTTGGTAGAAGATATGGAGGGCGGTGCACCGCTACATCACGGGCTAGATGATTATATGGCGAGTCTTGTGCGGGTGTGGCTCTTCAGACGAGCATGGACATTACCGTATGCGAGCTCATGCACTTGGATGCGAGGCGTAGAAGCGGGTTGTGAGCGGCGAGAAGAAGGCCGGGGCGAGGTCTTTTGGTAGCTATCGGGGTGGGCGGCCTCAGCAGCGATTTAGATTTGCACCACACGGCGGCTGAGCACTCTACCGTCCTCGGGACAACCGGGATATTCGAGAGCGGACGAGGCCCCGTGACTTGAGCGTCGAGGTAGCGAGTCTTGATCGATCGGGACCACCCTCCTTAGTGTGGCGATCGGTAGATCCATTACGGAATTGTGGTGCTTGCTCAGAGTTTGTTCTGATTGCGGCGATCGGGTCACTGCGAGCTGTCAGAGCCAAGGCGTAGAGGTAGGAGTCGACTACAGGATCTTTCACGGTCTTCTTCCTCTCCTCAGATTACTCGCCGGGGCGAGGGTACTCATGGCCGCGGTCGCGGCAGGTCGTGGCGGGTCCCGATTCGCGGTCCTCGGAACCGCATATATGCCTTGTCGGCCGGCGGGACGGAGGCCTCGCGATGTAAATCGCAGTACTTTATCGCTTCATGTTGTGACGTGTATGCCTTGATAGATCCGGGTTCTACTCATCTATATATCTCCCCTTGTGCGATAGGATAGGGATAGAGCACGAGTCCATAGACCGCTTCGAGGTAGCTACGCGATGGGTGATTCGGTGGTAGCTCGGCGGGTATATAGGGCTTGTCGGTGACCATATCGATCAGCGGACCACTGGCCGACTTGATAGAGTTGGACATGACTGATTTCGATGTGATCACGGGCATGGATTGGTTAGCTTCTTGCTACGCCCGGTGTAGGCTGCGAGGAGAGAGTGGTACGGTTCGGTTTCTGAGGCCGGTTATTGAGTGGGAGGAACACCGTGTCGCCGGCGGTAGGTTTATTTCCTACCTCAAGGCTAGGAAGATGGTGCAGAAGGGTATATCTACCATCTCGTTCGGGTGTTTGATCACGAGTGCGGTGCGATTTTCGGTCGATTCGATGGTCGAGAGTTCCCAGGCGTGTTTCAGACGACCTCGGGTATCCCTCCCGAGAGGAGATAGAGTTTGTATAGATGTGTTGCGGACACTCGGCTATTTCCATTCCGCCATACGAGAATGACACCGCGAGTTGAGAGAGTTGAAGGACCAGCTGAGAGATTTGCTGGAGAAGGGCTTCATAAGACCTAGTGTTTCTCCCTGGGGAGCGCCGGTATTGTTCGTGAAGAAGAAGGACGGGACGCTGCGCATGTGTGTTGATTACAGGCAGCTGAACAAGGTGACCATTAAACGAATACCCCTTCCGGGATTGATGATTTGTTCGACCAATTGCAGGGTGCGAGATGTTTCTCCAAGATTGATTTGCGATCGGGCTATCATCAGGTGCGTGTTAGAGAGGCAGATGTCCCTAGGACTGTATTCCGGACCCGGTACGGGCACTATGAGTTCAGGGTTATGTCTTTCGGGTTGACCAATGCTCCGGCGGTATTCATGGATTTGATGAACCGAGTATTCAAGCCATTTTTGGACACGTTTGTGATAGTGTTCATCGATGACATCTTGGTTTATTCCCGCTCAGAGCAGGAGCATGCGGAGCATTTGAGGCTCTTTGAGAGTTCTCCAGACCAGCGATTATACGCCAAGTTTTCCAAATGTGAGTTTTGGTTGGCCGGTGGCTTTTCTTGGGCATATTGTGGGGGATGGTATTCGGTGGAATCTGGCCAAGATTGAGGCGGCGTGAGTTGGCCTAGACCTACTACTCGGAGGTGCGCGACTTTCGGGCCTTGCGAGTTACTATCGGCGGTTCGTGGAGAAGTTTGCTTCTATCTCTGCACCATTGACTAGGCTGACTCAGAAGGCAGCTAAGTTTGATGGGCGATGCGTGTGGCGGGGTTTCCGATTCTTGAAGGAGAGGCGGCAGCGCCCGTTCTTACTCTTCGAGGGTCCAGACGGTTATGTAGTGTATTGTGATGCGTCAGGCGTCGGGCTCGGATGTGTGTTGATGCAGCTGGGTAAGGTTATAGCGTCACGCATCCCGAAGCGACTTAAGAAGCATGAGAGAACTACCCCACCCATGATTTGGAGTTGGCAGCGGTGATTCACGCCTTGAAGATCTGGAGGCACTATTTGTATGGGGTTCATGTGGATATTTATACAGACCACAAGAGCCTCCAGTATATCTTCAGCCAGAGGGAGCTGAACTTATGACAGATACGGTGGTTAGTTACTCAAGGATTACGATGTCGACATCCTGTACTCACGGGAAGGCGATGTTGTGGCGTATGCTCTTAGTCGTAGGTCGATGGGAGTCTATCGATGTGCGACCATAGAGGAGGGGCATGGTCCGCGAGTTACATCAGTTAGCGAGCCTTGGAGTCCGATTGATTGGTTCTGATAGCAGTGGGGTTCGAGTTCGAGAGGTTGTCGAGTCTTCCATCGTCAAGGAGGTGAAGAGGCAACAGTTTGAGGATCCGGTTCTGACTCGGTATCGTGATACGTCTCTTCGTGAGGGGAAGGGTCCTTTTGAGGTAGCACCTGATGGGGTGCTAAGGTTTGAGGGCAGGTTGTGTGTTCCAGATATTGCAGGACTTCGGCAGCAGGTTCTTGGGGAAGCACACAGCGCGCGTTACTCTATCCATCCGGGGTCGACCAAGATGTACCACGACCTTAGATCTATGTATTGGTGGGATGGCTTGAAGAGGGACGTTGCAGAGTTTGTAGCTCAGTGCCCGTGTTGTCAGCAGGTGAAGATAGAGCACCAGAGGCCTGGTGGATTATTGCAGACGATAGAGATCCCGACCTGGAAGTGGGAGGTGATCAACATGGACTTTATCACGGGATTACCTCGCACTCCGAGGAAGCATGATTCTATTTGGGTTATCGTCGACGGTGTGAAATCAGCCCACTTTCTTCCGTCGGGCGACTTTCTCGGTGAGGATTATGCGGACTTTACAGCCGAGAGATCGTAAGACTGCATGGAGTCCCTATTTCGATCATATCGCATGCAGAGCCCGGTTTACTAACTTCCGGAGGTCCTTCCGAAGGGTTTAGGGGACGCAGTGAACTCAGTCGCATTCCATCCTCGCAGACGGACAGGCAGAGCGCACTATCCAGACTCTTGAGGATATGCTGCGAGTCTGTGTTATTGACTTCAGGGGTAGCTGGGAGGATCATTTGCCTCTAGTTGAGTTTGCGTATAATAATAGCTACCACTCCAGCATTTAGATGGCGCCTTATGAGGCCTTGTATGGGAGGAAGTGCAGATCACCGATAGGCTGGTTTGATGTAGGCGAGTGCGATTAGTGGGACGGACGTCTGACAGTAGTGGATAAGGTGAAGCTTATCGAGGCGGCTATTGGCGACTTCGAGTCGGCGAAGTCATATCGCGATCATCGTCGTCGGCATCTAGAGTTCGAGTTGATGATTGGGTTTTCTAAAGGTGTCACCCATGAAGGGTGTGATGAGATTCGGGAAGAAGGAAACTCGGCCCAGTACATTGGTAGTGTCAGTTGTCGCGAGGTAGGCAAGGTTGCTCTGAGTTGAATCTGTCGTCCGATCTTGAGGCGATGCATCGGTTTTCATGTTTCTATCTTTGAGGAGATGTATCGGGGATCCATCTAGGGTGCACCGATTGGCGATGTCGGTGACGAGGGTTATCGTATGAGGAGATTCCATGCGCGATAATCGATCGTCGTTAGGCGTCTGCGGACGAGGCGTGGCTTCCGTCAAAGTCTTGTGGCGGAACGAGCTCAGGGAGGAGATGACGTGGGAAGCTGAAGAGGACATGAGGCAGAAGTATCCTCACCTATTCCCCACACCTCCAGGTAACTCACTTTCCTACTTGTAAATTTTCATTGACATATTTGCTTAAGTGTTGTATTGTGGCCATGTGTGGCATTTGCAAACTGTTTAAGTTATGAGGAACCTTATCTTTATCTGTTTTGGGAAGGAACATTCGGGACGAATGTTTCTAAGGAGGGGAGAATGTTATACCCCGTATTTCCAGAGTATGTACGTAAGGGCGTATGTACAAAAGTTTAAGCCTTAAAGTTAGGCATAGGATGAAATTTGTGCACAACCCCCGAAAAGAATCGTTTTCCGACGAAACATTTTACAAAACTTGCGAAGGGAAAATTACGGCTATGTCATTTATAATTTTTGCGGATTTTTCCGAGAGATGAAATATTTTTGGACCAACGAGAGGGTGACACTTGTCACCCTCAAGTGGACGGCAACATGGGCAAGGTTGGACGATTTTGTGGCCTTTCCTTAGTCAAGGTTAGGTAGGATATTTTTGTGTAGTAGATGGATAAGGACACATGGGTGAATCCTCACCCTCCACTTGCCCTCCACTTGCCATCATCTTGACCCTTGAAAGTCCTATAAATACCCCCCTAAGTTGAAGACTTCTTCATCCACAAAATACTTTCCAAGTCTTGAAATCTCCCTTCTCCCTTGTGAGCTTCTCGTCCAAGCCTCACTCCCCCCCCCCCTCTTGAAGTGCTAAAGCCGAAACACCCTCTCCCTCCCCCTTCCTTGTAGTCTCGGCAAACCTCCCCCCTCTTGGAAGCCCTAGCCGAAACACTACCCCCCCTCTTGGTAGAAATACTCTCCAAGTATTGTCACTATCCCCAAAATACCTTAGCCAATCCCTTTTAGTATTTCCAAAGTTACCTCTATACGTAGAGTCCGGAAATACTACCTTGTATTCCTATAGTCACTAAACGAAACCCTAAGAGAAACTTCATAGTTGGTTGAAGTAGAAAGTAGAAGTTATGTAGACACTTCTAAGGGTTTCTTGGAGCGGATTGGAGCGTGCAGATTAGGAGCTAAACCTCGCTCAGGATCGACTTATATCTTGGATAATATTGGGCTTATCGAGGTAAATAATCTTATCCTTCTATTGTAATTAGAGAATACATATTGTAGATGTATAGAAATAAGTATAAAATACATAGAAGGATATTAAAGAAGAGAATTGAACTGTAATTACATAGAAGGGTATTACAGAAGAAGATTGAACTGTAATCACATCAGAAGAATTAAAGAAGATTGGACTGTATTTACAGTAGACTTGTATAGTTTACCGGGTAGGGAAGTGCTGCCCGATTTTCCGTAGAATAGAGAACCCTCTGCTTAGATTATCCTACAGAGTAGTCTAGACGTTGATAGACGTATTTGACTATTAAAGGTTGATACTCTGCGCGCGACATATTCGACTTGGCAGGTGGATTTCGCCAAGAAGGTATGTGATTCTTCCTATACTCTTGAGCATGATATTTTAAAGTATATATATAGTACGGTAGACGTACGTGTGTTAACTGAACATGGTTTTACTTGAGTCTAAATAATAAGAATCTTGAAGTATTTCAAAAGAATTATGAATCATTTTTGAAAGAAGAGTAATACTTGGTTTTTAAACAAAAGCTTAAGAGTTATACTAGCTTTAAGGGAAGTTAGGTATAACGACTTAAGAAAGATAAAAGGAACGGTTTACTTATGTGTTTATAAAAGACTTGTATTGATTTCTGGAAGGTATAGTAAGATGGTTTGTTGAGTAGACATATTATGGTGCTATGTGTGTTAGTATCTTGTAACGTTTGTGAAAAGAGGCTATTCTTATTGTGCTTATGTTGTTTAATGATAAGCCGTTATGTTAGTATTACATCACTCACCTCTTGACATGATATACAGGGGTTAGCGCCACGATGCGGGTATACCTCGAGCGATGCGTGTGACTATGATGCGAGGATACCTCATGCGGGTCGAGGACCTATGCGGGCTACGAGTTCGGGTTAGTGTGCGGTCCATGTGGCCATGCGGTCTATGTGGCCGTGCGGACTACGAGTCGGGGCGATGCAGGAGTAGCTACCCTCGATGCGGGAATACCTCACGCGGGCTATGTGAGTGGCCTATGCGGACTACGGAGTCGAGATTAGGCATGCATAATGATACTATGGGCGATTGGCCTTGCTCGATCATTCGCGACCTAGAAAAGACACATTCTGATTTACCTATTGTTGCTCTTTCTTATGATGTGGCACTATGTGCGATTACCTTGGTTGTTTAAATATATTTGTAAAATTGGCTTTAAAATGATATGATTTCATTTAAGTACTTTCTGATTTCACATACTTAGTACATGTTGTCTTGACCTCCTTGAAGTGCGTTAAATGCGCGAGTAAGGAAGCAGTGCTAGATCCACATCCTTAGGATCCTTACTTTGGTGTCGTGAGCTCCATCTTCTCCGAGGCTCGACTTTTAGGTATGATCTCCTGTTGTTGTAGATAGTTTTGTACATTCAGGTATGGCGGGGGCCCCGTCGCCATAGTTGTTATCTTCTTAGAGTTACGTAGTCTATTATGCAGTTGGGATGTAGCTATAGGGCTTTGTTTATATATATATGCCGAAAGGCGACATTTTCTCAGATAAAACTGTGTCTCATTTTACAACTGTTTCATGTCTTGTTTTTATATTCCGCTGATTTCTCTGATGTATGACTACTTGGGTGCCCGGGTAAGGCACCAGTCACGGGCCCCGGAACGGGTCGTGACACGTACGTCTACCGTACTACATAGTTCACAAAAATCATGCTAGAAAGGATAGGAAGAGGTTCACATACCTCGCGACGATTATCGACAATTAGCAAAACTCTCCAAAGTATTATAACCCTGCTAGCCTTTTCCACCCTTCAAGTAGAATACGCTACTCGTAGAACTTCAACCTATAAAGGCCACAAAACGTCTATTAATTTCTAGATTCCTTCGTAAAACATTTCTAAGTACAAGGTTCCTTATTCTACGGAAAATTCGGCAGCACCTCCCCCCCCCCGTAACCACATAAATCTCCTCCTCTACCAAGGCCCGCTACCAAGCCAACAACTCCAAGGGGGTTACACGTCTAACCGGACGTGTACAACACTGCCCCACAATAATACTACAAGTCTCATCAGAATACGATTCAATTATTTATAAACATCCTTCCATAAATCATATACTCAATTATACATTACTACAACATGAAATCTCCAATTACAATAGGGGGATAAAGATCATTACCTCGATAAACCCAAAATTATCCAAGATTATAAGTCGATCCTGAGCAACGTTTAGCTCCTATTCTGTACGCTCCAAACCGCTCCAAGCAACCCTTAGAAGTTTCTAACAACTTCTCTTAAACACTTCACCTACAGAAGATTTCACTGAGGTTTCACTTTTGCGACTAATGGAATAAAGTAGTATTTCCGGGCTCTTATGTTGGGATAACTTTGGATTACTACAAGGGATTTAGGCTAAGGTATTTGGGACTATACCAACACTTGAAGAATTGTTTTCTACAAAGGGGGGGGGGGGGAATTCGGAACAGAGCTTCAACACGAGGGGGGAATTTTTGTGACTTAGAAATATTTTAGTGGATGAAGAAGTCTTGAAATCAAGGGGTATTTATAGATAAATCAAGGGCCAAGATCTAGGCAAGTGTGTGGTGTAGATTGGGGACATGTGGGTGTGAGTTCTACCAACCACTTGTCCACCATAATTTGGGACAAGTGGCTGGCCACTTGTCGGCTCCCAATCGTCGAGGACAACATCGCCGCTGAAGCGACATGGCCACATGGGGGTGACACGTGTCGCCCCCCTACTCGTCCAAAATATTTCCTCTTCCGAAAATATCCGTAATGCCAAAAATCCGAAAATAAAGTGGGCCCCACAAAACCGTAAATTTTCCCCGTGGGCCCCACGTGAC
Organism: Przewalskia tangutica; assembly: GCA_029844215.1. NCBI lineage: Eukaryota > Viridiplantae > Streptophyta > Magnoliopsida > Solanales > Solanaceae > Przewalskia > Przewalskia tangutica. The sequence continues at coordinate 53,993,247 of CM056722.1, read as the reverse complement.
CATTTCCGGAAATAAAATTCCATAATTCTCAAATATTCCAAAAAGTCCGAATACCAAATCTGGGAATCCAATTCTCTTTAACGAACATTTTTCCTTCACAAAATTCGGAAACTTTTCTGTCGAAAAATCACATCTTTCTTCCTTTTTAATTTTTGTGTCGTATTCTCGTACGTACGTCCTCACATACATACCCTGGAACTACGGGTGTAACAATGACATCTGCAACATCCATATCCTTCATGTCGAAACATTGTTTCAACATGTTTTAAGTCTCTAGGATCAAACTAGGATTGCTCCCTGTATCAACATCTCATCTATGTAAAGGCATATCATGACGAACGAGTTAGCATTACCTCTCGTGTACACATTTGTCACACTCATTAGTGGCGAAACCTTTTGATAGTAGAGTACTATCAATTTTTTCGTCTCATTGCTTCGGGGCTTGTTTCAGCCCGTACAGAGATTTGATAAGCCGACAGACTTACTTCTCTTGCCCTGGAACCACATACCCCTCGGGTTGGTCCATATATATTTCTTCTTCTAAATCACCATTTAGGAAGGATGTGACATCCATTTGATGTATCTCAAGGTCCCAAAATGCGGCGATCGTAATGAATACTCGTATGGACGTCATTCTAGATACCGGGGAGTACGTGTCAGAGTAGTCAAGGCCCTTCTTTTGTCGATAGCCCTTGACTACCAACCTAGCCTTGTACTTATCTATAGACCCATCTGCTTTATACTTCTGTTTGAGTATCCATTTACAACCAACGGTTTGTTTCTCGGAGGAAGATCAACCAATTCCCAAGTATGGTTGTGTAGAATGAAGTCTATTTCACTCTCAATAACTTCTTTCCAGAGCGGTGCTTCTAGAGTTGACAATGCTCCAGCAATTGTCTGTGGTTCCTCATGAACCATATAAGCCACAAAGTCAGGACCGAAGGACTTATCCTTCCTGCCCTTTTACTTTGTCTTGGTTCAATCTCTGGAGCCTCCAAGTCTTGAGAATCTGGAACACTAGATTCCAGATAATCAGTCACTTCGGAGTCCACTAGATCTGAACCACCTAGATCTGGGCAGTCAACGACTCCTAGATCGTGAGAGCTTTGTTCATAACTTCGTTTGCGAGAGGTTATGTCTCTTTCATTTCTAGGAAACGTATCCTCAAAGAAATTGGCATTCCTTGATTCCATGATTGTACCCACATGGATGTCTGGTACATCTGACTTATGCACTAAGAAGTGATAAGCACTGCTGTTATTTTCATATCCAATGAAAATGAAATCTACAGTCTTAGGCCCAATCTTGACCTACTTTGGCTTAGGTACTTCAACCTTTGTCAAACAACCCAACGCCTTCAAGTATTTGTAGGTGGGTTTCTATCATTTCCATAACTCGTATGGAGTCTTATCCTTACCCTTATGTGGGACTCTATTAGAATCTTATTAGCGGTAAGAATAGCTTCTCCCCACATGTTTTGAAAAAGATCGGAATTGATGATCAAGGTATTCATCATCTTCTTTATCATACGGTTCTTGCATTCAGCGACATCGTTTGATTGAGGTGAGTATGGAGCCGTCTTTTGATGAACAATGCCCGATTGGGCACAATATTCCTCAAATGGCGCAACATATTCTCCCCCTCTATCACTACGAATTGATTTAATTTGTACTCTTAGTTGATTTTCAACTTCTACTTTGTAGCGTTTGAACGCTTCTGTCACGACCCGACCCCGGGCCCGCGACTGGTGCCCTATCTGGGCACCCCTTACAAGTATACATCAGAGAATAGCAGTGGAACATATATAACTCATAAAATAATAAGACAATAACTATCAACAGGCTAGCCGATAAGGCCACCTTCCGTGGAATACACATAACCCAAAATAACACAGTTACAACTTGTTCTTACAACCCAATCCACAAGATATGACTACAGACCTCTAAGAATAACAACTGTGACGGGACAGGGCCCCGCCATACCCGTGAATGTACATAAATCTACAACATCAAGGAAAACCGTACCAAAAGACAAGTCTCCGGAGAAATGGAGCCTCTGACAACTGATCAGTGATCCTAAGAATGAGGATCGCCACTGCTTTACCCTACTGCGGCATGAGCGCGGCCAGAAGAAAGTCGATGCAACAGATGTACCAAGTATGTAAAACTGAAAGTACTGAAATGAAATCATAGAGTCTAAAATAAAGCTGAGACATGTATGATAACTCAATAACAGTACACCGTGCCTTACTAATAATGAGAGAAATCAAGGGTATACTTTACTGCATAAAAATAGGAGGCTCATGATCAAAGTAGGGTCACTCGCCCGTAGTATCATTAAGCAATCCTACTCCTAGGACTATTTCACCCGCATAGGTCCTGTGGACCCGCAATGAGGTCATCCGCCTCGCATGGGACTATTTCACCCGCATAGGACTATTTCACCCGCATGGGCCCGGTGGGCCCACAATGAGTACAAACGCCTCACTCGCATCATGGGTAGCAAATCCATGGAATAAGTAGTAACCCGGGGGTTTACCCCACAAGAATAACATAACCTAGCACAACCGGCTATCATACATAACATAAGCACTACCGGCTTATCATACATAACATAAGCACTACCGGCTTATCATACATAACATAAGCAAATTAAGAAATCCCCTAACTTCTTATTAGCCTTATTTATATACACTCTCATTTCTGTATACTTAAGGCACTAACATGTCATTATAAAATCCGGGAATTTAACCCAAAGTACTATGTACTTCTACTCTTTTAAAATGACTCTTTTTCATATAAGACTCCAAGATACTAATAACTGTAGTATCAAGTCATATCTACCTTTCAAAACAAGTCACAATATCTTTTAGAAATACATTTATAGGCTTCTAAACCAAGTGACTTTTTACTTTAAAACCTTAAGCAATTGATGTCTTTAAATCAATTTGCCTTTCTTCATTTCAAGTCATTTATCTTTATTCACATCACTAGAGTAAACCATTCTTTTAACTTTCCATAAAGTTATTATAACCAACTTCTCATAAAGCCGTTATACTAACTTTATGCTTTAGACACTTACATTCTTTTTTATAACCAATAGACTTATTTCAAAAACCAAGTATCATATACTTTCAAAATACTTCAAGTCTCTTAACTTTAGAAATCAAGTTTCTTAACTTTAGAAACTAAGATATCTTTAACCTTTAAAACAAGTTAGTTAATTCTCTAACTCAACCAAATTGGACATTCTTAAAACAAGTTAAGGATATCAAATGAAACTAAATTCATTTAAATATTGTACGTCTACCGTACTATACATTTACAACTACTCATGCTCAAGAGATAAGAAAGTTCCACATACCCCTTCGGTTCAATCCACTTGCTAAGTCAAATATGTCGTACGTAGTATGTCAACCTGTAATGACCATAATACGTCTATCAAGTTCTAGTTTCAAACGTAGAATATTCTAAGTGTAAAGTCACTTATTCTACGAAAAATTGGACAGCACTTCCTTCGTTTCTACGTACTTTTCCACCTTTTTCAAGGCCCGAATTCAATAACCAAACATGCCACCTTTAAGGCTCAACACATCAACCAATAAAAGGGGATTATACGCCCTACATGACGTATAAAATTCTGCCCCACAATTCATATAAAACAGTCCAATATTAAATGTCATTTTTTACTACACAGTGCAACCACATAAAAATCTTTTCCAATTCCTTTTCAATCCATAATGTCGTTCCCACATGTTATATAGTCGCAACCAATTTCAACAACCATAATGTCTTATTTAGATAACATGCGACGATTATAACTATCGACCCATTTGTATTGTACTCTCAATGGCTAATAAGCTCGTGTTCAGATTTAGGCTCCCAATACTCTATAACATTTATCAATATCAATTATTACATGTATCATAATTTACTTCCAAGAGGAGAGGGAATTTTACTTTTAGTATTTCGCCCACTATAGCCCTTTTTTCGCAACTCCTTTTCTCGTCAAAATCATCTACGCGAACTTTCTACAAGTTTATCAACACTTTATCTTCTTGCTGCCTCTCCAATAATTTCACTAGGCTTAAGTTTTCTTTAAATTTTTAGGGAGAAGAGGGGAGGAATTTCCTTAGGATGAATCTTTGCAAAATGACCAAGTCTTCAAGACTTGGTCATAATATAAGACCTTCTCTTGGTCAAAAAGATGGGAGGGACACTTGTCGCCCTCCCATAGGTCTTTACACAAATATCTTCTGATTTTTCCCCATTTTTCGTGAAAAATCCCGCCTCGGCGCCGTGGCACTACAACTTCAGAATGTTTCAGGACTTACGGCGCCGCGGCCCTGCAACTGGCGCCGTGGCGCTGTGGCGCCTGACTGGAATATTTTTCCTTCACTCCTGCCAACTGAACTTATAACGTCCATAATTCTCCGCTCCGATGTACTATCGACGAGCGGTTTGTTGCGTTGGAAACTAGACTCAACGAACTTCATATTAGGCTTTTTAAACACCTAAAAACTCTTAATAAACTGGGATAAATATCACTCCAAAGTTGACTCAAAATCTGTCTAAAACATTTTTGCTAACTTATCTTTCCAAGTTCAAATCTTATTTCCTTTCGTACGTTCTCATCTTATTCTCTTGAAATTATGGGGCGTAACATTCTTCCCCCTTAGAAACATTCGTCCCCGAATGTTCTTCGGAGTCAAACTTAAAGGTAGCGACATAGTCTCATTTTACAACCCCTACATACCAATAATGCCACACGTGGCCACATAATAGCACTTAAGCAAAAAATACTTCACAAGTAAGGGAAATGAATTACCTGAAAGTGTCGGAAATAAGTGTGGATACTTCCTCATCATGTCCTCTTCTGCTTCCCAGGTCATCTCCTCCCTATTATCATTCCGCCACAAGACTTTGACGGAAGCTACATCCAGTCCATGATCGCTTGACACAGCGATCGAGTATCGCTATGGGACTCTCCTCATACGATAACCCCTCTGTAACCTAGACATCTCTAGCTGGGAAAACTCTCGATAGATCTCCGATACACTTCCGCAATATAGAAACACGGAAGACCGGATGTACCGCCTCTAAATCCGATGGCAGATCCAACTCATAGGCAACCTTGCCTACTCTACGGATGATCTGGTAAGACCCAATGTACCTTGGGCTAAGTTTCCCCTTCTTTCCGAACCTCACTGCACCCTTCATGGGTGATATTTCAAGAAGACCCAATCGTCTGCCTGAAACTCCAAATGTCGACGCAGATTATCTGCATAAGACTTCTACCTACTCTGAGCTGCTAACAGTCTCTCCTGGATAAGCTTCACCTTATCCACAACCTACTGAATCAAGTCTGGGCCAACTAACTGAACCTCGCCTATGTCGAACCAACCAATCAGTGACCTACACTTCCGCCCATACAAAGCCTCATATGGCGCCATCTGAATGCTAGAATGGTAGTTGTTGTTATAAGCAAACTTCACAAGAGGTAAATGATCCTCCCAGCTACCCCTGAAATCAATAACACAGGCCCGCAGGATATCCTCAAGTGTCTGGATAGTACGATCTGCCTGTCCGTCGGTCTGAGGATGAACGCAGCGATCGAGACTCACTGTGTCCCTAACCCTTCGGAAAGACCTCGAAGTTAGCCGTAAGCGGGCTCCTGCATGCGATATAATAGATATAGGAACTGCATGCGATCTGTTATACCGTATTTTTGGTATGCGTGAGGCGTGCGTGAAAAGTTTGAACTTTAAAGTAGGCTTGGACGAAATTATTTTGTGCACAACACCCGATTAGAATCGTTTTTCGATGAAACGTTTTACAAAACTTGCGAAGGGAAAATTCCGGCTATGTCATTTTTAATTTTTGCGGATTTTTCCGAGAGACGAAACATTTTGGACCAACGAGAGGGCGACACTTGTCACCCTCAAGTTGGTGGAGTGTGGACGGCAAGCCTTGCACGATTTAGGGGTCTTAGTTGGTAGGCTATTTGTGAGGGATTTGTGGAGTAGGGACTAGGGGCACTTGGGCAAATCTTGGCCCTCCACTTGCCCCCCACTTGGCTAGATCTTGGCCATTGAACTCCCTATAAATACCCCCCCCCCTTTGTGAAGATTTCTTCATCCACTCCTCACTTCCTTAAGTCTTGAAAACCCCTCCCCCATTTCGTGAAGGCCTTTGGGCGAGTTTGCCCCCCCCCCCCCTCCCTAGTGAAGGCCCTTGGCCGAAAGTGCGCCTCCTAGTGGCCTTGGCCGAGGGGTACCCCCCCCCCCCCCCCTTGCCTTGTTGTTCTCGTAGAATATACCCCCCCTTGGTAGAAATACTCTCCAAGTATTGTTACTATACCCAAATACCTTAACCTTATACCTTGTAGTATTCCAAAGATACCTCTATACGTAGAGCCCGGAAATACTACCTTATGTCCTTTTTGTCTCAAACCGAAACCCTAAGGAAAACCTTCATAGTTGGTTGAAGTGTTAAGTAGAAGTTGCGTAGAACTTCTAAGGGTTGTTTGGAGCGGGTTGGAGTGCACGGAGTAGGAGCTAAACGTTGCTCAGGATCGACATTTAAACTTGGATAATTATGGGCTTACCGAGGTAAATATCTTGTCTCCCTATTGTAATTGAGTTGCATACTAATTAAGTATAAGGTATATACAAGGAAAGTATATAAGAAGAGAATTGAGCAGACTTACATAGAATTTGTATTCTGATGAACTTGTGAAGTTTGTGGGTAGGGAGGTCTTTGCCCAATTTTCCGTAGGAACTTGTATCTAGATTGTTATACCAGTATTTTGAGAATATATGCGTGGGACGTGCGTGAAAAATTTGAACTTGAGAATAGGCTTGGCGAATTATTTTTGTTCACAACACTGTTAGAGTCGTTTTTGAAAGCGTTTTCCACGACTTTCGTAGGGAAAATTCGCTATGTCATTTCTAATTTTTGCGGATTTTTCCGAGAGGCGAAACATTTTGGACCAACAAGAGGCGACACTTGTCACCTCTCATTGGATAGGCTTGGGCGGTCAAGGGTGGGCCAATTGGGTGAGTTTTTGTCAAGTAGTAGGTAGGATATTTTGGTGGTAGATGGATAAGGTGCACTTGGCATGATCTTGGCCTACACTTGCTATGCACTTGGCATGATCTTGGCCATTGGTTGGCCTTTGCTAGACCTATAAATACCCCCTTTGGAAGACTTCTTCATCCATTCCAAATATTTCCTAAGTGTTAAAATCCTCCTCCTCTCCCTTTGTGTTGAGTTCGTGAGAGCCCTCTCCCCACTTGGCCGAGTACCCCCCACAGTGGGGTAGGCGAGGGTATACACCCCCTCCTTGTGGTGCTAGCCTGGGGTACCCACTGCCTAGTTGTTTTGTATAAATACCCTCCTCTTGGTAGAAATACTCTCAAAAGTATTGTTACTATACCCAAATTACCTTAGCCGTATACCTTGTAGTATTCTAAGGTTATACTTATACGAAAAGCCCAGAAATACTATTATACTTCCCTTGATCCACAAAACCGAAACAGGAAAATCTCCATAGTTAGTTGGAGTATTAAGTAGAAGTTGGTTAGAACTTCTAAGGGTGGTTCGGAGCGGGTTGGAAGCGCGGAGTTGGAGCTAAACGTTGCGTGATCGACTTTATACTTGGATAATTTTGGGCTTATCGAGGTAAACACTTTTGACCTTCTTTTGTAATTGGAAATTACATGTTGTTGAATATATAGTTATAGTATACTATATATAGAATGGAACATAGTTGTGCAGCAATGTCTTTTGACTTAAGCCTGAATAATACTTACGGCAATGTCTTGCGACTTAAGCCTGAATGTAAAGAAAGTCTTGAACTGTAATTACATAGGGTGTATTCAGATGAAGCTTGTGTAGCTTTTACGTGGGGTAGAATTGTGCACGTCGGGTTAGACGTATAACCCCCGGTTGGCTTGGTAGCGGCCAGATAGAGGAGGAGATTTCTGCTGTTGCGGGGAGAGTCTTTGCGAATTTTGGTAGAATGTTCTACGATAAGATCTAGATGTTAATAAGCGCCTTGTGGCCTTATAGGTTGAAGTACTACGTGTGGCGCGATCTACTTGGCTTAGGAGTAGGCGGCGGTTTGAGGTGCTTGGAGCGTTTTGCTATTAGTCGATAATCGTCGCTAGGTATGTGAACCTCTTCCTACCTTTTCTAGCATGATATGTGTATAACTATGTAGTACGGTAGACGTACATGTGTTAAACGTATTTGATTGGTTTGAAACATAAAGTGTTATAACGGCTTTATGGGAAGTTGGTTATAACAACTTTATGTAAGTAAGAAAATGCTTTATGGTTTTAAAAGGTAACTGATTTGACTTATAACTGACTTAATGTGTAATAATAAAGAATCTTGAAGTATTTCAAAAGAATGCTGAATCATTTTTTAACAGAAGAATAATACTTGGTTTTGAAAACATAAGAGTTATACTAGCTTTATGGGAAGTTAGGTATAACGTCTTAAGAATGGTAAAATGAATGGTTTATTGATTTTAAAAGTTAAGAGACTTGATCTTAAAAGATAAGAGACTTAACTTGTTTTACCTGGTAATTAACATTTTGTTAAAAATGTTGTAAAACCTCATTCGCGAGTAATGAGTAATTGATTTTAAAAGCAACAATGTTTCTTGATTTGAATCGAATAAGTATCGAACAAACCACGGCGCTAATAAAGGGAAATGTTTTGACTAATAATGTATTAGTAAAACCGGTAGAAACTTCCATCTACATAGAAACTAAGATGGGACAAAATGATGTTACACTTCCTAGATCAGGGCTGCTTAAATAAGATTGTTATAAACAAGAATAACCTACTCACGTATCAGACATATGTTTCTCAAATTGCTTTTAAAGGAGAATTATATCATTAAGTGATTAAAATTATGAACTACGAAACCTTTCGAAAATGAGAAACTTGAGTAATTGAAATTAGGCAAACTTGAAACATTTGGAAAAGAATGTTGTTACTTGATTTTCTGAAGAGAAGTGTTTTGATTTACTTGAAGGATAATCACTCTATTTTCATATACTACGTATTGTGTGACTTTTGTAAACGTAAAGTATCTTTTAAAAGATAATGTATGAAGTACTTTGGGAATAGATGCGATCTTGTTAATCATATATTAGAATGTACCTTGTGTGTATAACTTGATTGTGTTGGTTTGTGATAGCCTTGTAATACTTTCTTGATTGATTTGATAAGTAGACGTGATATGATGCTATGTGTGTTAGTGTCTTGTAACGTTTGTGTAAGAGAGTATTCTTGTTGTGCTTATGTTGTTTAACGATAAGCTGTTATGTTAGTATAATATCACTCACCTCTTGACATATTCAGGGGTTAAGGCGCCTCCGTCGGGAGTAAACTCGGTGATGCAGGACCATGATTCGAGGATACCTCATGCGGGTCCAAGGGACCTATGCGGAGCTACGGGAGTTCCAGGTTAGTGATGCGGGGTTATACCTCATGCGGTCTATGTGGCGTGCGGACTACGAGTCGGGGCGATGCCGGAGTAGCTACCCTCGATGCGGGGTTACATACCTATGCGGGCCTATATGAGTGGCCTATGCGGACTCGGAGTCCGAGATTAGGCTTGCATGGTGATACTACGGGCAATTGGCCTGCTTCGATCATTCGCGGCCTAGAAAAGACACATTCTGATTTACCTATTGTTGCTCTTGTTTATGATGTACTATGTGCGGTTACCTTGGTTGTTTCATACATACTTGCAAAACTGATTTTAAAATGAGATGTTTTCATTTAAGTACTTTCTGATTTCATATACTTGGTACTGTTATGCTTGACCTCGCCTTGAAGTGCGTTCATGCGCAGTTGAGGTACACGATCGTTGATCCTAGTTCTCGGTCACAATTCGGCGTATGGGAAGCTCCGTTTCTCGGAGGCTTATCGGTGGTATAATCCACTGCCGTTGTAGGTATTTACATTCGGGGTATGGCGGGCCACTGTCGCCATTGTTGTCGTATCATTCTTAGAAGTGCAGAAATCTTGTTGTGGCGAGTTGTAATGGGATGAATCGTTGGTTTTAAAATTGATTTATATATATGCAAGTAAGGCAAGTTTTCTCGACATTGTTTCTTACTTCATAATATTTTCATGTCTTGTTTTATGTTCCGATTACTCGATGTTGTATCACTAGGGTGCGGGGTAAGGCACGATCCACGGGCCGGTTGGTCGTGACAAAAGTGGTATCGAGCGATTAATCCTCGGAAAGTGTCTGACCGTATCGATGAAGTCTTGATTATCGGTGTGTTGTGCACCAATAATCGAGAGGCTATAGGATATTTAGGATTGGTTTCTATTTCTTCTCACTCAGATCGTGCCTTAGAAATGTTGTAAGTTGGACCTCTAACGTAATTCTTTCCCTTATCGTTATGCCTCGCGTAGGGCAAACCCGGCTCGGGAGGCAAAGCGGCCGAGGCTGCGAGTAAATCTGAGAGGGTTACATGGGCACAGCCCAATCATCACACAGGGTGGTGCTTCATTCGGGAGTTCTGCGGCGTCGCTAAGCCCCAAGCGAGTTTAGTCTGGCGGCGGCGATTCCTCTGCGACCATGATATATGAACCTTGGTTCCACGGCCAGGAGCAGAGAATATAGATTGCAAAGCGACCACATTACTAGCTATGGATTTGGCTACGGAGAGTATACCGATGTCCGCGAGTCTTGATGACTATCTAAGAGGTTGCACAAGAGTAATTCTTGATTAGGCTTGAGCATGGCACGTATGCGGGCTTATGCGCGAGCCAAGAAAGCGTAGAGATCGGCGGGTTAACGAAGGACAGCGAGAAGAGGGCGAGCGGCAAGGTCCTTTGGTAACTTTCGAGGCAAGTCGCCTCGCGGCGGATTAGATATGCACCTCGCCCGGTGCAGTGGTCTTCCACGGATTTCGGGGCGTTCGGGGTATGCGGGAGTTGGTCGAGCTCGAGTTTCGGTTCACACCACACGTAGGTTCGGCCGGTAGTTGATGTTTCCCATGTTCATTTGTGTGACGTCGTCGGGAATGTCATCTTTTAGTTGGTACTTGTTTTACCTGCGGCCGTCAGGGCCATGTGTCGGAAGGATGTCCTAGTAGGAGGACTTAACCTTTAGGATCGGTGGGTAGTTCGTCATTTCCCCTAGCTATGTGCCCTACGGGGTGGGTTTGTTTAGAACGACTAAGGAGAGTGAAGCAGTAGATACAGGTATATCCTTAACCCTCTAGAGATCAGTATGTATGATAAGATGGGTATATCATAAGTGTTATGTTCTGATAGCAGTGTGTAATTCGTGATTAGAAATCATGGTTAGTAACCGGGAAAGATTGACGGATAGGGAAGTGTGAGCCTTAGAGCTTTATACGTAGAGACCTTAGAGGTAAGGCCATCTCGAGAAAAGGTGTAGTGTTTTGTTTGATCCTTATCGGAGTGCATAGTGCACGTGAGCTATGTTTGGGATGAGTCCCTGAGTAGTGTGGAATGAAGGAGGGTAGTTGAGCTAAGAAGACCGCTAGGTTTTAAACGTGATTAGTGAGATTGTTAGGATCGGGAGCTAGCGTTTGGCGTTCTTAGGGTCGGGTTGAGGCCGCGTTGCGGGTCAGCCAGCGGCATGTATGGTGGTGGGGTCGGTTTATGGGTGTCCACTTTGTTATGTTATACCGTATTTCCGGTATATGCGTATGGGCGTGCGTAGAAAATTTGAACTTGAGAATTAGGCAGCCGAAATTTATTTGTTCACAACACCGGTTAGAGTCGTTTTTAGTGAAACGTTTTCCACGACTTCGTAGGGAATTTCGGCTATGTCATTTTTAATTTTTGCGGATTTTTCGAGACACGAAACATTTTGGACCAACAAGAGGCGCCACTTGGCACCCTCTCATTGAGTGAGTGGGGCGGTAAAGGTGGCGAAAGTTGGCCTTGTTTGGTCAAGGGTTGGTAGGATATTTTTGTGTTAGATGGATAAGGTGCACTTGGCAAGATCTTGGCCTACACTTGCTATGCACTTGGCAAGATCTTGGCCATTGGTTGGCCTTGGCTTGTGCTATAAATACCCCCTTAGGATGACTTCTTCATCCATTCCAAATATTTCCTAAGTGTTAAAATCCTCCCTCTCCTCTTGTTGACTCGTCAGAGCCCTCTCCCACTTTGAAAGGCCCATGGCGAGAGCCTTCCACTCCTTGGTGTGGTAGGGTACCCACTAGCCTAGTTGTCTCGTATAATACACCCCCTCTTGGTAGAAATACTCTCAAAGTATTGTTATAATGCCCAAATTACCTTAGCGTATACCTTGTAGTATTCTAAGGTTATACATATGAAAAGCCTAGAAATACTATTATACTTCCCGTCGGTCACAAACCGAAACCTAGGAAAATCTCCATAGTCCGTTGGAGTATTGTGTAGAAGTTGGTTAGAACTTCTAAGGGTGGTTTAGAGCGGGTTGGGCGCTCGGAGTTGGAGCTAAGCGATTGCCGGGATCGACTTTATACTTGGATAATTATGGGCTTATCGAGGTAAATATCTTGTCCTCTATTGTAATTGGAAATTACATGTTGTATGATTATATAGTTGAAGTATACTATATATAGAACTGAACGTAGTTATCGGATGTCTTTGGACTTAAGCTGAATAATAAGAAACCTTTTGAAAGAAGAAGTCTTGAGCGTATTTACATAGGACCGTATTACTGAGACTTGTGTAGCTTTACGTGAGGTAGAATTGTGCGTCCGGTTTAGACTTATAACCCCACACGGTTGGCTTGGTAGCCGGCCCGATAGAGGAGATTTCTGCAGCGGTTGCGGGGAGGTCTTTGCCGAATTTTACGTAGAATGTTCTCTGAAGGGATCTAAATGTTAATAAAGCGCCTTGTGGCCTTATAGGTTGAAGTACTACGTGTGGCGCGATCTACTTGGCTTGAAGGAGTAGCCGAAGCGGTTGGAAGTACTTGGGCGTTTTGCTATTAGTCGATAATCGTCGCGAGGTATGTGGACCTCTTCCTATCTCTTCTAGCGTGATATGTGTGAACTATGTAGTGCGGTAGGCGTCGTGTGCTAAATGTATTTGATTGGTTTAAAACATAAAGTGTTATAACGGCTTTATGGGAAGTTGGTTATAACGACTTTATGTTGGTAAGAAAATACTTGTGGTTTTAAAAGGTAATCGATCTGAACTATAAGCGGCTTGTTATGTGTTAATAAAGAACTTGAAGTATTTCAAAAGATTTTTGAATCATTTGAAAGAAGAAGTAATACTTGGTTTTGAAAACTTAAGAGTTATACTAGCTTTATGGGAAGTTAGGTAATAACGGCTTAAGAATGTTTCTTGATTTGGAAATCAGTGTGTATCGACAAACCAACTGCGGCGTTAATAAAAGGAAATGTTTTGTGATTTAGTATTATTAAAATCGGTAGAAACTTCCATCTGCATGAAGCTAAGATGAGACAAAATGATGTTTCCTATATCATGGCTGCTGTAATAAGATTGCTATAAACAAGAATATCCTACTCACATATAAGACTTATGTTTCTCAGATAGTTTAAAGAAGAATTGTACTCTTAAATGAATAAGACTATGAACTACGAAACCTTTCTAAAATAAGAAGCGTGAACATTTGAAATTAGGCAAACTTGGGCGTTTGAATAATAATGTTGTTACTTGATTTTACAAAGATAAGTGTTTTGATTCACTTCAAAAGATAATCCTCTATTTTCATATACTACGGGTATTGTGTGACTTTTGTGAAAGTAACGTATCTTTTAAAAAAAAGGTTAATGTATGAAGTACTTTGGGGATAGAAACCCGAACATGTGACATATAGTAGAAAGTACCTTGTGTGTATAACTTGATTGTGTTGGTTTGTGATAGCCTTGTAATACCTTCGTGATGCTTTGATAAGTAATCATATTAGGATGCTACGTGTTATTATTACGTGGCGTTGGTGTAAAGGGGTTTTCCATTGATTGTGCTTATGTTGTTTAAACGATAAACTGTTATGTTGGTATTATACCACTCACCGTGTTTCCGGGGGTTAAGCTGCCCTCCGATGCGGGGTAGACTCGGTGATGCAGGACCGTGATTCGAGAATACCTCATGCGGGTCTGAGGGCTATGCGAGCTACGAGAGTTCGAGTTAGTGTGCGGCCTTTATGGTCATGCGGTCTATGTGGCCCGTGCGGACTGCGAGTCGGGGCGATGCGAGGAGTAGCTACCCTCGATGCGGGGTTATACCTCATGCGGGCCTATGAGGTTGGCCTTTATGCGGGCTGCGGAAAGTTCGAGGCTAGACGCGCATTTGATCTGCGAGCGAGTGACCGGCTTTGATCATGTGGCCAGTGACAGATATCTTGATCTGATTTATGACCTTGTTAATCTTGTAGGTGTTAGTAGTCGGCTATGCCTTCGTACTTACCCGTCTTGTTTTATTTAGACAGTGGGACACATTGTTCATGTGTATTCCTTGGTGCTTTTCTATCATTATTGGCGGTGAGGAAGGTATTCGCGGGCATGATTGATGTTGTGGCGTGAGACCCATTGTTATATTGGAGTGATGACTTGGCGTGAGTCACGACTTGATATATTTGCTTATTTGTTGTGGCGTAGTTGGTTATCATACATGTCTCTGCTTTATATAGACTACTATGATTTCATTTCTGATATTTTGATTTCACATACTCGGTACTGTTATCGACCTCGCCGGGGCTGCGTTCATGCGCGAGTAAAGTACGCCGATCGTTGATCCTCGCTCTTAGGGTCTGATTCGGCGTTTGGGAAAGCTCCGTTTCTCGGAGGCTTATCTTGGTATAGTCCACTGTCGTTGTAGGTATTACATTCGGGGTATGGCGGAACCCTATGTCCGCCATTGTTGTCATATCATTTCTTAGAAGTGCAGTAATCTTTGTTGTGGCGGGGTTTGTAAAAGAATTAAACTGTTCATTTGTAAGAGTTGTTATTTATATATATCTTAGAAAGGCAAGTTTTCCTCGATTCTTGTTTTGTACTTCATTTGTTTCATGTATGTGTTTATGTTCGTGATTACTCGATGTTGTATCACTAGGGTGCGGGGTAAGGCACGATCACGCCCAGTTGGTCGTGACATGTTATACCGTATTTCAGTATGCGTGAGGAATACGTCAAAAGTTTAGCCTTAAAGTTTAGGCTTGGGCGATTTTTGGGCACAACTCACAAGCGAATAGTTTTCGAAAGCGTTTCCACAGCTTTCGTAGGGTAAATTCCGGCTATGCCATTTCTAATTTTTGCGGATTTTTCCGAGAGACGAAACATTTTGGACCAACGGGAGGGCGACACTTGTCACCCTCCAATTGATGGACTTGAAATCGTCCATTTGGACGATTTGGACATAGTGAGCACGTTTTTTGTGCCTTGTGCACAAGTCAAGGTGTTGGTAGGATATTTGTGTATAGTTAATCCTCACCCTACACTTGCCTTGCACTTGTCTTAATCTTGGCCATTGGTTGGCCATTCTTGACCTATAAATACCCTTAGAGATGAAGAGTTCTTCATCCACAAATCTTTCAAGTCTTGAAAATCCTCTCCTCTCCCTTTGTAGCTCTTCTCGTCCAACACTCTTCCCCTCCCTTGTGAAGGCCATGGCGAATACCCTCCACTCTAGCCTAGTAGTTTGGCCGAGGCCACTAGCCTAGCCAAAATCTACCCACTCCTTGGTAGAAAAGTTGTCTTCTAGTATTGTTATAATGCCCAAAATACCTAGCCCAAATACCTTAGTACTTAGTAGAAGTTGTGAAGAACTTCTAAGGTTTCCTTGGAGCATACAACTTAGGAGCAAAACCTTGCTCGGCGCGACTTTTCTAGGATATTATTGGGCTTCTGAGGTAACTAATCCTAACCCTCTTTTGAATTAGAGAATACTTCTTTGTAGTAGTATTAGAATAAGTATTAAATACTTAGAAGAATATCACGAATAGAATTGAGCTGTTACCCAAGTATAAGGGTTTAAAGAAGAATAATCAAAGCTGTACTTACATAGAATTTGTTTTCTGATGAACTTATATAACTCACGGGTAGGAAGTCTGCCCGACTTTCCGTAGAATTGTGAACCCTCTGTTTAGAATGACCTTGAGTAGTCTTTGATAGATATCTGTGACTATTATGGTGACTCTGCGCGACATATTGACTCGGCGGTGGTTTTATTTGAGAAGGTATGTGATTCTTCCTAAAGCATGATATTTTTACAATATATATAGTGCGGTGAGCGTACGTGTGTTAACTAAAATATAACTACGGCAATGTCTTTGACTTAAGCTTTGAATAATACTTACGGCAATGCCTGTGGCTTAAGCTGAATAACACTACGGCAATGCCTCGGCTTACTTTGAATAATAAAGATCGAAAGCATTTCAAAAGAATCTTGAATCATTTTTATGAGAAGAGGACTAATTGGTTTTAAGCGAAGCTTAAGAGTTATACTAGCCTTATGGGAAGTTAAGTATAACCACTTAAGATTGATAAAAGAAATAGTTTGCCTATGTGTTTATAATGGACTTATATTGAATTGTGAAAAGAATAATAAGATGGTTTGATAGTAGACATGATATGATGCTATGTGTGTTAGTGTCTTGTAACGTTTGTGAAAAAGAGTATTCTTGTTGTGCTTATGTTGTTTAAAGATAAGCTGTTATGTTAGTGTACTATCACTCACCTCTTGAGATGATCTGGGGTTAAAGGCGCCTCCGTGCGGGGTAGACTCGGTGATGCAGGACCGTGATTCGAGAATACCTCATGCGGGTCGAGGGCCTATGCGGAGTTACGAGTTTGAGTTAGTATGCGGGGTTATGCCTCATGCGGTCTATGTGGCCGTGCGGACAACGAGTCGGGGCGATGCAGGAGTAGCTACCCTCGATGCGGGGTTATACCTCATGCGGGCCCGTGTGAGTGGCCTATGCGGACTCGGGAGTCGAGATTAGGCTTGCGAGTGATATCTGGCGAGTGGCCTGCTTGAATCATTCGCGACCTAGAAAAGACTATTCTGATTTACCTATTGTTGCTCTTGTTTGTGATGTGGCTATGTGCGAGTTCCTTGGTTGTTTCATACATACTTGCAAAGCTGTCTTTAAAATGATATGTCTCATTTAAGTATTTCTGATTTCATATACTTAGTACTGTTATGCTTGACCTCGCCGAGGCTGCGTTCATCTGCGAGTAAGAGCGGCAGTGCTAGATCCACATTCTTAGGATCTCTACGTTGGTGTCGGGAGCTCCGTCTTTTAGGAGGCTCTACTTTTAGGTATGATCTCACTGTTGTAGATAGTTTTATCTGATCGAGTATGGCGGGGCCCTGTCCATAGTTGTATATTTCCTTAAGTGCAGTAGTCATGTTATGCGATTGTCGGATGTAGCGCTAAACCATGTTTATATATGTATCTTAGAAAGCGATGTTCTCTCACATAAAGCGTGTCTTATTTTATAAAGCTGTTTCATGTCTTGCTTTATATTTCCGATTACTCGATGTATGACTACTTGGGTGCCGGTAAGGCACGATCCACGAACCGAGGCAGTCGTGACAAAAGTGGTATCGAGCGATTAATCCTCGGAAAGTGTCTGAGCCGTATCTAGTAGAGTCTTGATTATCGGTATGTTATGCACCACACAATGTCGAGGCTATAGGATATTTAGGATTGGTTTCCATTCTTCTCATTACGAGATCGTGCTTTAGAAGGCGTGTTATAGGTTGGACCCTCTAACGTATTCCTTTCTATGCTGATTATGCCTCCTCGCGTAAGGCAACCGGGCCGAGAAGGGCAAAGCGGCCAGGAGGCGCTAGCGAGACACCCAGTCACGAGGCTCGGGCCCGGTCTATACGAGAGGCGGCGAGTTCTATGGCGCCGCCCGGCCCAGCTCGCAGTACCAGCACCTCGCATCCCACGGCTGGGGCGGAGGTTAGGGTACTGAGAGATGGCCAATTTTGGCTAAAGTTGTGGCCCGATCTGAGAGAGGCTGGATCTGGCGGTTCGATTCGGCTCGGCGCGATCGCGCGTGGTACCGAGAAGCGAATAGTTTGAGGTGCGAGATTTCTTGAGTTGTAGCGCTTGAGTTTTTGGTCGAGGCGGTGGATGATCGCGAGTTCATCCGTCGGCTTGAAGGATCGTGAGGGTGATCAGGCCTCGAGGCAGTCTGTGACGCCGGTTCGCGTCGGTGCGTGATCTGCGATCGATTGGTTTGATTCATGGGAGTTATCCGGGGAAACCGCGTCCCGGCTTGCAGGATGAGTTCTCGAGGCTTTCCTCACTCACTTTTTGCCTCCGCGGATGAGGAGGCGCGGTGATAGATTTTTACTGCGAGGCGAGAAGGGCCTTTGTCGGGAGTCTGATGTCGAGTTTGATTCATTGGCTCGATATGTCCCGGCGTTGGTAGCGGTATGGAGGATAGGGTACCGCTATGTCACGGGCTGAAGCGACTATATGGCGAGTCATGTGCGGGGTTTCTCTCGGCCGGGTATGGATATTACCGCGTGCGAGCTCGCGCCGCCAGATGCGAGGAGCGCGAAGGTCGGCGAGTGGGCGACGGCGAGAAGAAGGCGGGGCGGGAGGGTCTTACGGTGGTTATCGTGGTGGCGGCCTCGGCCGATCTGGGTCGCACCACGGCCGGCTCGAGCACTCTGCGCGTCGCCGGCCTGGCCCGAGTTTTGAGGCGGGCCGAGGCCAGGGCGGGCGTCGAGTAGCGAGTGCGGCGATCGGGACCACCACGGTGTGGCCGTCACGGTAGATCCCATTCACGGAAGTGTGGTACTACTTTTGGAGCTTATTCTGATTGTGGCGGCGGGTCACTGCGAGGCTGTCAGAAGCCGGCGGCCCGGTGGTAGGGCTCGGCCGAGTTACATTGCGGCTCATCATCTCCTACGATTACTCGCCGGGCGGGGTGCTCGTGGGTCGGCCAGTCGCGGCGGTCGTGGCTCGGGTCGATTCTAGCGGTCCTCGAACCGCATTTATGCTTTGTCGGTAAGCGGGATCGGAGGCCTCGCTGATGTCGTCACGGTACATCGGTTCTGGGTTTGATGTTTATGCCTTGATAGATCGGGTTCTACTGCATCTATATATCTCCCTTGTTGCTAGTAGGATAGGGATAGAGCACGAATCCATAGACCACTTCGAGGTAGCTACGCGATGGGTGATTCGGTGGTAGCTCGGCGGGTATATAGAGCTTGTCTGTGACCGTTCTGATCGTCGGACCCTGGCCGACTTGATAGAGTTGGAGATGATTGACTTGGCGTGATTATGGGGATGGATTGGCTGGCTTCTTGCTACGCCAATGTGAAGCTGCGAGAGAAAGTAATGCGGTTCGATTTCGAGGAAGCGGTTGTTGAGTGGGAGAGCGCGGTATCGTGAGGGTAGGTTTATTTCCTACCTCAAGGCTAGGAAGATGGTGCGAAGGGTATATCTACCATCTCGTTCGGTGTTTGATCTGAAGGCTGCGGTACCAGATTTTGATCGATTCGATGATCGTGAGTTCCCGGCGTGTTTCGGATGACCTCGGGTATCCCTCACGAGAGGAGATTGAGTTTTGTATTGACATATTGCGGACACTCGGCCTATTTCCATTCCGCCATCTGAGAATGGCACTGCGAGTTGAGAGAGTTGAAGGATCAGCTTAGAGATTTCTTTGGAGAAGGGCCATCCGGGCCTAGTGTTTCTCCACGTGGAAGCGCGGTATTGTTCGTGAAGAAAGAAGGGCGGGGCGCTGCGCATGTGTTGATTCTGACGGTGAACAAGGTGACCATTAAACGAATACCCTTCCCGGGATTGATGATTTGTTCGACGGTTGCGAGTGCGAGATGTTTCTCCAAGATTGATCTGCGATCGGGCTATCATCAGTGCGAGTCGAGAGGTGGATGTCCACTAGGACTACATTCGGACGATGCGGGCATTATGAGTTCGGTCATGTCTTTTGGGTTGACGATGCTCGGCGGTATTCATGGATTTGATGAGCGAGTGTTCAAACCATTTTGGACACGTTTGTGATAGTGTTCATTGATGATATCTTGGTTTATTCTCGCTCGGGCGAGGCATGCGGAGCATTTGAGGCTGTCTTGTGATTCTCGGGACCAGCGATTATGCGCCAAGTTTTCCAAATGTGAGTTTTGGTTGACTTGATGGCGTTTCTTGGGCATATTGTCGGGGCGGATGGCATTCGAGTTGATCTCGGCAAGATCGGCGATCGAGACTTGGCCTGAACCTACTACTCAAGCGAGAGGTTCGCGATTTTACGGGCCTTGCGAGATATTATCGGTTCGTAGAAGTTTGCTTCTATCTACGCACCATTGACTAGGTGACTGGCTCGAAGCGGCCAAGTTTGATGGTGATGCTTGTGGCGGGGTTTCGATTCTTTGAAAGAGGCGGCGGCCGCCCGTTCTTACTCTTCCGGAGGTCGGATGGTTATGTCGTGTATTGTGATCGTCGGGCATCGGGTTGGGATGTGTGTTGATGCGGCATGGCGGGGTTATAGCATATGCATCCGGCGGTGAAGAAACACGAGAGGAACTACCCCGCGTGATTTGGAGTTGGCGGCGTGATTCACGCTTTGAAGATCTGGAGGCACTATTTGTATGGGGTTCACGTGGATATTTATCACAGACCACAAGAGCCTCGGTATATCTTGACCAGAGGAGGCTGAACTTCACGGCGAGAGGCGGTGGTTAGAGTTGCTTAAGGATTACGATGTTGATATCACTGTACCACGGGAAGGCGATGTTGTGGCGAGATGCTCTTAGTCGTAGGTCGATGGGAGCCTATCGGATGTGCGGCTAGAGAGGAGGACATGGTTCGTGATTTGCATCGATTAGCGAGCCTTGGTGTCCGTTTGATTGATTACGATAGCGATGGGGTTAGAGTTCGTGAGGTTGCGAGTCTTCCATCGTCGAGGAGGTGAAGAGGCAACGATTCGAGATCGGCTTTGATTCGATATCGTGTCTGACTCTTACGTGAGGGCAAGGGTCGCTTTTGGTAGCACACGATGGGGTGCTAAGGTTTGAGAAGCGGTGTGTGTTCGGATGTTTGAGGACTTGGCGGAGTTCTTGGGGAAGCACGGCGCGCGTTACTCTAACCATCGAAGTCGACCAAGATGTACCACGACCTTAGATCGTGTATTGGTGGGATGGCGAAAAGGGGCGTTGCGAGTTCGTAGCTCGGTGCGTGTTGTCGGCGGTGAAGGTAGAGCACGAGAGGCACGGTGGTTTATTCTGAGCGATTGAGATCCCGACACGGAAGTGGGAGGTAATCAACATGGACTTCATCGCGGGATTACCTCGCGCTCGGAGGAGACATGATTCTATATGGGTTATCGTCGGCGGTGGCGAAGTCGGCCACTTTCTTCCGTCGGGGCGACTTTTTGGTGAGATTATGCGGACTTTATATCAGAAGTCGTCGGTGCGTGGAGTCCCTACGATCATATCGACAGAGAGCCCGGTTTCGGCTAACACGGAGGTCGCTTCGAGAGGGTTTAGGGGCCGGTGAGCACAGTCTTGCATTTCATCCTGAGCAGAGCGGACGAGTGAGCGCACTATCGGACTGCGAGGATATCTTTGCGAGCTTTGTGTTATTGACCGATGGTAGTTGGGAGGATCATTTGCCTCTAGTTGAGTTCGCGTATAATAATAGCTACCACTCCGGTATTCGGATGGCGCCTTATGAGGCCTTGTATGGGAGGAAGTGCGGTCGCCTATAGGTTGGTTCGATGTGGGCGAGTGCGGCTAGTGGGACGGTTGATGCAATGACGATGGATAAGGTGAAGCTTATCAAGGCGGCTATTAATGACTGAGTCGGCAGTCGTATCACGGATCATCGTCGTCGGCATCTTGAGTTCGAGTTCATGATTGGGTTTTCCTAAAGTGTCACCCATGAAGGGTGTGATGAGATTCGGAAGAAGAAACTTCGGCCCTAGGTACATTAGGTCGTTTGATTGTCGCGAGGTAGGCAAGGTTGCCTATGAGTTGAATCTGCCGTCCGTCTGGAAGCGGTGCATCCGGTTTTTCACGTATCTATCTTTGAGAGATGTATCGGGGATCCATCTAGGGTACACCGATTGGCGATGTCGGTGGCCAGGGGTTATCGTATGAGAGATTCCCATAGCGATAATCGATGCGTCGGAGTTAGGCGTCTGCGGACGAGGGCGTGGCAGTCAAAGTCTTGTGGCGGAGCAGGCTCGGGGAGAGATGGCGTGGGAAGCCGAGGAGGATATGAGGCGAAGTATCCTCACTATTCCCAGCACCTCGGGTAATTCACTTTCCTACTTGTAAATTTTCATTATCGTTTATCCCTAAGTGTTGTTTTGTGGCGCGTGTGGCATTTGCAAGCTGTTTTAAGTTATGAAGAATCTTATCGTTAAGCGTCTTGGGAAGGAACATTCGGGACGAATTTTTCTAAGGAGGAGAATGTTATACCGTATTTCCAGTATGTGCGTGAGGAATACGTCTGGTTAGCCTTAAAGTTTAGGCTTGGGCGATTTTTGGGCCTGACTCACAAAGCGAATAGTTTTCAGGCGAAGCGTTTCCACGACTTTCGTAGGGTAAATTCGGCTATGCCATTTCTAATTTTGCGGATTTTTAGAGGCGAAACATTTTGGACCAGCGGGAGGCGACACTTGTCACCTCCGATTGATGGACTTGAAATCGTCCATTTGGGCGATTTGGACATAGTGAGCACGTTTTTGTGCCTTGTGCACAAGTCAAGGTGTTGGTAGGATATTTGTGTATAGTTAATCCTCACCTACACTTGCCTTGCACTTGTCTTAATCTTGGCCATTGGTTGGCCATAGCGACCTATAAATACCCCCAGAGATGAAGAGTTCTTCATCCACAAATCTTTCCAAGTCTTGAAAATCCTCTCCTCTCCCTTTGTAGCTCTTCTCGTCCAACACTCCGCCCCCTCCCCGTGGGAAGGCCCTTGGCGAATACCCACTCTAGCCTAGTAGTTTGGCGAGGCCACTGCTAGCCAAAAATCTACCCCCCTCCCTTGGTAGAAAAGTTGTCTTCTAGTATTGTTATAATGCCCAAAATACCCTAGCCCAAATACCTTAGTACTTAGTAGAAGTTGTGAAGAACTTCTAAGGTTTCCTTGGAGCATACAACTTAGGAGCAAAACCTTGCTCGGTGCGACTTTTCTAGGATATTATTGGGCTTCAGGGTAACTAATCCTAACCCTCTTTTGAATTAGAGAATACTTGTAGTAGTATTAGAATAAGTATTAAATACTTAGAAGAATATCACGAATAGAATTGAAGTTACCACAGTAGAAGGGTTTAAAGAAGAATAATCAAAATGTACTTACATAGAATTTGTTTTCACGATGAACTTATATAACTCAGGGTAGGGAAGTCTGCCCGACTTTCCGTAGAATTGTGAACCCTCTGTTTAGAATGACCTTGAGTAGTCTTTGATAGATATCTGTGACTATTATAGGTGACTCTGCGCGACATATTGACTCGGCGGTGGTTTTATTTGAGAAGGTATGTGATTCTTCCTAAAGCATGATATTTTACAATATATATGATGCGGTGAGGCGTACGTGTGTTAACTAAAATATAACTACGGCAATGTCTTTGACTTAAGCTGAATAATACTTACGGCGATGCCTCACGGCTTAAGCACGAATAACACTACAGCGATGCCTCGGCTTAAGCACGAATAATAAAGATCTGAAAGCATTTCAAAAGAATCTTGAATCATTTTTAGCAGAAGAGAACTAATTGGTTTTAAGCGAAGCTTAAGAGTTATACTAGCCTTATGGGAAGTTAAGTATAACCACTTAAGATTGATAAAAGCAGTTGCCTATGTGTTTATAACGGACTTATATTGAATTGTGAAAAGAATAATAAGATGGTTTGATAGTAGACATGATATGATGCTATGTGTGTTAGTGTCTTGTAACGTTTGTGAAAAAGTATTCTTGTTGTGCTTATGTTGTTTAAAGATAAGCTGTTATGTTAGTGTACCATCACTCGCCTCTTGAGATGATCTGGGGTTAAAGGCCCTCCGTCTGGGGTAGACTTCGGTGATGCAGGACCGTGATTCGAGAATACCTCATGCGGGTCGAGGGGCCTATGCGGGCTACGAGAGTTCGGAGTTAGTATGCGGGGTTATGCCTCATGCGGTCTATGTGGCCGTGCGGACAACGAGTCGGGGCGATCTTGAGAGTAGCTACCCTCGATGCGGGGTTATACCTCATGCGGGCCCGTGAGTGGCCTATCACGGACTCGGAGTCGAGATTAGGCTTGCGAGTGATAATGGCGAGTGGCCTGCTTGAATCATTCGCGGCCTAGAAAAGACCTATTCTGATTTACCTATTGTTGCTCTTGTTTGTGATGTGGCACTTATGCGGGTTCCTTGGTTGTTTCATACATACTTGCAAAGCTGTCTTTAAAATGATATGTCTCATTTAAGTATTTCTGATTTCATATACTTAGTACTGTTGTCTTGACCTCGCCCGAAGGCTGCGTTCATCTGCGAGTAAGAGGCGGCAGTGCTAGATCCACATTCTTAGGATCTACGTTGGTGTCGGGAGCTCCATCTTTTAGGAGGCTCTTTTGGGTATGATCTCCTGTTGTAGATAGTTTTATGCGATCGGTATGGCGGGGCCTGTCGCCATAGTTGTATATTTCCTTAAGTGCAGTAGTCATGTTATGCGATGTCGGATGTAGCGCTAAACCATGTTTATATATGTATCTTGAAAAGCGATGTTCTCGCATAAAGCGTATGTCTTATTTTATAAAGCATTTCATGTCTTGCTTTATATTTCCGATTACTCGATGTATGACTACTTGGGTGCCCGTAAGGCACGATCACGGGCCGAGCGAGTCGTGACACCGCAGTGGTAGGGTCACGAGGGTGTTAGGCCAAGTTTAGTTAACCAGTCGTGCGAGTTCGTGGATGCGTTCGACGATGGTCGGGCGAGAGGTCGGTCCTCTTGTCTTTTAGTCGGGACCGTTTACTCGGCGAGAGGTTATGCGAGATGGTATATCCGAAAGGTGGTAAAGGCTGCGCAGGTGCTGCTTTCACCTTATGAGCAGTGATGGAGCCAGTTCTGGTTTGTTTCTTTACGGAAGTTTTACGAGCGGGGTTAGGAACTCGGTGAGTCTCGTATCGCGTTAAGCCCTCGGGCGGTGTTTGGATTTGAGGGTAGTTGTAAGGATTGTTATCTCTGTTGGGAAGTGTTTTATAGCTACCATTTCGATGTTCGGATATCGCCTTGTGGCGCGTAGGGGCGGAAGTGTAAGTTCTTGATCGATTGGTTCGGCGTTGGCAAGGTTCGAATAGTTGGTTCATACGTGTTGGCGGGATGTGGATAGGGTGAAGCTTGTCTAGAAGAGGTTACGGCGGCTCGGAGAAATCGTGCGGATAATCGGCGCTTAGAGTTCGAGTTGGTGGTCGGTCTTCTTGAAAGTACCACCGGGTTGGGTGTGACGAGTTTTGGAAAGCAGAGGAACTTAGCGAGTTACTTTGGGCCCTTTTAAGTTCATGTGAAGAAACGGGCGGGTTGCACATATGTTAGCATTTGCCGTCCGACTTAGGAAGCGATGCGTCGATCTTCGTATTGTTATGATCGGAAAGTATCGGAGATCCGTCGAGTGTTCCCGATTAATGATGACCACGTTAGAGATAGTAACCCGAGTTTTGGAAACAAGCGATATCGAAATGTGGTAAGAGTTCGAGTGTCTGACGACCTCGGGGATCGCGTGCGGCCGGTACCATTTGTTGGGTCGCGGGTGACACTAGAACCTCGCGGCAAAGTGACAAAAGTGGTATCACGGCGAGTAAAGGGAGAAGCGAGCATGTATGGCGAGCATAGATGTGATCATTTCTTTTGGAAGGAGAAGGTCGAAGGAAGTATATTTTAGACCCCGGAGAGAGGTGTTTGTGGTGATATTAGAGGTGTTTCCTCGTGGACTTGGATGTAAGTATTTTGCGCAAGTTGTTTCTGTGGCCATGTGTGGCAGGTTTGTTTCGTAAGTATAGTAGTGAAGACTATCTTTGGCGCCGCGTTTGTTTGAGACTTAGAAGGAACATTCGGGACGAATGTTTCTAAGAGGAGAATGTTATACCGTATTTTGAGTATATGCGTGGGGCGTGCGTGAAAAATTTGAACTTGAGAATAGGCTTGGCGAATTATTTTTGTTCCTGACACCGGTTAGAGTCGTTTTTCGACGAAGCGTTTTCCACGACTTTCGTAGGAAAATTCGGCTATGTCATTTCTAATTTTTGCGGATTTTTACGAGAGGCGAAACATTTTGGACCAACAGAGGCGACACTTGTCACCTCTCATTGGATAGGCTTGGGCGGTCAAGGGTGGGCCAATTGGGTGAGTTTTGTCAAGTAGTAGGTAGGATATTTTGGTGGTAGATGGATAAGGTGCACTTGGCATGATCTTGGCCTACACTTGCTATGCACTTGGCATGATCTTGGCCGTTGGTTGGCCTTTGCTGAACTATAAATACCCGCTGGAAGACTTCTTCATCCATTCCAAATATTTCCTAAGTGTTAAAATCCTCCTCCCTCCTTTGTGTTGAGTTCGGTGAGAGCCCTCTCCCCACACTTGGCGAGTACCCCACTAGTGGGGTAGTAGAGGGTATACACCACTCCTTGTGGTGCTAGCCGTGGGGTACCCACTGCCTAGTTGTTTTTGTATAAATACCCTCTTGGTAGAAATACTCTCAAAGTATTGTTACTATACCCAAATTACCTTAGCCGTATACCTTGTAGTATTCTAAGGTTATACTTATCTGAAAAGCCGGAAATACTATTATACTTCCCTTGATCCTGGCAAAACCACAGGAAAATCTCCATAGTTAGTTGGAGTATTAAGTAGAAGTTGGTTAGAACTTCTAAGGGTGGTTCGGAGGCGGGTTGGAGCGCGCGGAGTTGGAGCTAAGCGTTGCCCGGGATCGACTTTATACTTGGATAATTTTGGGCTTATCGAGGTAAACACTTTTGACCTTACATTTGTAATTGGAAATTACATGTTGTTGAATATATAGTTATAGTATACTATATATAGAATGGAACATAGTTGTGCGGCAATGTCTTTTGACTTAAGCCTGAATAATACTTACGGCAATGTCTTGCGACTTAAGCCTGAATGTAAAGAAAATCTTGAGCTGTAATTACATAGGGTGTATTCTGATGAGCTTGTGTAGCTTTTACGTAGGGTAGAATTGTGCACGTCAGGGTTAGGCGTATAACCCCACACTGGTTGGCTTGGTAGCCGGCCCAGATAGAGAGGAGATTTCTGTTGTTGCGGGAGAGTCTTTGCGAATTTTCGGTAGAATGTTCTACGATAAGATCTAGATGTTAATAAGCGCCTTGTGGCCTTATAGGTTGAAGTACTACGTGTGGCGCGATCTACTTGGCTTAGGAGTAGTGGCGGTTTGAGGTGCTTGGGCGTTTGCTATTAGTCGATAATCGTCGCTAGGTATGTGAACCTCTTCCTACCTTTTCTAGCATGATATGTGTATAACTATGTAGTGCGGTGAGCGTACGTGTGTTAAGCGTATTTGATTGGTTTGAAACATAAAGTGTTATAACGGCTTTATGGGAAGTTGGTTATAACGACTTTATGTAAGTAAGAAAATGCTTTATGGTTTTAAAAGGTAAGCGATTTGACTTATAAGCGACTTAATGTGTAATAATAAAGAATCTTGAAGTATTTCAAAAGAATGTTGAATCATTTTTATGAAGAATAATACTTGGTTTTGAAAACATAAGAGTTATACTAGCTTTATGGGAAGTTAGGTATAACGTCTTAAGAATGGTAAAATGAATGGTTTATTGATTTTAAAAGTTAAGAGACTTGATCTTAAAAGATAAGAGACTTAACTTGTTTTACAGTAATTAACATTTTGTTAAAAATGTTGTAAAACCTCATTCGCGAGTAATGAGTACTTGATTTTAAAAGCAACGATGTTTCTTGATTTGAAATCGAGAATAAGTATCGAACAAACCACAGCAGCGCTAATAAAATGGAAATGTTTTGACTAATAATGTATTAGTAAAACCAGTAGAAACTTCCATCTACATAGAAACTAAGATGGGACAAAATGATGTTACATTTCCTAGATCATGGCGCTTAAATAAGATTGTTATAAACAAGAATAACTACTCGCGTATCGGACATATGTTTCTCAAATTGCTTTTAAAGGAGAATTATATCATTAAGTGATTAAAATTATGAACTCTGAAACCTTTGAAAATGAGAAACTTGAGTAATTGAAATTAGGCAAACTTGAAACATTTGGAAAAGAATGTTGTTACTTGATTTTCTGAAGAAGTGTTTTGATTTACTTGAAGGATAATCACTCTATTTTCATATACTACGGTATTGTGTGACTTTTGTAAGCGTAAAGTATCTTTTAAAAGATAATGTATGAAGTACTTTGGGAATAGATACGATCTTGTTAATCATATATTAGAATGTACCTTGTGTGTATAACTTGATTGTGTTGGTTTGTGATAGCCTTGTAATACTTTCTTGATTGATTTGATAAGTAGGCGTGATATGATGCTATGTGTGTTAGTGTCTTGTAGCGTTTGTGTAAGAGTATTCTTGTTGTGCTTATGTTGTTTAACGATAAGCTGTTATGTTAGTATAATATCACTCGCTCTTGACATATTCAGGGGTTAAAGGCCTCCGTCGCGGGAGTAAACTTCGGTGATGCAGGACCGTGATTCGAGGATACCTCATGCGGGTCAAGGACCTATGCGGAGCTACGGAGTTCGAGGTTAGTGATGCGGGGTTATACCTCATGCGGTCTATGTGGCCATGCGGACTACGAGTCGGGGCGATGCGAGAGTAGCTACCCTCGATGCGGGGTTACATACCTATGCGGGCCTATATGAGTGGCCTATGCGGACTACGAGTCGAGTTAGGCTTGCATGGTGATACTACGGGCAATTGGCCTGCGAT
This sequence comes from Przewalskia tangutica, assembly GCA_029844215.1. Taxonomy (NCBI): domain Eukaryota; kingdom Viridiplantae; phylum Streptophyta; class Magnoliopsida; order Solanales; family Solanaceae; genus Przewalskia; species Przewalskia tangutica. The sequence goes on along the minus strand of CM056722.1, from coordinate 53,964,294 downwards.
CATTCGCGACCTAGAAAAGACACATTCTGATTTACCTATTGTTGCTCTTGTTTATGATGTGGCCTATGTGCGGTTACCTTGGTTGTTTCATACATACTTGCAAAACTGATTTTAAAATGAGATGTTTTCATTTAAGTACTTTCTGATTTCATATACTTGGTACTGTTATGCTTGACCTCGCCCGAAATTGCGTTCATGCCGCGAGTTGAGGTACACGATCGTTGATCCTAGTTCTCGGTCACGATTCGGCGTATGGGAAGCTCCGTTTCTCGGAGGCTTATCGGTGGTATAGTCCACATCGTTGTAGGTATTTACATTCGGGGTATGGCGGGGCCACTGTCGCCATTGTTGTCGTATCATTCTTAGAAGTGCATGTAATCTTGTTGTGGCGAGTTGTAATGGGATGTAACTGTTCGGTTTAAAATTGATTTATATATATAGTAAGGCAAGTTTCTCCGATTCTTGTTTCTTACTTCATAATATTTTCATGTCTTGTTTTATGTTCATTGATTACTCGATGTTGTATCACTAGGGTGCGAGGTAAGGCACGATCCACGGGCAGGTTGGTCGTGACATAGATTTATTCTCTGAGTAGTCTAGACATTGATAGGCGTATAACCTTTATAGGTTGAATGTTACTGCGAGTAGCGTGTACTACTTGAAGGTGGACAAGGCTAGTCGGATTCTACTAGTGGGCGTTTTGCTAATAGTCGATAATCGTCGCGAGGTATGTGATTCTTCCTAAACTCTTGAGCATGATATTTTAAAATATATATACGGTAGGCGTCGTGTGTTAATCGAATAATAATTACAGCAATGTCTTTTGACTTAAGCTGAATAATCTTGAAGTATTTCAAAGAATCTTGAATCATTTTTATGAAGAGTAATACTTGGTTTTAAAAGCTTAAGAGTTATACTAGCTTTATGGGAAGTTAGGTATAACGGCTTAAGAAAGATAAAAGAATGGTTTATTGACTTTAAGAAGATTAAGAGACTTAATCTTAAAAGATAAGAGACTTGACTTGGTTAATTAATATGAATTTTGTGTGAAACCTCATTCGTGAGAAATGAGTACTTGGTTTTAAAAGCAATAATGTTTCTTGATTTTGGAAATCGAATAAGTATCGAACAAACCACAAATGGCGCTAATAAAGGAAATGTTTTGACTAATAAAGTATTATTAAAACCAGTAGAAACTTCCATCTGCATAGAAGCTAAGATGAGACAAAATGATATTACATTTCCTAGATCATGGTCTTTGTAATAAGATTGTTATGAACAAGAATAACCTACTCACATAAGGTATATGGTTCTCAAATTATTTTAAAGGATTAAAACTATGAACTCTGAAACCTTTGAAAAATGAGAAACTTGAACATTTGAAATTAGGCAAACTTGAGCGTTTGGAAAATAATGTTGTTACTTGATTTTACAAAGGGAAGTGTTTTAGTTTACTTAAGGATAGTCACTCTATTTTTATACTACGGGTATTGTGTGACTTTTGTGAAAGTAACGTATCTTTTAAAGAGTTAATGTATGAAGTACTTTGGGGATAAAAACCCGATCTTGTTAATCATATAGTAGAAAGTACCTTGTGTGAATAATTTGATTGTGTTGGTTTGTGATAGCCTTGTAATACTTTCTTGTTGATTTGATAAAGAAACATACTAGGATGCTACGTGTGTTAGTATCTTGTGATGTTTGTGTAAAGGGGTTTTCCCTCGATTGCGCTTAAGTTGTTTAACTATCAGCCGTTATGTTGGTATTGTACCACTCACCTTGACATAATCCCGGAGGTTAAGCTGCCCTCCGATGCGGGGTAGACTCAGGCGGGTCTGTGTGACCTATGATTCGAGAATACCTCATGCGGGTCCTCAGGGCCTATGCGAGCTACGAGAGCTCGAGTTAGTGTGCGGCCTTTATGGTCATGCGATCTATGTGGCCATGCGGTGCGAGTCGAGCGGATGCGGGGTAGCTACCGATGCGGGAATACCTCATGCGGGCCTATGAGGTTGGCCTATGCGGAGTGCGGGAAGTTCGGGGCTGACGCGCGCATTAGATCTGCGGGCGAGTGGCGGCTTTGATCATGTGGCGATCTAGACAGATCTCATGATACGATTTATGACCACTGTTAGTACGGTGGGTTTTAGTAGTCGGCTATGCCTTCGTACTTACCGTGCGGTTTTATTATGACACAGTGGGACACGGTGTTCATGTGTGTTCCTTGGTGCTTTTATATCATGAGACAGGCGGTGAGGAAGGTATTCCACGGCATGATTGATGTTATTGTCACGACCGATCCGGGCGTGGTCGTGCCTTACCGGGCACCTAGTGATACAACATCGAGAAAACAGCGGAATATAAAACTTAAACAAGAAACAAGATATATGATCATAAAGCAGGCCAACCAAGCGGTTACCTTCCAATAAAATATATATAACCAACTCTTTCAAAGCGAGCAGTTTAATCCTTTTTACAAACCACAATGTGATGCTACAGACCTAAGAGTTTTTATACAACATGGCGGGCGGGGCCGTCATACCACTCAATGTACAAGAACCTACAACTCGAGTAACATACCAAAGATAAGCCTCGGAGAAGCGGAGCTTCCGTCTGTTGATCGTGATCCTATGGCGGGGATCCACTACCGATGTACTCTACTGCGGCATGAACGCAGCCGAAGGAGGTCGATAACTGGTACCAAGTATGTGAAATCGAAAAATCGTAAATGAAATCATAACGATCTTATATAAAAGCAGGAGACATGTATGATAACAAAACTACGATTCACAACATAAAGCGATCGTGTCAAGTCGAGACTCACGCCTCAAGTCATCACTCAAATATAACTATGGGTCTCACGCCACAACATCAATCGTGTTCGCATCGGCGCGTGCCGGAATTATGCATCGGTGTAGACATGTCCATGATGCAACACTAATAACAATGCCCATGGCCATGCCGGAATTGCATCGGTGTGACACGTTCATGTGCGTGCATTAACAACAATAATAACAATGCCCGGCACATGCCGGAATTCTGCCGGTGTAGACACGTCCAGTGACATTATCAACAATATCTTGGGTGATTAACCCGCGCGTAGCCACGCCCCGGAATTGCGCCGGTGTAGGCGTGTCCATGTGACATCAACAACAATATACCGCACAACGGGCTATCACAAACAAGCTCAAGCAAATTACCATACTTCTAGACTTTTATAAAAGATCCACTCCTTCCCAAGAAGTCACGATATCAATACTTGCACAACAAAGGCTATCACAACAAGCATAGGCGAGTTACACAACAACAAGCATAAGCGAGTTACACAACTCAAGTACTTCCATTTTATATCAAAGTCGGGTTTTAACCCTAAAGTTGTCACGACCGTTCGGGGCGTGGTCGTGCCTTAAGGGCACCCAAGTAGTCATACATCAGTGTCATCGGAAACATAAAGCAAGACATGAAACGATTTATAAAATAAGACACAGTTATGTGAGAAAACATCGCCTTTCGGCGTATATATATAATCATGGTTTAGCGATTACATCAAACAACTTGTCTGACTACAGACCTCTAGGAAATATACAACTATGGCGGGACGGGGCCGCCATACCTGGCTATCACAAAAACTATCTACAACAGGAGATCATACCAAAAGTAGAGCCTCGGAAGAGATGGAGCTCACACCAACGTAGAGATCCTAAGATGCGGATCTAGCACTGCTTGCCACCTGCGGCATGAGCGCGGCCCCGAAGAAGTCGATTACAACGGTACTAAGTATGCGAAGCGTAAAGTACTTAAATGAAAACATATCATTTTTAAAACCGGTTTACAAATATGTGTGAAACAACGAGAAAGCGCATAGTGCACATCCGCAACAAACAACAATAGGTAAGCGTGTCGTCTTGTCTAGGCTGCGAATGATCGAAAGCAGGGCCACTCGCCCACATCCTCATTCTGCAAGCCTAATCACGGACTCACTGAGTCGCGTAGGCCACTCGCGTGGGCGCGTGAGGTATAACCCGCGTCGAGGGTAGCTCCTCGACATCGTCTGGACTCATTGTCGCGTAGCGCGTAGGCCGCGTGAGGCATAACCCGCATACTAACACGGAACTCGTAGCTCGCGCATAGGCCCCCTGGACCCGCGTGAGGTATTCTCGAATCATGGTCCCGGACCGCTGAGTCTACCCGCGTCGGAGGCGACAACCTCGGTATCGTCTCGAGGTGAGTGATAGTACACTAACATAACGACTTATCTTTAAACAACATAAGTACAACAAGGATACTCACTTATACAAGCGTTACAAGGTACTAACACACATAGCAACATGTCATGTCTACTTATCAAACCATCTTATTATTCTTTTCACAATTTCATATAAGTGCATTAGAAATACATAGGCAACTTGTTTCTTTTATCAATCTTAAGTGGTTATACTTAACTTCCCATAAAGCTAGTATAACTCTTAAGCTTTTAAAAAACCAATTAGTTCTCTTACGTAAAAATGATTGATAGTCCTTTTGAAATGTTTTGATTCTTTATTATTGGGCTTAAGCGTGAGACATTGTCGTCACGTATTATTGAGCTTAAGCGTGAGGCATTGCCGTAAGTATTATTCAGCTTAAGTCAAAGACATTGCCGTTAGTTATTATTCGATTAACACGTATGCGTCTACCGTACTATATACATATTGTAAAATATCATGCTTTAGGAAGAATCACATACCTTCCGTGAAAACCACGCCAAGTTGAATATGTCGCCGAGAGAGTCGACCTATAATAGTCACGGATATCTATCAAAGACTACTCAAGGTCATTCTAAATAGAGGTTCACAATTACATGGAAAGTTGGGCGGCCTGACCACCAGGTGAGCTATATGAGTCTCTTGTGAAAACAGTCTATCTGAAATGCAGTTCAATTTTATTACGTGATATTCTTCTAAGTATTTATACTTATTCTTATTCTACAACAGTAAGTATTCTCTAATTCAAAGAGGGTTAGGATTAGTTACCTCGGTAAGCCCAATAATATCCTAGAAAAGTCGCTGAGCAAGGTTTTGCTCTAAGTTGTATGCTCAAGAAACCTTAGAAGTTCTTCACAACTTCTACTAAGTACTAAGGTATTTGGGCTAGGGTATTTTGGGCATTATAACAATACAAGAAGGCAACTTTTCTACCAAGGGAGGGGGGGTAGGTTTCGGCTAGGCTAGGGGGTGGGGTAGCCTCGGCCAAGCTTCTCAAGGGGAGGGGGGTGTGTTGGACGAATTGCTTACACAGGGAGAGGGAAGGATTTTTAGAGTGGGAAAGCTTTTGTGGATGCAGAACTCTTCATCTCAAGAGGGTATTTATAGGTCAAGGGATGGCCAACCAATGGCCAAGATGAAGACAAGTGCAAGGCAAGTGTAGGGTCAAGATTTGGGCAAGTGTACTAGCCAACTTGCACACAAAATATCTTACCAACAACTTGACCAAGTTGGCAACTCCAATCGGCCATATGGACGCTTCACATCCATCAATTGGAGGGTGACAAGTGTCGCCCTCCCGTTGGTCCAAAATGTTTCGTCTCTCGGAAAAATCCGCAAAAAATAGAAATAGCATAGCGAATTTATTCTACGAAAGTGGAAAGCGTTTAGTCGGAAAACTATTCGCTTTGTGAGTTGTGCCTAAAAATCGTCAAGGCCTAACTTTAAGACCAAACTTTTTATGCGTATTCCTTTACGTACATACTGCAAATACTGGGTATAACATTCTCCCCTCGCCAGAAATATTCGTCGAATGTTCCTTCCCAAGACAGGATAACGATAAGGTTCTTCAAAACTTAAGCGGTTTGCAAAAGCCACGCACGGCCATAAACAACACTTAGGCATAAGCGATAATGAAGATTTACAAGTAGGAAAGTGAATTACACGGAGGTGTGGGGAACATGTGAGGATACTTACGCCTCGTGTCCTCCTCGGCTTCCACGGCATCTCCTCCCGAGCTCGTTCCGCCACAAGACTTTGTGGAAGCCACGTCCTTCGTCCGCGAGCGCCTAACGGCGATCGATTATCGCTATGGGAATCTCCTCATACTATAACCCCTCGGTCACACTGGACATCGTCAATCGGATGCACCACTAGATGGATCCGATACATCTCCTCGGCATAAAGCGTGAAACACGGATGCACCGCCTCCGGATCGGACGGCGGATCAACTCATAAGCAACCTTGCCTACCTGCGGACAAATTGAAGCGGCCCAATGTACCTTGGTGAGTTTCCTTCTTCCCGAATCTCATCACACCGCCATGGGTGGCACCTTGAGAAAACCCAATCATCAGCTGCGAACTCGGATGTCGGCGGCGATGATCTGCATCGACTTCTGCGACTACGGTATCGATAGCGCTCTCGGATAAGCTTCACCTTATCACTGCTGCTGCACCAAATCTGGTCCCACTAGTGCACCTCGCCCACCTCGAACCAACCTATAGGCGATCTGCACTTCCTCCCATACAAGGCCTCATGGCGCCATCCGAATCTTTGGAGTGGTAGCTATTATTATCTACGCGAACTCAACTAGAGGCAAATGATCCTCCCAACTACCCAGAAGTCAATAACACGGGCTCGCGGCATATCCTCGAAGTGCGGATAGTGCGCTCTGCTGTCGTGCATGCGTGGATGAAATGCGATGCTCGGGCTCACTGCGTCCTAAACCACTCTGGAAGGACCTCCAGAAGTTGGCGTGCGGGCTCCTGCATGCGATATGATCGAAGTAGGGACTCCATGCGATCGGCGATCTCTCGGATGTAAAGTCTGGCATAATCCTCAGCCGAAAAAGTCGTACTGACGGGAAGAAAGTGGTCTTATTTCGTCAGCCTGTCGACGATAACCCATATAGAATCATGTCTCCTCTGAGTGCGAGGTAATCCTGTGATGAAGTCCATGTTGATTACCTCCCACTTCGGTCGGGATCTCTATCGCTTTGTAACAAACCACGGTCTCGGTGCTCTACCTTCACTGCGACAACACGGGCCGAGCTACGAACTGCAACGTCCTCTTCAAGCCATCCCACCAATACACGGATCTATGGTCGTGGTACATCTTGGTCGACCGGATGGATGAAGTAGCTTGTAGTGTGCTTCCCCAAGAACTCTGCTGCCGAAGTCTGAAACATCTGGAACACACAACACGCCCTCAAACCTTAGCACCCCAGGTGCTACCTCAAAAGGACCCTTGCCTCACGAAGAGGCGTATCGCGATATCGAATCAAAGCTGGATCCTCGAGCTGTTGCCTCTTCACCTCGCCGGCGATGGAAGACTGGCAACCTCACGAACTCTAACCCATTGCTATCGAGAATCAATCAAGCGGACACGAGGCTCGCTAAGCGGTGCAAATTACGAACCATGTCCCTTCTCTCTGGCGCACATCGATAGGCTCCCCATCGACCTACGACTAAGGCATACGCCCAACATTGGCCTTGCGGGTGGTGCGGGATGTCACATCGTAATCCTTAAGCAACTCTAACCACCGTCTCGCCGTAAGTTCGGCTCCTCTGGTGAAGATATCTGGAGGCTCTTGTGGTGCGTAAAAATATCCACGTGAACCCCGTACAAATAGTGCCTCGGATCTTGGCGTGAATCACGGTGCGACTCCAAATCATGGGTGGGGTAGTTCCTCTCGTGTTTCTTCATTTGTCGGGATGCATATGCTATAACTCTGCCATCTTTGCGTCAACACACATCAACCCGATGCTGGCGCATCACAATACGACATAACCATCTGGACCTGCGGAAGAGTAAGAAGCGGGCGATCGTCGATCTCTCTTTCGGCAGCTGGAAACCACGCTCACAAGCATCGATCCATGAAACTTAGCGCCTCGAGTCGGCCTAGTCAATGGTGCGAGAGATAAAGCAAACTTCTCCACGAACGCCGATAATACCTGCAAGGCCCGAGCTGCGAACCTGCAGCCGGAGTAGTAGGTCTAGGCCAAGTCTGGCCTCGATCTTGGCGTATCAACCGAATGCCATCGGCCAAACAATATGCCCGAAGCGCCGAAGTCAGCAAAACTCACATTTGGAAAACTTGGCGTACAATCTGATCTGGAGAAGCTGTCGGCCTGATCGCCAAATGCTCCGCGTGCTCTGCTCTGGCGAGAATAAACCAAGATATCATCAATGAACACTATCACAAGCGTGTCCGAAAATGGTTTGAACACTCGGTTCATCAAATCCATGAATCTGCGGAGCATTGGTCAACCAAAGACATGACCCGAACTCATAATGCGTCTGCGGTCGGAATGCGATCTAGGGACATCCGCTCTCGACTCGCACTTTGATGATAGCCGATCGCGGATCAATCTTGGAGAAACATCTCGCACCACCTGGGTCGAACAAATCATCAATCCTAGGAAGGGTATACATTCTTAATGGTCACCTTGTTCGGTACTGTAATCAACACACATGCGCGCGTCGTCCTTCTTCTTCACGAACAATACCGCGCTCCCGAGGAGAAACACTAGGCCTAATGAAGCCGCTTCTCTAGCAAATCCCTAAGGTGATCCTTGACTCTCTCAACTCGGCGGTGCCATTACGTATGGCGGAATGGAAATAGGCGAGTATCCGCAACACATCTATACAAAACTCGATCTCCTCTCGGGAGGATACGGGAAGGTCATGCAGGAAACACGTGCGGGAACTCGTGACTCTTTGGCCAGCGGAAAATCTGGTACGCGGCCTTGATATCAAACACCCGACGAGATGGCGGATATACCGCCACGCACCATCTTCCTAGCCTTGAGGTAGGAAATAAACCTACCACCGGCGATACTGGTGCTCCTCGCTCAACAACCGGCTCGCCGAAGCTGGAACCGTACTATTCTCTCTCTGCGGTCTACATTGGCGTAGCGGAAGCTAGCCAATCCATCCCGTGATCACGTCGAAGTCAATCATCTCGACTCTATCAAGTCGGCGGTCGGCGTAAATGGTCACGGGACAAGCTCTATATACGCGAGCTACCACGAATCACCATGGCGTAGCTACCTCGAAAGGGTCTATGGACTCGGGCTCTATCCACATCCTACTAGCAACAAGGGAGATATATGGGGCCAGTAGAACCGGATCTATCAAAGCATACACATCAAACCCGAGCGATAAGGTACTGTGGCGACATCGGTGAGGCCTCACGATCTGTCGGTGGACAAAGCATAAATGCGGTTACGAGGACGCTAGAAGCGAGACGAGCCACGGCCTGCTGCGCGACCTGCGACCCATGAGCACCACGCCTCGGGCGATAAGCGTAGGAGATGATGAGCGGCAGCGAACACGAAGGTGAGCCTACCACGTGGCCCCGGTCGGACGATCCGCCAAAGTGACCTGCTGGCCCTGGCGTAACAAGCTCAAAGTAGTACCACACTTCCGTAATGGGATCTGCGCATCGGCCACCTTGAGGGTGGTCCGTCGGCGATCTCTGCTACTCTGGGCGTCGAAGCCACAGGGCACAGTGCGCCTCGAAAACTACGGTCTTTGAGGGCGGTGCGAGAGTGCTCTGTCTTTGGCGTGGTGCGAATCTAGGCTAGCTGCGAGGCCGCCCACGATAACCACGAAGACCCTCGTCACGGCCTTAACCTGCTTCTTTGTCGTCGACCTCTGCGCTCGCCGCATCAGGCGTGAGCTGCGTGCGGGTAATGTCCATACGGTGGAGAAAACCCCATACGTGACTCGGCCATATAGTCGTCTGGCAGGTGACATAGCGGTGCACCTATCCTCCATATCTGCTACCAATCTTTGGGACATATCGAGCGATGAATCAAACTCGACATTGTACTCACGGCGGTCGTCTGCTGCCTCGATGGTAAAAATCTATCGGCCGCGCCCTCGCCATCTGTGGAGGCAAGAAGTGAGTGAGAAAGCCTGCGAGAACTCATCCCAGTAGGCGGGGGCGTGCTCTCCCGGGATAACTCCGTGAATCAAACCAATCATTGCGGTATCACGCGGCTATGTGAACCAAAGATCACGGACTCGGTCTCCGGCATACGATCACTCTCAAAATCCTCTGAAGGCGGCGGATGAACTCCTGCGGATCATCCTCGGCCTCGATCCATAAAACTCCGTGAACTCTGACTCGAAGTCTCGTAGCCTCAAACTCTGCCTCGGGTGAACAGCAGGTGCGGCCGTGGCTGGGCCAGGCTGAATCGCGTCCGGCCTCTCCTCGTGTCGGGCCTGACTTTAGCCAAAGGCTGGGCCGTCTCCTTGTACCTAACTCCTCCGCCCGGTGTGGGGACGGGAGGTGTGGGTCTTGTGGTCTCTTTGGGGCGCGGCGTCATAGAACTCGCCGTCTGCGGTATAGGCGGGCACGAGCCCTCGTGACTCTGGGTGTCTGCTAGCGACTCCGCCATTTGCGCCGCCATACGGGCGGGTTGCCTTACGTGGAGGCATAAGCATTACGGAAAGGAATACGTTAGAGGGTCCAACCTATAACCGACTCTAAAGCACGATCTCGGAATGAGAAGAGCGGAAACCAATCCTAAATATCCTATAGCCTCACGATTATTGGTGTGGTGCACAACACGCGATAATCGAACTACTAGATACGATGCAGTAGACACTTTCAGAGGATTAAGCGCTCGATACCACTTTTGTCACGACCCGTTCGGGGCGTGGCGTGCTATGCAGGGGCACCCAGTAGTCATACATCAGTGTCAGCGGAAACATAAAGCAAGACATGAAACGATTTATAAAATAAGACCACAGTTATGTGAGAAAACATCGCCATTCGGCATTTTTATTTTATCATGTTTTAGGAGTTACATCAGACAATGTACAACATGACTCTGAGACCTCTGAAATATACAACTATGGCGGGACGGGGCCGCCATACCACTGTGTACAAAAACTATCTACTGAGGAGATCATACCAAAAGTAGAGCCTCGGAAGAGATGGAGCTCCAGACACCAACGTAGAGATCCTAAGGATGCGGATCTAGCACACCTTGCCGCTCTGCGGCATGAGCGCGGCCCGAAGGAGTCGATACAACGGTACTAAGTATGCGAGCGTAAAGTACTTAAATGAAAACATATCATTTTAAAACCGGTTTACAAATATGTGTGAAACAACGAGAAACGCGCATAGTGTCACATCACAAACAAGAGCAACAATAGGTAAGCGTAATACGTCTTGTCTGAGCTGCGAATGATCGAAAGCAGGGCCACTCGCCCACATCCTCATTCTGCAAGCCTAATCACGGACTCACAGGTCGCGTAGGCCACTCGCGTGGGCGCGTGAGGTATAACCCGCATCGAGGTAGCTACTCCTCGGCATCGTCTGGACTCGCTGTCGCGTAGCCACATAGCCGCGTGAGGCATAACCCGCATACTAACACGGAACTCTCGTAGCTCGCGTAGGCCCACTGGACCCGCGTGAGGTATTCTCGAATCATGGTCCCGCATCGCTGAGTCTACCCCGCGTCGGAGGCGACAACCTCGGTATCGTCTCAAGAGGTGAGTGATAGTACACTAACATAACGACTTATCTTTAAACAACATAAGTACAACAAGGATACTCACTTATACAAACGTTACAAGGTACTAACACACATAGCAACATGTCATGTCTACTTATCAAACCATCTTATTATTCTTTTCACAATTTCATATAAGTCTGTTAGAAATACATAGGCAACTTGTTTCTTTTATCATCTTAAGTGGTTATACTTAACTTCCCATAAAGCTAGTATAACTCTTAAGCTTTTAAAAAACCAATTAGTTCTCTTCTGTAAAAATGATTCGATGATCCTTTTGAAATGTTTTGATTCTTTATTATTGAGCTTAAGCGTGAGGCATTCGTCACGTATTATTCGAGCTTAAGCGTGAGGCATTCTTAGTAAGTATTGTCGAGCTTAAGTCAAAGACATTGCCGTTAGTTATTATTCGATTAACACGTATGCGTCTCTGGTACTATATACATATTGTAAAATATCATGCTTTAGGAAGAATCACATACCTACCGTGAAAACCACACCGCGAGTTGAATATGTCGCGTGAGAGAGTCGACCTATAATAGTCACGGATATCTATCAAAGACTACTCAAGGTCATTCTAAGCGGAGGGTTCACAATTACATGGAAAGTTGGGCGACCTGACCACGGTGAGCTATATGAGTCTCATGTGAAAACAGTCTATGCAGTCTGATTCAATTTTATTACGTGATATTCTTCTAAGTATTTATACTTATTCTTATTCTACAACAGTAAGTATTCTCTAATTCAAAGAGGGTTAGGATTAGTTACCTCGGTAAGCCCAATAATATCCTAGAAAAGTCGCGCTGAGCAAGGTTTTGCTCTAAGTTGTATGCTCGAGAAACCTTAGAAGTTCTTCACCACTTCTCCTAAGTACTAAGGTCTTTGGGCTAGGGGCTTGTGGGCAGAATACCAATACAAGAAGGCAACTTTTCTACCAAGGGAGGGGTAGGTTTCGGCTAGGCTAGGGGTGGGGTAGCCTCGGCCAAGCTTCTCGAGGGAGGGGGTGTGTTGGACGAATTGCTTACAAAGGGAGAGGAAGGATTTTTAGACTTGGAAAGCTTTTGTGGATGAAGAACTCTTCATCTCAAGAGGGGTATTTATAGGTCAAGGGATGGCCAACCAATGGCCAAGATGAAGACAAGTGCAAGGCAAGTGTAGGGTCAAGATTTGGGCAAGTGTACCTAGCCAACTTGCACACAAAATATCTTACCAACAACTTGACCAAGTTGGCAACTCCAATCGGCCATATGGACGCTTCACATCCATCAATTGGAGGGTGACAAGTGTCGCCCTCCCGTTGGTCCAAAATGTTTCGTCTCTCGGAAAAATCCGCAAAAAATAGAAATGGCATAGCCGGAATTTATTCTCTAAAGTGGAAACGTTTCGTCGGAAAACTATTCGCTTTGTGAGTTGTGCCTAAAAATCGTCCAAGGCCTAACTTTAAGACCAAACTTTTTGTACGTATTCCTTTACGTACATACTCTGGAAATACGGGGTATAACAAAAGTACTACGTACATTAAATTCCTCTTTAAGAGATCCATTCCTTTCACAAAAGTCACATAATACCCGTAGTATAGAGTGACTATCTTTTTAAGTAAACCAAAATACTTCCCTCTGTAAAATCGAGTAACAACATTATTTTCCAAACGTTCAAGTTTGCCTAATTTCAAATGCTCCAGTTTCTTATTTTAAAAAGGTTTCATAACTCATAGTTTTAATCTCTTTTAAAACAATTGAGTAACATAAGTCTTGTACGTGAGCCGTTTATTCTTGTTTACAACAATCTTATTACAATGACCATGATCTAGGAAATGTAATACAATTTTGTCTTATCTTAGCTTATGCGGATGGAGGTTTCTCTTGGTTTTAATAACAATTAGTTATTTGTCAATACACCTTCCTTTATTAAGCGGCTTTGTGGTTTGCTCGACACTTATTCTCATTTCCGAAATCAATAAAACATTATTCTTTTTAAAATCAAGTACTCATTGCTCGCGAATGAGGTTTCACAACACATTTAACAAAATGTTAATAACCAAGTAAAACAAGTTAAGTCTCTTATCTTTCAAGATCAAGTCTCTTAACTTCTACAATCAACAAACCAATCTTTTACCTCATAGAGTCGTTATAACTAACTTCCCATAAAGCTATTATAACACCTATGTTTTAAACCAACCAACTCATTTAACACGTATGCGTCTACCGTACTACATAGTTTACAAAGCATCATGCTAGAAGGATAGGAAGAGGTTCACATACCTCGCGACGATTATCGACGATAAGCAAAAGCGCTCCACGATCGTAACGGCTGGCCGTTCCACTCTTCAAGTAGAATACGCTACTCGCGATCTTCCACCTATAAGGCCTGGCGTCTATTAACTTCTAACCGCGGTTCCATATTCTCTGAGAAAATTCGGCACCTCCCACGCACATGGCAGCGTAAATCTCCTCTCTCTATCGAGGCGGCTACCAAGCCAACCGGGGGTTTGCACGCCTAACGGGCGTGTACAATTCTACAACACAAGAATGCTACAAGTCTTATGTCTGATCTATGTAATTACAGTTTAGTTCTCTTCTTTAAATTGAGGCTTAAGTCAAAAGACATTGCATGGCTATGTTCGATTCTATATATAGTATACTTCAACTATATAATCCTACAACATGTAATCTCCAATTACAATAAGGGGACAAGAATATTTACCTCGACAAGCCCAAAATTATCCAAGTTATAATGTCGATCTGAGCAAGGTTTAGCTCGACTCCGTGCGCTCCAAACCACTCCAAACAACCCAGAAGTTCTAACCAACTTCTACTCAAATACTTCAACCAACTATGAAGATTTCCTTAGGGTTTGGTTTGAGACTAAAAAGGACAAAAGGTAGTATTTCCGGACTCTACGTATAGAGGTAACTTTTGGAATACTACAAGGTAAAGGCTAAGGTATTTTGGGCATTATAACAATACTTGGAAGACAATTTTCTACCAAGGGGGGGGGGGGTACCTCTCGGCCACACCACTAGGAGGGGGAGGGGAACCTCTCGGCCACAAGGCCACTCGAAGGGGAGGGGAAGGCTTGGGGCGAGAACACTCGAGGGAGGGAGAGTTTTCAAGGCTAGACAAAGTGAGGAGTGGATGAATAAGTTCATCACTAAGGGGGGGTATTTATAGGAAAACCAAAAGCCAACCAATGGCCAAGATTAAGCCATGTGCAAAGCAAGTGTAAGGCCAAGATCAAGCCAAGTGCACCCTAACCCTACTCCACAAATCCCTCACAAATATCTACACAAATATCTACCACAACTTGCCCATCCATTCGGCCCTAATTCCGCCCTTAAGTCCACCAATGAGAGGGTGCCAAGTGTTGCCCTCTCGTTGGTCCAAAACATTTCGTCTCTCGGAAAAATCCGCAAAAATACTAAATGACATAGCGGAATTTTCCTTCGTAAAACAGTAAAGCGTTTAGTCGAAAACGACTCTGTCGGGTGTTGTGCCTGATAAATATTTCGGCCGGGTGCCACATGGGGTGACACGTGTCGCCCCGGTCGCCGAATATTTCGTCTTAGAAAATATCCAAAATCCGGAAATCTCAAAAACAAGCGGGCCCATGCCAGTAAATTTCTCCGTGGGCCCACGTGACCATTTAGAAAATAAAATCTCAAAATTCTAATATAATTTAAGAAGCCCATATACCAAATGGGAATCAATTCCCATTAACGAACCTTTTTCTTCACAAAAAAGCGGAAACTTTTAAAGTGAAACTCACATCTTTCTTTCTTTTCAAAATTCTGCAGTACTCTGCGTGCGTCCTCACATACATACCACTGCAACTACGGGTATAACATTCTCCTCGCCAGAAACATTCGTCCGAATGTTCCTTCTTAAAACGGATATCGATGAAGTTCCTCTAACAAGTTGCCAACGCCACGGCAGCGCGAAAATAACACACGTTCCGCTTCGCCCTTACTCGTCGTGCGATACCACTTTTGTCACTTTGCGCGAGGTTCTAGTGTCACTCGGGGCGTGCCATACTTGATCATTGCTTGATTCTCAAAGCGTGAGTCACTACCTCAAACTTGGTCATCTTACTAACCTCGATCTTCTTTAAGGCCATTCCGGCCTTCACGAACCGGCTACGGTCGAACATATTCACGAACTCATACGATGGTGAACTAAAGCGGGGCCTAGCACCCTCGTGACCCTACCACTGGCGGGACCACCAGAATCGACCCCCGCAAAACCGGGTTGCGGGTCGACCATGAGCGGCAATCAACCCGACCAGCATCGCGCGATACTTGCTCGCCGAAGCGGAACAATCTTACCTAATCAAGTCATGAAAGCTACCACTTCCATCTCACACTACCCATGGACTTATCACACAAATACTTCCCACGTATACTACGGACTCTGATAAAGATCAAACATGAAATAAATCTTTTACTCAAGACGACCTTACCTCTAAGGTCTCAATCGTGAAATAGTCTGAGGTTACACTACCATGCCCATACTTATCCTTCCAACAAACCATGTTTTCTAACTTACAATTAACACAACGCTATCCGTACATAGCTCATAATAACAAGATCATAATAACAAGCATACCAAAACTCTAGAGGTTAAGGATATACTGTCTCTACCGCTTTCTAATCACGATCACCTTACGTGGTATGCATTAGTGAAGGTGATGAACGACCACGATCACTGAAGGTGAGTCGTAACATCCGTGCTTCCCTTGGTCGGGACAGTTCCTCGCAAAATGGCCTGCTGTCGCAAAGTAACAAGCTCCTTGGCACCACGACATTCCCGAAATGGGGTCTACCACATCGACCACCGAGGTAGGGGTGACCGCGTCTGTCAACACCCACTTCCGGAAACACGAACCCTTGGAGCCACGACTGCTCCGAATACTCTGGATGCTCTGAAGGTTGTGGAGGACCACTCTGCGGCGGAGGTACAAAACTAGCATCTTCTTTGAGGCGGTCCGCCTCGAAAGTCACCAAAGGACCACTGTTGTTACGGCCTCTTGCTGATCTTGGTCATTCCGTCGACCTCTCGTGCCTCACATCCAAGTGCATGAGCTGCGTGCGGGCAATGTCCATGCCGGTGAAGAGCTACACTCGAACAAGCCTCTGTCAAGTAATCATCTAGCCGGTGGCGTGGCGGTACACTCTATCCTCCATGGTTGCCACTAAAGCGGGGACATCACGAGCCAACGAGTCAAACTCCACGTTGTACTCCCGAACCGTGCGCCTGCTCTCGGCATCGCCGTCATGTCGGCCCGTGCCCTCGCCATGCGGAGGCAAGAAGTGAGTGAGAATGCCTCGAGAACTCGTCCCATCTTCTGAAGCGCGTGCTCTCCCGGGACAACTCCCACGAATCAAACGATCGGCTGCGGTATCACGCGGCCGATGCGAACCTAAGACCACCGACTCGGTCTCCGATGCCTTGATCACTCTCGCTGACCATAGCTGCCGGATGAACTCCTGCGGATCATCCTCGTGCCTCGACCCGTAAAACTCGCGGGCTCTGACTCGAGAAAGTCCGTAGCCTCAAACTATCTGCTCGGGGTGAACCACGGTGCTCTTTGGGCCCAGGCTGCTGCGTCCGGCCTATCCTCATATCGGCCACGACCACGGCGGCCAAGCTCGACCATCTCCTTGTACCCGTCTCATCTGCTCCGGTGTGGGGTGGAGGCTCAGTCTTGTGGTCTCGGCGACCCGCTTTGTGGTTCTAAACTTCTTTGAAGTGGCGGCGTCGCAAAACTTCGCCGTCTGAAGCACAACCTCAGTCTTGTCAGGGCTGCGCCCTCGTACTCCTCTGTATCTCACTAGCGACTCCTCGGCTGCCTTGCCGCCTCAGGCTCTGGTTGCCTGCGGAGGCATAGCGGTAAAAGCGAGATACGTCGGAGGGTCCAACCTACAACATGACTCTAAGGCACGATCTCGGAATGAGAAGAATGGAAACCGATCCTAAATGTCTGCGGCCTCACGATTATAGATGTGGTGCACAACACATCGATAATCAAGACTCTACTGAACACGATCTATAGACACTTTCAGAGGATTAAGCGCTCGATACCACTTTTGTCACGACCGATCCGGGCGTGGTCGTGCCTACCGGGCACCCTAGTGATACAACATCGAGAAAACCAGCGGAATATAAAACTTAAACAAGAAAGCAAGATATATGATCATAAAGCGAGGCCAAGCGGTTACCTTCCAATAAAATATATATAACCAACTCTTTCAAAGCGAGCAGTTTAATCCTTTTACAAACCACACTTGGCGGTACTACAGACCTCTAAGAGTTTTTATACAACATGACGGGACGGGGCCGTCATACCACGAATGTACAAGAACCTACAACTCGGGTAACATGCAAAAGATAAGCCTCGGAGAAGCGGAGCTTCCCAATCTGTTGAACGTGATCCATGGCGGGGATCCACTACCGATGTACTCTACTGCGGCATGAACGCGGCCCCGAGAGGTCGATCTGGCAAGTACCAAGTATGTGGCGAAAAATCGTAAATTAAATCATAACGATCTTATATAAAAGCAGGAGACATGTATGATAACAAAACTACGATTCACAACATAAGCGATCATGTCAAGTCGAGACTCGCGCTCAAGTCATCACTCAAATATAACTATGGGTCTCACGCCCACAACATCAATCGTGTTCGCATCATGGCGCGTACCCCGAGTGCATCGGTGTAGACACGTATCCATGATGCAACACTAATAACAATGCCCGTGGCCACATGCCGGAATTCTGCCGGTGTGAACCGTCCGTGTGACATTAACAATAATAACAATGCCCGTGGCCCACGTACCGGAATTGCGCCGGTGTAGAAGCCGTCAGTGACATTATCAACAATAATCTTGGGTGATTAACCCGCGTAGCCACGCCCCGGAATGCGCCGGTGTAGGCGTGTCCATGTGACATCAACAACAATATACCGCACAACGGGCTATCACAAACAAGCTCAAGCAAATTACCATACTTCTAGACTTTTATAAAAGATCCACTCCTTCCCGAAGTCACACGATATCAATACTTGCACAACAAAGGCTATCCACAAAGCGTAGGCGAGTTACACAACAACAAGCATAGGCAAGTTACACACAACTCAAGGTACTTCCATTTTATATCAAAGTCCGGTTTTAACCCTAAAGTACTACGTCATTAAATTCCTCTTTAAGAGATCCATTCCTTTCACAAAAGTCACATAATACCCGTAGTATAGAGTGACTATCTTTTAAGTAAACCAAAATACTTCCTCTGTAAAATCGAGTAACAACATTATTTTCCAAGCGTTGAGTTTGCCTAATTTCAAATGCTCCAGTTTCTTATTTTAAAAGGTTTCATAACTCATAGTTTTAATCTCTTTTAAAACAATTGAGTAACATAAGTCTTGTCGTGAGTTTATTCTTGTTTACAACAATCTTATTCAGTGACCATGATCTAGGAAATGTAATACAATTTTGTCTTATCTTAGCTTCTATGCAGATGGAGGTTTCTACTGGTTTTAATAACAATTAGTTATTTGTCAATACACCTTCCTTTATTAGCGCTGCTGTGGTTTGCTCGACACTTATTCTCATTTCCGAAATCAATAAAACATTATTCTTTTTAAAATCAAGTACTCATTGCTCGCGAATGAGGTTTCACAACACATTTAACAAAATGTTAATAACCAAGTAAAACAAGTTAAGTCTCTTATCTTTCAAGATCAAGTCTCTTAACTTCTACAATCAACAAACCAATCTTTTACCTACATAGAGTCGTTATAACTAACTTCCCATAAAGCTATTATAACACCCTATGTTTTAAACCAACCAACTCATTTAACACATGTACGTCTACCGTACTACATAGTTTACAAAGCATCATGCTAGAAGGATAGGAAGAGGTTCACATACCTCGCGACGATTATCGACAATAAGCAAAACGCTCCACGATCAGTAACACGGCTGGCGTTCCACTCTTAGTAGAATACGCTACTCGCGATCTTCCACCTATAAGGCCACAAACGTCTATTAACTTCTAACCGCGGTTCCATATTCTCTGAGAAAATTCGGCACCTCCCCGCAACGGCGTAAATCTCCTCTCTATCGAGGCTGGCTAAGCCAACGGGGGTTTGCCGCCTAACCGGCGTGTACAATTCTACAACACGGCAATGCTACACAAGTCTCAGAATGTCTGATCTATGTAATTCTGATTTAGTTCTCTTCTTTGAATTGTGCTTAAGTCAAAAGACATTGCATAAGCTATGTTCGATTCTATATAGTATACTTCAACTATATAATCCTACAACATGTAATCTCCAATTACAATAAGGGGACAAGAATATTTACCTCGACAAGCCCAAAATTATCCAAGTTATAATGTCGATCTGAGCAAGGTTTAGCTCGACTCAGTGCGCTCAAACCACTCCAAACAACCCTTAGAAGTTCTAACCAACTTCTACTCAAATACTTCAACCAACTATGAAGATTTCCTTAGGGTTTCGGTTTGAGACTAAAGGACAAAAGGTAGTATTTAGGACTCTACGTATAGAGGTAACTTTTGGAATACTACAAGGTAAAGGCTAAGGTATTTTGGGCATTATAACAATACTTGGAAGACAATTTTCTACCAAGGGGGTACCTCTCGGCCACACTAGGAGGGAGGGAACCTCTCGGCCTGAGGCCACTCAAGGGGAGGGGAAGGCTTAGGACGAGAACACTCAAGAGGGGAGGGAGAGTTTTCAAGGCTAGACAAAGTGAGGAGTGGATGAATAAGTTCATCACTAAGGGGGGGTATTTATAGGAAAACCAAAAGCCAACCAATGGCCAAGATTAAGCCATGTGCAAAGCAAGTGTAAGGCCAAGATCAAGCCAAGTGCACCCTAACCCTACTCCACAAATCCCTCACAAATATCTACACAAATATCTACCACAACTTGCCCATCCATTCGGCCCTAATTCCGCCCTTAAGTCCACCAATGAGAGGGTGCCAAGTGTTGCCCTCTCGTTGGTCCAAAACATTTCGTCTCTCGGAAAAATCCGCAAAAATACTAAATGACATAGCCGGAATTTTCCCTTCGTAAGCTTAGTAAAACGTTTCGTCGAAAACGACTCTGTCGGGTGTTGTGCCTGATAAATATTTCGCGAGGGTGCCACATGGGGTGACACGTGTCGCCCCGGTCGCCAGAATATTTCGTCTTGAAAATATCCAAAAATCTGAAATCTCAAAAACAAAGCGGGCCCCACAAACCGTAAATTTCTCGTGGGCCCACGTGACCATTTCAAAATAAAATCTCAAAATTCTAATATAATTTAAGAAGCCCATATACCAAATCACTGGGAATCAATTCCCATTAACGAACCTTTTTCTTCACAAAAAAGCAGGAAACTTTTAAAGTGAAACTCACATCTTTCTTTCTTTTCAAAATTCTGCGTACTCTCAAATGCGTCGTCCTCACATACATACCACGCAACTACGGGTATACGATTATAGGCGTGAGACCCATAGTTATATTTGAGTGATGACTTTGAGGCGTGAGTCACGACTTGACATCGCCTTATTTATTGTGAGCGTAGTTTGGTTATCATACATGTCTCTGCTTTATATAGACTACTATGATTTCATTTCTGATATTTTCAGTTTCACATACTTGGTACTGTTATCGACCTCCTTGAGGCTGCGTTCATGCCGCAGGTAAAGGTACACCAGTAGTTGATCCTCGCTCTTAGGGTCACAGTTCAGCGTTTGGGAAGCTCCGTTTCTCCGTAGGCTTATCTTGGTATAGTCCCCTATTGTTGTAGGTGCTTACATTCAGAGGTATGACGGGGCCCTGTCCCGTAGTTGTTGTCATATCATTCGTAGAGGTCTGTAGTACTGTTGTGGGCAGGGTTGTAATGGGATGTAACTGTTCGGATCTAAGTTTTTATATATATATATATGCCGAAAGGCAACTTTTCTTCAGATAAACATGTGTTTCCTTTGCATTATTTCATGTTGTGTTTTATGTTCCGCTGATTTTCTCTGATGTATGACTACTTGGGTGCCCGGGTAAGGCACGATCCACGAACCGGGCAGTCGTGACAAAAGTGGTATCGAGCGATTAATCCTCGGAAAGTGTCTACAGACCGTATCTAGTAGAGTCTTGATTATCGGTGTGTTGTGCACCACACCAATAATCAGGAGGCTATAGGATATTTAGGATTGGTTTCCATTCTTCTCACTCTGAGATCGTGCCTTAGAGCTGTGTTATAAGTTGGACCCCTCTAACGTATTTCTTTCCCTTACCGTTATGCCTCCGCGTAAGGCAACCCGGGCCCAGAAGGGCAAGGCAGCCGAGGGAGCTGCGAGTAGAGTACAGAGGGTTACGTGGGCACGGGCCCAATCATCACCTGGGGTGGTGCTTCATTTGGGGAGTTCTGCGACGTCGCGGCCAAAGTGAGTTTAGCACGGCGGCAGCAGTGCCTACTGCGGCCATGATATTTGAACCTTCAGTTCCACGACCGGGGACAGAGAATATAGATTGCAAAGAGGCGACCCTGTTACTAGCTATGGATTTGGCTACCAGAAAGTATACTGATGTACCGCGAGTCTTGATGATTATCTAAAAGAGGGTTGTGCAAGGGTAATTTTTCAGTTAGGCTTGAGCATGGCCTGCGTACAGGCTCATGCGCAGCAGGCCGAGAAAACGTAGAGATCGACGGATTAACCAAGATCATCAGAAGAGGTCCAGGACAGCAAGGTCCTTTGGTAACTATCGAGGCGGACCTTTTTAGCAGCAGATTGATTATGCGCCTCCGCCAGTGCAGAATGTTCCTCCAAAGGGTTCAGGACGTTGGGGTGGCGGAGTTGGTCGAGCTCGAGCTTAGGTTCCGCGGCTACGTAGGTTCGGCCGGATTGATTTTCCCTCGGTATTCACACGGTGTGTGACGTCATCCCGGGAATGTCGTCTTTTGTTGGTACTCGTTTCTGTGCCGTCGGGGCCGTGTGTCGAAAGGATGTCCTAGTAGGAAGGATGTAAGTAGGAGGACTCGGCGCCCGTGATCGGTGATCGATTCATCATCTTCCTAGCTATCGCCTACGAGGCGAGTTTGATTAGAACGACTAAGGAGTGAAGCGATGAATCTGGTATATCCTTAACCCTCTAGAGATTAGTACGTAAGATGAGTATACCTTAAGTGTTATATTCTGATAGCATTGTGTAAATTGTGATTAGAAATCAAGTTTAGTTAACCGGGAAAGATTTATATTTTTACGTTTAACCCTTGTCGGAGTGCATAGTGCACGTGAGCTATGTTTGTGGGATAAGCCCCTGAGTAGTGTGGAATGAAAGAGGGTAGTTGAGCTAAGAAGACCGCTAGGTTTTCGTAACGTGATTAGTGAGATTGTTCCGGATCGGGGAGCAAGTGTTTTACGTGAGAGTGGGTCGGGTTGAGGCCATGCCGCGGGTCAACCCGCGACCTGTTTTATGATGGGGTCAGTTTGTGGTGGTCCCTCCAGGTGGTAGGGGCACGAGGGTGTTAGGCCCAAGATTAGTTAACCATCGTACGAGTTCGTGGATGCATTCAACCAGTAGTCGGGCCGATGGGGTCAGCCCATCGTGTCTTTCGGTCAGGACCGTTGCTTGGCAGTGATGATATATCGGAAAGGTTGTAAGGCTGCACGGGGTGCCTACCTTCACCTTATGGCAGATAGTGGAGCCCAGATTACGGCTGTTCCTTTTTTCTGGAAGTCTTACCAGGCAGGGTTAGGAACTCAGGTGAGTCTCAATATCACATTCGCCCTCGGGCCAGTGTTTGGATTTCAGGGGTAGCTGTGAGGATGGATGCCTCCTGTTGAGGGAGTGTTTTAATAGCTATCATTTCAGTATTCGGATGTCGCTTTGTGACGCCTTGTAGGGGCGGAAGTGTAAGTTGCCGGTCGATTAGTTCGATGTTGGCAAGGTTCAGATTGTTGGTTCATACCGATTTCAGCAGAATGTGGCTAGGGTGTGACGAGTTTTGGAAAACAGAGGAAACTTAGCCCGAGTTACTTTGGGCCTTTTCAGATCATGTGAAGAATAGGCCAGGTTGCCTATAGTTAGCATTGTCGTCCGACTTAGGAGGCAGTACGTCCAGTCTTTCGTGTTGTTATGTTCGGGAAAGTATCGGAGATCCATCCAGAGTGTTCCCAATTAATGATGACCAAGTTGGAGATAGTAAACCCGAGATTTTGGAAACTGAAGTAGTAGAGAAAATGTGGTAAGTTATGAGAAAGAGTTCGAGTGTACGAGAAGGGTACGGCACGTAAGGGAAGAAGCGAGCATGTATGGCGAGCATAGATGTGATCATTTCTTTTGTAAGGAGAAGGTGCGAAGGAAGTATATTTTAGACCTCGGGTAAGGGCTTTTGTGATGTTAGAGGTGTTTCCTCGTGGACTTGGATGTAAGTATTTGCGCAGGTGTTTCTGTGGCCAGGTGTGGCAGGTTTTGTTCTCGTAAGTATAGTAGTGAAGACTATACTGGCGCGCGTTTGTTTTGAGACTTAGAAGGAACATTCGGGACGAATGTTTCTAAGGAGGGGAGAATGTTATACCCCGTATTTCAGTATATGCGTGAGGCGTGCGTGAAAAGTTTGAACTTTAAAGTAGGCTTGGACGAAATTATTTTGTGCACAACACCCGATTAGAATCGTTTTTCGACGAAACGTTTTACAAAACATGCGAAGGGAAAATTCCGGCTATGTCATTTTTAATTTTTGCGGATTTTTCCGAGAGACGAAACATTTTGGACCAACGAGAGGGCGACACTTGTCACCCTCAAGTTGGTGGAGTGTGGACGGCAAGCCTTGCACGATTTAGGGGTCTTAGTTGGTAGGATATTTGTGAGGGATTTGTGGAGTAGGGACTAGGGGCACTTGGGCAAATCTTGGCCCTCCACTTGCCCCCCACTTGGCTAGATCTTGGCCATTGAACTCCCTATAAATACCCCCTCCCCCCTTTGTGAAGCTTTCTTCATCCACTCCTCACTTCCTTAAGTCTTGAAAACCCCTCCCCCATTTCGTGAACCCCTTTGGCCGAGAGTCCCCATCCCTAGTGAAGGCCACTTGGCCAGAAGTGCGCCCCATACAGTGGCCTTGGCGAGGTACCACCCCTTGCCTTGTTGTTCTCGTATAATAAACCCCACCTCTTGGTAGAAATACTATCCAATTATTTTTACTATACCCAAATACCTTAACCTTATACCTTGTAGTATTCCAAAGATACCTCTATACGTAGAGCCCGGAAATACTACCTTATGTCCTTTTTGTCTCAAACCGAAACCCTAAGGAAAACCTTCATAGTTGGTTGAAGTGTTAAGTAGAAGTTGCGTAGAACTTCTAAGTGTTGTTTGGAGCGGGTTGGAGTGCACGGAGTAGGAGCTAAACGTTGCTCAGGATCGACATTTAAACTTGGATAATTATGGGCTTACCGAGGTAAATATCTTGTCTCCCTATTGTAATTGAGTTGCATACTAATTAAGTATAAGGTATATACAAGGAAAGTATATAAGAAGAGAATTGAACTGTACTTACATAGGACTGTATTTACAGTAGACTTGTGAAGTTTGACGGGTAGGGAGGTGCTGCCCAATTTTCCGTAGGAACTTGTATCTAGATTTATTCTACCGAGTAGTCTAGACATTGATAGACTGTATAACCTTTATAGGTTGAATGTTCTGCGAGTAGCATGTACTACTTGAAAGGTGGACAAGGCTAGCCGGGTTACAGCCGTGGAGCGTTTTGCTAATAGTCGATAATCGTCGCGAGGTATGTGATTCTTCCTAAACTCTTGAGCATGATATTTTAAAATATATATAGTACGGTAGACGTACGTGTGTTAACTGAATAATAATTACGGCAATGTCTTTTGACTTAAGCCTGAATAATCTTGAAGTATTTCAAAAGAATACTGAATCATTTTTAACAGAAGAGTAATACTTGGTTTTAAAAGCTTAAGAGTTATACTAGCTTTATGGGAAGTTAGGTATAACGGCTTAAGAAAGATAAAAAGAATGGTTTATTGACTTTAAGAAGATTAAGAGACTTAATCTTAAAAAGATAAGAGACTTGACTTGGTTAATTAATATGAATTTTGTGTGAAACCTCATTCGTGAGAAATGAGTACTTGGTTTTTAAAAGCAATAATGTTTCTTGATTTGAAATCAGAATAAGTATCGAACAAACCACAGCAGCGCTAATAAAGGGAAATGTTTTGACTAATAAAGTATTATTAAAACCAGTAGAAACTTTCATCTGCATAGAAGCTAAGATGAGACAAAATGATATTACATTTCCCAGATCATGGCTGCTGTAATAAGATTGTTATGAACAAGAATAACCTACTCACACATAAGGTATATGGTTCTCAAATTGTTTTAAAGGATTAAAACTATGAACTACGAAACCTTTCGAAAAATGAGAAACTTGAACATTTGAAATTAGGCAAACTTGAACGTTTGGAAAATAATGTTGTTACTTGATTTTACAAAGGGAAGTGTTTTGGTTTACTTAAAAGATAGTCACTCTATTTTTATACTACGGGTATTGTGTGACTTTTGTGAAAGTAACGTATCTTTTAAAGAGTTAATGTATGAAGTACTTTGGGGATAAAAACCCGATCTTGTTAATCATATAGTAGAAAGTACCTTGTGTGAATAATTTGATTGTGTTGGTTTGTGATAGCCTTGTAATACTTTCTTGTTGATTTGATAAAGAAACATGCTAGGATGCTACGTGTGTTAGTATCTTGTGATGTTTGTGTAAAGGGGTTTTCCCTCGATTGCGCTTAAGTTGTTTAACTATCAGCCGTTATGTTGGTATTGTACCACTCACCTTGACATAATCCCGGAGGTTAAGCTGCCCTCCGATGCGGGGTAGACTTCGGTAGTGCATGTGACCTATGATTCGAGAATACCTCACGCGGGTCGGGGCCTATCTTGAGCTCAGAGCTCTAGGTTAGTGTGCGGCCTTTATGGTCATGCGATGCTATGTGGCCGTGCGGACTGCGAGTCCAGCGGATCTTGGGAGTAGCTACCCTCGATGCGGGAATACCTCATGCGGGCCTATGAGGTTGGCTATGCGGAGTCTGCGGGAAGTTCGGGGCTAGATGCGCGCATTAGATCTGCGAGCGAGTGGCGGCTTTGATCATGTGGCGATGCAGACAGATCTCGTGATATAGTTTATGACCTGTTGGTGCGTGGGTTTTAGTAGTCGGCTATGCCTTCGTACTTACCCGTACGGTTTTATTATGACACAGGTGGGACCTGGTGTTCATGTGTGTTCCTTGGTGCTTTTATATCATAGACTGTCGGCAGTGAGGAAGGTATTCCACGGGCATGATTGATGTTATGGGCGTGAGACCCATAGGTATATTTGAGTGATGACGTTGAGGGCGTGAGTCACGACTTGACATATTGCTTATTTATTGTGAGCGTAGTTTGGTTATCATACATGTCTCTGCTTTATATAGACTACTATGATTTCATTTCTGATATTTTCGATTTCACATACTTGGTACTGTTATCGACCTCCTTGGGCTGCGTTCATGCCGCAGGTAAAGGTACACCAGTCGTTGATCCTCGCTCTTAGGGTCACAGTTCAGCGTTTGGGAAGCTCCGTTTCTCCGGAGGCTTATCTTCGTATAGTCCTGTTGTTGTAGGTGCTTACATTCGGGGTATGGCGGGCCTGTCCGTCGTTGTTGTCATATCATTCGTAAGTGCATGTAATCTTTGTTGTGGCGGGGTTGTAATGGGATGTAACTGTTCGGATCTAAGTTTATATATATATATATATGCCGAAAGGCAACTTTTCTTCAGATAAACTTGTGTTTCCTTTGCATTATTTCATGTTGTGTTTTATGTTCCGCTGATTTTCTCTGATGTATGACTACTTGGGTGCCCGGGTAAGGCACGATCCACGAACCGGGCAGGTCGTGACCGATCTCACAATCTCCCTGATATACAATCTAGCATAATCCTCAGCCGAATACGTAGTCCTTACTGGAAGAAAATGGGCTGATTTCGTCAGCCTGTCTACAATAACCCAGATGGAATCACACTTCCTGTGAGTACGAGGTAATCCTGTAACAAAATCCATGTTGATCACCTCCCACTTCCATGTCGGAATATCAATCGCCTGCAATAGCCCATCGGGCTTCTGGTGCTCAACCTTGACCTGCTGGCAATTCGGACACTAAGCAACAAACCCTTTCACGTCCCTCTTTAGGCCATCCTACCATTACATACATCCAAGGTCATGGTACATCTTAGTCGACCCCGGATGAATAGAGTAACGAGCACTGTGTGCCTCCCCCAGAATCTGCTGACGAAGTCCTGCAACATCGGGAACACACAATCTGCCCTCGAATCTTAGCACCCCATCAGGCGCTACCTCAAATAAATTCTTCTCCTCTCGATACCGTATCATAACTGGATCCTCATACTGTCGCCTCTTCACCTCCTTAACGATGGAAGACTCGTCAACCTCACGAACCCGTACCCTACTATCATCGGTATCGACCAACCGAACCCCAAGGTTCGCTAGCTGATGGTTCTCACAGACCATGTCATGTCTATCCGGCTGCACTTCTGATCGACTCCCCATCGATCTACGACTCAAAGCATCTGCAACCACGTTGGCTTTTCCCGGATGGTATAGGATATCAACATCATAATCCTTCAGCAATTCTAACCACCGTCTCTGCCTGAAGATGTACTGGAGGCTCTTGTGGTCTGTATAAATATCCACATGAACCCCGTATAAATAATGTCTCATAATCTTCAATGCATGAATAACTGCGGCCAACTCTAAGTCGTGAGTAGGGTAATTCCTCTCATGATTCCGTAGCTGCCGGGAAGCATAGGCTATAACCTTGCCGTTCTGCATCAATACGCACCCTAGCCCGATACCCGAGACATCACAATAAATCACGTAGCCCTCTAACCCCTCGGGAAGAGTAAGAACTGGAGTCGTCGTCAACTTTTCTTGATGGCGGAAGCCCTTCTCTGACTTACGTCGGCCAAACTTAGTCGCTACGAGTCAGCCATCAATGGTGCTGATATCGAAGCAAACTGCTCCACAAACCTACGATAATAACCTGCAAGCCCCAAGAAGCTGCGCGCCTCCGTCGGAGTAGTAGGTCTTGGCCAATACTTGACCGCCTCAATCTTTGTCGTATCAACCTAAACATCGTCAGCCCCGATAATGTTCCCCAAGAATGCCACTGAGGCCAACCAAAACTCACACTTGGAGAACTTGGCGAACAACTGCCGGCTCCGGAGGACCCAATCGTCCTCAGTGATGCATACTCCTGCTCTGTGCGCGAATAAACCAGGATGTCATCAATGAATACTATAACAAACGTATCCAAAAATGGCTTGAACACCCGGTTCATCAAATCCATAAATACCGCTGGAGCGTTGGTCAAACCGAAAGACATCACCCTGAACTCGTAGTGCCCATACCGTGTCCTGAATGCAGTCTTTGGGATATCTGTCTCTCTAACCCGCACCTGATGATAACCAGACCGCGTGTCTATCTTGGAGAAACACCTCGCACCCTGCAACTGGTCAAACAAATCATCAATCCTGGGGAGGGGATATCTATTCTTGATGGTTACCTTATTCAGCTGCCTGTAGTCAACGCACATACGCAGCGTCCCATCCTTCTTTTTAACAAACAGAACTGGCGCTCCCCAGGGAGAAATACTAGGCCAAATAAAGCCTTTTTCCAGCAAATCTTTCAGCTGGTCCTTCAATTCCCTCAACTCAGCAGGTGTCATTCTGTACGGCGGAATAGATATAGGCCGAGTGTCTGGCAACACATCTATACAAAACTCAATCTCCCTTTCTGGAGGAATACCTGAGAGGTCATCAGGGAAAACATCCGGAAATTCTCTAACCACCGGAACTGACTGAAGAACTGGCGCCTCAGCCTATGTATCGAATACCCGAACCAGATGATAGATGTACCCTTACTGCACCATCTTTCTGTTACACCCCGTAATTCCCGATCAGGTATTTAAGAACTTACGAAAGGATATAGATGTGAATTTGGATTAACTAGTTGACAGAATGGTTGTGGACAATTTTTTAGTCAACCTTGGAGTGCTATACGTCTCGGTATGTTAAGAGTTTTAGGTGTTTTAAAAGCCTAATATGGAGTTCGTTGAACCTAGAGTCCAACGCAACAAACAGCTCATCGATTGGACATTGGGGTAGGAAGTTATGGACATTGCAAGATCAGCTGGCTGAAGAGTAGAAAAAATGTTCCGGTCAGGCATCGCGTGGCGCGGATGCGAGGGCATGGCGCCGTCTGCGGGGCAGCGCCAAGCGGATTTTCAGCAAAAAATGGGGAAAAATCAGAAGATATTTTGTAAAAAGGCTCATGGGAGGGCGACAATTGTCCCTCCCATCTTTTGACCAAGAGGAGGGTCTTATTTTAGGACCAAGTCTTGAAGACTTGGTCATTTGCTAAGGATTACCCAAAGAAAAATTTCCCCTCTTCTCTCTCAAAAATTGATGAACCCCGATGAGATTTTTTTTTGGAAAGGCAACAAGAAGGAACTATGTTGACAAGCCTGTAGGGGGGTTCGTAGAAGTGATTCTAACGTGAAGAAGTATTTCGGAAAAGAAAAAGGGCTTATTGAGGTAAGATCTCCATGTTTTTTTATGATTGAAGATTTCCTGTAATAGTAGTTAAGAAATGAGCATGTGGGTTATATATTAAAGTTTGAAAAGATTTGGATCACGTCGACTTGTTGAAAACCGAAAATGGGCATGTTAGTTACTCATGTTGAAATCAATTCGGTTGTTAGCTAAATCGTACATGTTATGAATAGAATGGTATATAATTGGTTATGATTTATATAACATGTTGGAATAATGAATTGAATTAAAAGGAATTGAAAGGAAATTGATATTATTGCGGCATTGATTGTAACCGAGAAAGACTTAAGTTGTTGGATAGTTTTATGTTAATTGTGGGGCAGAATTTTACACGTCCTATTAAGGCGTGTAATCCCCTTTGGTTAACTGAATTGTTGAGCCTTAAATGTGGCGTTTGGTTATTGATTTCGGACCTTGAAAAATGTGGAAATGTATGATGAAACAAAGGAAGTGTTGTCCGATTGTCCGTAGACTTTAGTGACTTTGCACTTAGAGTATTCTACGGTTGAAGCTAGAAGTTAATAAACGTATTATGGTCATTATAGGTTGATATTCTACGCGCGGCATATTCGACTTGGCAAGTGGATTTAGCCGAGGAGGTATTGTGAACTCTTCCTATTCTCTTCAGCATGATTATATGAAATATGTAGTACGGTAGACGTACGTATGTTAAAAGAGTTTGGTTTCATCTTATGTGTCCTTGACTTGACTTCAAAATCTTAAGA
Organism: Przewalskia tangutica; assembly: GCA_029844215.1. Classification (NCBI taxonomy): domain Eukaryota; kingdom Viridiplantae; phylum Streptophyta; class Magnoliopsida; order Solanales; family Solanaceae; genus Przewalskia; species Przewalskia tangutica. Next base: position 53,933,390 of record CM056722.1, on the reverse strand, counting down.
GCCTTGGCTATTTTAAAAAGAAGTGGTGAATTGTTATTTGGAAAGAAATTGACACTTGTTTTCAAAGTCTTGAAATGAATTTCTAAAAAGTTATGAGACTTGAAAGTATGGATTAAGTGGTTTTAAAGAGACTTGATTTTAAAGACAAGAGACTTGAAGTATTTTGAAAGTTGTGAAACTTTAGTTGAAAGTATAAGTCCTCTTGATTTCCAAAAATGTGATTGTTGAATTTTGTCAAGACCCGAACCCGGGCCCGTGACTGGTGCCTTACCCCGGGCACCCTAGTGATACAACATCAGAGATAACCAGCGGAAAAATAAAACTTTAACAAGAAACAAGATATATGATCATAAAACAGGTCAACCAAACGGTTACCTTCAAAAACAATATATGTATACAACTCTTTCAAAACGAACAGTTTAATCCTTTTTACAAACCCTGCCCACAACAGTACTACAGACCTCTAAGATTTACAACAACTATGACGGGACAGGGCCCCGCCATACCCCTGAATGTACAAGAACCTACAACTCGTGGAACACATGCAAAGAATAAGCCTCGGAGAAAGCGGAGCTTCCCAATCTGTTGTGATCCATGGCGAGGATCCACTACCGATGTACTCTACCGTGGCATGAACGCAGCCCCGAAGGAGGTCGATACAGTACCAAGTTTAATGGCCAGAAAATACTGCGATTAAATCATAACGATCTATATAAAGCGGGAGACATGTATGATAACCAACATCTGATGCGCAACATAAAAGCAGTCAAGTCAGGGACTCACGCCCTCAACGTCATCACTCAATATAACTATGGGTCTCACGCCCACAACATCAATCATGCTTGCATCATGGCGCATGCCGGGTCTGCGCCGGTGTAGACATGTCCATGATGCAACAATAATAACAATGCCCATGGCCACATGCCCCGGAATTACTGCGCCGGTGTAGACACGCGTCCATGTAACATCAACAACAATATCTTGGGTGATCAACCTGCGCGTACGCCACATGCCCCCTTCGGTGTAGACATGTCCATGTAATCGCAATAACTATTTACCGCACAACCAAAGCTATCACAAACAAGCTCAAGCAAATTACCATACTCAGACTTTTATAAAAGATCTACTCTTTCTCACGAAGTCACCTGATATCAACATTTGCACAACAAAGGCTATCACAACAAGCATAGGCGAGTTACACAACAACAAGCATAGGCCAGTTATACACAACTCAAGGTACTTCCATTTTGTATCAAAGTCTGGGTTTTAACCCTAAAGTACTACGTACATTAACTCTTTTTTTAAAACCAAGTACTCATTACTCGCGAATGAGATTTCACAACACTTTTAACAAAAAGTTAATTACCAAGTAAAACAAGTTAAGTCTCTTATCTTTCAAGATCAAGTCTCTTAACTTTTACAATCAATAAACCATTCTTACCTACATAAGGTCGTTATAACTAACTTCCCATAAAGCTATTATAACACCCTATGTTTTAAACCAACCAACTCATTTAGCACGTATGCGTCACCGTACTACATAGTTTACAAAACATCATGCTCGAATGATAGGAAGAGGTTCACATACCTCGCGGCGATTATCGACAATAAGCAAAACGCTCCACAAGATCAGAATCTGGCCAGCGTTTCCACTCTTCAAGTAGAATACGCTACTCGTAGTACTTCCACCTATAAGGCCACAAACGCCTATTAACTTCTAACCGCACGCGGTTCTATGTTCTACGTGAAAATTGCGAACCTCATCACGAATATAATGCAACCAAAACACGGCCGGACACGGGTAAGTGCGAGAGCCGATCATCGATACATACCAAGGCCCGTGAGTCGCTGCAAAAGGCAAATGGGTGACCACCGACTACCGTGATACCAAGGCCGAATCGCCCACGGACGGGCAGTAGTAGACGTCACCACCCGGTACCAAGGTCAACAGAAGAAACCTAAGAGGTTCATATACCTCGCGACGAAAAGCCGATTAATAGCAAACGCTCAAGTTGTGTACAAATTTCGAATCTATGCTTGAAAATCTGAACACACGCCCCGACCGCTTCCCCTGAATATCACTGGCCCCGTAAAGTCGGAAGTTGCTGCTTTCCCCTGGGCACGGATGAACTCCTACGGCATAACATTTCCCGCAACAAACAGAAATCTCCTCCTCTATCGGTGCCGCCACTGCCAACCCGTGGGGTTTACACGCCTAACCGGACGTGTACAATTCTACTACACAACAATACCACAAGTTCATCAGAATACAAGACTATGTAATTACAGCTTCGATTGATTCTTTATATTCAGGCTTAAGTCAAAAGACATTGCCGCACAATTATGTTCAATTCTATATATAGTATACTTCAACTATATATTCCTACAACATGTAATCTCCAATTACAATAAGGGGACAAGAATAATTACCTCGATAAGCCCAAAATTATCCAAGTTATAATGTCGATCCTGAGCAAGGTTTAGCTCCTACTCCGTGCGCTCCAATCCGCTCCAAACAACCCTTAGAAGTTCTAACCAACTTCTACTCAAATACTTCAACCAACTATGAAGATTTCCTTAGGGTTTCGGTTTGAGACTAAAAGGACAAAAGGTAGTATTTCCGGGCTCTACGTATAGAGGTAACTTTTGGAATACTACAAGGTAAAGGCTAAGGTATTTTGGGCATTATAACAATACTTGGAGAGTATTTCTACCAAGTGGGGGGTGTATTATACGAAACAACTAGGCTAGGGGGGGTACCCCTCGGCTAGGGCACCACAAAGGGGGGAGGGGGAGGCCTCTCGGCCAAAGCTCCTCAAGGGGGGGGAAAGTGAGGCTTAGGACGATGGCTCACAAGGGGGAAGGAGGATTTAGACTTGGAAATTTGTGATGAATAAGTCTTCAAAGAGAGGGGTATTTATAGGGAAGCCAAGGGCCAACCAATGGACAAGATCAAGCCATGTGCAAGGCAAGTGTAAGGCCTTGATCAAGCCAAGTGCACCCTAACCCTACTCCACAAAACAAGGCACCAAACAAGCCACAAAACAAGGCACAAAACAAGGCCAAAACAAGGCACCAATTGGCCACAAACCCGTGACCCAACCGGCCATCCACATCTCCCACTTGAGGGTGACAAGTGTCACCCTCCCGTTGGTCCAAAATGTTTCGTCGCTCGGAAAAATCCGCAAAAATAAGAAAAGACATAGCCGGAATTTTCCCCTCGCAAGTTACGCAAAACGTTTCGTCGAAAAACGACTCTAACCGGGTGTTGTGCACAAAGGTAATTCGGCCAAGCCACCTAGGGGGGGGGGTGACACGTGTCGCCCTCCTACTAGTCCAAAATAATTCATCTTCTGAAAATATCCAAAATGGCCAAAATCTCAAAATCAAAGCGGCCCTACAAAACCAGAATTTCTCCCGTGGGCCCCACGTGACCATTTCCGAAAATAAAATCTCAAAATTCTAATATAATCTAAGAAGCCCATATTCCAAATCTGGGAACCCAATTCCCATCAACGAACATTTTTCTTTACAAAAACCGGAAACTTTTTCCATGGAAAAATCACCTCTTTCTTCCTTTCCAATTTTTCTCTGTGCTCGCACGCACGCCCTCGCATACATACCCCGAGAATACGGGTATAACATTCTCCTCCTTAGAAACATTCGTCCCGAATGTTCCTTCTCAAGACGGATATCGATGAAGTTCCTCTAACAAGTTGCCAACGCCACAGCTTGGCCACGAAATAACACACGTCCTCTTCTTTCCTTACTCGTCGTGCCCTTCTCGAACACTTGAACTCTCCCAGTACGTACCATACTTCAGTCATTACTTCTGTTCCCAAAAATCTCTGGAGTCACTACCTCCAAACTTGGTCATCTTACTAACCTCAAACTTCTTTAAGGCCATTCCCGGCCTTTACGAACCGCTTCTGGTCGAACGCGTCCACGAACTCATACGATGATCAACTAAACTGGGGCCTAGCACCCTCGTGACCCTACCATCTGGCGGGACCACCCAGAACTGACCCCACCTAAAACCGGGCTACGGGTTGACCCGCAATATGCCCTCAACCCGACCCTCCGTCGCGCCAACTCTTGCTCCTCGATACGGAACAATCTTACTAACATACGTCATGAAAGCTACCACTTCCATCTCACACTACCCATGGACTTATCACACAAATAAATCCCACGTATACTACGCACTCTGATAAAGGTCAACATAAAATAAATCTTTTACACAAGACGACCTTACCTCTAAGGTCTCAATCGTGAAATAGTCTAAGGTTCACACTTACCATGCCCCCAGGCTTACCCTTCTACACTAACCAGGCTTCTAAATCACATTTTAGCACAAAGCTATCCGAACATAACACTAAACACATCAGAATACAAAACTCTAGAGGGTTAAGGATATACTGTCTCTACCGCTTTCTTTTCTAATCACGATCGCAGGCGCATAGCTAGCGAAGGTGATGAACCAGCCATCGATCTCGGGCGTCGAGTCGTAACATCCGTGCTACCCTTGGTCTGACAGCCTTCGCAAAATGGCCCGCTGGCCGCAAAAATAACAAGCTCCTTGGCACCACGACACTCCCGAAATGCGGTCTACCACATCGCCACACCGAGGTAGGGGTGATCAGATCCGCCAACACCCTACTTCCTCGAAACTCAACCTCGAGCCTTGACTGCCTCAAGACGGTGGAGGACCACTCAGATCGGCGGGGTACAAAACTAGTTCGCTGCTGAGGCGGTCCGCCTCGAAAGTCGCCAAAGACCACGATGTCCTCGCCTCTTCTCGCTGATCCGTGTCATTCCGTCGACCTCTCCGCACTCACATCCTAGCGCATGAGCTGCATGCGGGCAATGTCCATGCCCTACCAAGAGCTACACCCAACAAGCCTCGCTGGTAATCATCTAGCCTGTGACATAGCGGTGCACTCTATCCTCCATGGTTGCCACTAAAGCGGGGACATACCGAGCCAACGAGTCAAACTCCACGTTGTACTCCCGAACCGCACGCCTCTCTGCCTAAGCATCATAAACTGTCGCCCGCGTCTCTCCTCATCCGCGGAGGCAAGAAGTGAGTGAGGAATGCCTCTGAGAACTCGTCCCATATTGCTGGAAGCGCATGCTCTCCCCGAGACAGCTCCCACGAAGCAAACCAGTCGACTGCGGTATCACGCAGCCGATGCGAACCTACGACCCCCGACTCGGTCTCCGGCTTGATCACTCTCATGACCAGAATCGCCGGATGAACTCCTCGGATCATCCTCGTGCCTCGACCCATGAAACTCGCGGCTGACTCGTAAAGTCCCGTAGCCTCAAACTATTCGCTCGGGGTGAACCATCGTGCATCGAACTGAATCGCCAGATCCAAATTTATCTCATATTCGCCACGACCGCCAAGAATCGCCATCTCTTGTACCCATCTCATCCGCTTCCAGCCGTGGACCGAGGCTCGTGTATCGTGGTCTCGGCAGCCATCGCCGCGCTCTAAACTCTGGGCCGGGCGGTGTCACAAAACTCGCCGTCAAGCACAATCTCGTCTTGTCCGGCTCGCGCTCGCATTTCTCTCAGATCTAACTAGCATCTCCTCGGTTGTCTTGCCCTTCGGGCTCTGGTTGCCTTGCGCGAGGCATAATCGTAAAAACGAGATACGCTGGAGGGGTCCAACTTACAACATGCCTTCTAAGGCACGATCTCGTAATGAGAAGAATGGAAACCAATCCTAAATGTCTGCAGCCTCTCGATTATAGATGTGGTGCACAACACATCGATAATCAAGACTCTACTAGACACGGCGTAGACACATTCCGAGGATTAATCGCCTGATACCACTTTGTCAAGACCAACCGGCCCGTGATCGTGCCTTACCCCTGCACCCTGGTGATACAACATCGAGATAACCAGAGAAAATAAAACTTTAACAAGAAACAAGATATATGATCATAAAACAAAGTCAACCAAACGGTTACCTTCAAAAAAAAATGTATACAACTCTTTCAAAACGAATGCTTTAATCCTTTTACAAACCCCGCCACAACAAAGATTACATGCACTTAAGATTTACAACAACTATGATGGGACAGGCCCGTCATACCCTCGAATGTACAAGAACCTACAACTCGTGGAACACATACCAAAGAATAAGCCTCCGAGAAACGGAGCTTCCCAATACGTTGAATCGTGATCCTATGAGCGAGGATCCACTACCGATGTACTCCTACCGCAGATGAACGCAGCCCCAAGGAGGTCGACAACAGTACCAAGTATGTGAAATCAAAATACTGCGGTTAAATCATAACAACTATATAAAGCAGAGACATGTATGATAACCAACATACAAGATGCAACATAAAAGCGATCAGTCGTGACTCACGCTCAACGTCATCACTCAATATAACTATGGGTCTCACGCCCACAACATCAATCATGCTTGCATCACGGCCGTATGCCCGAATTACGTGATCGGTAGACATGTCCATGATGCAACAATAATAACAATGCCCCATGGCCACATGCCCCGGAATTCTCGCAGACGTAGACACGTCCATGTAACATCAACAACAATATACTGGGTGATCAACCCTGCCGCATGGCCACATGCCCCCGGAATTCTGCCTCGGTGTAGACATGTCCATGTAATCGCAATAACAATATACCGCACAAACAGGCTATCACAAACAAGCTCAAGCAAATTACCATACTCCTAGACTTTTATAAAAGATCTACTCTTTCTCACGAAGTCACCTGATATCAACATTTGCACAACAAAGGCTATCACAACAAGCATAGGCGAGTTTCACAACAACAAGCATAGGCCAGTTATACACAACTCAAGGTACTTCCATTTTGTATCAAAGTCTGGGTTTTAACCCTAAAGTACTACGTACATTAACTCTTTTTAAAACCAAGTACTCATTACTCGCGAATGAGATTTCACAACACTTTTAACAAAAAGTTAATTACCAAGTAAAACAAGTTAAGTCTCTTATCTTTCAAGATCAAGTCTCTTAACTTTTACAATCAATAAACCATTCTTACCTACATAAGGTCGTTATAACTAACTTCCCATAAAGCTATTATAACACCCTATGTTTTAAACCAACCAACTCATTTAGCACATGTACGTCTACCGTACTACATAGTTTACAAAACATCATGCTCGAAGGATAGGAAGAGGTTCACATACCTCGCGACGATTATCGACAATAAGCATAACTCTCCATAAGATCAGAATCTGCCAGCCGCTTTCCACTCTTCAAGTAGAATACGCTACTCGTAGTACTTCCACCTATAAGGCCACAAACGTCATTAACTTCTAACCGCACGGTTCTATGTTCTACGTAAAATTGGCAAAGACTTTCCCGCAACAACAGAAATCTCTTCCTCTATCGAGGCCGGCTACCAAGCCAACCCGGGGGGGGGGGGGGTTTACACGTCTAACCGGACGTGTACAATTCTACTACACAACAATACCACAAGTCTACTGTAATACAGTCCTATGTAATTACAGTTCAGTTCAGTTCTCTTCTTTATATTCAGGCTTAAGTCAAAAGACATTGCCGCACAATTATGTTCAATTCTATATATAGTATACTTCAACTATATATTCCTACAACATGTAATCTCCAATTACAATAAGGGGACAAGAATAATTACCTCGATAAGCCCAAAATTATCCAAGTTATAATGTCGATCCTGAGCAAGGTTTAGCTCCTACTCCGTGCGCTCCAATCCGCTCCAAACAACCCTTAGAAGTTCTAACCAACTTCTACTCAAATACTTCAACCAACTATGAAGATTTCCTTAGGGTTTCGGTTTGAGACTAAAAGGACAAAAGGTAGTATTTCCGGCTCTACGACAGAGGTAACTTTTGGAATACTACAAGGTAAAGGCTAAGGTATTTTGGGCATTATAACAATACTGAGAGTATTTCTACCAAGTGGGGTGTATTATACGAAACAACTAGGCAGTGGGTACCCTGGCCAGTGGCACCACAAAGGGGAGGGGAGGCCTCGGCCAAAGCTCCTCAAGGGGAAAGTGAGGCTTAGGACGATGGCTCACAAGGGAAGGAGGATTTAGACTTGGAAATTTTTGATGAATAAGTCTTCAAAGAGAGGGTATTTATAGGGAAGCTGGGCCAACCAACGGACAAGATCAAGCCATGCAAGGCAAGTGTAAGGCCTTGATCAAGCCAAGTGCACCCTAACCCTACTCCACAAAACAAGGCACCAAACAAGCCACAAAACAAGGCACAAACAAGGCCAAAACAAGGCACCAATCGCCACAAACCCGTGACCCAACCGGCCATCCACATCGCTTCACTGAGGTGACAAGTGTCACCCTCCCGTTGGTCCAAAATGTTTCGCCGCCGGAAAAATCCGCAAAATAATAAAAGACATAGCCGAATTTTCCTCGCAAGTTACGCGAAACGCTTCGTAAAACGACTCTAACCGTGTTGTGCACAAAGGTAATTCGCCAAGCCACCTGGGGGTGACACGTGTCGCCTCCTACTAGTCCAAAATAATTCATCTTCAAAATATCCAAATGGCCAAAATCTCAAAATCAAAGCGGGCCCACAAAACCAGAATTTCTCCCGTGGGCCCCACGTGACCATTTCCGAAAATAAAATCTCAAAATTCTAATATAATCTAAGAAGCCCATATTCCAAATCTGGGAACCCAATTCCCATCAACGAACATTTTTCTTTACAAAAACCGGAAACTTTTTCCGTGGAAAAATCACCTCTTTCTTCCTTTCCAATTTTTCTGTCGTGCTCTCGTACGTACGTCCTCGCATACATACCCTGAGAATACGGGGTATAACAAATTTCTTGAAACATAAGTGTTATAATAGCTTTATGGGAAGTTAGTTATAACGACTTGTAAAAGATAAAAGAATGGTGTACTAAACTGGGTTGAAGAACTTGTAATGGTTTTATGAAGGTGTAGTAAATTGAGGTTACTAATTGTGTGTACATGTGGTATAAGAAGTTATGAGTATCCCTTAACTTGTTTATGTTGCGTTCAATAGCCGGTTGTGTGGTATTATATTATGGGGTGAATCCCCTGGCCATGTTACATTGTTATCTCCGCGGGTTCGCGACTTCGACGCGGTGAGTACCTCATGCGGGCCCAAGGGGCTTATGCGGGACGAGGTCCTATGCGGGGAACATCCCTATGCGGGTCCAAGGGACTCATGCGGGTCCAAGGGACTCATGCGGGACAAGATCCTATGAAATACCGCGGGTTCGCAACCCCCGATGCGAGGAGTACCTCATGCGGGTCGACGCGACCTATGCGGGCTCATGAGAGTCCAGGATAGGAGTTGACCAATGATACTATTGGCGAGTGGCCCTAGTTTGATCATTGGCTCCCTACTCATACCGACCAAGTGACCTTATGTTATTTTCGTATGTACTGCAGTGATGTGTACTGTTGATTGGTTATTCATTATGTCTCTGGTTTATTTTATTATGTGATTTCATTACAGTACTTACAGTTTCACATACTTGGTACCTGTTGTACTGACCTCCTTCGGGGGGCTGCGTTCATGCCGCAGGTTGATGTACATAGCTTGAAGGCCGGGAATGGCCTTAAAGGAAATTGAAGCTAGTGTAATGACCAAGTTTGGAGGTGGTAACTCCAAGGTGCTGAAAACTGAAGCAATGACGGAAATGTGGTACATATACTATAAGGAGTTTGGGTATACGAGAAGGATACGACGAGTAAGGAAAGAAGTGATCATTTTGTGAAGTAAAGATGCGAAGAAAGAGTCTTTCAGACCATGGGTGAGAACTATAGTGATGTTATACACGTTAGAGGTAATTCCTCGTTGGCTTGGATTGAGTATTTTGCGTGTGTTATATTATGGCCATGCGTGGCATAATTGGTTTCGTAAGTATAGTAGTGAAGACTATACCGGCGCATGTATGTTTGGAGGCTTTGAAGGAATATTCGGGACGAATGTTTCTAAGGGGGGGAGAATGTTACACCCCGTAGTTCCAGGGTATGTATGTGAGGACGTACGTATGAGAATACGACATTAAAATTGGAAAGGAAGAAAGATGCGATTTTTCAACGGAAAAGTTTCCGGATTTTGTGAAGGAAAAAGGTTCGTTAATGGGAATTGGATTCCCAAATTTGGTATTCGGACTTCTTGGAATATTAGTGAATTATGGAATTTTATTTCCGGAATTGGTCACGTGGGGCCCACGGGAGAAATTTACGGTTTTGTGGGGCCCACTTTGTTTTCGAGATTTTGGCCATTATGGATATTTTCGGAAGATGAAATATTTTGGACGAGTAGGAGGGCGACACGTGTCACCCCCTAGGTGGATCTTGGCCGAAATCCTCATGACAAGTGGCCTTGTCTTGCAAGATATTTTTGTGTGTGGACAAGTGGCTTGTGGGACCTACACACACTTGTCCCCAATCTCTACCACCCATTTGTTTTAATCCTAGCCCTTGGTGGTCTTATATATGCACCCTTAGTTGATGAAATCTTCCACACTTAGACATTTCAAGACTTGAAAAATCCTCCCCCTTTCTCTTGTGTGCTCTCGGCAATGGTGCCATTTCTTGGGCAAAACTTGTCCAATAATTCTTAAACTCTTAAGTGTTCTTCCCTAAGGTGTTAGGAAGATTGTGAACCAAGAGTTAGACAAGATTTCACACCCCTAGCCCCTAAATTACACCTTGGCCGAAACTTGTCACTTTTGGAACCTAAGTGTTCTTCACTTTTTGGAGTTGAATCTTGAAGAGAAGTTGGTTAGGAGCTTCTACGGGTTGCTTGTAACGGATTGGAACGTAAGGATTTGGAGCTAAACTTGCTAAGGAGCGACTTTAAGTTCTTGGATAATTTTGGGCTTTTTGAGGTAATAACCTTAATCCTCTTTGTGAAGTTGGATATTATATATGTTGGAAGTATATAAATGAGTATGAGATATGTGGAATGAAGTTTGGAAAGATTTGGAACTTGATAAGTTGCTAAAATGAAGAATTGGCATATTAGCCATAAAATGGTAAAAACGTATCTATTACATGTCAACAGTAATAACAAAGTAACTATAACTTATATGAAGATTGGAATATAAGTTGGAGGATTAAAGAAGTAATTCCGGCATGCTAGCCGAAAAATTGGATAAAGTGTGATTATTATAAGTTGGCCAAGAACACCAACTAGTGGATTAATGAACTATATTTACATTGGACTGTATTTACTTTGGACTATATTTACATTGGACTGTCTTTACTTTGGACTATGGACTTGTTCCATTTCGGCTTTTAAGTTGTTGTTTTAAGGGGAAGATTGTTTAACACGTCCGTTTGGGCGTGTGATCCCCTTCTTTAGTTGTTGAATTGTTGCGCCTTAAATGTGGCATGTTGGTTACTATTATCGGGCCTTGAAAAAGGTGGAAAAGTATGTAAAAACAGGGGAAGTGCTGCCCGATTTTTCGTAGAATTAGAGGGCTATTAATTGGTATAAGTCTTAAATGGTAAGTAAGGTTTGATAGAAGTACTATGGCCATTTTAGGATTGAAGTACAACGTGTGGCGTGATCTACTTGGCTTAAGGAGTAGCCGACGAAGTTGTAGTACTTTGGAGCATTTTGCTATTTGTCGATAATCGTCGCGAGGTATGTGAACCTCTTCCTATCCTTTTTAGCATGATTGTTGTGAAATATGTAGTACGGTAGACGTACGTGTGCTAAACGAATTTGGTTGGTTTAAAACATAAAGTGTTATAATGGTTTTATGGGAAGTTAGTTATAACGACTTTATGTAGGTAAAAGAATGGTTTGTTGATTTTAAAAGATAAGAGATTTGACTTATATTTGACTTGATATGAACTGTTAAGAACTTGAATTGTGTTAAAAAGTTGTGAAACCTCATTCGTGAGTAATGAGTACTTGGTCTTTAAAAGGAAAATGTTATATTGATTTCGGAAATGGGAATAAGTATCGAACAAGTCATTGCAGCGTTAATAAAGGAAAATGTAATGACAAATAATTAACTTAAAACAAGTAGAATCTTCCATCTGCATAGAAGCTAAGATAAGACAAAATTGTATTACATTTTCTAGATCATGGCTGCTTTAATAAGATCATTATAAACAAAGTTTTGATTTCTTAAATTCCAAAGTAAGGAACTTGATTTATAAAAGAGAGAGACTTGAGAATTTGAAGTGTTCTTGTTTAAAAGGAAGGCGTGGTTTTGTCTTAAAATGGTTTAAAAAGGAAGGCACGGTTTTGTCTTAAGTTGGTTAAAAAAGAAGGTGTGGAAATTGTTTTGGTTTACTTAAAAAAGATAATTACTCTATTTTTGATACTACGGGTATCGTGTGACCTTTGTAAAAGAAGTGGATCTTTTTGAAAGAGTTAAAGTATGTAGTACTTTGGGGTTAAAACCCGGATTTTTGGCATAAAATGAAAGTACCTTGAGTTGTGAGTAACTTGCCTATGTTTGCTTGTGATAGCCTTGTTGTGCAAGTGTTGTATCCTTATGTTACCGCGTCTCTCGGTGGAGGGCCGGTTATCTTGTCGTTACATGGACATGTTTACACCGATGAAGAATTCCGGGGGCATGCGGCCATGCGGCGGGTTAAACTCCCGGTCGTGTTATTCTTGATCATTTTGGACATACTGACACGATGGGCGGCCCACGGGTATGCTTCCACTATGATGGTCCATGGGCATACTGACTCGATGGATGGTCCACGGGTATGCGGCCATGATGAGGGTTCGTTTCCCTATTGATAGTGTTATTCCATGGACTAGCTCTCCATGAGGTTTTACTGATTCGGCTTTGGTATCTGGTAGTTGGCTCTCGTACTTGCCCCGGTCGTGGCTGATTCGGCTTTGGTATCTGGTAGTTAGCCTTCGTACTTGCCCCGGTCAGTTGTAGGGCGAAGTCTCGTGATGCAGGGTGGATCTGGTGGTTAGCCTACGTACTTGCCCCGGTCAGCGACGTGATGCAAGGTGGATCTGGTAGAGGCTATCGTACTTGCCCCGGTCAGCTTCGTGACGCAATTTTTCAGTTTTAGGACGAAGTCTCGTGATGCAGGGTGGATCTAGTAGTTAGCTTACGTACTTGCCCCGGTCAGCGACGTGATGCAGGGTGGATCTGGTAGAAGCTATCGTACTTGCCCCGGTCAGCTTCGTGGTATGGTTATATAGTATTGTTGGTACGGCTTTGGTATCTGGTAGTTGGCTTTCGTACTTGCCCCGGTCAGTGGATGATGCAGGTTGGTTCTGGTAGCTATGCCTTCAGATTTGCCCCTGCACGGCCCTTATGACACAGTGGGATCCGTGTTCATGTACTTGGTGTTGTTTTATCATAGATCGCCGTGAGGAAGGAATTCCACGGGCATGGTTGATATTGTGGCGTGAGACCCACTGGTTATATCGAGTAATGACTTTGAGGCGTGAGTCCACGACTTGACATGACCGCTTATATGTTGTATCTTGTAGTTATCATACATGTCTCTCGCTTTATATAGATTATGGTTTCATTACATTTTTGATTTCACATACTTGTACTGTGCGACCTCCTTTGCGTTCATCACGCCGCAGTAGGTACACGGTTGTTGATCTCGCCATAGGATCGGTTCGCGTATTAGGAAGCTCCGTTTCTCTGAGGCTTATCTTTTGGTATAGTCCCTGTCATTGTAGGTACTTGTACATTGGTATGGCGGCCTCGCCCCGTCATAGTTGTTATAAAATCTCTTAGAAGATCTTTGTGGGCGGTGGTTTGTAAAGGATTTAATCGTCGGTTTGATATATATATACAGGTGATCGCTTTGGTTAGCCTGCTTACTTTATGTCTTGTTTCATGTTTAAGTTTTATTTCGCTACGATGTTGTATCACCATCGCCACGACCCGAACCCGGCCCGTGATCGTGCCTTACCCTGCACCCTAGTGATACAACATCGAGAAAATCAAAATAAAAACATGAATAATTAAGAGACAAGATAAATAAACAGCCAACCAAAATTGCCTTCATCATATATACATAAATACCCGAACAGATATCCTTTACAAACCCCGCCACAACAAATGCACTTAAGATTTTTACAATATGGCCATGACGACAAGGCCCCGCCATACCCTCAATGTATAAGAATCTGCATGCACTGTGGTAACATACCAAAAGATAAGCCTCAAGAATGGGCTTCGACACGAATCGTGATCCTATGAGCGAGGATCCACCACCGATGTACTCAACTCAAGATGAACGCAGCCTCAAGGAGGTCGATAACAGTACAAGTATGTGAAATCAGAAAAGATCAGAATGAAATCATAATAGTCTATATAAAGCGCGAGACATGTATGATAACCGATGAAATATGTGACTCGCCATCTCGCGACTCGTAAAATCGATGAGATACGTGACTGCCATCTCGGGACTCGGTGTAAAATCGATGAAATACGTGACTCGCCATCTCGCGACTCGTGTAAAATCGGATGAGATACGCGACTCGCCATCTCGCGTGACTCGTGTAAAATCGGATGAAATACGTGACCGCCCATCTCGCGACTCGGTGTAAAATCGATGAAATACGTGACCTCGCCCATCTCGGGACTCGGTGTAAAATCGGATGAAATACGTGACTCGCCATCTCGCGACTCGGTGTAAAATCGATGAAATACGCGACTCGCCATCTCGTGGGACTCGTGTAAAATCGGATGAAATACGTGACTTCGCCATCTCGTGGGACTCTGTATAATCGTTCATAACAAATCAACCGCCTCCATCGAGACGCGGGTACAGAATACAACAAAGGCTATCACAACAAGCATAGACAAGCTTCACAACAAGCATAGGCAAGCTTCACAACAAACAAGCACGGGCAAGCTTCACAACAACAAGCATAGGCAAGTTATACACAACTTAAAGTACTTTCATTTTATGCCAAAGTCTGGGTTTTAACCCTAAAGTACTACGTACGTTAAATTCCTTTTAAAGATCCATTTCTTTTACAAAGGTCACCCGATACCGTAGTATAAAAATAGAGTGACTAACATTGTTAAGTAAACCAAAATGCTTTCCTTTGTAAAATCAAGTAACAACCTTATTTTCCAAACGCTCAAGTTTGCCTAATTTCAAAAGCTCAAGTTTCTCATTTTAGAAAAGGTTTCAGAGTTCATAGTTTTAAATCCTTTAAAACATAATTCTCCTTTAAACGCTTGAGAAACATATGTCTTATATGAGTAGGTTATTCTTGTTTATAATCAATCTTATTAAGCACATGATCTAGGAAATGTAATATCATTTTGTCTTATCTTAGCTTCTATGCAGATGGAGATTTCTCTTGGTTTTAATACCATACTTCATTATTCAATACATTTTCCTTTATTAACGCCGCAGTTGGTTTGTCGATACTCATTCGATTTCCAAAATCAAGAAACATTATTCCTTTTAAAACCCGCACTCATTACTCACGAATGAGGTTTCACATCTTTAACAAAATTCATATCAATACCCTTAAGTCAAGTCTCTTATCTTTAAAAAAATCAAGAAACCATTCTTTTATCACTCTTAAGACGTTATACCTAACTTCCCATAAAAGCTAGTACAACTCTTATGTTTTCAAAGCCAAGTATTACTTTTCTTTCAAAAGGTCTTTTGAAACACTTCAAGTTCTTTATTACTACACATCAAATCCGTTATAAGTCAAATCGTTACCTTTGACACCACAAAGCATTTTCTTACCTACATAAAGTCGTTATAACCAACTTCCCATAAAGCCGTTATAACACTTTATGTTTCAAACCAATCAAATACCTTAAACACACGTACGCTCACCGTACTACATAGTTATACACATATCATGCTAGAACAGATAGGAAGAAGTTCACATACCTCGCGACGATTATCGACTAATAGCAAAGTGATCCAAGTACCTCAAACCGCTTCGGCTACTCCTAGTCAAGTAGATCACGCCATACGCAGATTTCAACCTATAGAGGCCACAAGGCGCCTATTAACATCCTAGATCTCAATGTAGAATATTCTACGAAAATTCGGCAAAGACCTCCCCGCAACAGCGTAAATCTCCTCTCTATCGAGGCCGCTACCAAGCCAACCAAGGGGGTTTGCACGCCTAACCGGACGTGTACAATTCTACTCACGAATACTACACAAGTCTATCAGAATACACCCTATGTAATTACAGTCGATTCTTCTTTAAATTCAGCTTAAGTCAAAAGACATTGCCGCACAACTATGTTCAATTCTATATATAGTATACTTAACTATATACTCCTACAACAAGTAATTTTCAATTACTACGTATGTTAAGAATGTTTACCTCGATAAGCCCAAAATTATCCGAGTTTATATGTCGATCCCGAGCAAGGTTTAGCTCCTACTCAGTGCGCTCAACCCGCTCCAAACAACCCTTAGAAGTTCTAACCAACTTCTACTTAACACTTCAACCGACTATGAAGGTTTTTCCTGTGGTTTCGTTTTGTGTGGCTAAAGGAAAGTATAATCGTATTTTTCCGGTTTTTCAGATAAAGTGGTACTTTGAAAGTACTACAAGGTATTTGGCTAAAGTATTTTGGGCATTATAACAATACTTGTAGAATACATTTCTACCAAGGGGGTAGTATTTCGACTAGCACA
Source organism: Przewalskia tangutica (assembly GCA_029844215.1). Taxonomy (NCBI): domain Eukaryota; kingdom Viridiplantae; phylum Streptophyta; class Magnoliopsida; order Solanales; family Solanaceae; genus Przewalskia; species Przewalskia tangutica. Next base: position 53,916,756 of record CM056722.1, on the reverse strand, counting down.
ACTAGGTTATGGGAGGGTTCTCGCCAGAACCACTAGGCAAGGGGGTTGCCGTAGGCCTTCAAGAGGGGAGAGGGTGGTGTTTGGACGAGAACAAGGTTGAGAGAGAGGAGGGATTTTTAACACTTAGAGAAATTTTGGATGAAGAAGTTCATCAACTTATGGTATTTATAGGTCAAGCAAAGGCCAACCAACGGCCAAGATTCATCCAAGTGTTAGGCAAGTGTAGGGCTAGGATTAAGCCATGTGCACCTTATCCATCTACCACACCAACTTGCACAAATATCCTACCAACTCCTCGACCCTTTGCCATCCACCACTTCCATTAGAGGTGACAAGTGTCGCCTCTCGATGGTCCAAAATGTTTCGACTCTCAGAAAAATCAGCTAAAAATATAAATGACATAGCCGAATTTTCCTTCGCAGTTTAGTAAAACGCTTCGTCGAAAACGACTCTTTCGCACTTGTGCCCAAATTTCGAATTTGCCAAATCTTTAGGCTCAAATTTTATACGCACGCCTCACGCATATACTGAAATACGGTATAACATTCTCCTCCTTAGAAACATTCGTCCCGAATGTTCCTTCTCAAGATGGATAACGATAAAGTTCTTCTAATAAGTTGCCAACGCCACAACTGGCCACGAAACACCCGCGTAAATACTTACATCCAAGTCCACGAGGAAACACCTCTAACATCACAAACTTTTGTCACTTTGCCGCGAGGTTCTAGTGTCACTCCGGCGACCCAACAAATGGTACCGGACTGCATGCGATCCCTGAGGTCTAAAATATACATCCTTCGCACCTTCTCCCTTCACAAGAAATGATCATATCTATGCTCGCAATACATGCTCGCCTCTACCCTTACTCGTCGTACCCTTCTCGAACACTTGAACTCTTCTAGTATACGTACCACACTTCAGTTTCCAAAACTTTGGAGTCCCTACCTCCAAACTTGGTCATCTTACTAGCCTCGATCTTCCTTAAGGCCACTTCCGGCCTTCACGATCCGCTTCAGGTCGAACATATCCACGAACTCATACGATGGTCATCTAAACTGGGCCTAGCACCTTGTGACCCTACCACCGGGACCACCCGTAGCTAACCCCACCTCATTCCGGCCACGGTTGACACGCAACACGCCCTCAACCCGAGCCTCACACGCCGACTCTCTCGCTTCTCGATCCGAACAACCTTGCTAAATCACATCAGAAAGATACCACTTTCATTTACCCAACCTGTGGACTTATCACACAATACATTTATACGCAAACCAAGTATTTCAACAAGGACTAACCGTAAAATCTTTTATTCAAGATGACCTTACATCTGTGGTCTCGACATGAAATATTCTAAAGTTCACACTTTCCATGCCCCATACATATCCTTTCAACTAGCCAAGCTTTCTAACTCATAACCAACATAACGCTTATCCGAACGTAGCACACAATAATAAGGTCATCATATCATGCATACAAATCTCTAAAGGGTTAAGGATATACCGACCTACCGCCCACTCTAATCAAAGGCGCTCGCAGGCGCATACCGTAGAAGGCGCGATGAACCCGCCATCGATCCGTAGGTGAGTCATTCGCTTGCATCCTTCCTACTAGACGGTTTCGTCACATGGCCCTCGATGGGCCGCAGAAAACAAGCACCAAGAAAGACGACATTCCCGATGACGCCGCCACATCGCGCACACCGAGGAAAACTCAACCCGATCGCTAGAACCCATGTATATCTCGGAACTAAGCCTCGAGCTCGACCAGCCCCGAATACCTCAACGCCCCGACGATCGCGGGGACCACTGCATCGCGGAGGTACATAACTAGATCGCTGCCGGCGAGGTCCGCCGAAAGTTACCAAAGGACCTCGCTGCTCGCCTCTTCTCGCCGATCTCGGCCATTCCGTCGACCTCTCCGTGCCTCACATCCTAGTGCATGAGCTTGCATGCGGCAATGTCCATGCCCACCAAGAGCTACTCCCGCATAAGCCTCGCCAAGTAATCATCCACCCGCGACGTAGCGGTGTACTCGCCCTCCATATCGCCTACCACGCTGGAACATACCGAGCTAATGAGTCGAACTCACATTGTACTTCTAACCGCCCGCCCGCCCCGCCTCAACGCCAAAAATTGCTACCCGAGCCTCTCATCTCGCGGGCAAGAAATGTGCAAGAAAAGCCTTGAGAACTCGTCCCATACGGCCGGGAGTGCATGCTCTTCCCGACAACTCCCACGAATCAAACCACCAATCGCAGATCACGCACTGATGCGAACCCAATACCACCGACTCGCTCGAGACTCGATCACTCATGATCCAGAGCCGCTTGATAAACTCCCGAGGTCATCTCGCCTCTCGATCCATAACATCGCGCTACAACTCGTAAAGTCACGTAGCCTCAAATCGCTCGCCGGGGTGAACTACGGTGCTATCGGGCCGGAATCGCAGATCTAGCCTATCTCATATCTCGCCACGACTCGCCAAGAATCGCCATCTCTGTACTCCCATCTCATCTGCTTCCAGCCGGGACCGAGGATCGTGTATCAGAGTCTCAGCAGCCCACCGCCGCGCTTCTAAACTCACTGGTGCAGCGCGCGCGAAACTCGCTGCTAAGCATCGCTCGTGATCGACGCTCGCGCTCGCATCTCTCAGATCTCACTAACGCCTCCTTCGATCGCTTTCGCCATTCTGGGCTCGGTTTTACGCGAGGCATAATCGTAAAGGAAAGGAATACGCCGAGGGGTCCAACTTATCACACAAATCTACCAAGACGATCTCGTAATGAGAAGAATGGAAACCAATCCTAAATGTCCTATAGCCTCCGACATAGATGTGGTGCACAACACACCGATAATCAAGACTTACTAGACACGGTCAGAGGCACTTTCCGAGGACTAACCGCTCGATACCACTTTTGTCACGACCAACCCTGCCCGTGGATCGTGCCTTACCCCGCACCCTAGTGATACAACATCGAGAAAATCAGCTAAATAAAAACATGAACATGAATTAAGAGACAAGATAAATAAACAAAGCAACCAAAACAAATGGCTTTCATCATATATACATAAATACCCAAACAGCTATCGCTTTTACAAACCCCGCCACAATAAAGCATGCACTTAAGATTTTTACAATGACTATGACGGGATGGCCCCGCCATACCCCGAATGTATAAGAATCTGCATGCACTGTGGTAACATACCAAAAGATAAGCCTCCAAGAAATGGGCTTCCCGACACGAATCGTGATCATATGAGCGAGATCCACCACCGATGTACTCAACTCGCTGCAGATGAACGCAGCCAAGGCGAGGTCGCATAACAGTACCAAGTATGTGAAATCAGAAAAGATCAGAATGAAATCATAATAGTCTATATAAAGCGGGAGACATGTATGATAACCGGATGAAATACGTGACTCGCCATCTCGCGACTCTTGTAAAATCGGATGAGATACGCGACCGCCCATCTCGCGACTTGTAAAATCGATGAAATACGTGACTCGCCATCTCGCGACTCGGTAAAATCGATGAGATACGACTCGCCCATCTCGCGACTCGTAAAATCGATGAAATACGCGACCTACCCATCTCGTGGGACTCGGTAAAATCGATGAAATACGTGACTTCGCCATCTCGTGCGACTCGGTAAAATCGATGAAATACGCGACCGCCATCTCGTGGGACTCGTAAAATCGATGAAATACGCGACCGCCATCTCGTGGGACTCGGTAAAATCGATGAAATACGCGACCGCCATCTCGACCTTGTATAATCGCTCATAACAAATCAACCTACTCCATCGAGACGCTGGGTACAGTAAATACAACAAAGGCTATCACAACAAGCATAGATAGCCACAACAACAAGCATAGGCAAGCTTCACAACAAACAAGCATGGGCAAGCTTCACAACAACAAGCATAGGCAAGTTATACACAACTCAAAGTACTTTCATTTTATACCAAAGTCTGGGTTTTAACTCTAAAGTACTACGTACGTTAAATTCCTTTTAAAGATCCATTTCTTTTACAAAGGTCACCCGATACCCGTAGTATAAAAATAGAGTGACTAACATTGTTAAGTAAACCAAAATGCTTTCCTTTGTAAAATCAAGTAACAACCTTATTTTCCAAACGTTCAAGTTTGCCTAATTTCAAAAGCTCAAGTTTCTCATTTTAGAAAAGGTTTCGTAGTTCATAGTTTTAAATCCTTTAAAACATAATTCTCCTTTAAACGTTTTGAGAAACATATGTCTTATATGTGAGTAGGTTATTCTTGTTTATAATCAATCTTATTAAGCGACCATGATCTAGAAATGTAATATCATTTTGTCTTATCTTAGCTTCTATGCAGATGGAGATTTCTACTGGTTTTAATATCATACTTCATTATTCAATACATTTTCCTTTATTAACGCTGCAGTGGTTTGTCGATACTCATTCTGATTTCCAAAATCAGTAAAACATTATTCCTTTTAAAACCCAGTACTCATTACTCACGAATGAGGTTTCACACCTTTAACAAAATTCATATCAATACCCTTAAGTCAAGTCTCTTATCTTTAAAAAAATCAAGAAACCATTCTTTTATCACTCTTAAGACGTTATACCTAACTTCCCATAAAGCTAGTACAACTCTTATGTTTTCAAAGCCAAGTATTACTTTTCTTTCAAAAAGGTCTTTTTGAAACACTTCAAGTTCTTTATTACTACACATCAAATCTGTTATAAGTCAAATCAGTTACCCTTTGACACCACAAAGCATTTTCTTACCTACATAAAGCTGTTATAACCAACTTCCCATAAAGCCGTTATAACACTTTATGTTTCAAACCAATCAAATACCTTAAACACACGTGACGCTCACCGCACTACATAGTTATACACATATCATGCTAGAACAGATAGGAAGAGGTTCACATACCTCGCGACGATTATCGACTAATAGCAAAGTGATCCAAGTACTCAAACCGCTGGCTACTCCTAGTCAAGTAGATCACGCCATACGCAGACTTCAACCTATAGAGGCCACAAGGCGCCTATTAACATCCTAGATCTCAATGTAGAATATTCTACGTAAAATTCGAAGATTTTCCCGCAAACAGAAATCTCCTCCTCTATCGAGGCCGCTACCAAGCCAACCGTGGGGTTTGCACGTCTAACCCGACGTGTACAATTCTACTCACAGAATACTACACAAGTCTATCAGAATACACCCTATGTAATTACAGTTCAGTTCTCTTCTTTAAATTCAGGCTTAAGTCAAAAGACATTGCCGCACAACTATGTTCAATTCTATATATAGTATACTTAACTATATACTCCTACAACAAGTAATTTCCAATTACCACAGAAGGTTAAGAATGTTTACCTCGATAAGCCCAAAATTATCCGAGTTTATATGTCGATCCTGAGCAAGGTTTAGCTCCTACTCCGCGCTCCAACCCGCCTCCAAACAACCCTTAGAAGTTCTAACCAACTTCTACTTAACACTTCAACCGACTATGAAGGTTTTTCCTTGTGGTTTCGTTTTGTGGCTAAAGGAAAGTATAATCGTATTTTTCCTGTTTTTCAGATAAAGTGGTACTTTGGAAAGTACTACAAGGTATTTGGCTAAAGTATTTTGGGCATTATAACAATACTTGTAGAATACATTTCTACCAAGGGGTAGTATTTCGACTAGCACAACTAGGTTAGGGAGGGGTTCTCGCCAGAACCACTAGGCTTAAGGGTGCTGGCCGAGGCCTTCAAGAGGGGAGAGGGTGGTGTTTGGACGAGAACAAGGTTGAGGAGAGAGGAGGGATTTTAACACTTAGAGAAATTTTGGATGAAGAAGTTCATCAACTTGTATGGTATTTATAGGTCAAGCAAAGGCCAACCAACGGCCAAGATTCATCCAAGTGTTAGGCAAGTGGCTAGGATTAAGCCATGTGCACCTTATCCATCTACCACACCAACTTGCACAAATATCCTACCAACTCCTCGACCCCTTTGCCATCCACCACTTCCACCAGAGGTGACAAGTGTCGCCTCTCGTTGGTCCAAAATGTTTCGCCTCTCGGAAAATCCGCAAAAATATAAATGACATAGCCGAATTTTCCTTCGCAAGTTTAGTAAAACGCTTCATTTAAAAAACGACTCTTTTCGCACTTGTGCCCAAATTTCGAATTTGCCAAATCTTTAGGGCTCAAATTTTATACGCACGCCTCACGCATATACTGAAATACGGTATAACAACTACGCGTGCGGTAAGGCACTGGCCATGCCCGAGGTCGGGTCGTGACATAAATACAGTCCAATGTAAATACAGTCCAATGTAAATACAATCCAAAGTAAATACAGTTCAATGTAAATACAGTCCATTAGTTGGTGTTTTTGGCCAACTACTACAATCAAATTAATCCAATTTTCGACTAGCATGCCGGAATTACTTCTTTAATCATCCAACTTATATTTCAATCTTTATATAAGTTATAGTTACTTTGTTATTAATCACAACAGTAATAGATAATGCTTACCATTTTAATGGCTAGCATGCCAATTTCTCCATTTTAGCAACTTAACAAGGTCCAAATCCTTTCCAACTTTCTTCCATGTATCACATACTCATTTATATACTTCCAACATATATAATATCCAACTTCACAAAGAGGACAAAGTTCATTACCTCAAAGAGCCCAAAATAATCCAAGAACTAAAAGTCGATTCGTAGCACGTTTAGCTCCTATTCCTTACGTTCTAACCCACTCCAAGCAACACTTAGAAGCTCCTAACCAACTCCTCTTCAAGATCCAACTTCAAAAAGTGAAGAACACTTTAGGCTCCAAACATGCAAGTTTCGGCCAAGGCATGGTTTGTAGGCTAGGGGTGTGAAATCTTGTCTAACACTTGGTTAATAACCTTCCTAACACATCAAGGAAGAACACTTAAGAGTTTAAGAATTGTTGGACAACTTTAGGTCATGTTAATGGCCCATGGTCGAAAGCTCTTAGTAAGGAAGAGAGTATTTTCAAGTCTTGGAATTAATTCTAAGTGTGGAAGATTTCATCCTACTAGTGTGATGATATAACACAACCAAGGGCTAGGATTAAAACATGTGTGTGGTTGAGATTAGAGACAAGTGTGTGTGGGTCCCACAAGCCACTTGTCTACACAAATATCTCACAAATATCTAGCACAAGACTTGTGCCACTTGCCCTCAATTTCGCCCAACATGGGCCCCACTTGGGGTGACACGTGTCGCCCTCCTATTCGTCCAAAATATTTCATCTCCCGAAAATATCCATAATGACCAAAATCTCAAAAATAATGTGGTCCCCACAAAACCGTAAATTTATCCCGTGGGCCCCACGCGACCAATTCCGAAAAATAAAATCCATAATTCTCTAATATTCCAAGAAGTCCAAAAAACCAAAATTGAGAATCCAATTCCCAATAATAAACCTTTTCCTTTCACGAGGTTCGGAATATTTTCCGTCGGAAATTCAAAATTTTCTTCCCTTTCGTACTTAGGGTTATATTCTCGTACGTACGTCCTCACATACATAATATGGAACTACGGGGTGTAACAAGGTAGTTGAGAGAGCACCTAAACATTTATGTATAAGTGTGATTAAAAAAGTATTTTCCAGAGTTTGAGAAAATATAATGCGACACTTATTTTTTTATTAGGTAATTAGTGAAGGGGATAAATAATAAGAAAAACTAAGTTTAAGAAGTAAATAATATAAAAAATTAAATTCAGAGAGGACATATGACCCCTGTATAATTTAAATATTTAATTGGAAAATTCATTATAGTTTATTTATGATCCCTTTATTTATTCCTAAATAAATACAAAGAAGAAGAGCGGAGTCAGCGCGCGTGATCAGGACTTGTGGCCAAATGGGCCGAGATCATATACCCCGTATTTCCAGAGTATGTATGTGAGGACGTGCGTACAATTTTGTAAGCATGAATCATTGTTAAGGACGAAATTGTGCACATCCACGAAAAAAATTTGTTTTTCCGACGGAAAATTTTCCGAACCTTGTAAAGGAATTTTACGTTTCCAAGAATTTATTTATTTTGGATTTTTCCGAGAGATAAAATATTTTGGACCAACGAGAGGGCGACATGTGTCACCCTCAAGTGGACGATTTTGGTGGAGGAATTGATTGGCACGTTTTTTTCATTTAAAAGGCCAAACACCTTTGGTCAAAAGTCTTGCAAAGTAGATAGATAAGGTAGCACATGTCCAAATCTCCACCATCCACTTGCTTTGATCTTGGCCATTGATTGACCTATAAATACCCCTTAAGTTCAAGACTTATTCTTCATCCACTTAACAAATTCCAAGTCTCAAAAACTCCCTCCCCCTTTGAGAGCTCTCGTCCAACCCCTTTCCCCTTCCTTGGTCTCGGTCTCGAAACCCCCTTGGTAGAAAAATATTCTCCAAGTATTGTTGTTATTCCAAATACCTTAGCCCAAATACCTTGTAGTATTCCAAAGTTATCTCTATACAAAAAGTCCGGAAATGCTACTTTATATCCCTTAGTCACAAAACGAAGCCCTAGGAAAATCTTCATAGTTGGTTGAAGTATTAAGTAGAAGTTGTTTAGAACTTCTAAGGGTTTCTTGAGCGAATTGAGCGCATGCAATAAGAGCTAAACCTTGCTCAGATCGACTTTAATCTTGGATAATTTTGGGCTTATCGAGGTAAATATCTTTGTCCTTCTACAGGTAATTGGAAATTACATATAGTAGTTTAGAATCGAGTATAAGATATAGAAGATTGGTATATAAGAAGAGAATTGAACTGCATTTACATCGGGTCAGACATGAGACTTGTGTAGCTTTACGGGTAGGGAAGTGCTGCCCAAATTTCCGTAGAAATAAGAACCTTCTGCTTAGAATATTCTACAGAGTAGTCTAGACATTGATAGACGTATTTGACTATTATAGGTTGATACTCTGCGAGCGACATATTCTGTCACGACCCGATCCCGGGCCCGTGACTGGTGCCTTACCCGGGCACCCAAGTAGACATACATCAGAGTAATCAGCGGAAATATAAAAACAAGACATGAAACAATTATAGAATGAGAACAGTTTATCTGAGAAAAGTTGTCTTTCGGCATATATATATAAAAACTTGAACAGTTACATCCCTTTTTACAAACCCTGCCCACAACAGTACTACAGACCTCTAAGAATTTTATAACAACTATGACGGGACAGGGCCCCGCCATACCCCTGAATGTACAAGAACCTACAATCTCAGGGATCATACCAAAGATAAGCCTCCGGAGAAACGGGGCTTCCCAAAATGCTGAACTGTGATCCTATGAGCGAGGATCCACAACAGATGTATTCTCTACTGCAGATGAACGCAGCCCTCAAGCGAGGTCAAGATAACAGTACCAAGTATGTGAAATCAAAATATCAGAATGAAATCACGACACTATATAAAATGTAAGACATGTATGATAACCAAACTACGCTTCACAACATAAAAGCAAATATGTCAAAACAGGACTCACGCCTCAAAGTCATCCTCATGCCCGTGGAACTCCTTCCTCACCGCCAGCCTAGGTATAAATCGTGTGATACGTATAACATGTCTCGCCCATCCTACGGGACTCGGTGGAATCGCATGGTCACATTCCCTGGCCCATCTCATGGACTCGGTGTCGGATCGATGGAATACATTCCTGGCCCATCTCATGGACTCGGTGTCGGATCGTATGAATACATTCCTGGCCCATCTCATGGACTCAGATCAAATCGGTGGAATACATTCCCGGCCCATCCCATGGACTCGGTATCAAATCGTGGAATACATTCCCGGCCCATCCCACGGACTCAGATCAAATCGCTGGAATACATTCCCGGCCCATCCCATGGACTCGGTATCAAATCGCTGGAATACATTCCCGGCCCATCCTATGGACTCGGATCAAATCGTGGAATACATTCCCGCCCATCCCATGGACTCTGTAGAATCGGTGGTATCGCTCCTGGCCCATCCCATGGACTCGGATCAAATCGCCATAACATTTAAACTCTCTTTTAAGATAGATTAAGATAATACCATGATTTCGTTTTAAATCAAAAACACTTTCCTTTTAAAAATCAAGTAAAAACATTGATTTACCAAAATTCAATTTTCCTAAATAAAAATATACTCCAGTCTTTTATTTCCGAAAAATTTCATAGTTCATAGTCTTAATCAAATAACGTAATCTCTTTTTAAAACAATTGAGTAATATATGCCTTATGTGTGAGTAGTTATTCTTGTTTATAACAATCTTATTAAAGCAGCCATGATTTAGAAAATGTAATACAATTTTGTCTTATCTTAGCTTCTATGCAGATGGAGGTTTCTACTGGTTTTAATAATACTTACTTAGTCGATACATTTTCCCTTATTAGCGCTGCAGTGGTTTGTTCGATACTTATTTCCCCTTTCCGAAATCAATACAAGGCTTTCATAAATAATTAAGTAAACCGTTCCTTTTATCTTTCTTAAGTCGTTATACCTAACTTCCCATAAAGCTAGTATAACTCTTAAGCTTTTAAAACCAAGTATTACTCTTCTTTCAAAAACGATTCATAATTCTTTTGAAACACTTCAAGATTTTTATTATTTAAAACTCAAGTCAAAAGACATCAGAGTAAAACCAATTTTAGTTAACACACGTACGTCTACCGTACTATATATATATATATATCAAAAATATCATGCTCAAGAGGATAGGAAGAATCACATACCTCCTCGGCGAAATCCACCTGCCAAGTCGAATATGTCGCGCGCAGAGTATCAACCTATAATAGTCAAATACGTCTATCAACGTCTAGACTACTCTGTAGAATATTCTAAGCTGAGGGTTCTCTATTCTACTTTAAAATTGGGCAGACTTCCCTACCCACAAACTACTCAAGTCTCATCAGAATACAATTTCTATGTAAGTACAGTTCAATTCTCTTCTTTTATACCATCCTTCTATAACTTATACTTAATTCTGAACTACTACAACATGTAATCTCCAATTACAATAGAAGGATAAAGATATTTACCTCGATAAGCCCAAAATTATCCAAGATTTAATGTCGATCCTGAGCAACGTTTAGCTCCTAATTGCACGCTCCGATAGCTCCAAGAAACCCTTAGAAGTTTCTAAACAACTTCTACTTAATACATCAACCATCTATGAAGATTTCCCCAGGGGTTTCGTTTAGTGACTAATGGATATAAGGTAGTATTTCTGGGCTTTTAGTATAGAGGTGACTTTGGAATACTACAAGGTATTTGGCTAAGGTATTTTGGGATAGTAACAATACTTGGAGAATACTTTTCAACCAAGGGGTATTTCACGAGAACAACTAGGAAAGTGGGTTTCGCCTGTGGCTTCACAAAGGGGGAGGAGCTTGGATGAGAACTACTAAAAGGGAGTGAGGGATTTTGCCTTGGAATTTCTCAAGTGGATGAAGAATAAGTCTGCACACAAGGGTATTTATAGAACCACCAAGGCCAAGATTAAAACAAATTGAAAGTAAGATTTGGATCCATGTGGAAGAATGAGGTCTTCCAACCAAGTGTCCACCACAATGTCGGGACATATGTCCACCACAACCTCGGGCATATGTCCCCACAACAAAGAGCCATGTGGCCTTCCACTAGGCACAAAAAACGTCCACAAGGCCTTCCCTACCTCCCCCCACTCACCCAAAGAAATATCTTCCAAGACTTGACCATTTGACCTTGTCCACTTGGCCAACATTTTCGTCCAACCCATGCCAACTAAGGGTGACACATGTCGCCCTCCTATTGGTCCAAAATATTTCGCCTCTGAAAAACTGAATCGGTTAAAATATTAAAAACGTAGAATTTCCTTCACAAGGTTCGGAATCTTTTCCGTCGAAAGTTCACAATTTCATCCTTAACCTAATTAGGGCTTGAATATTCGTACGTACGTCCTCGCATACGTACTCTGGAAATACGGGGTATAACATATTCGACTTGGCAGGTGGATTTCGCCGAGGAGGTATGTGATTCTTCCTATCCTCTTGAGCATGATATTTTAAAAGAATATATATAGTACTACGACGCAGTGTTAATCGAATGTGGTTTTACTTCGATGTCTTTTGACTTGAGTTTTAAATAATAAGAATCTTGAAGTATTTCAAAAGAATTATGAATCGTTTTTGAAAGAAGAGTAATACTTGGTTTTAAAAGCTTAAGAGTTATGCTAGCTTTATGGGAAGTTAGGTATAACGACTTAAGAGAAATAAAAGGAACTACATTTAATTGTTTATGAAAGTCTTGTATTGATTTCGAAATGAGAATAAGTATCGAACAAACCATCAATACGCTTAATAAAGGAAAATGTATTGACTAATTAAGTATTATTAAAACCAGAGAAACCTCCATCTGCATAAGCTAAGATAAGACAAAATTGTATTACATTTCCTAGATCACGGTTGCTTTAATAAGATCATTAATAAACAAGTTTTGATTTTCTTAAAATTTCAAAGTAAGGACTTGATTTATAAAAGATAAAGACTTGAAAATCAAGTGTTTTCATTTAAAAAGGAAGGCATGCTTTTGTCTTAAGTTGGTTCAAAAGAAGGTAGGAAATTGTTTGGGTTTACTTTAAAAAGATAGTCACTCTATTTTGATACTACTGTATCGTGTGACTTTTAAAAGAAACTGATCTTTTAAAGAGTTAATGTATGAAGTAATTGGGGATAAAACCTGACTTGTTGACATAAATAGAAAGTACCTTGTGTGAATAACTTGACTATGTTGGTTTGTGATAGCCTTGTAATACTTTCTTGTTGGTTTGATAAGTAAACATGCAGACGCTACGTGTGTTGTCTGTGACGCTTGTGTAGCCGGTTTCTGATTGTGCTTATGTTGTTTAACGATAAGCCGTTATGTTAGTATTGTACCACTCACCTCGACATGTTATACCGGTTAAGTCGCCTCGACGCGGCGGATGCCTCACGCGTCCAGTGGACCTACGCGAGCTACGAGTTCCGTGTTAGTGCATGGAATACCTCACGCGTCTATGTGGGCTACGCGACTACGAGTCCGTGACGATGCCGAGGAGTAGCTACCGACGCGGAATACCTCACGCGGCCTAGCGGCCTACGCGAGCTACAGAAGTTCCAGGATTTGACGCGCACATCGACATCGGTGGCGAGCGCCGCCTGATTACGTGCGCGCTCAGAAAGACCTCGTGATACGCTTTTGTTATACCCCGTAGTTGCGTGGTATGTATGTGAGGACGCACGCATTTGAGAGTACAGTAAATTTTGAAAAGAAAGAAAGATGCTGAGTTTTCACTAAAAGTTTCCTGCTATTTGTGAAGAAAAAGGTTCGTTAACGGGAATTGGATTCTGATTTGGTATTTGGACTTCATAGATTATATTAGAATTTTGAGATTTTATTTTCTGAATGGTCACGCTGGGCCCACGGAGAAATTTACTGCTGTGGCCCGCTTTGCTTGAGATTTTGAAATTGATATTTTCTAAGATGAAATATTCGCGACCGGGGCGACACGTGTCACCCCACGTGGCACCCTCGCCGATTTTACATTTGTGCACAACACCCTATTGAGTCGTTCGACAAACGCTTTACAGAACTTCGCGGCGGAAAATTCCGCCATGTCGCTTTGTATTTTTGGATTTTTCCGAGAGACGAAACATTCTCGACCAACGGAGGGTGACATGTGTCACCTCACAACGGAAGACGCGCAAGACTGGGCCGAATCGGCGGGCAAGTCGGGCTTGATATTGTGTAGATATTTGAGGGTTTTAGGAGTAGGTCTGTGGTGCACTTGGCTTGATCTTCGCCTTACACTTGCCTTGCACATGGCTTGATTCGCCATCGTTGGCCTTTGGTTTTGCTATAAATACCCCTTATGTCATTTAACTCTTCATCCACAAACGAAACCTTCCAAGCCTAAAATCCTCCTCCTCTAGTGTTGAGTTCGCCCAACTCATCCCCTCTTTGAGAGTCTCGCCGAGGCCTCCTCCTCCCTCATGTGTTCGCCGTGGGGTACCCCCTAGCCTAGTTGTTTTCAGATAATACCCCTTGTTGTGGTATAGAAATACTCCCTAGTATTGTTATAATGCCCAAAATACCTTAGCCTCAGACCTTGTAGTATTCCAAAGATACCTCTTACGTAGAGTCCTAAATACTACCTTTGTCCTTTTTAGTCTCAAACCAAACCCTAAGGAAATCTTCATACTTGGTCAAGATTTGAGCAGGTTGGTTAGAACTTCTAGCGGTTGTTTGGAGTGGTTCGAGCGCACTGAGCCGAGCTAAACCTTGCTCAGATCGACATTATAACTTGATAATTTTGGGCTTATCGAGGTAATTATCTTGTTCCTCTATTGTAATTGGAAATTACATGTTTGTTAGATATATAGTCAAGTATACTATATATGGAGCTATACTTAGTATTCGCAATGTCTTTTGACTTAAGCCTCAAGAATAAAAAACTGAATCAATCAGATTTACATAGGATCAGACAAAGAGACTTGTAGAATTGTACACGCCCTGCTAGACGTAAACCCCCGTCGCTTGTAGCCTACTGATAGAGAGAGATTTGCGTTGTTGCGTGAGGTCTCGAATTTTCTATAGAAAGATAAACTTATGTTTTGGGGTTAATAGACGCCAGTGACCTTTATAGTGAAAGTACTCAAGAGTAGCGTATTCTACTCGAGGTGGAAAGCGGCCAGTGTCAGAGTACTTGGAGCATTTTGCTTATCGTCGATAAATCGTCGCGAGGTATGCGAACCTCTTCCTATCTTTTCTAAAGCATGATTGTCAGGAACTATGTAGTACGGTAGACGCATACGTGCAAGTGATTTGGTTGGTTTAAAACATAGGTGTTATAATAGCTTTACGGAAGTTAGTTATAACGACCTTACGTAGTTGAAAATGGTTTATCACGTTAGAAGTTAAGAGACTTGATCTTATAAGATAAGAGACTTAACTTATTTGTTTTAATGTGGATGTTGTGTGAAACCTCATTCGTGAGTAATGAGTACTTGGTTTTTAAAGGGATAATGTTTTACCGATTTCGAATCGTAACGTATCGGCGCACTAATCGCAAATAAGCTAATAAAAGGAAAATGTATTGAATAATGACGTGTTGTATTAAAACCAAGAGAAACCTCCATCCGCATGTAAGCTAAGACGACAAAATGATATTACATTTTCTAGATCATGGCTGCTGTAATAAGAACGTTATAAACAAGAATAAACTACTCACATATATGACATATCTTACTCAATTGTTCAAAAAAGGAATCAAGTGATTAAGTTTGGGAACTATGAAACCATTTGAAAACGGTAAGTTTCGAGTAATCAAACTAGGCAAACCGAACTTAGGAAAAGAATGTTGTTACTTGATTTTGAAAAGGAAGACGGGTTGGTCATTCTAATACTACGGTATCGTGACTTTATAAAAGTAATGGATCTCTTTTTAAAAAAACTTAACGATGTAGTACTTTGGGGTTAAAACCGACTTTGGTATAAAATGAAAGTACTTTGAGTCAGGTGAAACTCGCTTACGCTTGTTGTTAAACTTGCCTATGCTTCGCGATGATAGCCTTATTGTACAAGCGCTGTGTTTCGTGT
The DNA here is from genome assembly GCA_029844215.1 of Przewalskia tangutica. Lineage (NCBI taxonomy): Eukaryota > Viridiplantae > Streptophyta > Magnoliopsida > Solanales > Solanaceae > Przewalskia > Przewalskia tangutica. The sequence goes on along the minus strand of CM056722.1, from coordinate 53,901,120 downwards.
TACCGCTCTCGGCGAGGGTCGGCTGACCGGTCGAGAACTTACTCGACGCGTTTCAAGCGACGAGAAATTCCACGCACGCTCGCTGATAGTATTATTGTCAGGCATCGCTACGACATATCGACACGACGCGTAGCGCATCGTATGCTTCCATTTAGATTACCGCTTGTTGCTTCCTTCGACATACCGACACGACGCGTAGCGCACGCATGCGCCCATTTGGAATGTTGTCTTATTTTTCCTTCGACATACCGACACGACGCGTAGCGCACGTATGCTTCCATTTGATTGCCGTTTGTTGCTGAGGTCATACGACATGTCTACACCGGCGCATTCCGGTACGGGCTACGACTGGTATTATTGTCGCATCATGGACATGTTTACACCGATGCAGATTCCGGCATGCGCCATAATGCGAACTCGATTGACGCGCGGGCGCGAGACCCATAGTTATATCGAGCGATGATCGCTTTATGTCGCGAATCGTAGTTTGGTTATAATACATGTCTCCGCTTTATATAGACTAGTATGATTTCATTTACAAGATTGCATCACATACTGCAATTGCCAGATCGACTCTCTCGGCCGCGTCACGCCGCAGTAGAGGTACATCGCCGTGGATCCTCGCCATAGGATCACAAGCCAACAGATTAAGCCCGCTTCTCCGAGGCTTATCTTTTGCAGTGTTCCCGAGTCAGAGGTTCTGTACATTCGTGGTACGCGGGCCCCGCCCCGCCATAGTCATCAGATATCTTGAGGTCTCGTAGTCACTGCGGTGGTTGTAAAAGGATTAAACTGCTCGTGTTTTACGATATACCAAGGCAATCGCTTGGTTGGCTCGCTTATTTATTATATCTCTGTTAAATGACTCATGTTTTATGTTCCGCTGATTTTCTCGATGATGTATCACCAGGTGCCTGTAGGCACCGCAACGCCCCTAACGGGTCGTTACAAAAGTGGTATCGAGCGCTAATCTCTGAAAGTGTCTACGCATCGCGTTCAGTAGAGTCTTGATTATCGACGCGTCAGCACCACATCTATAATCGTGAGGTCGCAGGACATTTAGGATTGGTTTCATTCTTCTCATTCCGAGATCGTGCCTCAGAGTCAGTGTAAGTCGACCCTCCGACGATCTCGCTTTTTACCGCTTATGCCTCCGCAGTGCAACCAGAGCCCGTAGGGCAAGGCACCGAGGGTGCCGCTAGTGAGATACAGAGGAGTACGAGGCGCAGCCCGCATAAAGACTGAGGTCAGGTGCTTCGACGGCTGGTTTCAGGACGCCGCCACCAAAGAGGTTGAGCCGCAAAGAATGGTCGCCGAGACCGCAGCACTGAGCCTCCAGCCCCACACCAGGCGAGAGACGGGTTACGCGAGATGGTTCCGCTTGCCGCCGTGGTCGTGGCCGATATGGCGATAGGCCGACGCAGCAGCTGGGCCCAAGAGCACCAGCCGTTCACCCCGAGCGATAGTTCGAGGCTACGGACTTTCCGAGTCAGAGCCCGCCAGAGTTTTACTGGTCGAGGCTCGAGGATGATCCGCAGGAGTTCATCCCAGCTACGCCGATCACGCGGTGATCAAGGCTTCGTAAACCGAGTCCGCGGACCTTTGTTCGTGACGGCCGCGCGGATACCGCAATGATCGGGTTTGATTCACGAGCTTTCCCGGAGAGCATGCACTCCAAAGCAGATGGGATGAGTTTTCGGGCTTTCTCACGCACTTCGCCTCCGCAGACGGCGAGGGCACGCCGGCGATTTTTGTTATCGAGACAGAGGCGCGACCGCCGTGGAGTACAATGTCGAAGTTCGATTCTTCGCTCGAGCATGTCCTCGCGCTTAGTTGCAGATACATGGAGGATAGGTGCATCGCCACGCCACCGCTAGATGATTATATGGTCGAAGTCTCGCGGGTGTTTCTTCACCGCACGGACATTGCCCGCACGCAGCTCACGCACCAGACGCGAGGCACTAGGGGTCGACTAACGACCCGGATCGCCAGAAGAGGCCAGACTACAGGTCCTTCGTGGCTTTCGAGGCGGACCGCCTCAAGAAGAAAGTTAGTTATATACCCCCACCGGCATGCAGAGTGGTCCTCCACCGCCTTCGTGAGCGCATCGGCTCCAAGGGTTCAGATTTTCTACAGAAAGCGGGTGTTAACCACCGCCACCCCTACCTCGCGGACTATCGCGTAGACTCCATTTTGGAGAGTGTCGTATAGATTGGGAGTTTGTTTTGCATGCGCCAGCAGGCCATTTTGCGAGGAACTGCCCAACCGGGTAGCACGGATGTTACGACTCACCACCGGACGCGGGCCGTTCATCGCCTTTCTATACATGCATGGCAGGCGTGCCTATGATTAGAGCGAGCAGAGCTTCGTATATCCTTAACCTCTAGAGTTTTGGTACGCTTGTTATGACGGTCTCATTATTGTGTGCTATGTACGAATAGCGCTGTGTTAATTATGAGTTAGAAACACGCTTAGTCGTGAGGATACGATGTGGCACGGTAAGTGCGAACCTTAGGCTATGTCACGATCGGCACCTTGTGGTAAGGTCGCCTGAGTTAAAGATTTATTTTTGACCCTTATCGAGTAGTAGTATACGGGATTTATTTGTGTGATAAGTCCGGGTAGTGTGAGACGGAAGTGGTAGCTTTCATGACGTGGAATTAGTAAGATTGTTCCGGACGGAACAAGAGTTCGCGCGTCGGGTCGGGCCGAGGACCATTTGCGTCAACCAGAACCCGGTTTGCGGGTGGGGCTTCGTGGTCCCGCCAGTGGTAGGGTCACGAGGATGCTAGGCCCAAGTTTGTATGATCATCGATGAGTTCGTGGACGCGCTCGACCGCAGCCGTTCAGAAGGCCGGAATGGCCTTGGCGAAGTTCGAGGTTAGTAAGATGACCAAGTTCGAGGTAGCGACTCCGCAGATTTTCGAACTAAGTAATGATCAAGTATGGTACGATCGAGAGTTCAAGCCGCTCGGTAGCGGCACGACGAGTAAGGAAAGAAGAGGACGATGTTATTTCGCGCTGCCGCGCATCGCAACTCGTTAGAGGAACTTTATCGTTATTCGATTGAGAAGGAACATTCGACGAATGTTTCGGCGAGGAGAATGTTATACCCGTAGTTGCGTGGTATGTATGTGAGGACGCACGCATTTAGAGTACGCGTAAATTTTGAAAAGAAAGAAAGATGCAGTTTTCACTTTAAAAGTTTCCTGCTATTTGTGAAGAAAAAGGTTCGTTAACGGGAATTGATTCCCGTGATTTGGTATTTGGACTTCATAGATTATATTAGAATTTTGAGATTTTATTTTCTGAATGGTCATGCTGGGCCCACTGAGAAATTTACTTTTGTGGCCCGCTTTGTTTTTGAGATTTCAGAATTGATATTTTCAAGACGAAATATTCTCGGGCGACCGGGGCGACACGTGTCACCCCTACGTGGCACCCTCGCCGATTTTACATTTGTGCACAACACCCATTGGAGTCGTTCGACTAAACGCTTACAGAATCTCATGGCGCGGAAAATTCCGCCATGTCGCTTTGTATTTTTATGATTTTTCCGAGAGACGAAACATTCGACCAACGGAGGGCGATACGTGTCACCTCACAACGGAAGACGCGCACTCGCCGAATCCGGGTAAGTCAGCTTGATATTTGTAGATATTTGCAGTGGTTTTGGCGAGTAGGTCTGTGGTGCACTTGGCTTGATCTCGCCTTACACTTGCCTTGCACATGGCTTGATTCGCCATCGTCGCCTTTGGTTTTGCTATAAATACCCCTTATGTCGATTTAACTCTTCATCCACAAACGAAACCTTCCAAGCCTAAAATCCTCCTCCTCTAGTCTGAGTTCGCCCAACTCATCCCCTCTGGTAGTCTCGCCGAGGCCTCCTCCTCCCCTCATGGTGTCTCGCCGGTACCCCTAGCCTAGTTGTTTTCGTGATAATACCCTTTGTCAGGTATAGAAATACTCCCTAGTATTGTTATAACGCCCAAAATACCTTAGCCTCAGACCTTGTAGTATTCCAAAGATACCTCTTTACGTAGAGTCCTAAATACTACCTTTGTCCTTTTAGTCTCAAACCGAAACCCTAAGGAAATCTTCATACTTGGTCAAGATTCGAGCAGGTTGAGAACTTCTATGGTTGTGAGTGGTTTGAGCGCACTGAAATGAGCTAAACCTCGCTCAGATCGACATTATAACTTGATAATTTTGGGCTTATCAAGTAATTATCTTGTTCTCTATTGTAATTGGAAATTACATGTTTGTTAGATATATAGTTGAAGATACTATATACGGAGCTATACTTAGTATTCGCAATGTCTTTGACTTAAGCCCAAGAATAAAAAATCGAATCAATCAGATTTACATAGATCAGACATTGCAGAGACTTGTGTAATTGTACACGCCCGTTAGACAGAAACCCCCGTCAAGCTTGGTAGCCTACCTCGACAGAGAGGAGATTTGCGCTGCCATGTGTGAGGTCGCCAATTTTCTATGTAAAGATGTAAACTTATGTTTTGGGGTTAATAGACGCCATGACCTTTATAGCGAAAGACTAAGAGTAGCGTATTCTACTCGAGCGGAAAGGGCTAGCGCGTTGTAGTACTTGGAGCATTTTGCTTATCGTCGATAAATCGTCGCGAGGTATGTGAACCTCTTCCTATCTTTTCTAGCACGATTGTTGTGGAACTATGTAGTACAGACGCATACGTATAAGTGATTTGGTTGGTTTAAAATATGTGTTATAATAGCTTTACGGGAAGTTAGTTATAACGACCTTACGTAAGTGAAAATGGTTTATCATGTTGTAGTTAAGAGACTTGATCTTATAAGATAAGAGACTTAACTTATTTGTTTTAATGCTGACGTTTGTGAAACCTCATTCGCGAGTAATGAGTACTGGTTTTTAAAGTGGATAATGTTTTACCGATTTCGAATCGTAACGTATCGGCTGCATCACCGCAGCTGCTAATAAAAGGAAAATGTATTGAATAATGACGTGTTGTATTAAAACCAAGAGAAACCTCCATCCGCATGTGCTAAGACGAGACAAAATGATATTACATTTTCTAGATCATGGTCAGTAATAAGATCGTTATAAACAAGAATAAACTACTCACATATATGACATATGTTACTTAATTGTTCAAAAAAGGAATCAAGTGATTAAGTTTGGGAACTATGAAACCATTTGAAACGGTATTTCGAGTAATCAAACTAGGCAAACCGAACTTAGGAAAAGTTAATGTTGTTACTTGATTTTGAAAAGGAAGACGGGTTGGTCATTCTAATACTACGGCATCGTGACTTTTATAAAAGTAATGGATCTCTTTAAAAAAACTTAACGATGTAGTACTTTGGGGTTAAAACCCGACTTTGGCATAAAATGAAAGTACTTTGAGTCAGGTGAAACTCGCTTACGCTTGTTGTCGAAACTTGCCTATGCTCGATTTATAGCCTTATTGTACAAGCGCCAGTTTTCGTGGTTACCGCTCTCTCGAGGGTCGGCCGATCGTCGAGAACTTACTCGACGCGCCGGCAGCGACGAGAAATTCCACGCACGCTCGCTGATAGTATTATTGTCGCGCATCGCTACGACATACCGACACGACGCGTAGCGCACGCATGCTTCCATTTAGATTACCGCTTGTTGTTTCCTTCGACATACCGACACGACGCGTAGCGCACGTACGCATGCGCCCATTTGGAATGTTGTCTTATTTTTCCTTCGACATACCGACACGACGCGTAGCGCACGCATGCTTCCATTCGATTGCCGTTTGTTGCTGAGGTCACACGGACACGTCTACACCGATGCAGAATTCCGGCACGTGGGCCACGACTTGGTATTATTGTCGCATCACGGACATGTTCACACCGGCGCAAAGATTCCGGCACGCGCCATAACGCGAACTCGATTGATGCGCGGGCGAGACCCATAGTTATATCGAGCGATGATCGCTTTATGTCGCGAATCAGAGTTTGCTATCATACATGTCTCCCGCTTTATATAGACTAGTATGATTTCATTTACGATTGCATGGCCACATACTGGTACCGCTGCATCGACTTCTTCGGGCCGCGCTCACGCCGCAGTGTAGGTACATCGCCGTGGATCCTCGCCATGTGATCACGCCAACAGATTCAAGCTCCGCTTTCTCCGAGGCTTATCTTTTGCAGTGTTCTCGAGTCAGAGGTTCTTGTACATTCGTGGTACGGTGGCCCCGTCCCGCCATAGTCATCAGATATCTTAGAGGTCCGTAGTACTGCTGCAAGGTGGTTGTAAAAGGATTAAACTGCTCGTGTTTTATGATATACAAGGCAAATCGCTTTGGCTGGCCTGCTTATTTATTATATCTCTGTTAAATGACTCATGTTTTATGTTCCGCGATTTTCTCTCGACGATGTATCACCAGGGTGCCTGTGGTAAGGCACCAGAATTCGCCCGAACGGGTCGTTACGCTTTATAGATTGTTGGTATTGTGGGTTTTAGTAGTTCGCCATGCCTTCGCATTACCCCGCATGCTTTATTACGACATACGTGGGACTCGTGTTCATGGTATTCATCGGGTGCTTTTATATATCATGGATCGCCAGTGAGCGGCGAATTCCACGCATGATTGATATCATGGGTACGAGACCCATGGTTATATTTGAGCGACGACTTTGGCGGCACGAGTCCTCGACTTGACACGATCACATATCAGGTATCGTAAATTGGTTATCATATATGTCTTCTCGCTTTATATAGACTATTATGATTTCATTTACGTGATTTTCGCCACATACTGCACCGCTGTATCGACCTTCGGCCGCGCTCACGCCGCAGTAGAGGTACACCACTTGTCGATCCTCGCCATGTGGTCACTGCTCATTGCTGGGAAGCCCGTGTCTCCTGAGGCTTATCTTCGTATAGTCCCATGTCGTCAGAGTACTTACATTCGTGGTATGGCGGGCCCCGTCCCGCCATTGTTGTTATAACATTCTGCAGGTCCGTAGTGATCACAAGTGTGGTTTGTAAAAGTGACGTGAATCGCTCAAGTTTTTATATATATATGCCGAAGACAACTTTTCTCGTATAAACTGCTTTCACTTCATATTGTTTCATGCCTTGTTTTATATTCCGCTGTTACTCGATGATGTCTACTGGGTGCCCGGTAAGGCACCAATCACTGCCCGGTTCGAGGTGACAAAAGTGGTATCGAGCGCTAATCTTCTGAAAGTTGTCTACGCATCGCATCTAGTAGAGTCTGATTACGCAGGTGTTTTGCACCACACCAATAATCGTGAGGCTATAGGATATTTAGGATTGATTTCATTCTTCTCACTCGAGATCGTGCCTCAGAGTCGCGTATAAGTCGACCTCTAACGATTTCTTTCCTTTACCGCTATGCCTCCACGCAAGGCAACCCGCCCGTGGCGGCAAGGCAAAGGAGTCGCGAGTAGAGCACGTAGGTTACGAGGCACACGCCCAATCATCACCCGGCGGTGCTTCATTCGGAGTTCTCGCGACGCCGCCATTTCAAAGCAGAGTTCAGCACAATAGCTAGCTCATCGCGCCATGATATTTGAACCTTCGCCCACGCACCGCAGCGTAAAGTATGGATCGCAAAGAGACGACCCGTTACTATCTAGGATTTAGCAACTGCAGAGTATTTTATGTACCGATTTATCACGGTCTTGATGATTATCTAAGAGAGGTTGTGCAAGAGTAGCTCTTCAAAGCCGAGCATGGCTCGCAGACGGGCTTACGCGCAGCAGTCGAGAAACGTAGGATCGACGCGTTAACCAAGATCGCAGAAGAGGCCGACGGCAGGTCCTTTGGTAACTTTCGAGGCGATCGCCTCGCCAGCAGATCGATACGCGCCGCCGCCAGCAGAGCGGTCCTCCACAGGTTCAGTGACGCTCGTACGCAGAGTTGGTCGAGCTCCGTGGCTTCGTTCACAGATACATCGTAGTTCCACCACCGATTCGCTCCTCGCTGTTCACAGATGGCAGCGCCATCCCGGTATCGTCGCTTTTGTCGCGCTTGTTTTACTCGCGCCGCCGTGGCCATGTGACGAAAGAATGTTCAAGAGAGGATTTGGCAGTGAGGACTCACCTACCGATCGGGCCATGATTCTGGTTCTGAGAGGAATGGTGTTAGCTGAGAGGCCACCCCACCTCGCTGGCCATCAGGGTAGGTGTCATCGGAGTGTCGACTTCTTCGACAAATTGTTACGCTTATGACAGCAGGCCATTTTATGAGAAATTGTCCGACTGCAGTGGCGCTGATGTAGAGACTCACCTTCAGATCGCGGCTAGTTCATCACCTTCCCTACATGCGCCCAACAGTAAGGTGATTGATTAGAGAGACAAAGGAGCAAGAAGAGATACAGTATATCCTTAACCCTCAGAGATTAGTATGTGTGATAAGATGAGTATATTTTAAGTGTTATGTTCAGATAGCATTTGTTAATCAGGATTAGAAATCATGGTTAGTTAAAAGTGGTAAGATTGGGGATATAAGTGAGCCTTAAAGTTTTATACGCGAGACCTTAGAGGCGAGGCCATCTTGAGTAAAAGATTTATTTTTATGTTTGACCCTTATCTGAGTGCATAGTATACGCGAGATATGTTTGTGTGATGTCCCGAGTAGGTGAAATGAAAGAGGGTAGTCGAGCCAAGACCACTTCAGGTTTTCGACTCACGCGAGATTGTTCAGACGGAAACAAGAGTCAGCGTGATAAACGGGTCGGCCGAGGCCGATTACGGTCAACCCGCACTCCGGCCAAGTAAGGAAAATCGCGTGGTCCCGCCAGGATAGGTCACGAGGGTGTTAGGCCCAAGTTTAGTTAACCATCGACGAAGTTCGTATGCTCGATCAAAGAGCTCGCCGACGAGGTCACCATCTTGTCTTTCAATCGAATCGCATCCTACAGGTTACGCGAGACGTTATATATCGTGGCGTTGTAAGATCGCACGGTTCCTACTTTTACTTATGACAGCAAATGAGCCCGCTTACGCTATTTCTTTTATGAGGTTTTACCAGTGCAAGGTTAGAACTCAAAGTAGTCTCAAGATTGCATTCACCCTGCCTGTTTTTGATTTTCGAGGTAATGTAAGGATTATTCGCCTCGTTGAGCGAGTATTATAATAGCTACCATTTCGATTCTGACGTCACCTTACGGCCTTCGATGGCAGAGTGCAGTCACGGCCGATCGTCTGACGTCGCGCGTTCGATTGTTGGTTCATACTTGATTCAGGACGCGGATAGCGGCTTATCCAGAGAGGTTATCGACATCTCGCAGACACGAGCCCGCGGATAATCAAGGCCGATACTGGAGTTCGGGACGATCACGGCCTTTCATGCGTACCACCCTGGCGGCGTGACGAGATTCGGAAAGCCAGGGAAACTTAGCCCGGTGTACTTCGAGCCTTTTCAGATCGGGTTGTAGAATCAGGCCGCTGCCTATGTTAGCATCGGTCGTCCGACTTGCGAGGCAAGACGTCCGCCTTTCATGTTGCTATGTTCTAAAAGTATCTGAGATCCATCCAGAGTGTTCCAAGCGATGACCAAGTCGAGATAGTAACCCCGAGATTTTGGAACCAATAACAGCAGCGTGGTAAGTTTGTTTAGGAAATGTTCGGCATTTACGGCGAGGGTACGACGAAAGAGAATGTGTTGATCATTACTTTCATGGGCAAAGCGTGCGGGGAATATCTTTTAGACTCAAAGGAGCTGTGACGCCAGAGCGATTCCTCGACTCGATTTAAGTATTCGCGCGTTGTATTGACAGGGTCATGCGTGGCATTTGTAAACCGCTTAAGCATAACTTTATCAGATTCGTTTTGGAAGGAACATTCGACGAATGTTTCGGGCGAGGGAGAATGTTATACCCCGTATTTCCAGAGTATGATGCGAGGACGCGCATAATTTTGTAAGTCCTAATCATTGTTATGACGAATTGTGCACATCCACGAAAAAATTTGTTTTTCCGACTAAAATTTTCCAACCTTGTAAAGGAATTTTACGCTTTCAAGAATTTATTTATTTTGGATTTTTCCGAGAGATGAAATATTTTGATCAACGGTAGGGCGATACGTGTCACCCTCAAGTGGACGATTTTAAAGGAGGAATCGATTGGCACGCTTTTTTCATTTAAAAGGCCAAACACCTTTGGTCAAAAGTCTTGCAAAGAGATAGATATGTAGCACATGCCCAAATCTCCACCATCCACTTGCTTTGATCTTCGCCATTGATTGACCTATAAATACCCCTTAAGTTCAAGACTTATTCTTCATCCACTTAACAAATTCCAAGTCTCAAAACTCCTCCCCTTCGGAGCTCTCGCCCAAACCCCTTCCCCTTCCTCGCTGGTCTCGCCAACCCCCTTGGTAGAAAAATATTCTCCAAGTATTGTTGTTATTCCAAATACCTTAGCCCAAATACCTTGTAGTATTCCAAAGTTACCTCTATACAAAAAGTCCTAAATGCTACTTTATATCCCTTAGTCACAAAACGAAGCCCTAGGAAAATCTTCATAGTCAAGTATTAAGTAGAAGTTGTTTAGAACTTCTAAGGGTTTCGGAGCGAATCGAGCGCATGCATCAGAGCTAAACCTTGCTCAGATCGACTTTAATCTTTGATAATTTTGGGCTTATCGAGGTAAATATCTGTTCTTCTAGTAATTGGAAATTACATATGTGAGTTTAGAATCGAGTATAAGATATGTATGATGGTATATAAGAAGAGAATTGAATTGTACTTACATCAGTCAGACACAAGAGACTTGTAGCTTTACTGCAGGGAAGTCGCCCAAATTTCCGTAGAAATAAGAACCTTCTCGCTTAATATTCTACAGAGTAGTCTAGACGCTGATAGACGATTTGACTATTATAGGTTGATACCGCGCGCGACATATTCGACTTGGCGTGGATTTCACTATGAGGTATGTGATTCTTCCTATCCTCTCGAGCATGATATTTTAAAAGAATATATATAGTACTGCAGACGACGCTGTTATCCGAACGTGGTTTTACTCATGTCTTTGACTTGAGTTTTAAATAATAAGAATCTTGAAGTATTTCAAAAGAATTATGAATCGCTTTGAAAGAAGAGTAATACTTGGTTTTAAAAGCTTAAGAGTTATGCTAGCTTTACGGGAAGTTAGTATAACGACTTAAGAGAAATAAAAGGAACTTTACTTAATTGTTTATGAAAGTCTTGTATTGATTTCGAAATGAGAATAAGTATCGAACAAACCATCGCAATACTTAATAAAGGAAAATGTATCGACTAATTAAGTATTATTAAAACCAAGAGAAATCTCCATCCGCATGTGTTTAAGATAAGACAAAATTGTATTACATTTCCTAGATCACGTCGCTTAATAAGATCATTAATAAACAAGTTTTGATTTTCTTAAAATTTCAAAGTAAGGACTTGATTTATAAAAGATAAAGACTTGAAAATCAAGTGTTTTCATTTAAAAAGGAAGACATGCTTTGTCTTAAGTTGGTTCAAAAGAAGGTAGGGAAATTGTTCGTTTATTTAAAAGATAGTCACTCTATTTTGATACTACGTATCGTGTGACTTTTGTGAAAGAAACTGATCTTTTAAAGAGTTAATGTATTAAGTACTTGGGGATAAAACCCGACTTGTTGACATAAATAAAGTACCTTGTGTGAATAACTTGACTATGTTGGTTTGTGATAGCCTTGTAATACTTTCGTCGTTTGATAAGTAAACATGTTAGACGCCACGCAGCAGTGCCTTGTGACGCTTGTGTAAAGCCGGTTTCGATCAGGCTTATGTTGTTTAACGATAAGCCGCTATGTTAGTATTGTACCACTCACCTCGACATGTTATACCGGGGTTGCCGCTCGACGCGGCGGATGCCTCACGCGTCCAGGGACCTACGCGAGCTACGGAGTTCCGTGTTAGCCGGAATACCTCACGCGGTCTACGCGCTACGGACTACGCAGAGTCCGTGACGATGCCGAGGAGAGCACCCTCGACGCGGAATACCTCACGCGCCAGCGGCCTACGCGAGTCAGCAGAAGTTCCAGGATTTGACGCGCATATCGATATCGAGGGCGGCCGACCAACTTCGATCACGCGGCGCGCCTATAAAGACCTCGTGATACGCTTTTATAGCATTGCTGGCATCGTGGGTTTTAGTAGCTCGGCTATGCCTTCGCATTTACCCCGCACGCTTTATTACGACACGCGGGACCGTGTTCATGTATTCTCGTGCTTTTATATATCATGGATCGCCAGAATGGCGGGAATTCCACGCACGATTGATATCGCGCATACGAGACCCACGGTTATATTTGAGCGACGACTTTAAGGCGGCACGAGTCCCCGACTTGACATGATCGCTATATATCAGGTATCGTAAATTGGTTATCATATATGTCTTCTGCTTTATATAGACTATTATGATTTCATTTACGATTTTCGCCACATACTGCACCACAGATCGACTCTTCGGGCCGCGCTCATGTCGCAGTGAGGTACACCGCTTGTGATCCTCGCCATGTGGTCACTGCAAATCAGTTGGGAAGCCCGTGTCTCCGAGGCTTATTCGTATAGTCCCCGCCGTCAGAGTACTTACATTCGTGGTACGGCGGCCCTGCTCCGCCATCGTTGTTATAACATTCTGTGAGGTCTCAGAGTAATCGAGGCAGGTTTGTAAAAGTGGATGTAATCGCTCAAGTTTTTATATATATATATGCCGAAGACAACTTTTCTCGATAAACTGCTTTCACTTCATATCGTTTCACGCCTTGTTTTATATTCCGCCGTTACTCGACGATGTTTACTGGGCGCCGTAAGCACTACCACGCCCGGTTCGGTCGTGACAGATGACCCGTCCGAACCCGCCCGACCACGCGACACGGGCGATACGGCCTCGTCCCGCCAAGTCCCGACCCCGCCCCTGGTCCCGCCCGAAACCCCTCATTTGTAAAAATAGTCGTTGTCGACCATTTTACATTTTGGTTGTTGTGCAATGGCCATTTTTGGCCTTCCCCCCTCCCCCAACCCCTACCCACTTTATATTTATTTTAACCCCTAAGTTATTATATTTACACTTTAACCCTATTTTTCACTATAAATACCTTATTTTCTCTTCATCTTTCTCACAAATCTTCTTATAATCTCTCTAATCTTTCAATCAATCTCTCTACAAGTCTATATTGTCTACTAAATATTCAATTTTTTTTATTCATTTGGGAGTGAAGTTGACAACTAGCTTGAGGATCATCCATCGAGCAAAGTTTCAATTTTCAACCTCTCGATTACACGTCGACGTTACGTCGTCGTTTGGTACATTCGTTCCTTCATTAAATTATTATTGTTTCTTCATTTTATTTAGCGCATTTAATTTCATTATCTTTAATTATTTATTTGCATAATTATAATGGAATGATTTAAACGTATGATTACGTGTAAAGGTAAGGGTACTTCTACTAGTAGGGGTAATAAGGGTAAGGGTACTTCTTCTAGTTCTAGTCATCCTATTCCTAGACAGGATCATATTCCTAGACTGGATGATTTTGTTGATACTGAAAATTTTCCTGAAATACCATATGATTTAGACGAAGAGATATTTTCTGGAACTCAAGAAGACTTTAATTTAGAAGATGACCTAGATGATGACACACACACTAATGTAGATGACACACCCACTAATGCTCCTCCAACTGAAATGTCTCATATTCCCCCTAGTATGAGACGAGGTCCAGCAAAACGACCATTAAAATAAGATGCATGACAATTTTTATTAGGGACGTAGCGAATCAAGTAGCTATATGTAAAATTTGTAAAGGGGTTAAAACTGGACAAGGTCATGATGGGTGGGTTTAATGAGACACATAAAATAAAAACACCCAACTAGGTATGTCCAATACGATGCTAAAAAAAAGGGTGCGCAAGCGCCCTTTACATCTGGACAAGATTCACATACTATTCCGGACCAAGTACAGGGTCAAATTAACCATGTGACATGGAAAATTGTAGGCTCTAAATACGATAAACATAGAGATAGGGAAGCACTAGCAAAATTAGTTGTTGTGGAGGGTTTGTCTTTTTCATTTCATGAATCTTCTGGTTTTATTCATTACATTAGAGAAATGTATAATCATGCTTATAAAGGTTTTCTTAGATCAACTGTTAAGAGAGATGTATTTAAATCTGCGCACGAATATCAATAATATTTACGTTATTCATTATATCATTTTTCTGACAAAGTATCTATTACGTCTGATATAGGCGGTAGTACTAACGACTATGATTATTTAACGGTAACCTGTCATTGGATATATTATAAATGGTCTATGCAAAAACATATTTTAGCGTATAGATATATAGATGATAGACACACTGGTAATTTTATTGCAGAAAATATTTATTCTGTTTGCCATTATTATGGCATAACTGATAAAATTATGACTATTACATTAGATAACGCCTCTTCTAATAATTATGCTATTAATATTTTAAAAAATAGTTTAACTCCATCTTTTTCAGATCATTTTCATATAAGATGTGCGTGCCATATATATATATATATATATATATATATATATATATATATATAATTTAGTTGTAAAGGATTATCACTTTTTACAGAAATTCTTGATGAAATACAATTTGTTATAAACTATATTTTTAAAAATAATAGAATACAACAAAAAAAAGAATATAAAAAAACTTGTCACGATTGTCAACTACCTTATAGAAAAATTCTCGAAGAAGTACCTACTAAGTGAAATTCTTTGTACCATCAACTACTTGTTGCTTATGACTATAGAAGACCTATAACTTTAATTTTTAACGCCCATAATCAAAATCCAGCTTATATGCTTGTAGATAGCGATTGGGAAAAAGTTAAAGAACTTATTGTATTTTTAGAGAAATTTTTTCAAGCAACAAAAGAATATTTCCGGTATATATTATCGTACTATTCAACTATGTTGTTTTATATAGCTCTCATATTTTTATTACTTAATGAATATATGACTAAACCAAATTTTATAAGGCAATTTATTAAAAATGTTTATCAAAATAAATAAATATTTTATTTCTATTCCCACAATTTATATTATTGATATTGTATTAAATTCGACTATTAAAATAGACGAATGTAAATCACTTATTAAAACTATTTATGATTGTATAGCAGTACTACCACCTCCAACTCTCAAAAATCCAAATGATCCACCACCTATTGAACAAACCAAAGAAGAAGTGTTGTCTAGCATACAAGATGAGCAAAAAAGTATATAAGTATTACCAATAAGAAAGTGTTAGCAACCAACCGGCTTCCGTATCATCTTCTTCTTCTTCAACACAACCTCAAAAAAGACATGTTGTTTCTGCGGCTAGTATTGAAAGCCTAAAAATAAAATGTGCGGTGCTAACACTACTAACCAAATTAGCGAATTTGATATTTTTGTTTTGCAGGATGTTTTACCGTACCAAGCAGTTTTCAATGAAGAAGGACATGGAGACTTGCTGAAATACTAGAGGGAGAATGAGAAGACATTTCCGACACTTTCAATGATGACCCAAGATGTTTTGAACATTCAAGCGTCATCAACTGCCTCGAAAGCGCTTTATGCTAAGAATTCAAATAGAGAGCATGCATAATTTATTAATGAGACGCTTGAGATCAAAGATATTCAGAGATCGATACGAAATGAGCGAGAAACGGGCGCAACCTGATATGAACGGGTTAAGAAGATTTAAAACTACAACATCTTATTTGAAGGTATGAGTAGCGATGTGGAGCAATTTGACCAACAAATATCAATTCCAACCGAAGAACCACATGATATTATAAAGAAAATAGAACATGGTTTTTTGAAAATGTAATTTCTTTAATTGTAATTTTACTATGTCATTTGCAACTTCTGAATGACACTACAAAATTTTAAATTTTGACAATTGTATCTGTATAATGTATTAGAAAAAAATTATATTTATATTAAATAATATAAGAGGCAAAAATAATTTCAGACATGCTTTTATTACACTCTTGTTCGATTATTGAGTTGTTTATATATATGTTATTTTTTTCAATTAAGTGCAAAAAAAAAAAAAAACTGCCCCCTAGACCGATCCCGCCCCATCCCGACTCAGCCGGTTCCGGCCCACTGGCCACCCCTGTGTGACCTCATGAAACTGATGGGTCAAAGTGACATTCTTGCAAACCTCAAGTGATCAAACTTATGACCAAACCCCTTCGTTGGGTTCATAGGGTAAATAAGTAGTAATATAAGTCCAGCTTTATTGTATATTATGGACTTTGCTAATCTGTCAGATTTAGATAAATTTTATATTAAAATATAGATGACACGGTTTTTATGAGAAAAAGAAAATGACAAATGAGTATTGACTTAAAAAGTTAAAATGTGAGATTAGTTTGGCAAGTTCGTCTCTCTTCCCATATCCTTATCGGCCCCCCACCACTCCCCTTCATACTTAGTTCCAAGCATCTCTCTCCTTTGACGGAGATTCAGAAATTTTAGCATTTTCCTCTCACATCATTAGATTTTCTTGTCTTTCCTTCAACACCAAGGTAAGCCCTTTCTGCATAAACAGTTTCTTTTCTCCATGAATCTTGTCTTGTTGAATCTACTTCCCACTTACTTCAACTTATTATCCCCAAAATCTATTTGTTATTTAATTAACCCATCTGTTAAAATTAATTTCTTAGTTTTAATGAATGAAAAATAAATAAAGATTTGAGACGAATGGCTTATTTATCTTTTCCCTTTGTTTGTTGCAGGCATGATATGAGTAAGAACACGAACGCGTGAAACAGCTGTCGGATTAGATATTTCACGGTTGGAATCATCTTCCCGCGCGTGGCTTTCACGAGAGGTGCGTATTTGTTGTTGCCAATTTCAGCCCACACTTTGACGAGATCCACAACATGCATAGACTATAGGGGTTGATACGGGAAATTGCACCTTGGTCCTTCAATAATGACTTAATTATCAATTCCGACTTTAGTTTCCCTATTATCACCGGAAGTAATATATTTGAACATACAATAAAACTTTGTCCACTGATTACATAAATGGAAACTCTGCGAAACCATAATTTTTGTATTTGCTACTCTGCCCGGTTCAATTTATGTAGTGGTGTTTGATTGGAAATAGAGTTTAAGAAAAAACACATCTTTTTTTAAACTTGTTGTTTAAAAAAAGTATTGGACTATAAATCATTTTATTAAGAGTAAATGAAAAGTTTGGATTAGCTGTTCTGAAACTAATTTTATAAATAAGTATTTATGTGTTTGGATAAAAGCAGTTGATGTGATTGTTAAAAAGTGCTGATAAGCCGTTTTTTTGTTAGAATGACTAAAATATTTTAATTATTTTTTTAGAAAATTATAAATTTAAAAGTAACCTTATAAAAAAGGAGGAAGTTCAGAATGTTGTTTTGGAAAAGGTATTTTGAGAATTAGAAAAACCAATACTTGGTCAAATAAAATGCTTATAAGCTGAAATGCCATAAGTTGCGGATGAATAGACAGAAAAGGGAAATATTCCACACATATATAAATTGGGACAAAGGGCGTAATCTACCATTGAATGTTAATGAAACATATATCCTAAGTCGTCAAAATTGCAGATATCGCAGAGAAATAACAGAGATACTTTTAGTTGCATACTTGTTAAACATATTATTCCGAAAGAATGGATGGAACGTATATCCTAATGATGTTGACTTTTGATGGTTTGGCTTATATTACCTTCTTGATTATGCAGGCAATCTTTTTTACTTCTTGAGTTGAGGAGTTTTTATCAAATAACAAGCTCGACAGAATGGCATCAACTTTTGTAAGATATCTCTTTTCCATAACTTAACAGTTAACATGTTGAATGAGTATTATTTTCCTTCTCTGAGTTTGCTCGAGCATCTTTTTTCTTTGATATATCTTTGGTGTCCATCATGTACTTTCTTTGAGGGGAAAAATTGACCGTGTTAGTTGCTCTTTCTCTTGTGCGTGTTTGGAAGTTGAAGAATCACTCGGAAATTTAAGGACCGAGTGGTATTAGTGTTTATGTGCAAGCACGTTTGCTGACCTATGAGATTAAGAGTTTTCCCTATTCAGGTAAAGTCCAGTAAGATGAGGAGGATGGAATCGAAGAAATCACACGCTTGGTGGTGGGATAGCCACATTAGTCCCAAAAATTCCAAGTGGCTTCAAGAAAATCTGGAACGTAAGCTATTGAATTTAACCTTACTCTATAGTGTCTATCTTTGTCAAATCCTTTAATTTCCATTTTGGCTATTCTACAAATGCCGAACATGTCTTGTCGACCATCCAAAATACACCTGACTAACTGAATTCAATTGTTTCTTGCATTTAAGTCACCTATGCAAGAGATATTGAAATTTGTACTAGTGAGGGATATGACTTGCTACTCTGGGCATTCTAAATTTTCACCTTAGGGATTATTTTCACCAATAGATCGGAACTGTTACTAGAATGCAGAATAATAGATAATTACTATATTCCTGCAGCTTTATAATTCATATAATCTCTTATCAGGGGCGTAGCTAGAAGGCTACGTACGGGTTCGGCCGAACTCAGTATCTTTTGGCCAAAGCCTATATTTGTATTAAGAAATCTACTAAATATAAAAAAGGTCAGTCCCCGCTATGCGCGCGGTTCAGGGAAGGGCCGGACCACAAAGGTCTAATGTGCGCAGCCTTACCTTGCATTTCTGCAAGAGTCTGTTTCCACGACTTAAATCTACTAAATATATACAAAAAAAAAACAAATTCGGAATCCAATTACTAACACGTGATGTCATTATCCTAGAATTTAGAACCCATAAAGTTCAAATCCTTGCTCTGCCTCTTGTTTGTAATAGGTAGACCTTGGCTTTTTAATAACTAGATAAATTGAATTTTTGTATTGAGAGATGCAAATCATGATGAAGTCAAAGTTATAATTTCTGAACAAATATTCCCTTTGTAATATTTGTCTTTGTTGGATATAAATCTTTAATGATTGAGTTTAATTGGAACTCTTCCAAAATATGCTTTATGTTTTCACAACATATGCATCCAAATACAATATACCTTCTTTCAGGGAAAAGCTATTTATAAAAGGTTTCTCCAAAAAGCTTTTGCAAATGTTCCAAACACCAGCTCAAAATAACAAGCTATCTTTCCCGTGTTAAATTTTGCCTACTTGCACAAATTTTAAAATCTTAGCCTTCCCTTACCCTCGGCTTATATCCTCCTCCACAATCCTACTGCCATGAAATGAGCGGTTGGATTAAGATGGGTGGATTCAAATCCCATGCTCAACATTCCAATATTTACCTTTACCATAAATAAATAAATAAAAAAAGATGGGTGGGGTCAAAACACATTAAATTAAAAGCATAGGTGTTGGGTCAAATATGTTTTGAGTAGGCTCATAGCTTATCTGAAACTTCAATGTGTCTGTTTGAACTCCATTCATTGTGACCTATTCCTAAGCAACACAAAATAAATATTCGTTCAATATATTTTGTGGTTTTGGTATTTTATTACATTATATGATAAAATAATTTCTTCTTACACTATTATGGTATTTTAAATTTTCGACTTTGTGTCTCAAATTTTATATTTTACATTTTATAATTGTATCTCAAATTCTATGATAATTTCCATATTAAAGTAAAATGGTCAGAGAAGAGCGGTGGCCAATTGACCATACTTGTTTGTGATTCCATGACAGTAACTTTGAACTGTTTCATCCATTTATCTCAAAGGAGGTTACTAGCTATTACACAGACCACCTGGGGAAAATGCACTGTAAACACACCTAATTTTAATTACCAAGTGGTTTCTTGGATTTTTTTTATGTTGAATGGAGAAAATGGCATACAAGAAAATGACAAATAGGTCTATTATTTCAGAGATGGACCAGAATGTCAAAAGGATGTTGAAACTCATTGAAGAGGATGCAGATTCATTTGCTAAAAGGGCAGAAATGTATTATCAGAAAAGGCCAGAATTGATGACACTTGTTGAGGAATTCTACCGCATGTACCGGTCATTAGCCGAGCGTTATGATCATGTGACTGGGGAGCTCCGGAAAAATATTCCTTCAGATCTTCAATCACAGGTGTCAGGCATCTCTGACGTGGGTTCTGAACCACCCTCCAGGTTGCCCTCTCCAGACCAGAGGCCAAGCCGCCCTAACCCTAAACCTGGTCCTCGTGCTGCTGGATTTGAATATTTTCTTGGCACAGGTGGAAGTAGCTCGGATCTGGGCAAGGAAGGAGATGAATCCTCAACATTAGATTCTGAATCAGAATCAGATGATTCGTCAATCAATAATTACTCAAGTACCCTCAGCAATGATGATGACCAAGGGTTGATGCGTAGGAAGATTAGTGAATTGGAGGTCGAGCTCCGCGACGTCAAAGAGAAGCTTCGTGTGCAACAGGAAGAAGAGACATCTGATAATCTTATCTCTAGGATAGCTGGATATGAGGAAGACCTCAGAAATGCAAAAGAAAAGATTCGGTTATCAGGAGAAGAGATTAGCAGGTTGAGAATTGAGCTTCAAAAGTATGAATCAGGGGACTACGTCCATGAGCTTAGTGCAGGACAGGAAGCTACAGAGGAAGAACCACAAGTTTCTGAAGAGAATACTACAGGGGAAGAACCACAACCAGAATCCAAGATCCCAACACTTGAGCAAGAGTTAAGGAGTACGATAGAGAAGCTTCATGATTCAGAGAAGGAGGTGAGACGCTTAAGAGAGGAACTTAAAAGTAACGGGTCCTTCGTAAAATTACTTCAGGATCAACTTGGATCAGCACAAAAAGATGTTTCTGGCTGGAAAGCCAAACTTGAGAGAGAGAAGAGAGAGGTCTCAAAGCTGCAGGACCGAATTGCCAGGTACAAATCCAATTTGTCAGACCGTGATCAAGAAATCAGAGGACTGAAAGAATCAATATCAAATGCCAACAAGGCTTTGGCAGAAGAAAACATGCAACTTCAAGGTGAAATTACCAAATTATTGAAGGAACGAGCATATTTGGAGGATAATATCAAAGAAATGGATCTACGCTGCCAGTTATTAGAGGAGGATGTTAGACGAGCTCTAGCAGGGAAAGAAGAAATGGAGATGCTGCTAAAATCTGAAATCGACCAGTTAAAGTTGACCATTGCCGAGAGGGACAACCATATCGAAGAACTGAACAGAAACCTTGATGCATTATACCATAAGTATGATACATTGGTAACAGAGAAAGATGACCTAAATACTAGAGTTGCTTTACTAGATGAAGAGCTGAGTTCTAAGGATGATCAGATTGATCAAATGAACAACCATTTGAACCAACTGCACATTGAGCACGTCTCGCTGATTTCTGAAACCGAAGGGACCCGTAAAATGGTAGAGGAGCTGAGGTCTAGAGTTAAAGAATTGGAAAGAGAAGTAGACAGACAGAAAGAAATAGCTTTGGAAGGAGCAGAAGAGAAACGGGAGGCAATTAGGCAGCTTTGCTTCTCACTCGAGCATTACAGAAATGGTTACCAAAGGCTTCGGCAGGCTTTGGAGCATAAGAGACTACCTGTAATGGCATCCTAAGTGCATTGAAAGTTATGATCGTCTCTTCCTTTTTTGTTATCCAAAACACCCTTTACTTTTTTGCTTTAGGGTTTAAGTTTCTTTTGTTCAATAGCTCCTTTTGTCAGGTATTTGTCTTTCAGTATTGCGGCTCTTTAATGTCTGTAATTGCAGGAATATCAGTTGTGGTTTGCTATATACATGCTACTCTCCCTTGCATATTTTTCATGGTTCGAACAAAATCTTTTTATATTCTTGGAATATGGTGAATTCTATGGTCTGAATGATTAAATGATCACATTAATGTACTTGGTTGACGAGAAAATTTCAGATAGCTACTGATGAAGAAAGCATTTTCCTTTAGGGAAGTAGTTACTTGCCCTTTAAACTAAAAGCTAATTTAGGAGGGGGGAGATGACGCGTACGACTTTCTGCTTAGGAAACAGACGCTCTATCCACTTAGCTATAGGCGCCTTGTCATGCTTGTTTTACATATAGGTGCAATTTCAGCTGACGATCACCAATTCTACACTTTAATCTATCAACCTTTATAGGGTGAGGCAAGAACGAAATTTTCATGCAAATGTGGCAGCATCTGCTTTAATTAAATGCATCTTTTCTACTATCCAAATTATTCAAAGTCAATGAAAAGCCTATATGCCCAAGTTTTTGGAAGGCAAAAAGTACTTATTTTTTTCAAGTGAGATGTTTGCTCAAGATTCTAGAAGAAAATAGGTGCTTTTGGAAAATAAAGTTATTACTTTTCTCAAAAAGTACAATTTTTTAAGAATATAATCACACAAACTATTTCTCATCAAAAGAACTTTATTAAAAACACTTTTAAAAACAAACTGATCTTAAAATTTGGCCAAACAGGCTAAAAATGTGCTCTTGAACGATAAAAGTTGAGCGGTATCCATTTGCCCTGGCGCTAGCCAAGAATTTGCAGCAACATATGTTGAAGACAAAATTTGCTAAATTACACAAGCTCTCCCCATGATGGTCGTGGAATTTGCCAGCTATCAGCACATTTGTTATTTTGGAAAAATCCATAAGCATTTTTATGCATCGCAATCCAGAAAGGCTTAATATATTAGGCAGACTCTTAAACTTATCAGGATATTTCATTTAGACACTCCAGGAGTTAAGGTGTTCAATTAGAACATTGTTTAGTTCAGTGTCTAAATGAAATATCCTAACAAGTTTAACGAGCTGGCTATGTGTTAAGCCATCAAAAAGTAGTGGATGCAGAAAGCAGCTCGTGTAAATGCTAAAAATATTCCAACAGAAGTGTCACTACTACAGCCTTCTACATACTTTCAAATAGGATATAGCCAAAGGGATCACACTCCTTTGGATTTTCACCCACACCTGCGCTCAGATTGAACGGAATACGTGCACCAAAGAATATGAACAGTGGTAATATCAACCCAACAAAAGAATTTTAGAAAAATGGAATTAAGACTTCACAAGTCATTTTTAGCACGTATTTGGACTGTTTATTTCCCACCTGGCTTTCAGCACCTGCAAAACTGCGCTCAATGTTCCCTTCACTAATAAGAACCACGTGTGGAACACCAATACAACATACAGAAAGAGTTTCAAGGGCTAACAGCTCCTTATGTCGCTGATTTCTATTTTCGCACGTTAGATGTTTTGCACTACAAATGTACACCCAAACATTGGAGCATCTCATAAATTGTAGCATCAATGGCTTGCCACTGCTACAATCTATCAGAGTAGAGCCACATAAGATGTCAACAACAAACATCAGTCATCCCAAGCATCATCCGCAGCTCCCTCCTTTTTTATCATTGCTGGGGCAATCATGTGCCTATACTTATCCTCTACATTTACCGTGGACCCTACTAAAGAGAGTTTAGACAATGCACTCCTTGCTTCTTTTTGCGCAGCTGCAGCTTCTCTCTCCTTTTTTCTTGCAGTCTAATAATGTGACAAACAATTAAGAAAATAACATAATTCCTCAAATAGTATATAAATTAAATGATAGCCAGAAATGCCTCCTCGAATGCAAGAAAAAATAAACCACATACTCTGAGATACAGAGAGAGGAAAGAGGAGTGTGATAGTGATACGAACAGAAGAATGAGATAGAACCAAGGAGGCATACCTTTCCCATAGCAATGGTCACATCATTGCCAGAACCAATATCAGCGATTGCTCTTCTTATTTGTGCCACAAGATACTGAAATTAAACCAAGCAAGAAAGCAGAAGTCAAACATGAACATCAACATATATGATCAAGCCAAGAGAGGAAGTGAGTATAGAGAAAGGAAAGACCATATCAAGATCAGTGTAAAATGAAGTAGCTCGGCCTGTTGATCCCGCACGACCAGTCCTTCCAATCCGGTGTACATAATCTTCCATGGTCTAAATTGACATAGGAAAGATAAATCAAATGTCACACAATTCCACGCACTGGAAACTGGTTAAAAGCCCAATACTTAAGAGGATTCAGAAAGTCATCAGCATGACCTCCTATTTACTCATATTCAAGGTAGCAAATTGAATTTTTACACCTATATTAAATAGACAACTCAAGACGACCAACGAGAATATGCCAGGGAATTACTAGAATAACATTGTGAAGAGAACTAAAATACCAAAATTTGAAAGGTCAGAAGCATGTGAAGCTTCTAAATAGTATATGTTACTTGGACTAATGTATGGATACAACTCTAATATGGGTTAGAGAAACTATCCAAAGGTGTGCCTACAATTTTAGCAAGTTTATAATGTTTTTCCATAAAGAGTAGTTGTGTGTTCGGTATGGAGGAAAACATTTTTCGAAAAAAGTTTTCGAATTTTCTTGGTCAAAATTTTTGGAAAACATTTTCTTTAGAAAAGCAAGTTCCTTAAAAATGGGGAAAATGACTTGTCCACAAGTGACATTTCACCAACCACCCTACCACCCCAACCCCCCCCCCACCAGCAACCCTCAACCACTCCCACAACCCCACGTACCACCAGCCACCCCACCCCCCACCCCAAACAATTTATTTTTTGTTTTCTACACCACCCCATCCCCCTCCGAAAAAATTATTGTTTTCTTAAAAAAAAAGTTTTAAAAAGTCTTTCTTTTTTGGTTTTCTACACCACCAACCCACCCACCCCCTCCAAAAAATATTTTTTTATTTTATAAAATAAGTTCTGAAAAGTTTTTTTCGGTTTTCTATGACACCACCCCCTCCAAAAAAAATTGAAAAGTTTTCTTTTCGGATTTATTACACCCACTCCTCCGGCACCCCCTACCCCCTCCTAAATTTTCTACTTCAGATTTAGGGATGGGTGAAGATGAAGAGCATTTGAGGGTGGGGGTGAGGGTGAGGGTTGGTGTGGTATGGGGTGGGGTTGGTGGGGCTTGGGTGGGTATTTTCCGAAAAAATGCTTTCATCCAACCAACCGAACATCAAAAAATAAGAAATTCACTTATTTTTCCACTACCCAAACGAACATGAGAAAATAAGTAGAACTTCGCTTATCTTCCAAGAACACATTTTCGAGGAAAACAGTTTTCATGGAAAATATTTTCCTCCACACCCGAGCACACCCTAAATGTAACTTCTTTTTTGTTGCAGATATACCTTTGGAAGATCTAGGTTAATTATATGTGCAACTCCTGTGACATCCAATCCCCTAGACGCGACATCAGTAGCAACCTGCCAATCC
This sequence comes from Przewalskia tangutica, assembly GCA_029844215.1. NCBI lineage: Eukaryota > Viridiplantae > Streptophyta > Magnoliopsida > Solanales > Solanaceae > Przewalskia > Przewalskia tangutica. The sequence goes on along the minus strand of CM056722.1, from coordinate 53,875,845 downwards.
ATAGTAAGAAGTTGAATGCACAGATACATGAAAGTTCAAAGGGAGCCAAAAATAATGTCAAGAATCAATTTTTTTTAGAAATGACGAATCATATTTATTTCATTGTAGTTCGACACAATTGAAAGGGATTTAGCACAGTTTGGCACCACCTTTGTTTTGGGTGAAAAATGATCAAAGCATGTCATCATTACCTATTCTTCTCTTCTGGGCTGTAACAACAGATCCATTGGAATCGGTTCAAGTTGGACAAACAATTTTCATTTATGAGATTATATGCATGCAAATTGTACTGGGATACAATATTTTTTTTTTTTTACAATCGTATCTACATTGATGAGAGAACACTCTTAGTTAGGGTCAGCAGAACGTGGGTGTCCAAAACCAGATGTTGTAGGTTCACGAAGAACCAAATTAACATCGCAGAGAAACTGTCCACCCTTGTATGTGAACCTAGGCAGTTTTGGACAGACACATTTAAGTGTTGATAAAGATGACTCCCAGTAATCTAATTTTAAAGCAAGCACAAATTTCTCTTTTCAGATTTTCATTTGGTGTAAAGCTTCGCCACTTCTTTATTGCTGATATTGTAATTCATCAAAAACAGACGCCTGTTTTCCACGTGTCTTCTTAGAGAAGAAGAGGACTTTAATTTGGTGGTGTTTGGTAAGCTTTTTCAGAAATGATTTTGAAGCAGTAGTTGCCGTTTAAAAGTTTCGTGTGTTCCCAGAAAAATCACTGAGACAGCCTCAAAGCTGTTTTAAATGTCGAAAAACTATTTTTCCTAAGAAATCTTATTAGAAAAAGACCAAACAAACAGACAGAAAGTTATCATATATTTTCAGAAATTCCTGGTCCAAACACTCCCAAAATATTTCGTCTTCCTACAATTAAAATGTAAATAAATAAGAACCTACTACCTAGATCATCTTTTTGCATCAAAAAAGGGTGAAGCTTGGACACACTTATTGTATTCCGTTCTGGAATTAATCCTGACAGATTGCAAAAGGAGAACGGACAGAAGAGACTAGTTGATCTCAAGAAAGCATATTTTGTCCTCGAAGGAAAACAAAAAAGTTTCACACCCGCAAGCACTACCAACTGATGTTGCTTGGGGAAATTATTACTCCTATTGCCTGACATAAATCAGGAATAAAGAAATTCACAAGCAATCTGCATTCAACAAGGGAAAAAGTCATGAAATATTACAGCAGTAGATGTTTTAAGCATACCAAGATATCGATAGGTCCATGTCTGAAATCACGAAGCGCAGCCTCTCTTTCATTTTGGCTACGACCACCATGAAGTGCAGTTGCAAGCAAACCCTGTTGTGTTAAAGCTTCTGCTACTTCATCACACTTTGTCTACAGGATGATGGTGCATAGGACCATGGTTAAAATCATGCATTTATAGATTGTTTTTTTATATTAAAAAAAAAATTGAAGTTCTTCAATAAGATAAATCAAAATTTTAAGACAGTCGTGCAAGAACAAACTAAAAGCCCTTATCCGGGAACCAGGCCATACGGATGTACAAGCTCAAAAATCCCTAGCCATTCACAAAAGCATATAGAAGGGACTGGATAGTCATCAGTTCTAAGAGGAAGAAACTTATCAGATCAAAGGAATCCTTAGTCTTATTGTCCTCTAGGATCACAAACCTGTGGTAATGAGGTCAGCCGCCTCATCCCCAACAATCAAATGGCACAAACATAGTAGTTGTAATAACTGATCCAAGAGTGTACAATGGGCTTTGCTAATTCTCAAGTGTGTACAATGGGCTTTGCCAATGAGCCTGTCTGTGCCTAACTGAATAAGATGGACTGAGAATGTAGCAAATCAGATTAGTGATAGATAAAGGTAGGGCGAAAGTGCTTGTGACATCTTTTGGACTGAAAAATAGGCTTGACCAGGATCTGACTGGCAAAATACAAGTGTCTTCCGTATCTTCTTCAAGAACCTTACATTGACCAGCCCCTAATTCAGCTACCAACTTGAACTTTATGCTACTTAAATAAAATCCTTAATGCCCTTGCACACTTTCACATGTATGCAACTTAACAGTTAACGCCACTTGACCATTTCATGTAAATGCAGCAAGGAGTCAACTAAATTTGTGGGACAAAATTTGTGGTTGAGATGCTCCTTTAGCAATTCACATTTGTCTTTTAGTGTTAAATTGACTAATTATGTGCATTTTATGCAGTATCTTGGTAACACTACCAAGTAAATCAAAGAAATTTATACATCACAAATATCAAACTAATACTATCTATTGTCAAACAAAGTGCATGGAAATCCTATTTAGAGAGAAAATGTTAAACATGCAATGTGATGCGCTCCTAAACAATGTAAAGGATCTTGATTGCTTAAAAAGACCTATAATCTATTGCAATAAATGTGAACTTGCTAAGAACAGAACTTAGCAGAACTAAAGAATCCACATAGACAATTTCAATTAGTTGGAGCAAAGTCGCTGTAGTTGTTACGATTACATTAGGTACATGTTTGTCGAGTTTCTCTCCTAGTTAGAACTTGTACCTCCGTGTAGCAACAAGTGTAGATTTACTGAACCTGCGCTTCGCAGGACCCCTACTATGTTGATAAAATTATTTAGTATTGAAACGGAACAAACTTTAAATAGAGCGAATATTCTTAATATTGCAATTATTTTCAACTATACCCTTATAGTTCTTTGTATATTGCTCAATACTCAAAAAACATCTAATAAATAGGGTAACTTAGTAGATAATACCTTGTGTTTATTGTTTTTATTAATGGGCATGGAAAAAGCTAAAACAATAATTAAAATGGGATGAAGGGGTATTTTCTTCGGGGGCGTGCAAAAAATAAACATGACAAGTACACTGGACCGGAGGGAGTACTTTATTAATGTACTTTAATTATTATTTATTAATATCCTTATAAGCTCATTATTATTAGGTTAATTTGTGCAAAGACTCAAAACTAAGGTTAGGTATATTGTAGTATAAACTTGAAGTCATTGAAATTATTTGCTATCTTAGATGATTCTATAAGATGAAAAAATGAGTTTCACAAAATCTCTTGCCACATGAAATTATGAGTGAAATTAGAACTTACGACATAAATCTATTTCTAACTAAAAAATAAAAAAGGTCAGCCCGGTGCACTAAACTCCCGCTACACGCGGGGTGCGGAGAAAGGCCCGGACTACAAGTATCTATTGTACGCAGCCTTATCCTGCATTTCTGCAGGAGGTTGTTTCCAAAGCTCGAACCCATGACCTCCTAGTTACATGACAGCAACTTTACCAGTTACGCCAAGGCCCCCCTTCAAATCTATTTCTATCAATAACTAAAAAATTACATGCTCACAAATTCATTAAAATGCCAATGTTTTCTGATTTATGATCATCGTCGAATTGTAATTTTTTACATATTTTACATTATGTTATTTTATAAAATATCAAATCACGTGTGACCTTTTTGTATTTTCTAATTCTCCAACCAAACTTCCTTATTTTATGTGATTAACAACTTTAATAATTATGAAGACTTATCAACAAGACATGTTTAACGTGCCATTAGATTATATTAATTATAAAGTAAAAAAATATGATACAAATTATATTTCTTTGATCAAAATTACGACACTTATATCTTGAGTTATGGCCCGAGCTTAGCACAGGCCCCATGGAACTAGTATATATATATATATAAAGAGAGAGAGAGAGAGAGCTTACTTTTTTTTTACGTGGCATATAGAGTTTACCTATAATTTTCTATTCTTTTGTCCAAACAATTATTTTTTGTGTTTATAGTTACTTTTTTTACATTACATTTCTTTTTTTATCTTTTCTTCATTAGCTCTTTTTTTCTCTAAAGCCCACACTTTAATTGCACTTTGCACTTAAAGGTCCACCCGACTATGGCACTTTATTGTGCTTTTGCTTTTGACTACTCTGGAGTAGTTGATTGATTGACTATTAAAAGGCGGTTAAAGAACTAAAATGAGATAATCTGTATTCCCAATAGACTCCTCCATGCCTCTACCTATTCGGGGACAGACCTAATGAGTCAAGCATAAGTGCAACAATTATGACGTCTCAAACACAATCTAATTGAAAATCCATGACATAAATCTTCAAAATCCATTTAACCATACTTGGACGCATTTAATATTGTGAGGTATCATAACCTGACTAGTTTTACGTTGACAATCAACCTTCCATAGATCTCTTTTATGCTGTCTTGGGATGGGCAATGTGAGCTCATATAGAATGTAGAGCTCACACAAGCGGTGTTCGGGCATTTAGTCCACATATATGTTTGTATTTTCCACATTTATTCACCACTACAAATAGGTGAATTTTGTTAAAATGATGTTCAGAAGTTTAGCCGGGATAGTCTGACTCACTACATGTGGTTCTTATTGATTTTCAAGTGTTGACCAGAATGTTTTGGGCTAATTCACACTTTTGTTGAACACTGATGTTGGAGGTACCATAAAGTTGCAAGAGCTAAAACCAAGGGATAGTAACTTAGCCTAAAATGTATATCTCAATCTTGATCAGCAATAAACCACAGAACCTCCGATATTACAGCTTAAAAGTCGCTAATGATAGACTAATCAGAAACTAAGATGAACTAACTCCCAAAAAAGAGTGAAATAAATCATGCAATGTGCAATCACGTACTTCTTAAAAATAATTATACATAGTTTGATAAGAGTAGACAGAAAAACAATCGCCAGTTATATAACTTGGACAAGGACGAGAATATATAATCCTGTCATTTTTCTTCTTATTGAAAAACTGGGTGCTAATGATCTACGATTCCCCATGCTCTAGGACAATCCAACAATGTGAATGATAACAGGACTTTGCATCCTTTTTTTTTGTTGACAAGGGAACCCGCATACCAACAAGGTAAACGGGTGTAGTAACCACATGAGAGGTAAACCGCACTAGGCAAGCCCCATGCGACGAGCTCAATCGAAAAAGCATGCAGCAGGTTTCGAACCTGAGACCCCCCATTTGGGAGATCACCTGCTCAACCAACTCGGACACCCTTGCGGGTATAGGACTTTGCATTTTTGTCATTTCACTGGCGAGTCTGACAAGATTAAATGATCCAGACAGCTAAGGTTCCATGAACCAATCTCGTTGGCAATAAACTATCATGTTGTCGGCAATCCAAAGGGTTTATCACATTAGAAGTTGGATTTTCAGGCCTGTGTAGCTTTGCCATTAACTTCTCCATAAGCAACAACCCATTATTCTTTCACACGGGTCATTGATGTGATGCTAGAGGTCAACATGTTCACATTGCAGGTAGAAGGTCAGTTTGGCTATTAACATTGGCGTGATCACTATTGTTCCCTTGCACCCAAAACAAAACATGGCCGAATACACATAATAAAGATTGGACGAGAAATCGAAGGTAATCATACTTAAAAAGGTAGCAGATGATTTAAACTATTATGCTTCACTTTTTCCTATAATGATTTTCTAAAAGCAACATTAGCATGGATAAGGCAACAGAAATATCAGAAAGGAAAATCCTAGTTCAAGAAATTATACCTTCCGTTCCACAAATACAATGGTCAAAGGGAAGGGATGACCAGATCTTTCAGCTTGAGCAGCCTCCTCAACCAGCAAATCCAAAAGCCGGTCAATCTACAAGACTTATTATCATCACAAAAGCTATAATCATGATGAAAGAACCATAGATCTGGTGAACATTTTTTTTAGGTGACGATTAATATCTACTCTATAAAATTTGTTTTCCCATCTACTTAAGATTGACTTCAAGTACAAGATAGTTTATGAATTATGACATAATTGTCTTCTCCATGACCAAATATTGGAAAAGAAATATAACAATAGTACAACCACGAGACAAGAATTTGGTATATATTTGCCTTTACCTTCGGGAGGGGTAGAGATAGGCAGAAGAAGTATTGAGGAGAGGTGATTAGACGGGATATGATACATGTGCAACTTACTGAGGACATGACCTTAGATAGGGGGTTGTGGAGGATACGAATTAGGGTAGAAGGGTAGTAGGTAGTCGAACGTAGCCCTACTTACGCTTACAAACTGATAGTTGTAGTGTTATTAGTGTAGGCCCGCTTAGCCTATCATACTAGTAGGCGCAATATTGTTTTATAGTAGCGTTTGATTTCTACTTCTATGTGTTATTTAGTATACTTTATTTATCTTATGTACCTACATTAGTTACTGCTTCTTTTTTAGAATGTGCTAGCATGCCTTATTCGCATTTGATACCAGCATTTTCATACTGCTTTAAATTTCTTGTTCGGGTCTGACCGTTTATCTTACTTCGATTGTGCTTATGCTTTGTCTTAAGCTGAGGGTCTCTCGAAAACAACCGTTTTACCTACCAATGTATAGGTAAAGTTCACAGACACTCTACCCTCCCTGCACTTACGCCATGACTTCACTGGGTATGTTGTTATTAAAAAAAACAATTTGGTATCCATTTGATCTTTCGCACAATTGCACGACAAAAATATTATATTTCCAAGAGACCCCTCATATATTTCACAAAACACTCCAACATAGGATCAAAATGTGAATCGCTTATAGTTGCACACCAAGGAGTTGCTCGTAAATTGATAGCATGGACAGAACAAAGGAGAGAATGAAGGATTGTCTCATGTAACTATGTGCAGAACCTAGTGAATGGAAGAGCCCTTGACAGAGAAGAATCTTTATCAAAGTTATAGAACTATTATGCCTCTTATTTGTAAGCAAAAGATTATAATGGTGGCATCTCGAGTCGTTCCATGCACTCGACTATTCCACTGTGTATTGCTACCTTCTACCAAAGACGGTACTGGATAACTTTGCCTACCAAGGCTTGCAGATTGGAAGAAATCATCTAACATTTTTTTTGTCTTTGCTAGGACTTGATACAATAATGGATACAAGAAATCAACAAGAAAAGTAAAGGATAGATAGAATGACATAAAGGAAGACAAAATTTGGCAACTAAAGCTCTATAATAGCTAAAACCTCCAAATTAGTATTCAACCAAATACTAATTCTCTTAGGATGACCCCAAGAGAACTAATGTTCCCATGCAACCAATCATCTCAACAAGGTTCAATTATAGCTTGAACAAGCTCTCATCACTTAAACTCTCAAAGAGTGTCAAAATATCTCAATTCAATATAATCTAAAGCTAATGAAATAAACTAAGATAGTATATATACTAACTAAACAAAAAAGACTACTATAGCTATTACAGTAATACCCTTAATAAAACAAGGGCCTCGTTTGGTAGTCTTCTCAAGGGATGAAAGGAAAGGTTTGCATTTATGGAATAGCCCATATTCATAAATAGCCTTTTTCTCCCTACTTCTCCCAAGTGGAGTCTTGTACTTCCACTTTAACACATTCTTGAGCTTCAAGCCTTCATTTGTAAGCCTCCAAAGTAGTGATCCCTAGCTCGACTTGGTGTGCATGTTCTTGATGAAGCCCGACTTGTATCATCATTGAAGCCCCAATAAATCCCTTCATGTCTTGATGATTGTTAGATTTCTTAGAAAGAAAGATTTGTGTATGGATTCATCTACATTTATATTCCCTTTTTTGTGCAATATGATACTTACGCATATTTCTATCAAAAATGGCATCCTAAGAAAGAGGATTGATCAATCCACCATGGTTGTTTTTGTAAACAATGACAATAAATAGGGTTGGAACCCTTTTAATTGATAAAACATGGGGAAAAGACAACGGCTCTTCTGAATTACAGTTGCTTCATGAGGTATACGCTAATATACAAGGATTCAAATTAAAGAGACTTAACACTTTTTATCAGCTTCAGGTCTGAAGAATATTACCAGAAAGGGCAGCCACTTATGCTGATTGGAATCTCATCAGTTCACACAGTAAGAGTTACCTCCTTGTGCATTAGAGAATTCTTGACTGAGACAGCCTTGTCAAGCCTAACAACCACCATGACCCACCCAAAAGACACTCACATATATAACTTGCATCAACATTAATGTAGATGTGTCAGTATAATAATGACACGGACTTTAATATTGATTATTTATACTTCATCGTCATAAATATCCGAGAGACGCACCGTATGGGCAAACAATGAAGAATGCAACATAGTTAGATACATAACTCAAACAACTAGGAAGATAAAAATAAAGTTGAACAAATAAAAAAGGCTTGCAACAAAAATGGTACCATCAAAGCCATTAAAAGTAATGCAAGTCAATCTGTGTTTGCTGTTTAAGTTCAACAATAAACACACCTTATTGTTTTCCGGTAACTTCTCTAAAATCTGGGAAACATTTGCAGTCGGGCTGCTTACTTTTCCAACTTTTATCCGCACAGGATTAGTCAAGTAATCCTATAACAATCAAAAAAGAGAAGTGAAACATCTTTTACAGAACAATAACATAGACCACATCATATGTTTATCAAACCTGAAGACTTCCAAGTGATAATGAATTTCATATACATGGAGAATGACACTTTTGGAGAAAAACAACAAAATATGGAAGCAGGTGCTTTATGAACTAGATCTCAAACAGAATTCAAGATTTCAGGCCATACAAGTTTCCTTAAAGTGAATTTGTTATGGTTTAATAGATTTACCCTTTCTAACAAGTATTGCCAGTAAAAAATAGAGCAATTTCTATCTTGACCTATTTTTTTTCCGACATTGAATTTGCATGGTATTTTTTTATAAGGAAAATGTTTCATATAATGAAAAAATTCACATGGTATATCATTGATAGATGTCTACGAAATCTGCTCATGCTTAGAATTACCCTTACGATCTTGGAATCCTAGTATCGACAAAATAAGCCCACTAGGATACCATTTTAAATACCTGGTAAAGAAGTAAATAGAGACCTAACCTGTGTCAATGCTTCAATTTCTGCTGGCATGGTGGCACTGAAGAGCAGTGTTTGGTGCTTTTCTGGAAGATTTCGCATCACCTATGACAGAGTAACATTTGGAAGTTGTCATTTATGGTGTTCGACAAGCATATTTAGACATGCAGAACAAGGTAACAGCAAATGAGTTATTCCAGTTTGATGTCAAATTGGTGTCTGTGACATATTACAATAGTCAATGAACAAAAGGCAGAGACAATAAATCAGGAGCAAACGACATAAGAGGTTTTCTGATTTTACGAAAAGATACTAGCAGAACTAAACAATGTAAAAGACATTACCAAGCACTGTTCTATAGTTTACTGTTTACGGTAGCAAAACAGCTACTAAATTGACCAGAAAATGCATGTAAGGACAAACAACAGCATACTCCTCACGACATCAGGGAGATACAAAAAATGAGTAACCGAAGATCAGACGAACAGGTAAACTGGAAAATAATGTTCCCTTGAAAGATAAAATAAATAAAATTGAAACAGAAGATACCTCTCTTATCTGAGGTTCAAACCCCATGTCAAGCATTCTATCAGCCTCATCCAAAACAACAAAACCGATCCTACAGAGGGAAGTATTTCCTTGCTGTAAATGATCTATAAGTCTTCCTGGAGTAGCAACCACTATATGTACTCCTGCTCGAAGCTCAGACCTCTGTCTTAGCATCCATTAAAAAACCAACATTTACAAAATGTGACAAGGCTAGACTTGCATGTAACATAAAAGATAAAAATGATTGCTCCAAGGCACAAACCAGTAACAAGTCCAAGCATAAAAGAAGAGACATCTGGTTTATGTATCCTCCTGTAGCATGTATAAACCATACAGATAACTAGAGCACCCTAATAATGATAATAAAAATGAAGTTACCTGCTCACTTATGTTTGTCCCACCTACAACAATTGCAGTCTTAAAGGAATCCAGAGACATGCTGAAAGCCGTAACCTGAAAAGATAATGTTTAGCAGTTCAAGTACAAACATAATATTTAAAGGATAAATACCATGAATTGAGATTTTTCTTGTCTACACCATGGCCACAAAGATAATGTTTAGCAGCTCAAGTACAAACATAATATTTAAAGGAAAAATACAATAAATTGAGACTTTTTCTTGTCTACACCATGACCACATTATATATGCCTCGCCACTATTATCGGTACGAACGCGGGTATATTCACGTGCAAAATTATTGGTTAGGAAAATGTTCAAAGTTGGACGAGGAGGCTTTGCACAGTAATAAAACGAAATCAGCAAGGCAATGAGTAATTGGGACCTAGTGATACTGAAGTCCACTCCTTGTGAATCACGGAGGCCCAATTAATTTATTAAAGACCAACACGACAAAAGAAAGGCAAGGGGATACAACATGCTTCAGTAGAAAAAGTTAGTAATTTATGTAATTGACTAAACCAGACTGTTTCTGAACGATGAGCATTATTTGAGTTTGAAGAAGCGAAGCAAGCGTAACAGAGCAGCGCATTAAGTTTTTCAGGTCCCTTTGATATGGTTATTAGACCGTTAAGAGTCACATTAGAGAAAGTTCTTTATGTTTCTATGAAACCGAAAGAAAAAAAAGAAAGAAAAAGAAAACAGTGTATTCTGTAAAGATGATTACACAATAAAAAGAAAGATGAGGCAATTTCAAGGGTCTGATGGGGATTCGAATTTGAGATGTGGGAAAGCACATTGAAAGCAGGGCAAATGAAACATATATATGCAGAATATGAAGAAAATGCAGCACGTTTTAAAGTTCCTGCAATCCACCTCTTTCTCTATTTGTTGTGCAAGCTCTCTCGTAGGTGCCAACACTAATGCCAAAGGTCCATCACCACGTTGAAGAGGTTGTTGAGCCAGGCAGTGCTGTATCGAAAGAAAATAACATGTATAATACTTATTAAACATCAAGCAATCATATAAGCAAGATCAAGTACAACATTGACACACTAACAGTATGACATGATAATAACAAAAATGAAATAACAACCTGTATCATAGGTATGCTGAATGCAGCGGTCTTCCCACTACCAGTTTCTGCACAACCCAAGAGATCCCTGCCACTAAGAGCAACGGGCATGGCTTGAGCCTGAATAGAAGTCGGTGCAGTGTAGCCATGCTTTTCAATATCCTTCATGATGCTTGGATGCAAGCACTGCAGAGAGAACAAACAACCAGGGCCCAAATAATTTAAAATTATTCCCTTATATTGAAAATCCAAAATAGTGATGACTAATTCAACTAACCATATCAGGAAATGATTCAATAGGTGAAGGTGCAGGACATGAGCCTGGAACTACATTGACATCAACGTTAAGCCTCAGTCGAATCTCTTCAATCTGCAGATAGAAGCCATAAATCAGGATCAGAGCATTTTACTTTTTTGTACACTGCACTTCCTCAAATTACAGTTAGCAAATATTGACACACTTGGAATCTATTTTACAACAGAAATATCCAAAGTTCATCAGACAATCGGTCTAGCATGTAAAAGTCAATATAAAAATGATAATAATTATAATGTTGCAGTGAAGACCCAAAGATACAAGTATCTTCGCACACCAGGGAATAGCCCTTGGGCTCTACGAGAAATGAATCTCAGAATAAGAAAATTAAAGCACAAACGCTCTGCAATAAACTAATATTAGTAGTTTGAAGAATCCACTTCAACTGCGAATTAGCGCAGCATATGCAAACTAATTTTCTTATTTTGCTGGATTTAAGGCACCACAAACAAAATTAAGCAAGAAGTTTCAAATGGAATAAATTAAAAGACAACATATATAAAACCCTAAGAAGATATACAACTGGCATCCTAATCATTTTAGCCTAAAAGGGAAAGAGACTAAATAACGCGACTTGGTAGTGCTAGTGAGTAATTTGATATAGGGAAATAGAACCTGCTCGGATTTAAGACGAAGAACACGTTCGGAAGGCTTCCACTTGGGAGACACGGGGTCAGGGACGGCAACAGTCTTTGGCAAAGAGTAATTGACGGAGCTCCGGCGAGCTGAACTCGAGTATCCGTTGGACGGCTTTTCCACAGAAGAAGAAATTCTGGATTTAGAACACAAGTGATCGCCGCCGTTACTGTTTGTGTTTCTCAGGTGAGGAGGTACATAAGACATTGTCCGTCGTCGTTAGGGTATTATTTACGTTTCGCGGGATAAAGATGAGACTGCAGTGCACTATTCTACCTGAGATGTTTTCTGGAAAGAGAGCAAAATAGTGAAGTAAGCGGAAATGCTTTGAAACACTGATTTTATTCATGACGTCTTATGCTATTTTGGAAAAGGAATTTGGGCCTCCATATGGGCCTTGTCCAATTATCCAAAACGGAAAAGGGTTAAGTAAGATAAATCTGAGTTTGATCTGGATTTTCTCCATTTTTGTATCATTGACCAAGGATCTATTTTCATTCCTTGTCTACTCCTTTCTGGAAAGTATTTTGATTATAATTATTTTTTAGTATTTTATTTTACGCGTCACAACAATTAGGAATTGAGGATCTATATCTTTAGATCGGTCATATTTGTTCTTGTACTATTGGAAAAAAAGTTATATTTGTCATCTGTTATACTTTTTGCATATCTTTGCCCCTACCGCTATACTTCACCACAAGGCACGGGAACGACATCCTGACTAAACAAGAGTTTCTTCAATAATGGCGTGGGTGAAAGTCGTAAAGAAGGCACCAGATAATCAACTAACATAAACTTTTGGGTCATATTTACCTCTGTATTATTGAAAATAAGTTATCGTTTACTCGTAAACTGGTACAGATAATTTGTATACGTGATCAAGAACTCATAAATCTCAAGTGATCAAAATAGCAAGACAATTAGCAATTGAGACTAATATGAATTGAACTTAAGTGAAAGATTAATATTAGAATAGCCTGAGCCTTGGTTCTTGAATCGTGATCTCTAGGAAAGTTGTTGGCTATAGCGTTGAAATACTAAATTGAGACAATAACTTAAAAAACTATGTAAGCAGTGAATATGTATGATAACTCTTGTATATGATGATCTTACAATGAAATAAGTGGTCATATTTTTACTTGGACTCATGAGTGCACATTCCACTAATTATGCCCATATTATTATTATTATTACACTAATGCTGTAATAATTGGACAATAAAGATGGTCATAAATGTCATTAGTGCTCTCTTAGAATATGTAAAGATGTATTTGTAACGGCCATTCGTTGGGATTCGAATCTACCTCTTAGCATTCTGCTTTTCGGTACCTACAACTCTTAGATGCCTCCGGTACAACGCGAGAACCTCCGGGGGCACTGAAATGTGACTTGGAGCTAACTCATCATCTTTGACATGTGTCATAATATAATTTGTACAGCTGTACAATACAAATTTTACCCCATACAGATAGTCCTCGTACTTTACAGGCATACCCTTTCATGCGTTCGAGAAGTGGATTTTAATTTCATATAGAACTCGAAGAACCAAAGAACTTTTATGGCGGAAAAACTGAAGCGTCATGATGATTTGATTTGGAATGTCAAACATCGCAAGCCTATTTATTGTTTATGAAACAATGACAACCATCCAATCACTCTGATTGATATAAAGTTGCACATTTATGATGAGTTGCGGCTCCTCGTTTCTCGACCGTTACCTACTTCTTTCCTAAGGAGGCCGAAATCTCCTCCAAATATTCCATCAAAATGTTTTTCCTTTTACAAACTAAAGTTTAAAAAAAATTGATTCTTCTTCTTTCCTCCTCATCGTCCTACGATAACAATGTCTTCCAGATCTTCTCCTTCCCACTCTTCAGGGAAACTAATAATGATAATGTCATATCCCAAATTGGAGGGGCGTGGTAGGCACCCGGTGTTTTATGTTACACCCTATAGTTTTACTGTCACGACCCGACCCCGGGGCCGCGACTAGTACCCTACTGGGGTACCCTGTCAGGTATATGTCAGAGAATAGCAGCGGAACATACACAACACATAACTTCATAAAAAGGGTAAACATCTCTCGGTAGATAAAAATCGCTTCCATAAACATACTTAAACAAAGTATTTATAATACAACTGGTTCTTATAGCCCAAAATACATATGTGACCACAGACCTCTAAAGACAACAACTGTGGCGGGACAGGGCCCCGCCATACCCCCTGAATATACAAAGTACCTATAGCATCAGGGAAATCCGTACCAAAATAACAAGCGTCCGGAGGGATGGAGCTTCGACCTTTGGAAGAGTGATCCAAGAATGAGGATCCTGATGCTTACCACCTGTGGCGTGAGCGCACCCAGGAAGGGGTCGATCTGTGATATGTACCAAGTATGTAAAGTGGAAAATCTTGTAATAATGATATCGAGTCTAAAGTAAATTAGGTAACGGAAGACAATTAAAATACCTTTTACTGTTCCTTACTAACAATGAGAGTGACAAGTATATATATATATATATAATACTGCATAAAATAGGGGCCTTAGGATCAAAACAGGGTACCTCGCCCGTAGTATCAATAAGCACCCTACTCGCAGGACTATTTCACCGCGTAGTCCTGTGGACGCGTGAGACATTCCTCGCATAGGTTTGTACCGCGCGTGGGACTATTTCACCGCGTAAGCCCATGGGACTCGCGTGAGGTATTCGCCGCGTCGTGGGTAGCAAATCCACGGGCAGGTGGTATAACGATCTTGGGGACTTTCCGCCGGATATACTCTTACCACAGGCGGATGGTATAACGATCTTGAAATTTGTACTCGCCGGATATACTCTTGCTTTGGAGCGGATGGTATAACGATCTTGGGGCTTGCCGCCGGATATCTCTTACAGTGCGGATGGTATAACGATCTTGGATCGCCCGCCGGATATACTCTTGCTGGAGAAGGTGGTATGGCGATCTTGGGGCTTGCCCGGACATACTCTTACGGAGAATGTGGTATAACGATCTTGGGGCTTGCCGCCGGATATACTCTTACCCTACCTCAGTAACCGTATCATAATAATAAATAAGTTAAGAAAACATAACTTCTTTTTAGTCTTGTTCATATACTCTCTCATTTTAGTTTACTTAAGGCACTTAATCATATCTTTAATAAAGAAAAGCGGAATATAACCCAGTACTACATCTTGACTCTTTAAAAGTGACTCTTTTATACATAAAAACCTTTGGGCAATTGATACCTTAAAATCGGTTTGTCTCTTCGTATACTTATCTTACTTAGAGTAAAATCTCTTACCATTAACCTTTTATGAAGCTAATAAACCAACTTTCCATAAAGTTGTTATATTAACTCTATCTTTAGAAAAATCATACTTTTCCTAACAACGGACTTATACATTCTTAAAGCGAACGAGTCATTAAATACTTAAAACAAGTAAGAATGCCAAATCTTGTCGTCTAGTACTACATAGTTTCATCTATTCATGCTCGAGAGATAGGAAAGCTTCACGTACCTCTTTGGTCGATCCAGCACTAAGTCCGACTCTGAGTAATATTTCAACCTATAATAACCGTGATATGTTCATTAACCTCTAATTTGATGTAGAATAATCTAACTCAAAGCCACTAAATTCTATGAAAAATTGGCGACATTTCCTTTGTTTCTACTCACTTTGCTACCTTTCTCAAGGCCGAAATTACCATGAAACACCACGTTTAAGGCTCGATCAATCCAATGATTCAAGGGGATTACCACGCTAATTCTGTCGTAAGTTTACAACGATTCCTTAACAATTCTAAGGTAGTTTTTAGGCTACAACGTGCTCGTAATCTCTTCTTAACCCGTTCTTCATATCGAGCCACATTTCTAGCATGCGATGACTCTAAGAGCATTATTTACTACCACAAGTTCTTTCTTCTTAACATGCAACGCTATAAACTAAATCTAAAGGAAGAATCATTACCTTAAAGTTTTAGCCAAACTTATTCCAAATGTTTTGCTAGCTTCCTTGACAAGAACACCACCACAAGCTAGCTGAAGCTTCCTTTTCTTGTTCTTAACTTTGAGTTTTCTTGGGTTTTTCGAGAGAAGGATGAGTGATTTTTAGAGAGGAAGATGTTTGAGAGATGACCAAGTCTACAAGACTTGGTCAATATAAGCCATGCGAAAAAATCAGATGGGGACACTTGTCACCTCATGGCCTTTTAAAAGAGAAATCGGACTTTCCTAAGTTTTTCCGCCCAAAATCCCGCCGGCGCGCCCAGCCTCGGCGCAACAAACCTCCGAGCTCTCGAACTTTGGCGCGGCCACGCTATCCGGCGCTGGCCTGCAACTCAGCGACCCTTCGAAGCTGTCCGCGCCAGCCGCCGCTTTGCCGAAACACATTACGTCATTGCGCCGAACGTAACCTCGTAACTTTCTACTCAGGCGTCCTATTGTGAGCGGTTGGTTGCGTTAGAATCTGGGACTCAACGAACTCGCCCTAGGCCTTTGAAACGCAGGAACTCTCGATGTACCGGGTCATAACCGCTTCAAAGTTGACTAAAACCCGTCGAACGACCGTCAACCTATCCTTTGAAAATTTTAAGTCTTACATGCTTTTAAATGCTCTCATACGTAGGGTCCGAACTACGGTATAACATTCTCCCAGAAACATTCGTCCGAATATTCCTTCTAGGCTTACTCGAATCACAACATCGACATAGACCTCTTAACTATTCTTTTGCAAATAAAGAAGCTCAGCGAGCCTGACATCTTGAAGCGTAAATGCTAAATCAAAACTAACAAGCGGAAAGTGGGTTACACGGAGGTATAGGAAATAGGTGAGGTCTTCTTCATCATGTCATCCTCTGCTTCCCGTGTCATTTCCTCCTGTTCTCGTTCATTCGCCGCTTGTGGAAGCTTGCGTCTTCGTCGAAGTCGTCTAACTGACGATCGAGTATCGCTATGGGACTCTCTCATCGATAACTCCTCTGTCACTTGGACATCCTGAGCAAGTGCACTCTAGATGGATCTCGATACATTTCCGACATGGATACATGGAAGGCCCGGATGTCACCGCCTCGAAGTCGGACGGAAGATCTAACTCATAGCGGCGCCTGCCCTGCGGACAATCGATCGCCCGATGTATCTTGGGCTAAGCTTCACTTCTTTCCAAATCTCATCACGCCGCCGTGGCGTACGCTAGAAAACCCAATCGTCTACCTCAAATTCCAAGTGTCGGCGATGATCTGCATCGACTTGCAGGCTACGGTTGCCAACAACCGCTCTGGATAAGCCACCTTATCCATCTGCTGTGAACTAAGTCGGCCCGAGCTAATGAACTTCTCCCACTCGAACCAGCTATCGGTGACTGCGCTTCCTCCCGTATAAGGCCTCGTAAAGCGCCGTCGAATCTTGGAATGGTAGCTATTGTTATAAGCAAACTCGCGAGGTAAATGATCCTCGACTACCACGAAATCAATAACCAAGCCATGACATATCCTCAAATGCGGATAGTAAGCTTGCTTTGTCCGTCGGTCGAGGATGAAGCGCCGTCTTGAGACTACCTGTGTCCCTAATCCATACGAAAAGACCTCAGAAATTAGCCGAGAAGCGGGCTCTCTATCGATATAATCGACAGGGACTCGATGCGGTCTCACAATCTCTAATATATAATCGGCGTAGTCCTCGGTAACGTCGTTCGTAGGAAGAAAATGGTGATTTAATCGACTGTCGACAATCGCCAAGCGGAATCATGCTTCTGCGAGTGGTAGGTAGCCCGTAATAAAATCCATATTTATCACCTCGGCTTCCAGTCGAATATCGATAGCTGCAACAGACCACCGAACTTACGGTGCTCAATCTTAACTGGCGACAATTCGACGCTGTACCACGAACTCCGCAGCGTCCCTCTTTAGGCCGTCCCACCAATACACACATCGAGGTCATGATGCGTCTTAGTCGACCGGATGAATAGAATAACGGCGTTGTGTGCCTCACGAATCTGCGGCGAAGTCTGTCGCATCGGGAACACACAACCGGCCAAATCTTAGCACCCCGTCGGGTCTACGCCAAACGAACTCTTCTCCTTACGAGCGGCGTCTCGATGCCGTAAAATCGGATCCTGCATCGCCTCTTTACCTCCTCGGCGATAGAAGACTCGCAACCTCTCGAACCGAATTCCTCACTATCGAATCAACCAAGCGAACCCCGAGGCTCGCTGGTGATGTAACTCTCGGACCGTATCCTCTTCTGCGGTGAACATCGGACGGACTACCCGTCGATCTGCGACTAAGGCATGCGACCACGTTGGCCTTCGCGGGTGGTATAGAATATCAACGTCGTAATCCTTAAGTAGCTCCAACCACCGTCTCGCGCAAGTTCACTCCTCTGGTGAAGATGTCTTGCGGAGACTCTTGTGGTCTGTGTAAATGTCGCATGAACTCCGTATAAATAATGTCTCGGATCTTTAAGGCATGAATCACTGCGCGACTCGAGTCATGTGTGGGATAGTTCTTCTCATGCTTAGGTGTCGTCGAGATCGTAAGCTATAACTCTGCCGTCTTTGCGTCGACGCGCTGACGACACTGGCGTCGCGATAAACCACGTATCCGTCTAAGCCTGCGGAAGAGTAAGAAGCAGGGCGGTCGTTAACTTCTCCTTTAAGCGGAAACTTTCCTCACGAGTATCAGTCGGCGGAACATAGGCGCCACGAGTCGACTTAGTCAAAGATCTTTGAAATAGAAGCAAACTTCTACAAACCGTAGATAATAACTGCGAGGCCCAGGCTGCGCACCTCAGTCGGTGTAGTGGAGTGCAGGCCACGTCTTGTGGCTTCAATCTTCGCTATATCAACGAATACCGTCGGCCCATAACGTGTCCTAAGAAAGCCAGCGCCTTGACGAACTTCGCGCCGAGAACTTGGCATCTGTTGCGGTCTCGGAGGACTCCGTCTGTCGCCGAATGATGCGTATGCTCGGCTGTGCGCGAATACACGAATATCATCGATAAACACTATAACGAACATATCCGAGAATGGCACGAACACGCATTCGTCAAATCCATGAATCTTTCTTTGGGCGTTGGTCGACGAAAGACATCACTGAACTCATAGTGCCCATACCGGTCCTGAATGCGATCTTTGGGATATCTATCTCTAACTCGTACTGATGATAACCGGACGCGGTCTATCTTGAAAACACTTTGCACCTGCGATTTGGTCAAACAAATCGTCAATCACGGGGAGGATATCTGTTCTTGATAGTTACCTTGTTAATTTTTGTAATCAATACATCTGCGTCCCGTCCTTCTTCTTTACAAATAACAGGTGCTCCCCGAGGAGAAACACGGCCTAATAAAGCCTTTCTCAGCCAAATCTTTGGTGGTCCTTGACTCTTCATTTCGGCGAGTGTCATCTGTATGGCGGAATAGATATCGGTCAGTATCTGGCGCCAAGTCAATGCAAACTCGATCTCCTCTCGGGAGGATACCGGAAGCTCGTGCGGGAATACGTGGAAACTCTCTAACGGCCGGAGCGGTGAAGGTCGGTACCTCACCCGATATCGAATACCGAACCGTATGATAGATGTACCTTTCGCACCATCTTCCTAGCCTTGAGGTAAGAAATAAACTTACCCGCCGGCGATGCGATATTCCCTTCCACCGATAGCGGCTCGTCGGAAAAGCGAGCAGAACTAATCTCTCTCTACAGTCCGTATTGGCATAGCAAGATGCTAGCGATCCATACCCATAATCACGTCAAAGTCATCATATATCCAACTCTAAGTCGGCTGAGTCGGCGACTATCTATAGTCACAGGCAAGCCTTATACACTCGCTCGGCTACCGGCTGAATCACCTTGGCGTAGCCGCGCCAAGGTCTTATGGACTCGGGCTCTATCCCTATTCTGCGCAATATGAGGAGATATGTAGGACAAGGTAGAACTGGATCTATCAAAGCATATACATCCATGAAACCAACAATGTACGTGGCGACATCGCGGCGCCTCGCAGTCTGTCTGTCATTGGACATAGCATATATGCGGTCGGGGCCGTAGAAGCTGGAACCCCTACCACGACCTCTGTCGCGGCTGGCCCATAAGTACCGCCTCGGGCGTCTAACCATCGAAGATGAAGACCCGAACGAACCGTCGGTGAATCGTAATGCTCCCGCCGCTGGGCGGACAATCATTCCGGATGGCCTGCATCCTGAAGAGTAACATGCTCTCGAACCCATAAGGCACTCGCCGGATGAGACCTCTGCGTCGAGCATAGAGAGGTAGGTGGCCTCGATTAGTCTTTGGCCTCGCCTCGAAAACACGAAGTCTGGAGCCACGACCCGCTCAGAATAACCTGGCGATCGGACCTCCTGGAAAAGCGAGAAGGAGCACTGCGTCTTGGTGGAATGTGGACTGGTGCTGCTGAGGCCGCCAGCCCGAAAGCGCCTTGAGAACTGCGTCACGGCCTCTTGGTGGCCCAAATCTAGGCGATCTGTCTCTCTGCCTCGATCCATGGCGTATGCTGCATCTGGCAATATCCGTCCACTGGTGAAGAGCCACCCTAAGCAGCGATGTCGTGTGGCGGCCTAGCCCCGTCACGTATCTATGAACCATGCGCCATGCTGCTCTGATGGTGTGCGTAAGCGGCCAGAGTCAAACTCAGTGTACTCGATAGTCCTCGTCTGTCTTAAGGTCGAGAACCTATCTCGGGCTCTCACTCACCTCGGGAGGCAAGAAGTGGTCTAGAGCGCCTCTGTGAACTCCTCGGTCGGTGGAAGAGCATCCTCGCCTCGACAATACCCGTGACTCAAACCGGTTCAACGCAATATCGCGTAACCGGTAAGCAAGTATAACAGACTCGGTCTCGATGCCCTAGGACTGCATGGTCCGTTGTAGCCGGACAAACTCCTGCGGATCCTCGCCGAATCTCGAACCATAGAACTTCGGGTGGGTGACAACCCGAAATCCGAATCAAGTAAACTATCGGCTCTGGGTTGCCGCTCTGTCACCATTTGCCACCTTGCCATCTTTGGTCGATGGCAGAATCTGTTCCGTAATCTCTCGTACTCGGCCACAGTGGAGTGGAGGCTCGTCTGCGATCTCGATGGCGCGTCGCTGCCTCGAACTCTGCTGAGACTGGCGACGACGTGGAACTCGCCACCCTAAACATCATATCTGGTAAGGACTGGGCCTGTGCCCTCGTGACTCTCCGCGTCCCACTAGCAGCACCGCCGGTGTCTTGCCATACGGGCGCGGTTGCCTGCGTAGGCATAAGCGATACATAAAGGAAAACATCGGGGAGGTTGAACCTATAACTCACTCTATTGCGCGATCTTAGAGTGAAAGAATGAAACGATCCTAAATATCCTGCGACCTCACGATTATAGATGTGGTGCGACACACCGATAATCGAGACTCTACTAGACATGCGTGGACACTTTCAGAGGACTAAGCGCTCGATACCACTTTTGTCACGACCAACCCGGGCGCGGCGGTACCTGCAAGGGTACCATCGGTATATGTCGAGAGAATAGCGGAACATACACAACACGTAACCGTAAAAGGGTAAAACATCTGCGGTAGATAAAGTGTTTCCATAAACATACTTAAACAAAGTATTTATAATACAACTGGTTCTTATAGCACAAAATACATATGTGACCACAGACCTATAAAGACAACAACTGTGGCGGGACAGGGCCCCGCCATACCCCCTGAATATACAAAGTACCTATAGCATCGGAAATCAGTACCAAAATAACAAGCGTCAGGAGGGATGGAGCTTACGACCTTTGGAAGAGTGATCCCAGAATGAGGATCCACAATGCTTACTTACCTGCGGCGTGAGGCAGCCCAGGAAGGGGGTCGATACCTGATATGTACCAAGTATGTAAAGTGGAAAATCTTTGTAATAATGATATCGAGTCTAAAAGTAGTGGAGTCACGGAAGACAACTAAAATACCTTTTCTTGTGC
Source organism: Przewalskia tangutica (assembly GCA_029844215.1). Taxonomy (NCBI): domain Eukaryota; kingdom Viridiplantae; phylum Streptophyta; class Magnoliopsida; order Solanales; family Solanaceae; genus Przewalskia; species Przewalskia tangutica. The sequence continues at coordinate 53,854,050 of CM056722.1, read as the reverse complement.
CTTACTAACAATGAGTGACAAGTATATATATATATAATCTGCGTAAAATAGGGGCCTTAGGATCAAAGCGGTGCCTGCCAGTAGTATCGATAAGCACCCTACTCGGGACTATTTCACGCGTAGGTCTGTGGACGCGTGAGACATTCTCGCATAGGTGTACCGCGCGTGAGACTATTTCACCCGCGTAAGCCCATAAGGACTCGCGTGAGGTATTCGCCGCGTCGTGGGTAGCAAATCCACGGAACGGTGGTATAACGATCTTGGGGACTTTCCGCCGGATATACTCTTACCACGAAGAAGATGGTATAATGATCTTGAGGTTGTACTCGCCGGATATACTCTTACACCTGGGCGGATGGTATAGCGATCTTGGGGCTTGCCGCCGGATATACTCTTACTGCAGTGCGGATGGTATAACGATCTTGGATCGCCCGCCGGATATACTCTTTGCTGGAGAAGGTGGTATGGCGATCTTGGGGCTTGCCCGCCGGACATACTCTTACCACGGAGAAGGTGGTATAGCGATCTTGGGGCTTGCCGCCGGATATACTCTTACCCTAGCTCAGTCATCGTATCATAATAATAAATAAGTTAAGAAAACTTATAACTTCTTTTTAGTCTTGTTCATATACTCTCTCATTTTAGTTTACTTAAGGCACTTAATCATATCTTTAATAAAAGAAAGCAGGAAATATAACCCGAGTACTACATCTTGACTCTTTAAAAGTGACTCTTTTATACATAAAAACCTTTGGGCAATTGATACCTTAAAATCGGTTTGCCTCTTGTATCTTATCTTACTTAGAGTAAAATCTCTTACCATTAACCTTTTATGAAGCTAATAAACCAACTTCCCGTAAAGTTGTTATATTAACTCTATACTTTAGAAAAATCATACTTTTCCCTAACCAGCGGACTTATACATTCTTAAAGCAGACCGAGTCATTAAATACTTAAAACAAGTAAGAATGCCAAATCTTGTCGTCTAGTACTACATAGTTTCATCTATTCATGCTCGAGAGATAGGAAAGCTTCGCATACCTCTTTGGTCAATCCACTTTCTAAGTCCGACTACATGAGTAATATTTCAACCTATAATAACCATGATATGTTCATTAACCTCTAATTTCAATGTAGAATAATCTAACTCAAAGCCATTAAATTCTATGGAAAATTGGCGACATTTCCTTTGTTTCTACTCACTTTGCCACCTTTCTCAGTAATTACCATGAAACACCACGTTTAAGGCTCGATCAATCCAACAATTCAAGGGATTACACACGCAAAATTCTGTCATAAGTTTACAACAATTCCTTAACAATTCTAAGGTAGTTTTTAGGTTACAACGTGCTCGTAATCTCATCTTAACTCATTCTTCATATCGAACCACATTTCTAGCATCACGATGACTCTAAGAGCATTATTTACTACCACAAGTTCTTTCTTCTTAACATGCAACGCTATAAACTAAATCTAAAGGAAGAATCATTACCTTAAAGTTTTAGCCAAACTTATTCCAAATGTTTTGCTAGCTTCGCCAAGAACACCACCACAAGCTAGCTCTGACTTCCTTTTCTTGTTCTTAACTTTGATTTTCTTGGGTTTTTAGAGAAGGAGGAGCTGATTTTTAGAGAGAGGAAGATGTTTGAGAGATGACCAAGTCTACAAGACTTGGTCAATACAACCATGCAAGCAAAATCGGATGGGGACACATGTCACCCTCATGGCCTTTTAAAAGAGAAATCGGACTTTCCTAAGTTTTTCCGCCCAAAATCCCGCCTTGCGTGTGCACTGAAACCTCATGAGCTCTGAACTTTGGCGCGCGCGCTATCCGGCGCGGCTGCGGCTTCAGCGACCCTTGAACTTTAAGCGCGCGACCACGTATCCGCGCCGCCCCATCGCTTTGCGAAACACATTTACGTCCATTGCTTTGAACTTGTAACCCTCGTAACTTTCTACTCAGGCGTCTGTCGTGAGCGGTTGGTTGCGTTGGAATCTGGACTCAGCGAACTACGCCTGGGCCTTTGAAACGCTTAGGAACTCTCGATGTGCTGGGTCATAACCCGCTTCAAAGTTGACTAAAATCCGTCGAACGACCGTCAACCTATCCTTTGAAAATTTTAAGTCTTACATGCTTTAAATGCGCTCTCATACGTAGGTCCGAACTACGGTATAACATTTACATTGAGCAGTGTCATTGATAAATCTAAGAGTTTACAACCGTTTTATAGTATGTGTAAAAGTATATAGTAAAGTATACAACAACATACCTAGTGAAATTCCTGGCATTAGATGCAGGGAGGGTAGAGTGTACGGACACATTACACCGTAGTTCCGAGTATGTATGTGAGGGCGTGCATACGAGAATCGACATTAAGATTGGAAAGGAAGAAAGATTTGATTTTCAGGCGGAAAATTTTCGGATTTGTGAAGGAAAAAAGTTCGTTAATGGGAATTGGATTCCCAGATTTGGTATTCGAACTTCTGGGAATATAATAGAATTATGCAATTTTATTTCCTGATTTGGTCACGTGGGGCCCACGGGGAAAATTTACGTTTTTGTGGGGCCAGCTTTGTTTTCGAGATTTTGGCCATTATGGATATTTCGGAAGATGAAATATTATTTTGGGCGAGCGGAGGGTGACACGTGTCACCCTTAGTGTCGCGACCGAACTCGCGGCCCAGTGCCTTACCCGGGCACACTAGTGATAAAACATCGAGAAAATCGTGAAATAAAAACTCAAAGATATGAACAATATGAAATAAAGCAGGCTAACCAAAGCGGTCGCCTTCTGCGTATATATATAAAATCGAGCGATTCATCATTTACAAACCACCGCGGCGATTCTACAGACCTCTAGAGTTTTTATACTTTATGGCGGACGGGGCCACGCCGTACCAGAATGTACAAGTACCTACAATGACAGGACTATACCAAAAGATAAGCCTCGGAGAAGCGGAGCTTCCAATCTGTGAGCAGTGATCATGGCGGATCAACAATTGGTGTACCTCTACTGCGGCGTGAGCGCGCCCCGAAGAGGTCAATACAACAGTACCAAGTATGTGGCGAAAATCGATAATGGAATCATAACGATCTATACAAAACATGAGACATGTATGATAACCAAAATCTGATATCTGGCACAGTTAACAACAAGAGTAATGCAATTAAATTTCATTTTTAAAAGACCATTTCGCAATATGATATAAACGATATGTCAAGTCGAGGACGCGTGCCCTCAAAATCATTACTCAAATATAACCACGGGTCTCATGCCCACAATATCAAGTGTGCGTGGAATTCCTTATCATGCGTGGCGGTAATGTAATATATATCTACGTATATATCATGCCCATCGTAGCCGCGTGCCGGAATTCCTTCGTCGGTGTAAACGTGTCCGTGGTGCAATAATAATATGGCTGGAGTTCAACGCGCCGTGGCGCGTGCCCCGAAATTCTTCATCGGTGCGAACGTATCCGTATAACAACAATAACAATATCTGCGTGATTAACGCCGCGTGACCGCGTGCCCGGAATTCTTAATCGGTGCGAGGCGTATCCGTATAGCAACAATAACAATATCACGGGTGATTAACGAAATTCTTCATCGGTGCGGATATGTCCGTATAACAACAATAATAATATCTGGGTGATTAACGCCGCGTAGTCGCGTGCCGGAATTCTTCATCGGTGCGAGCGTATCCGTATAACAATAATAACGATAAGCGGGTGATTAACGCCGTAGCGCGTGCCCGAATTCTTTATCGGTGCGAGCATGTCCGTATAACAATAACAATATCTGCCTCCGTTGAGAGGCGGTAGCATAAGAATACAACCTTTGCACAACAAGGCTATCACAAGCAAGCGGACAAATTACCGTACTTACAGACTCTCGTTTCATGCGAATATCAGGGTTTTAACCCCGAGTACTACATCTTCAACTCCGCTTAAAAGATCCTTTTTAAGTAAAAACCAGCGGTACTAATACCAGTAGTATCAAGACACTCGTGTTTAAATCAATTACTTTTTAAACCAAGTGACTTACACTTTTAAAACAACGTCAAGTATACTTTTAAAAACCCAAGTAACTTACTCTTTTAAGATCAAGGCACTCACACCTTTTTAAAATCAAGCCACTTATACTTTTCCAATCAAGACAAGTTAAAAACAAGTTACTTACAAACAAGTAACCTATACTCTTAAATCAAGTTACTTCTCCTTTCCCAAAATCAAATCGTTTATAAACTAAGTCTCTTATCTTTCAAGATCAAGTCTCTTAATTCTCAAAATTAAGCCTCTTATCTTTTTAGAATAATCAAACCATTCCTTTATCTTCATAAAGTTGCTATAACTAACTTCCCATAAAGCTATTATAACACTTTATATTTTAAACCAACCAAAGACAACCAAATTCATTTAACACACGTACGTCTACCGTACTATATAGTTCACAACAATCGTACTCGAGAGGATAGGAAGAATCACATACCTCTTGGGCAATCCATGGCTTAGTCGGTATCGCGCGTAGAATATCCACCTATAACAACCGCAACACATCTATCGACTTCTAGTTCTCTTTGTAGAATAATTCTAAGTATAAGGTTCTTTATTCTCACGGAAAATTGGGCACATCCCTGCGTTTACTTACCTCTCCACTTTTTCCAAGGTCAGGTATCGATAGCCATTACCACATTTAAAGCGCGATAATACAACGATCGAAGGATTACCGCCTAGCGGGCGTGTAAAATTACGCCCGATATACTAAGCGATCCATTTCTTTTCAACCTTCTATCCACATACCATATACTCTGTTATAAACTCTACAACATGTAATCTCGATTCTGATAGGGGATAAAGATCGTTACCTCGATAAGCCCAAAATTATCCAATGATTAAAAGTCGATCCTTAGGAATCTTAGCTCGATTCCTTACGTTCCAAACCGCTTACAAGCAACCCTTGAAGCTCACAACCAACTTCTCTTGAGATCCGACTTCAAAAGTGAAGAACACATTAGGCTTAAAATGGGCAAGTTTCGGCCAAGGTGAGTTTCAAAGGCTAGGGGTGTGAAATCTTTTCCAACTCTTGGTTCACAATTTTCCCAACACCTTAAGGAAGAACACTTAAAAGTTTGAGGATTTTTGGACAACTTTTTGGTCAAGACATTGGCTCAATCAGGAGAGCTCGAGGAAGGGGAGGAGAATTTGCCTTGGAAAATCTCAAGTGTGGGATGATGAAGTCTTGCAAGCAAGGGGTATTTATAGGAAATCAAGGGCTAGGATGTGAGCAAGTGTGTGGTGAGATTGGGAACAAGTGTGTGTGCCACAAGCCAACTTGTCCAAGCAAGACCGACTTGAGACAAGTGGCTAGCATGTCTTCCCATTTCGACTACAAGCCACTTGGCACAAAATTTCGGCCCTGATGGCCCACGTAGAGCGACACGTGTCGCCCTCTGCTCCAAAATATTTCATCTCGAAAAAATCCATAATGGCCAAAATCTAGAAAACAAAGTGGGCCCACAAAGCCAGTAAATTCCTCCGTGGCCCACGTGACCAGTCGGAAAATAAAATCCATAATTCTCTAATATTCCAAGAAGTCTGAATACCAAAGAATCGATTCCCGTTAACGAACCTTTTTCCTTCACAAAATCAGGAAAATTTTTTAGTCGGAAAATCAAATCTTTCTTCTTTCCAATCTTAATGTCGTATTCTTGCGTCGTCCTCACATACATACCACGGAACTACGAGTGTAACATTCTTCCCAGCAGAAACATTCGTCGAATGTTCCTTCTAAGTCTCCGAACATACTGCGCGGTATGGCCGTCCTTCTTATACTTACATAACCAATTATGTCACACAGCCATAATATAACACATGCGCAAAACTCAAATCCAAGCCAATGAGGAATCACCTCTAAAGCGTATAACAACACTATTAGCTCCACCCATGGTCTAAAGGATGCTCTTTTCACGTCTTTACTTCACAAAATGATCACTTCCTTCTCTTAACACGTATTCACTTTTCTTACTCGTCGTACCATACCGTACACGAACTCTTTCTAGTACACGTACCACACTTCAGTCATCGCTTCAGTTTCCAAAATCTTGGAGTTACTACCTCCAAACTTGGTCATCTAACTAGCCTCAAATTCCTTTAAGGCCATTCCCGACCTTCACGATCAGGTGCGGTCGAACGCATCCACGAACTCATACGATGATTACCTAAACTTGGGCCTAGCACCCTCGTGACCCTACCACCTGGCGGGACCACCTCAAACTGACCTCACCTCATTTCGGACTGCGGGTTGACCCGTGCTCTGGCCTCAACCCGACCCATTTCGTACTAAACTCTTGTTCCCGGTCCGGAACAATCTCACTATTCAAGTCACGAAAACCTAGTGGTCTCCTTAGCTTAACTACCCACTTTCATTTCACACCACTCATAGAATTATCATACAAATATACTCCACGTATACTATGTACACAAGACAAAGATCACCCGCAAAAACTTTTACTCAAGACGGCCTTGCATCTAAGGTCTCTAGGTTTATCAAAATTCTAAGGCTCACAATTTCCATGTCCCCAAACCTACCTCTTCTACTTACCAGGTTTTCTTAAACAAAATATAACACAATGCTATCCGAGTACAACACTTAACATATAACCACCATACAACACATACTAGTCTCTAAAGGGTCAAAGATATACCTGTAACTATTTCTTCACTTTCCCTTCATCACTCTAATCAAAGTCCTGCCCTGCAGGGCGCATAGCTATAGAAGGCGATGAACCAACCACTGATCCTGAAGGCTGAGTCGTAACATCCGCGCTACCTGCAGTGGACGGTCCCGCAAAATGGCCTGACGGCGCAAATATAACGAGCTCATGCGTGCGACACTCCCAAAATGAGGTCTACCATCGACCACCGAGGTAGGGTGGCTGCGTCTGGCAACACCCTACTCTCACGAAAACACGAACCGCGGAGCTCGACTGCTCCTGAATACCTGGGCATACGAAGGCGCGGAGGACCACTCTGTCTTGGCGGAGCGCATAACTGCTTCTTTGGCGGTCCGGCTCGAAAGTTACCAAAGGACCCTGCTGTCCTGACCCTCTTCTGCTGATCTTGGTCATTCCGTCGACCTCTACGTTCCTCAGTCTGCTGCTCATAAGCCTGGATGCGGGCAATGTCCATGCCCGACTGAAGAGCCACACCCGTGCAACCTTATGCTAAATAATCATCGAGCCCTGTGACATAGCGGTGCACTCTATCCTCCATGTCTGCCACTAAAGCGGGGACGTCACAGAGCGATGAGTCAAACTCTACATTGTACTCGAACCGTCCACCCGTTACGCCTCAACATCAAAAATCTATCGGCCCGAGCCCTCTTCTGCGGAGGCGAAATGGCTAAGCGGCTTACGAGAACTCGTCCCAAAGCAGTGAGCGCATGCTCCCAGGATAGTTCCCGTGAATCAAACGATCATTGCGGTATCTCGCAGCCGATGTGAACCCAATACCACCGACTCTGTCTCCGAGGCCTTGATCACTCTCATGATCTGCTGCAACTGTCGGATAAACTCCTGAGGATCATCCTCAGTCCTCGACCCATAGAACTCTGGTGGACTGCAACTCAAGAAGTCCCGAAGTCTCAAACTATCGGATCTAGGGTGAACCAATGGTACTGCCGAAACCACCGGCTCCCGTCCGTCCCCATGCCTAGCCACGAACCTAGCTAGTAACTGGGCTATCTCCTTGTAACTCATATCCTCCGCTCCTGGCTGTGGGACTGAATTCTCATGTACTATGGCCTCGGTAGAGACCGCTGCTGCTCTAAACTCTCCACAGGGTGGCGTCATAAGTCGCCGTCTGTGCGCTCCACGCCGTAAGGCGGGCTGTGCCCTCGAAACCCTTTGTGCTCTACTCGCGACTCCTCTCGCCTTGCCCACGGGCCACTGGTTGCACTGCGTAGAGGCATAAGCGGTACATAAGTGTTACACCCGTAGTTCGAGTATGTATGTGAGGCGTCGTGCGAGAATCTGACATAAAAATTGAAAAGGAAGAAAGATGTGATTTTTGGCGGAAAAGTTTACGATTTTGTGAAGGAAAAAGGTTAGTTAATGGAATCGGATTCCCAAATTTGGTATTCGGACTTCTTGGAATATTAGAGAATTATGGAATTTTATTTTGGAATTGGTCACGTGGGGCCACGGGAGAAATTCTGGTTTTAATGGGGCCAGCTTTGTTTTGAGATTTTGGCCATTATGGATGTTTTAGGAAGATGAAATATTTTGGGCGAATAGGAGGGCGACACGTGTCACCCCCCTAGGTGGCTCTTGGCCGAAATCCATGTGATAAGTGGCAAGACAAGTGGCCTTGTCTTGCAAGATATTTTGTGTAGGACAAGTGGCTTGAGGGACCCACACACACTTGTCTCTATCTCAACCACACACTTGCCTTCATCCTAGCCCTTGGTTGTCCTATATATGCACTACTAGTTGATGAAATCTTCCACTTAGACATTTGAGACAAGAAAATTCCTCCCTCCTTCTCCGCGACATTGCTCTCGGCCATAGTTTGATTTCTTGACCTAAATTTGTCCAATAATTCTTAAACTCTCAAGTGTTATTCCTTAAGGTGTTAGGAATATGGTGAACCAAGAGTTAGACAAGATTTCACACCCCTAACCTCAACTTAATGCCTTGGCCGAAAGTTCCAAGTTTGGAACCCTAAGTGTTCTTCACTTTTTGGAGTTGAATCTTGAAGAGAAGTTGGTTAGGAGCTTCTACGGGTTGCTTGTAGCGGATTGGAACGTAAGGATTTGGAGCTAAACTTGCTAAGGAGCGACTTTAAGTTCTTGGATAATTTTGGGCTTTTTGAGGTAATGAACTTGATCTTCTTTGTGAAGTTGGATATTATATATGTTGGAAGTATATTATGGAGTATGTAATATGTGGAATGAAGTTTGGAAAGAATTGAATCTTGTAAGCTTGTTGAAATGGAAATTGGCATGTTAGCCATTAAAATGGTAAAAACGTATCTATTACCTGTCAACAGTAATAACAAAGTAACTATAACTTATATGAAGATTGGAATATAAGTTGGAGGATTAAAGAAGTAATTCTGGCATTCTAGCTGAGAAATTGGATAAAGTATGATTATTGTAAGTTGGCCAAGAACACCAACTAATGGACTAATGGACTGTATTTTCATTGAATTTGTATTTACATTGTTGTATTTACTTTGGATGTATTTACATTAATTTGTATTTACATTGGACTGTCTTTACTTTGGACTATGGACTTGTTCCATTTCGGTTTTTATGTTGTTGTTGTTTAAGGGGAAGATTGTTTAACACGTCTGTTTAGGCGTGTGATCCCCTTCGTAGTTGTTGAATTGTTGCGCCTTAAATGTGGCATGTTGGTTACTGTTATCGGGCCTTGAAAAAGGTGGAAAAGTACGTAGAAACAGGGGAAGTGCTGCCCGATTTTCCGTAGAATTAGAGGGCTATTAATTGGTATACGTCTTCAATGGTAAGTAAGGTTTGATAGTAGTACTATGACCATTTTAGGATTGAAGTACTACGTGTGGCGTGATCTACTTGGCTTAAGGAGTAGCCGACGAAGTTGAAGTACTTGGAGCTTTTTGCTAATTTGTCGATAATCGTCGCGAGGTATGTGAACCTCTTCCTATCCTTTCTAGCATGATTGTTGTGAAATATGTAGTACGGTAGACGTACGTGTGCTAAACGAATTTGGTTGGTTTAAAATATAAAGTGCTATAATGGCTTTATGGGAAGTTAGTTATAACGACTTTATGTAGGTAAAAGAATGGTTTGTTGATTTTAAAAGGTAAGGGACTTAACTTATATTTGACTTGATATGCAATGTTAAGAACTTGAATTGTGTTAAAAAGTTATGAAACCGCATTCTTGAGTAATGAGTATTTGGTCTAAAAACAGGAATAAGTTATATTGATTTCGAAAATGGGAATAAGTATCGAACAAGCCATTGCAGCGTTAATAAAGGAAAAAGTAATGACAATTAATTATATTAAAACAAGTAGAAACCTCCATCTGCATAGAATCTAAGATAAGACAAAATTGTATTACATTTCCTAGATCATGGCTGCTTTAATAAGATCATTATAAACAAGTACTGATTTTCTTAAATTCCAAAGTAAGGAACTTGATTTATAAAAGAGAGAGACTTGAGAAATTGAAGTGTTTTGTTTAATAGGAAGGCATGGTTTTGTCTTAAGTTGGTTTAAAAAGAAGGCATGGTATTGTCTTGGTTTATTCGAAAAGAAGGTATGGAAATTGTTTTGGTTTACTTAAAATGATAGTCACTCTATTTTGATACTACGGGTATCGTGTGACCTTTGTAAAAGAAATAGATCTTTTGAAAGAATTTAAGTACGTAGTACCTTGGGGTTAAAACCGGTTGTTGTCATAAAATGAAAGTCTAAAAGTAAGTTAAACTTGTCTATGCTAGTTGTGATAGCCTTTGGTGGTATTACTATGTTACCGCGTCTCTCAGTTGGAGGGACGGCTGATTTGTTGTGAATTTACTTGGACATACCGGCCGTGACGGAGGATTCCACGGGTATGCTTCCATTATGATTGGTCTTGGCCATGCTTATACGATGAGAGATCTTAGGCGTGCGACCGAGATGTAGGTTAGATGCCGGATGTTTTATTGGGCGTCTGGCGGTGGTGGAAGATTCCACGGTATCTTCCATTGTGATTGATCTTGGCCATGCTTATCGATGAGGATGCGGGCATGCGGTCGAGATGCGGGTTAGATTCGGGCGTTTCATTACTCGTAGCCATGCTTATCGATGAGGATTAGGCATGCGACCATGTTATATTTTTACTCCATGGGCTAGCTCCCCATGAAGACATGCGCCTACGATGAGAGATTCCGGGGGCATGTTATATTATTACTCCATGGGCTAGCTCCCCATGAAGACCTGTGTTATACCCCGTACTTTCAGAGTATGTATGCGAGGACGTACGTACGATTATTCAAACCCTAATTAGGTTAAGAATGAAATTGTAAACTTTCAACGGAAAAGATTCCGAACCTTGTGAAGGAAATTCTACGTTTTTAATATTTTAACCGATTACGGATTTTTCCGAGAGACGAAATATTTGGACCAATAGGAGGGCGACATGTGTCACCCTTAGTTGGCATGGGTTGGACGAAATGGGGGGCCTAGTGGACAAGTCAAATGGTCAAGTCTTGGAAGATATTTTCTTTGGGTGAGTGGGAGTAGGTAAAGGCATTTTTTTGGGCAAATGGGAGGCTTGCCTTGGACGATTTTTGTGTGCTAGTGGAAGGCCACATGGCTCATTGTTGTGGGGGACATATGTCCCAATGTTGTGGTGGACATATGTCCCAAGGTTGTGGTGGACACTTGGTGGAAGACTCCACTTGAACAAGCTATCCAAATCTTCACCCTCCATTTGTTTTCATCTTGGCCCTTGGTGGTTCTATAAATAGCCCCCTCTAGTGCAAGACTTCTTCATCCACAAACACAACTTCCAAGTCTCCAAAACTCCTTCCCCCTTAGTGCTAAGTTCTCGTCCAAGTCCTCTCCCCTTGCACTGGTGTTTCGTCCAAACACCCCTTCCCCTTCCTAGTTTCGTCCCAACCCCACTTGGTAGAAAATATTCTCTAAGTATTGTTACTATCCCAAAATACCTTAGCCAAATACCTTGTAGTATTCCAAAGTCACCTCTATACTAAAAGCCCAGAAATACTACCTTTTATCCATTAGTCACAAAACGAAACCCTAAGGAAAATCTTCATAGTTGGTTGAAGTTTTAAGTAGAAGTTGTTTGGGAACTTCTAAGGGTTTCTTGGAGCTATCGGAGCGTATAGAATAGGAGCAAAACCTTGCTCAGGATCGACATTTATCTTGGATAATTTTGGGCTTGTCGAGGTAAATATCTTGTCCTTCTATTGTAATTGGAGATTACATATTGTAGTTGTGTAGAAATGAGTATAAGTTAACTAGAAGGATGGTATAAAAGAAGAGAATTGAACTGTACTTACATGGGAATTTGTATTCTGATGAGACTTGAGTAGTTGTGGTGGGAAGTCTGCTTGATTTTAGTAGAATTAGAACCTTCTGCTTAGAATATTCGACAGAGTAGTCTAGTCGTTGATAGACGTATTTGACTATTATAGGTTGATACTCTGCGCGCGACATATTCGACTTGGCAGGTGGATTTCGCCGAGGAGGTATGTGATTCTTCCTATCCCCTTGAGCATGATATTTTAATATATATATATATAGTACGGTGAGCGTGCGTGTGTTAACTGAACATGGTTTTACTTGACGTCTTTTGACTTGAGTCTAAATAATAAGAATCTTGAAGTATTTCAAAAGAATTATGAATCATTTTTGAAAGAAGAGTAATTACTTGGTTTTTAAACAAAAAGCTTAAGAGTTATACTAGCTTTATGGGAAGTAGGTATAACGACTTAAGAAAGATAAAAGGCAGTTTACTTATGTGTTTATGAAAGACTTGTATTGATTCTGGAAAGTATAGTAAGATAGTTTGATGAGTAGACCTGTTATGATGCTACGTGTGTTAGTGTCTTGTAACGTTTGTATAAAGAGGTTATTCTTTTTGTGCTTATGTTGTTTAACGATAAGCGTTATGTTAGTATTGTACCACTCGCTCTTGACGTATTATCACGGGGTTAAGCTTCCCCGTCACGAGGATGCCTCATGCGGGTCGAGGACTATGCGAACTACGAGTTCGGAGTTAGTGTGAGGAATACCTCATGCGGTCTACATGTGGCCATGCGGACTCGAGAGTCGGGGCGATGCGAGGAGTAGCTACCCTCGATGCGGGAATACCTCATGCGGGCTAGGTGGCTATGCGGTGCGGGAGTCCAAGATTAGGCATGCATAATGATACTATGGGCGATTGGCCTTGCTTCGATCGTTCGCGGCTTAGAAAAGACCTGTTACAGTTACCTATTATTGCTCTTGTTTGTGATGTGGCACTACGTGCAGTTAACTCGGTTGTTTTCATACATACTTGTGTTTTGGTTTTATAAAATGTTAAGGTTTTATATACGTATATATATACATGCACTTCTGATTTCACATACTTAGTACTTGTTATCTTGACCTCCTTCGAGCTGCGTTCATCTGCGAGTAAAGGGAAGCGGTGTGATTCTCATTCTTAGGATCCTTACTGCGTGTCGGGAGCTCCATTTCTCGGAGGCTCGACTTTTAGTGCGACTCTCCCAGTGTTGTAGATATTTTGTACATTCAGGGTATGGCGGGGCCCTGTCCCGCCATAGTTGTTTACTTCCTTAGAGGTCTGTAGTCATGTTGTAAAGTTGGGATGTAACTGTCAGACTTGGTTTATATATATATGTCGAAAGACAACTTTTTCTCCGATAAACTGTGTTATATTTTACATTTGTTTCATGTCTTGTTTTATTATTCCGCTGATTACTATGATGTATGTCTACTGGGGTGCCCGGGTAAGGCACGATCCACGGCAGGATCGGTCGTGACAACTTGCTACGATGAGGATTAGGGCACGTTATGGCGTACTTATACGATGAGGATTAGGGCATGCGCCACGTTATATATATATATATATATATATATATATATATATATATATATATATATATATATATATATATGTATATGTGTCTGTAAACAGTGAGGTAGGATGCCACGCGTCACACAGTTATATATTACACTACAGTATTGCGATGATGGAGATTCCACGCGAGGTATATATATATGTATTGTATATGTATGCGCCCGATGAGGTAGGATGCCAGGCGCGTCACATGAGTATGATTTATGTCATAGACTGCTGGCAGTGAGGAAGGAATTCCACGGGCATGAGTGATGACTTTGAGGGCGTGAGTCCCTGAATTGACATGACCACTTATATGTTGTGTACTGTAGTTTGGTTATCATACATGTCTCCTGCTTTATATAGACTATTATGATTTCATTTACAGTATTTTCAGTTTCACATACTTGGTACCTGTTGTACTGACCTCGCCGGGGCTGCGTTCATGCCGCAGTAGAAGGTACGATCACCATTTCATGGATCACGGTTCTGCGTATTGGGAAGCTCCGTTTCTCCGGAGGCTTATCTTTGGTATAGTCCCCTGTCATTGTAGGTACTTGTACATTCAGGGGTATGGCGGGGCCCTGTCCCGTCATAGTTGTTATAAAAACTCTTAGAGGTCTGTAGTACTGTTGTGGGCAGGGTTTGTAAAGGATGTAACTGTTCGGTTTTGATATTTATACAGAAAGGTGACCATTTTGGTTAGCCTGTTTCTTATTTCATATTGTTCATGTTTTGAGTTTTTATTTCCGCTGATTTTCTCTGATGTATTATCACTAGGGTGCCCCGGGTAAAGCACACCGATCGCGGGCGAGATCGGTCGTGACAATAAGATTACGTCGAGGAGTCAACATCACCACGGATCTAAGGCACGATCTCGAGTGAGAAGAATGGAAACCAATCCTAAATATCCACGTAGCCTCACGATTATAGGTGTGTGGTGCGCAGCCGATAATCAAGACTCTATGTTATACCCCGTAGTTCCAGGGTATGTATGTGAGGACGTACGTACGAGAATACGACAGTAATATTGGAAAGAAAGAAAGATGTGATTTTTCGACGGAAAAGTTTCCGAGTTTTGCGAAGGAAAAAGGTTCGTTAATGGGAATTGGATTCCCAGATTTGGTATTTGGGCTTCTTGGATTATATTAGAATTATGAGATTTTATTTTCGGAAATGGTCACGTGGGGCCCACGGGAGAAATTTACGGTTTGTAGAGCCCACTTTGTTTTTGAGATTTTGGTATTTTGGACATTTTGGAAGATGAAATATTTTGGACGAGTAGGGGCGACACGTGTCACCCCATGTGGCCAAGGTGGCGAAATTTGTTGCCAAGTGGCTATGGCCGATTTGGGCCAACATGTGGCAAGCCAAATGTCTTCTTCTTTGTGTAGCCATTTGGAGGGTGGGACCGACACACACCTGTCCCAAGATCTCACCACACACTTGCCTTGATCTTGACCATTGATTTCTCTATAAATACCCCATGAAAGCAAGACTTATTCTTCATCCCACACTTAGATTTCCAAGACAAAAATACTCCCTCCCCTTTGTAGGTTGCTCTCGGCTTTGCCTTGAATTCTTGAGCAAAAGTTGTCCAAAAATCCCTAAACTTATAAGTGTCCTTCCTTAGGGTGTTAGGAAGATTGTGTACCAAGAGTTGGAAAGATTTCACACCCTAGCCTTAGAATTTCACCTTGGCGAAACTTGCCATAGTTGAGCCTTAATGTTCTTCACTTGTTGGAGTTAGATCTTGAAGAGGAGTTGGTTAGGAGCTTAAGGGTTGCTTGGAGGCGGGTTGGAGCGTAGGAGTTGGAGCTAAGCGTTGCTCAGGATCGACTTATAATCTTGGATAATTTTTGGCCTTATCGAGGTAATGATCTATGTCCCCCTATTGTAATTGGATATTACATGTTGTAGTAGTTATACTTGAGTATATTATATGAGGAAAGAAGATTGATAGAATTGAACCGTATTTACATTGGGTGTATTCTGATGAGACTTGTAGTATTATTGTGGGGCGATGTTGTACACGTCCAGGTTAGGCGTGTAACCCTCAGAGTTGTTGGCTTGGTAGCGGGCCTTGATAGAGGAGAGATTTATGTGGTTGCGGGGAGGTCTTTGCGAATTTTCCGTAGAATAAGGAACCTTGTACTTAGAATTGTTCTCGAAGAGATCTGAGGTTGATAGACGTTTTGTGGCCTTTATAGGTTGAAGTACTACGAGTAGCGTATTCTACTTGAAGGGTGGAAAAGGCTAGCAGGGTTATAGTACTTTGGAGCGTTTTGCTAATTGTCGATAATCGTCGTGAGGTATGGGAACCTCTTCCTATCTTTTCTAGCATGATTGTTGTGAACTATGTAGTACGGTAGACCTACGTGTGCTAAACGAGTTTTGGTTGGTTTAAAACATAAAGTGTTATAATAGCTTTATTGGAAGTTAGTTATAACGACTTTATGTAGGTAAAAGAATGGTTTATTGATTTTAGAAGTTAAGAGACTTGATCTTAAAAGATAAGAGACTTGACTTAATTGACTTGATATGAATTTTGTTAAAAAGTGTGAAACCTCATTCGTGAGTAATGAGTACTTGGTTTTTATAGAATAATGTTATTGATTTCGGAAATATGAATAAGTATCGAACAAACCACTGCAGCGTTAATAAAGGAAAATGTATTGACTAATTAATTATATTAAAACCAGTAGAAACCTCCATCTGCATGAAGCTAAGATAAGACAAAATTGTATTACATTTTCTAGATCATGGCTTTAATAAGATTGTTATAAACAAGAATAAACTACTCACACATAAGGCATATGTTACTCGATTGTTTTAAAAGAGATTACGTTATTTGATTAAAACTATGAACTATGAAATCTTTCAAAATAAGAGACTTGAGTATTTGAAATTAGGCAACTTGAACTTTTGGAAAAGAATGTTGTTACTTGATTTTAAAAGGAAAGTGTTTTGGTTTAAAAAGGAGGGCATGATATTGCCTTAGTTTGATTTAAAGAAAGCATGGTATTATCTTAATCTGTCTTAAAAGATGGTTTAAAAATTACGGCCGATTCTACCTCGAGTCCCATGAGATGGGCCGAGACATGTATACCACCCGATTCTACACCGAGTCCATGGGATGGACCGAATGTATTCCACACGATCCGACACCGAGTCCATGGATGGGCCGGAATGTATTCCACGATCCGACCAGGAGTCCATGGGATGGACCGGGAATGTATTCCACGATCCGACACCGAAGTCCATGGGATGGGCCGGAAATGTATTCCATACGATCCGACACCGAGTCCATGAGATGGGCGGGAATGTGACCGTGCGATTCCACCTCGAGTCCCGTAGGATGGGCGAGACATGTTACATATCATACGATTTATACCTAGGCAGTGGCGGTGAGGAAGAGTTCCACGGGCGTGAGGATGACTTGGAGGCGTGAGTCCACGACTTGACATGGCGCTTTTATGTAGTAAAGCGTAGTTTGGTTATCATACATGTCTCGGCTTTATATAGTATCGTGATTTCATTTCTGATATTTTGATTTCACATACTGATACTGTTATCGACCTCGCCTTCGGTGCGTTAAATCTGCCGCGGTAGAAGTACGGTTGTTGATCCTCGCTCCTAGGATCACAGTTACTGCGTGTTAGGAAGCTCCGTTTCTCGGAGGCTTATCTTTTGGTATAGTCCTGTCATTGTAGGTACTTGTACATTCGGGTATGGCGGGCCCCGTCGTCATAGTTGTTATAAAAACTCTTAAGTGCAGGATCTTGTTGTGGCGGGGTTTGTAAGAGATGTAGCATTGATTATATATATATATATATGAAGGTGGCCGTTTTAGTTGCTGTTTTCTTATGTTATATCTTGTTTCTGTTTAAGTTTTATTTCGCGATTTTCTCTCGATGTTGTATCACTAGGGTGCCGGTAAGGCACGATCCACGGCCAGAAGTCGGGTCGTGACAAAGTGGTATCGAGCGATTAATCCTCGGAAAGTGTCTGCACCGTATCTAGTAGAGTCTTGATTATCGGCGTGTTGTGCACTACACCTATAATCGAGGCTGCAAGATATTTAGGATTGGTTTCCATTCTTCTTACTCGAGATCGTGCCTTAGAAATGTTATAAGTTGGACTCCTCGCGTATTCGTATGTACCGATTATGCCTCTGCGAAAGGCAACCGAGGACGAAGGGCAAGGCGGCGAGAGGAGCTACGAGTAGAACACGAGAGGTTCTGAGGCACAGCGAGCGTCATTACGAGATAGTACTTGACGATGAGTTTTATGGCCGCTAGCCCGTGAGAGTTTAGAGCGGCAGCGATTTCTCACGAGGCCCACGATACGAGCCTCGGTTCCGACCGAGGCGAGATATGAGTTCAAGGAGATGGCGATTACTAGCTAGGCCGGTGGTGGGAATGAGGACGGGCGGGGCCGGTGGTTCGGCGATGCGATGATTCACCCTAGATCCAATAGTGCGAGACTTGGGATTTCTTGAGTTGCGATCGCTTGAAGTTCTATGGATAGAGAGCTGAGGATGATCCTCAGGGTATCATGCTAGTTTTGGAGATTGTTATGCTTTGCGGCAGTGAGCCATTTGGTGAGAGTTTGTCCAACAGTATACAGATGTAGAGACTCGGCGCCGGGATCGGTGGTGGTTCATCGCCTTATAGCTAGCGCCTGCGGTGATTATGATTAGAGCGACAAAGGGAAAGTGAGGCGATGAATTCTGAGATATCTTGACCATAGAGACTTGTTTATGTTGTCATGGTAGATATATGTGGAGTTCTATGTACGAATAGCATTGTGTTAAGTGTGAATTAGAAAACATGGGTAGTTGAAAAAGGTAAGTCTGGGGGCGAGGCAATTGTGAGCCTTAGAATTTATAACAGTTGGGACCTTGGATGCAAGGCCGTCTTGAGTGGATGATTTTATGGTTGGTCTTTGTCGAAGTACTTGGTATGCGTGATATATATTGTGGGGTGATTCCATGGGTAGTGTGAGATGGAAGTGTTAGCTTTCATGACGTGAATTAGTAAGATTGTTCCGGATCGGGGAACGAGAGAGTTTGGCGCGACAGTGGGTCGGGTTGAGGCCGTATTGCGGGTCAACCCGTAGCCCGGAATAAGGTAGGGTCAGTTTGAGGTGGTCCCGCCAGGTGGTAGGGTCACGAGGGTGCTAGACCCAGGTTTAGATAACCATCGGACGAGTTCGCGGATGTGTTCGACTAGAATCGGATCGTGAAGGCCGGGAATGGCCTTAAAGGAATTTGAGGCTAGTAAGATGACCAAGTTTGGAGGTAGTGACTCCCAGGTTTTGGAAACTGAAGTGATGACGGAAATATGGTATGTGTACTAGAAAGAGTTCGGGTGTACGAGAAAGGTACGACGAGTAAGAAAGGAAGCGAACATGGGTTATGAGAACGGAAAGTGATCATTTATGTGAAGTGAAGGTGCGAAGAGAGTATCCTTTGGACCAGGAGTGAGAGTTAGTGTTGTTTTACATTTTAGAGGTGATTCCTCGTTGACTTGGATTTGGGTTTCGCGCGTATGTATATTATGGCCATGTGTGGCATAATTGGTTTCGTAAGTATAGTAGTGAAGACTATACCGGCGCATGTATGTTTGGAGACTTAGGAGGAACATTCGGGACGAATGTTTCTAAGGGGGGAAGAATGTTACACCCCGTAGTTCCAGGGTATGTATGTGAGGACGTACGTACGAGAATACAACAATAATATTGGAAAGAAAGAAAGATGTGATTTTTCGACGGAAAAGTTTCCGGGTTTTGTGAAGGAAAAAGGTTCGTTAATGGGAATTGGATTCCCAGATTTGGTATTTGGGCTTCTTGGATTATATTAGAATTATGAGATTTTATTTTCGGAAATGGTCACGTGGGACCCACGGGAGAAATTTACGGTTTTGTGGGGCCCACTTTGTTTTTGAGATTTTCGGTATTTTGGATATTTTCGGAAGATGAAATATTTTGGACGAGTAGGGGGCGACACGTGTCACCCCCATGTGGCCAAAGGTGGCCGAAATTTGTTGCCAAGTGGCTATGGCCGATTTGGGCCAACATGTGGCAAGCCAAGTGTCTTCTTCTTTGTGTAGCCATTTGGAGGGTGGGACCTACACACACTTGTCCCAAGATCTCACCACACACTTGCCTTGATCTTGACCATTGATTTCTCTATAAATACCCCATGAAAGCAAGACTTATTCTTCATCCCACACTTAGATTTCCAAGACAAAAATACTCCATCCCCTTTGTAGGTTGCTCTCAGCTTTGCCTTGAATTCTTGAGCAAAAGTTGTCCAAAAATACCTAAACTTATAAGTGTCCTTCCTTAGGGTGTTAGGAAGATTGTGTACCAAGAGTTGGAAAAGATTTCACACCCCTAGCCTTAGAATTTCACCTTGGCCTAAACTTGCCATAGTTGAGCCTTAGTGTTCTTCCCTTGTTGGAGTTAGATCTTGAAGAGGAGTTGGTTAGGAGCTTCTAAGGGTTGCTTGGAGCGGGTTGGAACGTAAGGAGTTGGAGCTAAACGTTGCTCAGGATCGACTTATAATCTTGGATAATTTTTGGGCTTATCGAGGTAATGATCTATGTCCCCCTATTGTAATTGGATATTACATGTTGTAGTAGTTATACTTGAGTATATTATATGAGGAAAGAAGATTGATAGAATTGAACTGTATTTACATTGGGTGTATTCTGATAGACTTGTAGTATTATTGTGGGCGGTGTTGTACACGTCAGGTTAGGCGTGTAACCCTTGAGTTGTTGGCTTGGTAGCGGGCCTTGATAGAGGAGAGATTTATGTGGTTGCGGGGAGGTCTTTGCCGAATTTTCCGTAGAATAAGGAACCTTGTACTTAGAATTATTCTACGAAGAGATCTAGAGGTTGATAGACGTTTTGTGGCCTTTATAGGTTGAAGTACTACGAGTAGCGTATTCTACTTGAAGGGTGGAAAAGGCTAGCAGTGTTATAGTACTTTGGAGCGTTTTTCTAATTGTCGATAATCGTCGCGAGATATGTGAACCTCTTCCTATCTTTTCTAGCATGATTGTTGTGAACAATGTAGTACGGTAGACGTACGTGTGCTAAACGAGTTTTAGTTGGTTTAAAACATAAAGTGTTATAATAGCTTTATGGGAAGTTAGTTATAACGACTTTATGTAGGTAAAAGAATGGTTTATTGATTTTAGAAATTAAGAGACTTGATCTTAAAAGATAAGAGACTTGACTTAATTGACTTGATATGAATTTTGTTAAAAAGTGTGAAACCTCATTCGTGAGTAATGAGTACTTGATTTTTATAGAATAATGTTATTGATTTCGGAAATGGGAATAAGTATCGAACAAACCACTGCAGCGTTAATAAAGGAAAATGTATTGACTAATTAATTATATTAAAACCAGTAGAAACCTCCATCTGCATAGAAGCTAAGATAAGACAAAATTGTATTACATTTTCTAGATCATGACTGCTTTAATAAGATTGTTATAAACAAGAATAAACTACTCACACATAAGGCATATGTTACTCAATTGTTTTAAAAAGAGATTACGTTATTTGATTAAGACTATGAACTATGAAATCTTTCGAAAATAAGAGACTTGAGTATTTGAAATTAGGCAACTTGAACTTTTGGAAAAGAATGTTGTTACTTGATTTTAAAAAGGAAAGTGTTTTGGTTTAAAAAGGAGGGCATGATATTGCCTTAGTTTGATTTAAAAGGAAAGCATGGTATTATCTTAATGTCTTAAAAGAGGTTTAAAAGTTATGGCGATTCTACCTCGAGTCCCGTGAGATGGTAGAGACACGTATACCGATTCTACACCGAGTCCATGGGATGGGACCAGGAATGTATTCCACACGATCCGACACCGAGTCCATGGGATGGGCCGGAATGTATTCACACGATCCGGCACCGAGTCCATGGGATGGGCCGAATGTATTCCACTATCCGACACCGAGTCCATGAGATGGGCCGAATGTGACCACGCGATTCCACTCGAGTCCCATGAGATGGGCGAGATATGTTACGTATCATACGATTTATACCTAGGCTGGCGGTGAGGAAGGAGTTCCACGGCGTGAGGATGACTTGGAGGCGTGAGTCACGACTTGACATGATCGCTTTTATGTAGTAAAGCGTAGTTTGGTTATCATACATGTCTCCGTTTTATATAGATCGTGATTTCATTTCTGATATTTTGATTTCACATACTTGGTACTGTTATCGACCTCCTTGAAGTGCGTTACATCTGCAGTGGTAGTACCTGGTTGTTGATCCTCGCTCTTAGGATCACGGTTACTGCGTTTTAGGAAGCTCCATTTCTCGGAGGCTTATCTTTTGGTATAGTCCTGTCATTGTAGGTACTTGTACATTCGGGGTATGGCGGGGCCTGTCCGTCATAGTTGTTATAAAAACTCTTAGAGTGCATGTAATGCTGTTGTGGCGGGGTTTGTAAGAGATATCGCTATTCGCTATATATATATATGAAGGTGACCGCTTTGGTTAGCTTTGTTTTATGTTATATCTTGTTTCCTGTTTAAGTTTTTATTTCCGCTGATTTTCTCTGATGTTGTATCACTAGGGTGCCCGGGGTAAGGCACCAGTCACGGGCCCGAAGTCGGGTCGTGACAAAGTGGTATCAGAGCAGTTAATCCTCGAAAAGTGTCTACAGACCGTATCTAGTAGAGTCTTGATTATCGGCGTGTTGTGCACCGCACATATCAAGTCAATTAAGTCAAGTCTCTTATCTTTTAAGATCAAGTCTCTTAATTTCTAAAATCAATAAACCATTCTTTTACCTACATAAAGTCGTTATAACTAACTTCCCATAAAGCTATTATAACACTTTATGTTTTAAACCAACTAAAACTCATTTAACACACGTACGTCTACCGTACTATATAGTTCACAACAATCATGCTCAAGAGGATAGGAAGAATCACATACCTCTTCGGCTTAATCCACAAGCCAAGTCGAGTATGTCGCGCGTAGAATATCCACATATAACAACCACAACACATCTATCAACTTCTAGTTCTCTTTGTAGAATAATTCTAAGTATAAGGTTCCTTATTCTACGGAAAATTGGGCAGCACCTCCCCTGCATTTACTTACCTCTCCACTTTTTCCAAGGTCCGGTATCAATAGCCAACATGCCACATTTAAGGCGCGCGAATACAACGAAAGTGGATTACACGCCTAGCGGGCGTGTAAAATTCTCGCCCCACAATATACTAATAGTCCATTTCTTTTCAACCGTCTATCCACATACCATATACTCTATTATAAACTACTACAACATGTAATCTCCAATTACAATAGGGGGATAAAGATCATTACCTCGATAAGCCCAAAATTAACCAATGATTAAAAGTCGATCCTTAGGAATCTTAGCTCCAATTCCTTACGTTCCAAACCGCTACAATCAACCCTTAGAAGCTCCTAACCAACTTCTCTTCAAGATCCAACTTCAAAAAGTGAAGAACACCTTAGGCTTAAAATGGGCAAGTTTCGGCCAAGGTGAGTTTCAAAGGCTAAGGGTGTGAAATCTTTTCCAAATCTTGGTTCACAATCTTCCTAACACCTTAAGGAAGAACACTTAAAAGTTTAAGGATTTTTGGACAACTTTTTGGTCAAGACATTGGCTCAATGCCGAGAGCTCAATGGAAGGGGAGAGAGAATTTGCCTTGGAAAATCTCAAGTGTGGGATGATGAAGTCTTGCAAGCTTAAGGGGTATTTATAGGGAAATCAAGGGCTAGGATGTGAGCAAGTGTGTGGTGAGATTTGGGAACAAGTGTGTGTGCCACAAGCCACTTGTCCAAGCAAGACCAACTTGAGACAAGTGGCTAGCCACATGTCTTCCCATTTCGGCTACAAGCCACTTGGCACAATAATTTCGGCCTGATGGCCACGTAGGGCGACACATATCGCCCTCCTACTCGTCCAAAATATTTCATCTCCCGAAAATATCCACAATGGCCAAAATCTCGAAAACAAAGCGGGCTCCACAAAACCGTAAATTTCTCCCGTGAGCCCCACTTGACCAATTTAGGAAAATAAAATCCATAATTCTCTAATATTCCAAGAAGTCCGAATACCAAATCTGGGAATCCAATTCCCATTAACGAAACTTTTTCCTTCACAAAATCCGGAAAATCAAATCTTTCTTCCTTTCCAATCTTAATGTCGTATTCTCGTACGTACGTCATCACATACATACCCTGGAACTACGGGGTGTAACACTTAGGTGGCTTGTAGCCGTTTTTGTGTGCCATGTGTCCTTGGCAGAAATGGCTCAACAAGTGGCAAGCCACTTGTCTCAAATTTTGTGTGGACATGTGGTTTGTGGGGCCCACACACACATGTCCCCAATCTAGACCACACACTTTCTTGCATCCTAGCCATTGGTTGTTCTATAAATACCCCTTAAGCTTGCAAGACTTCATCAACACTTAGATAATTTCCAAGGCAAAAATACTCCCTCCCTCTCATTGTTGCTCTCGGCAATAACCCTTCCCCTTGACCAAAAGTTGTCCAAAAATCCTTAAACTTTTAAGTGTTCTTCCTTAAGGTGTTAGGAAGATTGTGAACCAAGAGTTAGGCAAGATTTCACACCCCTAGCCCTAAAACCTTGCCTTGGCCGAAACTTGTAGGTTTGGAACCTAAAGTGTTCTTCACTTTTTGGAGATGGATCTTGAAGAGGAGTTGGTTAGGAGGAGCGTCTAAGGGTTACTTGGATTGGATTGGAACGTAAGGAATTGGAGCTAAGATTCCTAAGGATCGACTTTTAATCATTGGAAAATTTCGGGCTTATCGAGGTAATGATCTTTGTCCTTCTATTGTAATTGGAGATTACATGTTGTAGTAGTATATAATTGAGTATTTGATATGTGGAAGGAAGATTGAAAAGAAATGGACTGTATTGTATATTGTGGGGCAGAATTTTACACGTCCAGTTAGGTGTGTAATCCCCTTTGAGTTATTGTATTACTGCGCCTTAAATGTGGCATGTTGGCTATTGATATCAGGCCTTGAAAAAGGTGGAGGTAAGTAGATACGGGGGAAGTGCTGCCCAATTTTCCGTAGAATAAGAAACCTTATACTTAGAAATATTCTATGAAGAGAACTAGAAGTTGATAGATATATTGTGGTTATTATAGGTGGATATTCTACGCGCGGCATACTCGACTTGGCTAGTGGATTAAGCCGAAGAGGTATGTGATTCTTCCTATACTCTTGAGCATGATTGTTGTGAACTATATGCGGTGAAGCGTGCGTGTGTGAAATAAATTTGGTTTGTTTAAAACATAAAGTGTTATAATAGCTTTATGGGAAGTTAGTTATAACGACTTTATGAAGATAAAAGAGAGACTTGATCTTGAAAGATAAGAGACTTGACTTATAAACGACTTGATTTCTAAAAGAGAAGAGACTTGAGAATTTGAAGTAATGAAGCTCAAACTATTTTGAGAAGTATATTGCTACTTGACCTTTGAAAGGAGAAGTGTTTTTGTTTAAAAAGAAGGCATGGTATTGTCTTGATTTGGTTTTGAAAGCTAAACGACTTGATTTCGGAAAAGGAGAAGTAACTTGATTTAAAAGTATATGTTACTTGTTTTGAAAAGAGTAAGTTACTTGGGTTTTAAAAGTATACTTGATGTTGTTTTAAAAATGTAAAGAACTTGGTTTAAAAAGTATAGAGTACTTGATTTTAAAGGCCTTGTAAAGATTTTCTGAAGGTGTAGTAATTTGGTTTGAAAAGAAAACGTGTATTGATACTACGAGTATTAGTGTCGTGTGGCTTTTACGTAAAAAGAGGTCTTTTTGAAAGAATGAAAAGTATGTAGTATTTTGGGGTTAAAACCCGGATTGTTGGCATAAAATGAAAGTCTAAAAGTACGTTGAACTTGCCTATGCTTGTTGTGATAGCCTTTGTTGTGCAAGTGTTGTATTTCTATGCTACCGCGTCTCTCGATGGAGGGCCGGTTGTCTGGTTGATTTCTTGGACATACTGACGAGTTGGATGGTCCACGGATATGCTTCGAATATGAGTGTTATCTTGTTATTTCCTTTGGACATACTGACGAGTTGGATGGTCCACGGGTATGCGTCCACTAGGATGGTTCCATGGCCATGCTTATACCGAGGTAAGATGCCGGGGCATGCGGCCATTGTGCGGGTTAAATTCTCTGGTTATGTTATTAGTCCATGGACCGCTAATCCATGAAGCTTTCCGCAGTGACGAGCGATCACGGGCTTGATTTGTACATGTGGTTACAGGCGCACTTTAGATACTTGTCCTGGTCATTTCTCATGTATCGGCAGACACTGGTAGATAGCTTAAGATACTTTCCTCGGTCATATCTCGTGAGACGGTAGACACTGGTACGTTGGCTTAAAATACTTGCCTCGGTCAGTTGCGTGACTAGTTTTTGGATCTGGTAGTTGGCTTCCGTACTTGGCCCGTGAAGTTTTATGACTAGCTTTTGGATCTGGTAGTTGGCTACTCTACTTGGCCCGATCGGTTTTATGACGCAGGCAAGATCTAGTGTTCAGGTTCACATGTGGGTGTTGATTTTACATCATGTACTGCCGGCAGTGAGGAAGGAGTTCCACGGGAATGATTGATATTATGGGCGTGAGATCTATAGTTATGTGTGAGTGGTGATTTTGAGGACATGCGTCCCTTACTTGACATAACTGTTTACTTATTGCGAAATGGTCTTTTAAAAATGATGAAATGTGATTTCATTATAGTATTTTCAGTTTCACATACTTGGTACCTGTTGTACTGACCTCCTTCGGGGGCTGCGTTCATGCCGCAGGTAGAGGTACACCGGTTGTCAATCCTCGCTCATAGGATCACAGTTCTGCGTTTTGGGAAGCTCCGTTTCTCCGGAGGCTTATCTTTTGGTATGATTCCCTGAGATTGTAGGACCTTGTACATTCAGGGGTATGGCGGGGCCCTGTCCCGTCGTAGTTGTTATATAAAATCTTAAGTGCAGTAATCTTGTTGTGAGTTGGGCTTGTAAAGGATAACTGTTCAGGTTTTATATATATGCAGAAAAGTGACCGTTTTGGTTAGTCTGTTTCTTATTTTATATCTTGTTTCATGTCTATGATTTTATTTCCGCTGGTTTTTCTCTGATGTGTTATCACTAGGGTGATCGGGGTAAGGCACGATCAGCGAGGCCAGGTCGTAACAAAAGTGGTATCGAGCGATTAATCCTCGGAAAGTGTCTGAGCCGTATCTAGTAGAGTCTTGATTATCGGCGTGTTGTGCACCACTATAATCGTCGGAGGCAGAGATATTTAGGATTGGTTTCCATTCTTCTCACTCTGAGATCGTGCCTTAGAAGGCGTGTTATAAGTTGGACTCACGACGTATTCTTATGTACGATTATGCCTCGCATGAGAACCATGCCCGAAGGGCAAGGTAGCGAAGGCGCGAGTAGAACGAAGGGTTACGAGGCACGAGCCCGATCTTTACCCGAGTAGTACTTGAGACGACAAATTCTACGACTCACCCGGCCCAGCGAGTTTAGAAGCGGCGGTAACTGTGAGGCCCACAATACACGAGCCTCAGGTCCAGCGGGAGCGGAGGATATGGGTTACAAGGAGATGGCCCAGTTACTAGCCATGATCGTGGCGAGGCATGAGACGAACATGGCGATGGTTCGGTTGTACCGTAGTTCACCCAGCGATAGTTTGAGACTTGGGACTTTTGAGTTGCGATCCACGAGTTCTATGGGTCGAGGGCGAGGATGATCCTCGAGGAGTTTATCCGAAGCGATTCTGCGGATCATGTGAGTGATCAAGGCCTCGGAGACAGAGTCGGTGGTATTGGGTTCACATCGGCTGCGTGATACTGCAGTCGACTGGTTTGATTCATGGGAACTATCCCGGGGGGAGCATGCACTTCCAGCTATTTGGGACGAGTTCTCAGAGGCGTTTCTTAGCCATTTCTTGCCTCCGCAGATGAGGAGGGCTCGGGCCGATAGATTTTTAATATTGAAGCGAAGCAGGCGGGCGGTTGGAGTACAATGTGAGTTTGACTCATTGGCTCGTGCGTCCCGCTTTAGTGGCGAACATGGAGGGCGAGTGCACCGCTATGTCACGAGGCTCGATGGTTACTTAGCGAGAGGTTGCTCGGGTGTAGCTCTTGACGGACATGGACATTGCCCGCATCTGAGCGTATGCGCGGGGCGAGCGTAGAGGCGGCGTAAGGACCGAGATCGCATAAGAGGCGAGCAGCGGGGTCCTTTGGTAACTTTCGAGGCGGACCGCCTCGGCCCGAGCTAGTTATGAGCCTCGCAAGATCTGAGTGGTCCTCGCGATCTTGAGGCTTCCGGTATTCGGGAAGCGGTAAGGGCTCGAGGTTGAGTTTTTAGGGAGTAGGGGTGTTGGCGGATCGGCCACCCATCTCGGTGTGGCCTATGTGGTAACCCATGCGAAGTGTCATGGTATTCGGGAGAGCTTGTTTTACATGCGGCGGCGAGGCCATTTTGCGAAAAATTGTTTGACGGTAACGGATGTTACGACTCATTGCCGGGATCGATGACTCGTTCTCACCATATAGCTTTGGGCCCAGGCGGGATTATGATTAGAGCGACAAAGGAAAAGTGAAGCAATAGTTACAGGTATATCCTTAACCCTCTAGAGACTAGTATGCGTGAGAAGATGATTATATGTTAAGTGTTATGTTCGGATAGCTGTCACGACCCGACCCCGGGCCCGCGACTGGTGCCCTACATGGGCACCCCTTTCAGGTATACATCAGAGAATAGCAGCGGAACATACACAACTCCTAAAATAAAAATCATACTTAGACAGTAGACATCAACAGGCTAGCCAAATAAGGCGCCTTTAAGTAACATATACATAATACAAAATAAAAATAGTACATCTCTGTTCTTACAAACCCAATCCATAAATGTGACTACAGACCTCTAAGAATAACAACTTTGGCGGGACAGGGCCCCGCCATACCCCTGAATGTACAACAACCGATAATACCAGGGATAAGCCTCCGAAATAAAGGAGCTTCTCAACAGCTGAACAGTGATCCTAAGAGTGAGGATCAGCAACCTGTACTGCGGTATGAGCAGACCCAGAAGGAGTCGATCTGACATGTACCAAATATGTGGCCAGAAATCTTGTAGTGAAATCATAAGTCTAAAATAAAACTGGAGACATGTATGATAACTCATATGACAGTACACTGTGCCTTACTAACAATGAGAGTAAACAAGAGTATACTTTACTGCATAAAAATAGGAGGCTCATGATCAAAGCAGGGCCACCCGCCCGTAGTATCATTAACAATCCTACTCCTGGGACTATTTCACCCGCAAGGGTCGTATGGACCCGCATTAGGTATTCCTCGCATAGACTGTATCCGCCCGCATAGGTCGTGTAGACGCGTATGGTATTCCTCGCATAGGGGTCCGCCCGCATGGGACTATTTCACCCGCATAAGCCCTTTCGGACCGCGTGAGGTATTCCTCGCGTCATGGGTAGCAAATCCACTAATATGCAAATGCCACAAACCGAGGAATGACCGTAATGCCTGATATATCACTAGCACAATGGCTATCATACATAACATAAGCACTACCGGTTTATCATACATAACATAAGCACTACTGAACATCATACATTACATAAGTAAGTTAAGAAATCCCAACTTCTTATTAGTCTTATTCATATACTCTCATTTTAGTTTACTTAAGGCACTAACATGTCATTATAAAATCGGAAATTTAACCCAAAGTACTACGTACTTCTATTCTTTTAAAATGACTCTTTTCATATAAAACTTCAAGATACTAATAACCGTAGTATCAAGTCATAACTACTTTTCAAGACAAGTCACAATACCTTTTAGAATATACATTTATAGGCTTCTAAATCAAGTGACTTCTTTCTTTTAAAACTTTAAGCAATTGATGCCTTTAAATCAATTTGCCTTTCATTATTTCAAGTCATTTATCATACTTAAATTACTTAGAAAACCACTCTTTTTAACTTTCCATAAAGCTATTATAACCAACTTCCCATAAATCCGTTATACTAGCTTTATACTTTAGAAACTTACATTCTTCTTTATAACCGAGAGACTTAAACTTTCCAAACAAAACAAGTGTCATATACTTTCAAAAATACTTTAAGTCTCTTAACATTTAGAAAGTAAGATATCCTTAATATTTTAAACAAGTGAGTTAATTCCCTAACTCAACCAACTTGGACATTCTTAAAATAAGCCAAGGATATCAAATAGACTAGCTTGTCAAAATCTCGTACGTCTACCGTACTATATGCTTACAACTATTCATGCTCAAGAGATAAGGAAGTTTCCACATACCTCTTCGGTTCAATCCACTTGCTAAGTCCAATATGCCGTACGTAGTATGTCAACCTATAATGACCATAGTACGTCTATTAACTTCTAGTTTCAAACGTAGAATATTCCAAGTGCAAATCTACTAAATTCTACGGAAAATCGGACAACACTTCCTTTGTTTCTACATACTTTGCCACCCTTTTCAAGGCAGAATTGAATAACCAAACACGCCACATTTAAGGCTCAACAATGTAGTTATCAATAGGGGATTACACGCCTACTGAGGCGTGTAAAATTCCGCCCCACAATTTACATCAAACTAGTCCAACATACAATGTCATTTTCGGCCAAAGGTGTACCAACATATCAACCTTTCCAATTCCTTTTCAATTCAAGTTGTTTAGTATAACATGTTATCAAGCCGCAATTGATTATAACTACTACAATCTTCAAGTAGGTAATATGCGACGATTCTAATTATCGACCAAATTGGATTTCAATTTCAAATGGCTCAACATGTCATTTTCGGTTTTAGCTTCTAAATTTCCATAACACTTATCAAACTTCATAACACATATCACATGATCATTTCTAACTTATCATAACATGAAATCTTCAATTACAATAGTAAGACGAAGATTATTACCTCATTTAGCCCAAATATGATCCAAGATTACAAGTCGATCCTTAGCAACTTTAGCTCCTCTTTTCGATGTTCCAATCCACTCCAAGAAACCCTTAGAAGCTTAGGAAGAACTCCTTATCAAGTTCCAACTTCAAAGTTGAAGAACTTCTTAGGTTTTCGCCTTGCGACTAATACGAAAACACCACTTTTCCGGGATCTTTCTATAGAGATACCCTTACAATACTCTTAGGAACCTTGGTTTAAAGTGTGGAGATTATTAAACAACAAACAATTTTTTTTCTTGTTTCCACCATGGTGAACCCGAGAGCACAAAGTGAAGCTCAAGCTTCTTGAAAATTTTCTAAGTGTAAAAATAGCCTTGTCTTGCACTAAGGATGATTATATAACCAAATGGAGGGTCTAGATTACAACATTTGGGTGGCTTGGATGAGTTTCACAAGGATCAAGCCCAAGTGGCCCTTGGACTTGGTCAACTTTGTCAAGCTCTAACCCTAGCAAGACTTGGTCATCTCTTTAATGGTCAAATGACCATTTTACCCATGAATATTTCGTCCAAGACCAAGTAAGGGGGTGACACGTGTCGCCCTCCCGTTCGTCGCAATACTTCATTTTCCAACATTTCCATAATTCCGATAAATTTTTACTCGTCTCAAATCTTAACATTTTCGAGTTCTTACGTACGTTCTTATAAACATATCCTGGAATTCCGGGGTGTAACATTCTTCCCCCCTTAGAAACATTCGTCCCCGAATGATCTTTTGGGGGTCAAACTTAAAAATAGCGACATAGTCTTCTTTTACAACCCCTACATACCAATAATACCACACGAGGCCACATAACAATACTCATACTAAAATGTCAACCTGAACCCCATGTGTCAACGTCGGTTATCTGCATAAAGCTTCTGCTGACTCTGAGCTTACTAATAATCTTTCCCGGATAAGCTTCGCCTTATCCACAGTCCGCTGAATCAAGTCTGGACTAAATAGCTGAACCTCGCCTAAGTCGAACCACCCAACCGGCGATCTACACTTTCTTACATACAAGGCCTCATACAGGGCCATCTGAATACTAGAAGGGTATCTGTTATCGTACGTAACTCAACAAGAGGCAAATAACCCTCCCGGCTATCTCTGAAATAAAAAACACGGACGCCACTCATCTCGAGTGCTGGATAGTGCGCTGCTGTCGTCGGTGCGAGGGTGAAATGTCAAATGTCTGCGAGACTCACTTTGTGTCCCTAATACCTTCTGGAAAACCTCCAGAAGTCAGCCGTAGACTAAACTCATCTGTCTGACATCATAAATGTAGGCACCCCGTGAAGTCTCACAATCTCCCTGCTATATAAGCTAGCATAATCCTCAGCCGAGTAAGTGGTCCTAACCGGAAGAACACGGCTGGTTTGGCCAGCCTATTTACCATGACCCCCAGGAAGTCGCACTTTCTCTGAGTACGATGCCACCCTGTAACAAGATCCATTTTAATTACCTTCCATATCTAAGTCGGGATCTAAATCGCCTGTAATAGCCAGTGCTTCGGTGCTCAACCTTGACACATTACTAATTCAGACATTATGCAACAACTCTGCTACGCCCCTCTTCAGACCATCTTACCAATACAAACATCTGAGGTCATGACCAACTTAGTCGACCCCCGAACAATTAGAGCATTAAGCATTGCGTGCCTCCCCTAAAACATGATGACAAGTCCTGCAGTACCGGGTACACACAATCTATCCTCATATCACAGCACCCCATCCGGTGCTACTCAAACAAGCTCTTCTCTTCTCGGAGAGCCGTATCTCAACCACATACTAATGCTGAATCCTCATATTGTCGCCTCTTCACCTCCTCGACGAAGGAAGACTCGGCAACCTCTCGGATCCAAACTTCATTTACCTTGGAAACAAATAATCGAACCCCTCGGCTCGGTAGCGGATGAATCTCACGGACCATGTCCTGTCTATCTGGCTGCCCATCTGGCAGACTACCCATAAATCCACGACTAAGAGCGTCTGTAACCGTCTCGGCTTTCCCCAGGCGGTATAGGATATCGATATCACAATCCTTGAGTAACTCTAACCACCGTCTGCATCGCCAAATTCAGCTACCTGCATGCGAAGATATACCGGAGGCTCTTGTGGCCTGCACAAATATCCACATGAAGTCTATATAAGGAATGCCTCCAAATTTTCAAGATACGATTAACTGCTGCCTACTCTAAATCGTGAGTAGCGTAATTCCTTTCATGCTTCCCTAACCACCGGGAAAACATAGGCTCTAACCTTATCGTGTTGCGTCAGCACGCAACCCAGCCAAACACTCAAAATATTACCATAATAACCTAACCTCCTAGTCTCTCAGGGGGGGTTAGAACTGTAGTTGTGGTCAACTTATCTTCCAATAACTGGAAGCCTTCCTCAAACCTGCGAAATATTCGGGCACCCTTAATCTCAATTATGGTTCTTGTTTCCCTTTCTCTGTTGCAACTCAACTTGGTCACTAACTTAGATTTGATTCCTTTGCTTGCCACATGGCTAAGAGTTCCTGTCAATCATAATTTAGAGGGGGGGGGGGGCGAGATTTCCTTGATCTCGTCAAGTAGTAACCCGATTTTCCTTTCCCAGTTTGTAGAGCCTATAGTCAGGTGTTCAACCTCCATTCATGGTATTACATAATCCAAAGACTTGTCAAAATTTCTTATCGTTCGAGTGTCTACTCGTCTTTCCTTTATAAGTTATTTCAAGTTGTCCTGGGGTCCCTTACCCCTCCGTATTTTCTTACAATCTTTCTCGTCAGTACCGATGGTACCACCCTTCCTCGAGGTGTTCTTACTGCCCATTATTTACTAATGGTCTTACACTAGTCTGGGGTAATCATATCTCGTGCAACTTACATAACCATAGTCGTATTCTCTTTTATCATTCAGTCATAACCTTACCTTATGCTTATTATTAGCAAAGTATTTCTATCTTGATTCATAATCGCAGTTTCATATATCGTACTACTGCATTTTTATCCTTACGACACTTCCTCGACCATTTAAATGCGTCGTTTTTAATTACCCAACACAATACTTTTCCCACGGTTATCTAAAAGCGTAACCTATGGCGTGGCGATCATCAAGACCTTACGGTCTCTATCCTTCGTCTAACAACATGGGTACACATAACCCCATGTCGTAAAACTATCCTTACATGGGGGAGAGAACTTATCTCCATTAAATAAACTTTCCTTGGAGTCACAACCCTAATCACAGGGTCCTCTTGCGGTCCAGTAATATCTAATCATCACGCACCGCCTTAAAGTCGTGTAGATTTTCAAAACCTACCAAAGATGTCTTATGTTTTCCGTAGGCAACACTCGTACTTATCTTATTCTTGCTTGCGCGCTATCCTGAACTTATCCGGAAGGTCGTGGCCCTGACCGCCACACCAAACCAACTCCAAGTACATCCAAGGGCACTTAGCATAAACTCCTTCAAATTCGAGTATTACTTACTTTCTGCATTAATTTACCTCAAATGAACAAGTCACACAGACTTATTAAAATCAACAATGTCAAAGAAGGAAGGATAATTCATCGTTACCACCACTCTTCCTTTCCACTCGATGGCAAACTGCAGGAAGCGTACCGAATCAATCTCTATCGTAGTCCACGTTGGCATAACAAGAGGCCAACTAGCGTACTCATAATGACCTCGATATGCGTCATAACGCTGCTAGGTCTGCTAGGGTCCAACGACTGTATCGTTACCGGAAATTATTATCTACCCGCTCAGCTACCACCCTACACTCACGGGTGTAGTCACCTCGAAAGGTCCTCATGGATTCAGTCTCCATTTCTTTACACTTGGTTGCTCTCTTTCTTACTGGTCGTACTCTTCCCGTACTTCCAAACTTATTCTAGCGTACGTACATAGCCTTCATACTGATTCTGTTATACCCCGTATTTCCAGTGTATGTACGTAAGGACGTACGTAGAAAAATTTGGGCTTTAAAGTGGCTTGGCCGATTTTACTTTGTGCACAACACCCGGTTAGAGTCGTTTTTCGACGAAACGTTTTACACAACTTGCGAAGGGAAAATTCCGGCTATGTCATTTTTATTTTTTGCGGATTTTTCCGAGAGACGAAACGTGTTGGACCAACGAGAGGGCGACACTTGGCACCCTCTCATTGGTGGAGTGTGGGGCGGTGAAGTGGCCGATTGGGAGGATAAGGTTTGGTAGGATATTTGTGAGGGTTTTAAGGAGTAGGGACTAGGGGGCACTTGGGCATATCTTGGCCCTACACTTGCTTAGCACTTGACATGATCTTGGCCTTTGGTTGGCCTTTGCTTGCCCTATAAATACCCTCCCCCCCTTGAAGACTTCTTCATCCAAATAAATTTCCTAAGTCTAAAAACCTCCCCCCCTCTCTTGTAGTGTTCTCGTCCCTCCCCCCCTTGGTGAGGCCCCTTGGCCGAGAACCCCTCCCCCCTTGGCCGAGAGTACTCCCCCTCCTAGTGGGGTAGACCGAGGGGTATACACCCCCCCTTGTGGTGTTGTCTCGTATATATACCCCCCTCTTGGTAGAAATACTCTCCATAGTATTGTTACTATACCCAAAATACCTTAGCCGTATACCTTGTAGTATTCCAAAGATACCTCTATACGTAGAGCCCGGAAATACTACCGTCTGTCCTTTTGTCTCAAGAAACCCTAGGAAAAATCTCCATAGTTGGTTGGAGTATTAAGGAGAAGTTGCGTAGAACTTCTAAGGGTTGTTTGGGCGGGTTGGAGCACCGGAGTTGGAGCTAAACGTTGCTAAGGATCGACATTTAACTTGGATAATTATGGGCTTATCGAGGTAAATATCTTGTCCCCCTATTGTAATTGGAAATTACATGTTGTAGGAATTTATAGTTGAAGTATACTATATATAGAAGAACATAGTTTTGCGGCAATGTCTTTGGACTTAAGCTGAATTTAAAGAAGAGAATTGGTTTGTATTTACATGTGTATTCAGATGAACTTATGTAGTTTGTGGTAGGAAGGGCTGCCCAAATTTCCGTAGAATCTTGTATCTAGATTTATTCTACCGAGTAGTCTAGACTTTGATAGACTTGTATAACCTTTATAGGTTGAATGTTCTGCGAGTAGCATGTGCTACTTAAAAGGTGGACAAGGCTAGCCGGGTTATAGCCGTGGAGCGTTTTGCTAATAGTCGATAATCGTCGCGAGGTATGTGATTCTTCCTATCCTCTTGAGCATGATATTTTAAATGAGTATATATATAGTACGGTAGACGTACGTGTGTTAACTGAATAATAATTATGGCAATGTCTTCGGACTTAAGCCTGAATAATAACTACGGCAATGTCTTTTGACTTAAGCCTGAATAATAAGAATCGTGAAGTATTTCAAAAGAATTAAGTAACCTTTTTGAAAGAAGAGTAACACTTGGTTTTAAAAGTTTTAAAAGCTTAAGAGTTATACTAGCTTTATGGGAAGTTAGGTATAACGGCTTAAGAAAGATAAAAGAATGGTCTATTAATTATAAAAGATAAGAGACTTGATCTTAAAGATAAGAGACTTGACTTAAATGAATTAATATGAATTACGTGTGAAACCTCATTCGTGAGTAATGAGTACTTGATTTTAAAAGGAATAATGTTTCTTGATTTGGAAATCAGAATGAGTATCGACAAACCACTGCAGCGTTAATAAAGGGAAATGTTTTGATTAATGAAGTATTATTAAAACCAGTAGAAACCTCCATCTGCATAGAAGCTAAGATGAGACAAAATGATATTACATTTCCTAGATCATGGCTGCTTAATAAGATTGATTATGAACAAGAATAACCTACTCACATATAAGACATATGTTTCTCAGATTGTTTAAAAGAGAATTATATTCTTAAATGAATAAGACTATGAACTACGAAACCTTTCTAAAATAAGAAGCGTGAACATTTGAAATTAGGCAAACTTGAACGTTTGGAAAATAATGTTGTTACTTGATTTTACAAAGGGAAGTGTTTTGGTTTACTTTAAAAGATAGTCACTCTATTTTATACTACGAGTATTATGTGACTTATGTGAAGGAAATGGATCTTTTAAAAAGATAATGTATGAAGTACTTTGGGGATGGATAACCGATCGTGTTAATCATATAGTAGAAAGTACCTTGTGTGTATAACTTGATTGTGTTGGTTTGTGATAGCCTTGTAATACTTTCTTGTTGATTTGATAAGTAAACATGCTAGGATGCTACGTGTGTTAGTATCTTGTGATGTTTTGTGTAAAGGGGTTTCCCCTCGATTGCGCTTAAAGTTGTTTAAACGATCAGCCGTTATGTTGGTATTATACCACCACCTTGACTTGTTTAGGAGGTTAAGGCGCCTCCGATGCGGGGTAGACTCGGTGATGCAGGACCGTGATTAGAGAATACCTCATGCGGGTCCGAGGACCTATGCGAGCTACGAGAGTTCGAGTTAGTGTGCGGC
The DNA here is from genome assembly GCA_029844215.1 of Przewalskia tangutica. Classification (NCBI taxonomy): domain Eukaryota; kingdom Viridiplantae; phylum Streptophyta; class Magnoliopsida; order Solanales; family Solanaceae; genus Przewalskia; species Przewalskia tangutica. The sequence continues at coordinate 53,816,934 of CM056722.1, read as the reverse complement.
CTTTATGGTCATGCGGTCTCTGTGGCGTGCGGTGCGAGTCGGCGGATGCGGAGTAGCTACCCTCGATGCGGTGTTATACCTCATGCGGGCCTATGAGGTTGGCCTATGCGAGGCTGCGGAGAGTTCGAGACTAAACGCGCACATTTGATCTGCGGGCGAGTGACCGGCTTTGATCATGTGACGGATGCAGAGCAGATATCATGATACGCTTTATGACCTTGTTAGTCTTGTAGGTGTTAGTAGTCGGCTATGCCTTCGTGCCTACCTGTCTTTGTTTTATTAGGACACAGTGGGACTGGTGTTCATGTGTATTCCACGGTGCTTTTATATCATAAAGCTGGCGGTGAGGAAGGTATTCCACGGGCATGATTGATGTTGTGGGCATGAGACCCATAGTTACATTTGAGTGATGACTTTGAGGCGTGAGTCACGATTTGACATATCGCTATTTATTGTGAGCGTAGTTTGGTTATCATACATGTCTCTGCTTTATAGACTATTATGATTTCATTTCTGATATTTTGATTTCACATACTTGGTAGCTGTTATCTTGACCTCGCCGGGGCTGCGTTCATGCCGCGGTAAAGGTACACCGATCGTTGATCCTCGCTCTTAGGAGTCACGATTCGGCGTTTGGGAAGCTCGCTTTCTCGGAGGCTTATCTTGGTATAGTCCTGTAGTTGTAGGTGCTTACATTCGGGGTATGGCGCGGGCCTGTCCGTCGTTGTTGTCATATCATTCGTAGAGTGCATGCTTGTTGTGGCGAGTTTGTAAAAAGGATTAAAGCTGTTCATTTTGAAAGAGTTGTTATTTATATATTTCGAAAAGGCAACTTTTCTTCAGATAAACATATGTCTTCTTTACATTGTATCATGTATTGTTTTATATTCCGCGATTACTCGATGTTGTATCACGGGTGCGGGGTAAGGCACGATCCACGCCCTGTTAGGTCGTGACAAAAGTGGTATCGCAGAAGTTAATCCTCGGAAAGTGTCTCTGAGCCGTATCCGATGAAGTCTTGATTATCGGTGTGTTGTGCACACCAATAATCAGGAGGCTATAGGATATTTAGGATTGGTTTCTATTCTTCTCACTCTAAGATCGTGCCTTAGAGCGGTGTTGTAAGTTGGACCCTCTAACGTATTTCTTTCCCTTACCGTTATGCCTCCGCGTAGGGCAAACCCGGGCCCGTGAGGCAAAGCGGCGGAGGCTGCGAGTAGAGTTCAGAGGGTTGCGTGGGCACAGGCCCAATCATCACCTGGGGTGGTGCTTCATTTGGGGAGTTCTGCGACGTCGCTAGCCCCAGCAGAGCTTAGCACGGCGGCGGCAGTTCCTACTGCAGCCATGATATTTGAACCTTCAGTTCCACGACCGGGAACAGAGAATTTAGATTGCAAGGAGGCGACCCTGTTACTAGCTATGGATTTGGCTACCAGAGTGTATACCGATGTACCGCGAGTCTTGATGACTATCTAAGAGAGGGTTGTGCAAGAGTAATTCTTCAGTTAGGCTTGGCATGGCTCGTATGCGGGCTTATGCGCGGCGAGCCAAGCGTAGAGATCGGCGGGTTAACGAGGGCGAAGAGGGCGAGCGAGGTCCTTTGGTAACTTCGAGGCGAATCGCCTCACGGCCGATTAGATATGCACCTCACCAGGTGCAGTGGTCTTCCGGATTTCAGGACGTTCGGGGTAGGCAGGAGTTGGTCAGAGCTCCAGGGCTTCCGGTTCACAGTGTGGTAGATGTCATCCCGGGGAATGACGTCTTTTAGTTGGTACTTGTTGTACCTGCGGCCGTCAGGGCCAGGTGTCGAAAGGGTGACCTAGTAGGAGGGTTGTAAGTAGGAAGACTTAGCCTTCAGGATCGATGGGTAGTTCGTCACCTTCCTTAGCTATGCGCCCTACGGGGCAGGTTTGACTAGAACGACATAGGAAGTGAAGCGATGAGATCGTGCATATCCTTAACCCTCTAGAGATCAGTATGTGTGATAAGATGGGTATATCATAAGTGCTATGTCCTGATAGCAGTGTGTTAGTTGTGATTAGAAATCATGGTTAGTTAACTGAGTAAGATTTGGGGGGATAGAAAAAGTGTGAACCTTAGAATGTTATACGTGGAGACCTTAGAGGTAAGGCCATCTCGGGTAAATATGTATTGTTATGTTTGATCCTTATCGAATGCATAGTGCGTGAGCTATGTTTGTGGGATAAGTCCCTGAGTAGTGTGGAATGAAAGAGGGTAGTTGAGCTAAGAAGACCGCTAGGTTTTCGTAACGTGATTAGTAAGATTGTTTCGGATCGGGGAGCTAGTATTTTTGCACGTTGTCGGGTCGGGTTGGGGCCACATTGTGGGTCAACCCGCGGCCTGTATGGTGGTGGGGTCTGTTTGTGGTGATCCCGCCTTGTGATAAGTCACGGGTGTTAGGCCCAAGTTCAGCTAACCAGCGTACGAGTTCGTGGATGCGTTCGACCAGTAGTCGGGCCGAGGAGGTCAGCCCGTCTTGCCTTCTAGCAAAGACTGTTCACTCGGCAGAGGGTTATGCGAGACGTTATATCAGAAAGGTTGTAAGGCTGCACGGGGTGCCTACCTTCACCTTATGACGAGTGGAGCCAGTTACTACTGTTTCTTTTGGAAGTTTTACCAGCGGGGTTAGGAACTGGTGAGTCTCGAAGTCGCGTTGCCCTCGGGCAGTGTTTGGATTTCAGGGGTAGTTGTGGGGATTGTTGTCTCCTGTGGTGGGAGTGTTTAAGCTACCATTTCAGTGTTCGGTTGTCGCCTTATGAAGCCTTGTAGGGGCGGAAGTGTAAGTTGCCGGTCGATTGGTTCGATGTTGGCAAGGATTCTGATAGTTGGTTTATACTTGTTCAACAGAAATGTGGTAGGTTATGAGGAAGAGTTCGAGTGTGCAAGAAGGGTACGACACGTAAGGGAAGAAGTGAGCATGTATGGCGAGCATAGATGTGATCATTTCTTTTGTAAAGGGAAGGTGCGAAGGAAGTGTATTTTAGACCCAGGAGAGAGATATTTGTGGTGATATTAGAGGTGTTTCCTCGTGGACTTGGATGGAAGTATTTTGCGCGGGTGTTTCTGTGGCCAGGTGTGGCAGGTTTGTTCTTGTAAGTATAGTGGTGAAGACTATACTGGCGCGCGTTTGTTTTGAGACTTAGAAGGAACATTCGGGACGAATGTTTCTAAGGAGGGGAGAATGTTATACCCCGTATTTCCAGTGTATGTACGTAAGGACGTACGTAGAAAAATTTGGGCTTTAAAGTGGCTTGGCCGATTTTACTTTGTGCACAACACCCGGTTAGAGTCGTTTTTCGACGAAACGTTTTACACAACTTGCGAAGGGAAAATTCCGGCTATGTCATTTTTAATTTTTGCGGATTTTTCCGAGAGACGAAACGTGTTGGACCAACGAGAGGGCGACACTTGGCACCCTCTCATTGGTGGAGTGTGGGGCGGTGAAGTGGCCGATTGGGAGGATAAGGTTTGGTAGGATATTTGTGAGGGTTTTAAGGAGTAGGGACTAGGGGGCACTTGGGAATATCTTGGCCCTACACTTGCTTAGCACTTGGCATGATCTTGGCCTTTGGTTGACCTTTGCTTGCCCTATAAATACCCTCTCCCCCTTGAAGACTTCTTCATCCAAATAAATTTCCTAAGTCTAAAAACCTCCCCCCCTCTCTTGTAGTGTTCTCGTCCCTCCCCCCCTTGGTGAGGCCCCTTGGCCGAGAACCCCTCCCCCCTTGGCCGAGAGTACCCCCCTCCTAGTGGGGTAGGCCGAGGGGTATACACCCCCCTTGTGGTGTTGTCTCGTATATATACCCCCCTCTTGGTAGAAATACTCTCCATAGTATTGTTACTATACCCAAAATACCTTAGCCGTATACCTTGTAGTATTCCAAAGATACCTCTATACGTAGAGCCCGAAAATACTACCGTATGTCCTTTTTGTCTCAAACCGAAACCCTAGGAAAAATCTCCATAGTTGGTTGGAGTATTAAGGAGAAGTTGCGTAGAACTTCTAAGGGTTGTTTGGAGCGGGTTGGAGCACCCGGAGTTGGAGCTAAACGTTGCTAAGGATCGACATTTAACTTGGATAATTATGGGCTTATCGAGGTAAATATCTTGTCCCCCTATTGTAATTGGAAATTACATGTTGTAGGAATTTATAGTTGAAGTATACTATATATAGAACTGAACATAGTTTTGCGGCAATGTCTTTGGACTTAAGCCTGAATTTAAAGAAGAGAATTGGACTGTACTTACATGGGGTGTATTCAGATGAACTTGTGTAGTTTGTGGGTAGGGAAGTCGCCCAAATTTCCGTAGAATCTTGTATCTAGATTTATTCTACCGAGTAGTCTAGACTTTGATAGACTTGTATAACCTTTATAGGTTGAATGTTCTGCGAGTAGCATGTGCTACTTAAAAGGTGGACAAGGCTAGCCGGGTTATAGCCGTGGAGCGTTTTGCTAATAGTCGATAATCGTCGCGAGGTATGTGATTCTTCCTATCCTCTTGAGCATGATATTTTAAATGAGTATATATATAGTACGGTAGACGTACGTGTGTTAACTGAATAATAATTACGGCAATGTCTTCGGACTTAAGCCTGAATAATAACTACGGCAATGTCTTTTGACTTAAGCCTGAATAATAAGAATCGTGAAGTATTTCAAAAGAATTAAGTAACCTTTTTGAAAGAAGAGTAACACTTGGTTTTAAAAGTTTTAAAAGCTTAAGAGTTATACTAGCTTTATGGGAAGTTAGGTATAACGGCTTAAGAAAGATAAAAAGAATGGTTTATTAATTTTAAAAGTTAAGAGACTTGATCTTAAAAGATAAGAGACTTGACTTAAATGAATTAATATGAATTCTGTGTGAAACCTCATTCGTGAGTAATGAGTACTTGGTTTTTAAAAGGAATAATGTTTTACTGATTTCGGAAATCAGAATGAGTATCGAGAAACCACTGCAGCGTTAATAAAGGGAAATGTTTTGATTAATGAAGTATTATTAAAACCAGTAGAAACCTCCATCTGCATAGAAGCTAAGATGAGATAAAATGATATTATATTTCCTAGATCATGGCTGCTTAATAAGATTGATTATGAACAAGAATAACCTACTCACATATAAGACATATGTTTCTCAGATTGTTTAAAAGAGAATTATATTCTTAAATGAATAAGACTATGAACTACGAAACCTTTCTAAAATAAGAAGCGTGAACATTTGAAATTAGGCAAACTTGAACGTTTGGAAAATAATGTTGTTACTTGATTTTACAAAGGGAAGTGTTTTGGTTTACTTTAAAAGATAGTCACTCTATTTTATACTACGGGTATTATGTGACTTCTGTGAAGGAAATGGATCTTTTAAAAAGATAATGTATGAAGTACTTTGGGGATGGATAACCGATCGTGTTAATCATATAGTAGAAAGTACCTTGTGTGTATAACTTGATTGTGTTGGTTTGTGATAGCCTTGTAATACTTTCTTGTTGATTTGATAAGTAAACATGCTAGGATGCTACGTGTGTTAGTATCTTGTGATGTTTTGTGTAAAGGGGTTTTCCCTCGATTGCGCTTAAAGTTGTTTAAACGATCAGCCGTTATGTTGGTATTATACCACTCACCTTGACTTGTTTCCGGAGATTAAGTCGCCTCCGTCGCGGGTAGACTCAGTGATGCAGGACCATGATTCAAGAATACCTCATGCGGGTCCAGGGGACCTATGCGGAGCTACGAGAGTTCCAGGTTAGTGTGCGGCCTTTATGGTCATGCGGTCTCTGTGGCCATGCGGATGCCGGGGAGTAGCTACCCTCGATGCGGGGTTCTACCTCATGCAGGCCTATGAGGTTGGCCTATGCGGAGCTGCGGAGAGTTCCAGGACTAGACGCGCACATTTGATACTGCGGGCGAGTGACCAGCTTTGATCATGTGACGGTCTAGACAGATATCATGATACAGTTTATGACCTTGTTAGTACTGTGGGTGTTAGTAGTCGGCTATGCCTTCGTACTTACCCTGTACTATTTTATTAGGACACAGGTGGGACCTGGTGTTCATGTGTATTCCTTGGTGCTTTTATATCATAAAGCTACCGGTGAGGAAGGTATTCCACGCATGATTGATGTTGTGGCGTGAGACCCATAGTTACATTTGAGTGATGACTTTGAGGCGTGAGTCCACGACTTGACATGATCGCTATTTATTGTGAATCGTAGTTTGGTTATCATACATGTCTCTGCTTTATAGACTATTATGATTTCATTTACTGATTTTCGCCACATACTTGGTACTGTTATCGACCTCCTTCGGGGGGCTGCGTTCATGCCGCAAGTAAAGGTACACCAGTCGTTGATCCTCGTTCTTAGGGTCACAAGCCATTGTTTGGGAAGCTCCGTTTCTCCGAGGCTTATCTTGGTATAGTCCTGTAGTTGTAGGTGCTACATTCGAGGGTATGACGGCCCTGCCCCGTCGTTGTCATATCATTCGTAAGTCTCAGAGCAATTGTGGGCAGGGTTTGTAAAAAGGATTAAACTGTTCATTTTGAAAGAGTTGTTATTTATATATTTGCCGAAAGGCAACTTTTCTTCAGATAAACATGTGTCTTCTTTACATTGTATCATGTATTGTTTTATATTCCGCTGATTACTCTGATGTTGTACCACCGGGTGCAGGGTAAGGCACTACCACGCCGGGTTCGTCGTGACAGATTCGGTCCTCCAATCTTTGGAGTTACTAATCTAAACAACATAAGGCCATTTCCGGCTCTCACAACCTGGTTCCGGTGGAATGCGTCCACGAACCCGTAAAATGATTAACTAGACTTGGGACTTACACCCTAGTGACCCTGTCACGTAGCGGGACTACTACCAACTGATCCCATTCTATTACAGGCTATGGGGCGACCCTTAATAGGTCCTCAACCACTCGGCCGTTTAACTCTTATTCTTGGTCTGACTTAAATTTTTTACTACCCGAGAAGGCCTTATATACCTAAGGTCTCGGCGGTTATCACTATTCTTAGGCTCGCAATTTCCATGCTCCAAGCCTACTTTATCAGTCCCCCCGTAAACGGGTACAATAACTTCTCATAATACCATAATCGTGTTGTCTTGACCACAACAACCATACTTACTCCATACGGATCTCACCCGTACCATTCTCTTAATCATACCACATAGCTCAATCTATTAACATAGTCTTCCATTAATTCCCTTAATAATAACTTCTTAAGGGTTCATTTCCTTCTCGGACAACTCATCATCTCCTAATTATCTCAAATTAGCACGTAAAACCTTACTGAGAGTCCATTAACTGTTCCTACCTTCCCGGTATTTATTTAATCATTACCAAATCCTGGTAACCTAAAACCATTCTAGGCAACACGCGCGACCTCATAGATAAATCCGTATAACTGTATGTCACAATACCAACTATACTACAAACATTACCTACCTGGATACGCAATCCACATAATCTTTCCTGGTCATCACGCTTTCTCAGAGCAAACAACATAACTTGTTAGGGAGAGACGACCCTAACCACACAGCTTTATCGCACGATCTTAGAGTGAGAAAATGGAAATCAATCCTAAATGTCTTGCAGCCTCCTGATTATAGATGTGGTGCACAACACACCGATAATCAACACTCTACTAGACACGGTCTGTAGACACTTTCCGAGGACTAACTGCTCTGATACCACTTTTGTCACGACCCGACCCCGGGCCCGCGACTGGTGCCCTACCTGGGCACCCCTTTCAGGTATACATCAGAGAATAGCAGCGGAACATACACAACTCCTAAAATAAAAATCATACTTAGACAGTAGACATCAACCGGCTAGCCGATAAGGCCGCCTTTCGTAACATATACATAATACAAAATTAAAACAGTACATCTCTGTTCTTACAAACCCAATCCACAAATGTGACTACAGACCTCTAAGAATAACAACTTTGGCGGGACAGGGCCCCGCCATACCCCTGAATGTACAACAACCGACAATACCAGGGATAAGCCTCCGAAATAAAGGAGCTTCTCAACACCAACAAAGGATCCTAAGAGTGAGGATCAGAACACATCTTAGCACTGCGGCGTGAACGCAGCCGAAGGAGGTCGATCAACATGTACCAAATATGTGGCCAGAAATCTCAGTAGTGAAATCATAAGTCTAAAATAAAACTGGAGACATGTATGATAACTCATATGATAGTACACTGTGCCTTACTAACAATGAGAGTAAACAAGAGTATACTTTCTTTGCGTAAAAATAGAGGCTCGTGATCAAAGCGGGGCCACCCGCCCGCAGATCATTAAGCAATCCTACTCGGGACTATTTCACCCGCATGGTCGTATGGACCCGCATGAGGTATTCCTCGCATGTGATCAGATTCGCCGCATAGGTCGTGTAGACCCGCATGAGGTATTCTCGCATAGGACTGGTCCGCCCGCGTGGGACTATTTCACCCGCATAAGCCCTTTTTCGACCGCATGAGGTATTCCTCGCATCATGGGTAGCAAATCCACTAATATGCAATGCCACAAACCCGGGGAATGACCCCGTAATGCACAATATATCACTAGCACAACCAGCTATCATACATAACATAAGCACTACCGTCTTATCATACATAACATAAGCACTACCGGCTTATCATACATTACATAAGTAAGTTAAGAAATCCCCCTAACTTCTTATTAGTCTTATTCATATACACTCTCATTTTAGTTTACTTAAGGCACTAACATGTCATTATAAAATCCGGAAATTTAACCCAAAGTACTACGTACTTCTATTCTTTTAAAATGACACTTTTTCATATAAAACTTCCAAGATACTAATAACCGTAGTATCAAGTCATAACTACTTTTCAAGACAAGTCACAATACCTTTTAGAATATACATTTATAGGCTTCTAAATCAAGTGACTTCTTTCTTTTAAAACTTTAAGCAATTGATGCCTTTAAATCAATTTGCCTTTCATTATTTCAAGTCATTTATCATACTTAAATTACTTAGAGAAAACCACTCTTTTTAACTTTCCATAAAGCTATTAAAACCAACTTCCCATAAATCCGTTATACTAGCTTTATACTTTAGAAACTTACATTCTTCTTTATAACCGAGAGACTTAAACTTTCCAAACAAAACAAGTGTCATATACTTTCAAAAATACTTTAAGTCTCTTAACATTTAGAAAGTAAGATATCCTTAATATTTTAAACAAGTGAGTTAATTCCCTAACTCAACCAACTTGGACATTCTTAAAATAAGCCAAGGATATCAAATAGACTAGCTTGTCAAAATCTCGTACGTCTACCGTACTATATGCTTACAACTATTCATGCTCAAGAGATAAGGAAGTTTCTACATACCTCTTCGGTTCAATCCACTTGCTAAGTCCAATATGCCGTACGTAGTATGTCAACCTATAATGACCATAGTACGTCTATTAACTTCTAGTTTCAAACGTAGAATATTCCAAGTGCAAATCTACTAAATTCTACGGAAAATCGGACAACACTTCCTTTGTTTCTACATACTTTGCCACCTTTTTCAAGGCCGAATTCAATAACCAAACACGCCACATTTAAGGCTCAACAATGTAGTTATCAATAAGGGATTACACGCCTACAAGACGTGTAAAATTCCGCCCCACAATTTACATCAAACTAGTCCAACATACAATGTCATTTTCGGCCAAAGGTGTAACAACATATCAACCTTTCCAATTCCTTTTCAATTCAAGTTGTTTAGTATAACATGTTATCAAGCCGCAATTGATTATAACTACTACAATCTTCAAGTAGGTAATATGCGACGATTCTAATTATCGACCAAATTGGATTTCAATTTCAAATGGCTCAACATGTCATTTTCGGTTTTAGCTTCTAAATTTCCATAACACTTATCAAACTTCATAACACATATCACATGATCATTTCTAACTTATCATAACATGAAATCTTCAATTACAATAGTAAGACGAAGATTATTACCTCATTTAGCCCAAATATGATCCAAGATTACAAGTCGATCCTTAGCAACTTTAGCTCCTCTTTCGATGTTCGATCCACTCCAAGCAACCCTTAGAAGCTTATTAAGAACTCCTCTTCAAGTTCCAACTTCAAAGTTGAAGAACTCCTTAGGTTTTCGCCTTGCGACTAATACGAAAACACCACTTTTCCGGGATCTTTCTATAGAGATACCCTTACAATACTCTTAGGAACCTTGGTTTAAAGTGTGGAGATTATTAAACAACAAACAAAAATTTTTCTTGTTTCCACCATGGTGAACCCGAGAGCACAAAGTGAAGCTCAAGCTTCTTGAAAATTTTCTAAGTGTAAAAATAGCCTTGTCTTGCACTAAGGATGATTATATAACCAAATGGAGGGTCTAGATTACAACATTTGGGTGGCTTGGATGAGTTTCACAAGGATCAAGCCCAAGTGGCCCTTGGACTTGGTCAACTTTGTCAAGCTCTAACCCTTAGCAAGACTTGGTCATCTCTCTAATGGTCAAATGACCATTTTACCCATGAATATTTTGTCCAAGACCAAGTAAGGGGGGTGACACGTGTCGCCCTCCCGTTCGTCGCAATACTTCGTTTTCCAACATTTCCATAATTCCGATAAATTTTTACTCGTCTCAAATCTTAACATTTTCGAGTTCTTACGTACGTTCTTATAAACATATCCTGGAATTCCGGGGTGTAACATTCTTCCCCCCTTAGAAACATTCGTCCCCGAATGATCTTTTGGGGGTCAAACTTAAAAATAGCGACATAGTCTTCTTTTACAACCCCTACATACCAATAATATCACACGAGGCCACATAACAATACTCATACTAAAATGTCAACCTGAACCCCATGTGTGTCAACGCTTGCTATCTGCATAAAGCCTCACGACTGCGAGCTTACTAATAATCTTTCCCAGATAAGCTTCGCCTTATCCACAGTCCGCTGAATCAAGTCTGGACTAAATAGCTGAACCTCGCCTAAGTCGAACCACCCAACCGGCGATCTACCCTTTCTTACATACAAGGCCTCATACAGGGCCATCTGAATACTAGAAGGGTATCTGTTATCGTGCGTAACTCAACAAGAGGCAAATAACCCTCCCGACTATCTCTGAAATAAAAAACACAGGCCCGCCACCTATCCTCAAGTGCCTGTATAGTACGCTCTGCCTGTCCGTCGGTCTGAGGGTGAAATGTCAAATGTCACACTGAGACTCACCTGTGTCCCTAATACCTTTTGGAAAACCTCAGTAAGCCACCGTATCAACTCATCTGTCTGACATCATAAATGTAGGCACCCCGTGCAGTCTCACAATATCCCTGCTATATAAGTGTTACACCCCGTAAGTCCAGGGCATGTAATAGAGAATGTACGAAAGGAAACAAGACTTGGAAATTTGTACCAAAGGAAGAATTGTTTTTCCATGAAAATCTTCCGAACGTCGGAAAGGAAAAATGTTCGTTGTTGAGAATTGGATTCTCAAAATACATTGTTTGAAGAGTATGGAACTCTTAACCTTATGGAAATTTATTTTTACGGATTTGGTCACGTGGGGCCCACCTGAGAATTTTACATTTTGTGGGGCCCACGGAGGTTACTAATTTTATGGGCGAATGAGAGGAGACACGTGGCACCCCACATGGTCTTGGTCGAAATGTTGCAAGGGTAAAATGGTCATTTGACCTATGTAGATGATAAGTCTTGCAAGCTTGATATATTTGACCAAGTCAACTTGTCCACATAGGCTTAATCCAAGTGAAATTCATCCTAGCCTCACATTTGTTGATATCTAAACCCTCCATTGTGTTATAAGTATACTACTAGTGCAAGACTAGCTCATTTAACACTTAGAAAAAAATCACAATCTTTCTTGCTCAAGAAAGAGCTCTCGGCTTTAAGGAACCTTTCACTCAAAATTTTTGCAAATGTTGTCCATTAGCCACAAGACTTAAACCCAAGGTTCCTAAGAGTGTTGTAAGGTTATCTCAATAGAAAGATTTCGGAAAAAACGCATTTTCACGTTAGTCGCAAGGCGGACACCGAAGGAGTTCTTCAACTTTGAAGTTGGAACCTGAAGATGGGTTCTTCATAGGACTCTAAGGAGTGCTTAGAGCGGATTGGAACTTAAGGAAAGGACCTAAGAATTTCTAAGGCGCGACTTTGATTCTTGGAAATTTTAAGGGCTTGGAAAGGTATAAATTTTGTCGTTTTAGCAATTAAGTTTACTTATTGTTGTAGCTATGGTTATTAGCAAGCATGAGATGTATATTATGTAGTTGGATTGGTGTATTGGCTATTGGAACCCTAAATTCAAAAACTAGCATGTTAGCCTTAAGACTATAATTCAAGTTGATTATTCGTTTAAGTCGTCGCATGTTGTGTAGGAAGGAAATTGTAGTTGTTGAAGTGGTTTATAACTATATAACATGTTAGACCTTAGAACTTGGAATTTGAAAAGGATTGGAAAAGACTTTGAATTGTTAATATGTAGTTGGCCGAGAATGGCTTGGAGTTTTAAACTACTTGGTATGAATTGTGGGGCGGAATTTTACACGTATTGTAAGGCGTGTAATCCCCTTTGTTTGGTTGTTGTTTGGAGCCTTAAATGTGGCGTGTTGGTTATTGTATTCGGCCTTGAAAAAGGTGGCAAAGTGAGTAGAAACAAAGGAAGTGCTGCCCGATTTTCCGTAGAATTAGAGACCAAATACTTAGTATTATTCTACGTTAGAGACTAGAAGATTGATAGTCTTGTTGTGACCATTATAGGTTGAAACTTCTACGTACGGCGTATTCGGCTTAGCTTGAGGAATTAGCCGAAAAGGTATGTGAACTATCTCCTCTTCTAGCATGATTCCTTAAGATTAAGAAAGTATGTTCTACTCCTTAAATGATCCATTCCTTGGTTGTATTTGGATTGCCTAGAATAGAATTTGTTCTACGTACTTCCTTGATTGTACTTTGATGTTTAAATTGGAAGTTGTAAAATCCATTTTCTTAGTGAAGTTTGGATTCTTAAAAGTGAAAGTATTTTACTTAAAGTACATAGAGTCTTGAAAAGGAAGTAGTTTCCAAATCTTTTGGCTAGTGCCTTAGTTCCAAAACCTAAAGGTCATTATAATGACTTTAGGGGAGTCAAAGGAGTGATTTACTTATTTGATTTAAAAGAGGAGAAAGTACATGGTTTAAGAGAAGTAACTTGTCTTAAAGGTGTGAGTTACTTGAAGTTTAAAAGTAGAAGAAACTCGTTTTCTTTATATTAAGAGACTTGAAGTAATTTGAAAGTTAAGAACTTGTTTTGCAAGTATGTGATATTTGGTTTTTAAAGTATAAGTCTCTTGGTTATAATAGGAATGGATATGTCTAAAACCATAAAGGGTTATAACGGCTTTATGGGAAGTTGGTTATAACGGCTTTATGGAAGGTTAAGAAAGTTGTCTATTTTTTATTAATGGGCATAAGTTGCCTAGATTGTGAAAATTTGAAGTTACTTGATTTCAAGCTTGAAATGAGTTTTCTAAAAGTGTAGTAACTTACTTTGAAAAATAGACATGCCTTGATACTACGGGTGTTAGTATCTTGGGGTTTACATAAAAAGGAGTCTTTTGAAAAGAATGTACGTACGTAGTACTTTGGCCTGTTTAATTGAGAATAATTCTATGTGATGCCTTGATTAGTACTTTGGCTTGATAAATTGAGAATTTGTCTAATTGCGCCTTCATAAGTACTTTGGCTTGTTAAATGAGAATTATTCTATTTGTGCCTTGGTAAGTACTTTGGCTTTATAAATTGAGAATTTGTCTAAGTGTGCCTTGATTAGTACTTTGGCTTGATAAATTGAGAATTTGTCTAAGTGTGCCTTGATTAGTACTTTGGCTTGATAAATTGAGAATTTGTCTAAGTGCGCCTTGATAAGTACTTTGGCTTGTTAAAAGAGAACTATTCTATTTGTGCCTTGATAAGTACTTTGGCTTGTTAAATGAGAATTATTCTATTTGTGCCCTGATAAGTACTTTGGCTTGTTAAATGAGAACTATTCTATTTGTGCCTTGATAAGTACTTTGGCTTGGTTAATTGAGAATCAACCTATGTGCGCTGGTGATAGCCTTTGAGTACAAGTATTATGTTTTATTATGTTGCCGCGACTCTCGGTTGGAGGGCCGGCTGTCTTGTTGTAAGTTACTCGACGCACGACAAGTGATGTGGGATTCCACGTATGCTTCCGCTATTTGTAGTAATCGGGTTAAATTCGGATTTTTATAAAAGACATGGTAGTGCTTGTGTCTTGTTTGATGGTCGGTCGAGATAGTAAGAGTATAAACGAGGCCAAGCCCCAAGACGTTATACCACCTCCTCCGGTAAGAGTATTAGTGAGGGTAAACCCCAAGCGCTGCACCACCCGCTTATGTGTTGTTTGATCACGGTTGAGATAGGGTAAGAGTATAAATGAGGCGAGCCCCAAGGCGTTATACCACCTTCTCCAGGTAAGAGTATAAGTGAGGGGTAAACCCCCAAGATGCTATACCACCTGCTTTACCACCTTCTCCAGGGTAAGAGTATAAGTGAGGGGTAAACCCCCAAGATGCTATACCACCGGTGGGACTTGGTGTTCATATATGTCTATTGATGTTATATTATATCATGGACTGCCGGCAGTGAGGAAGGATTCCACGGGCATGATTGATATTATGGGCGTGAGACCCATGGTTATGTTTTAGTAACGACTTTGAGGGCATGCGTCCCTGACTTGATATGATCGTTATGTATCAGGAATCGTAATTTGATTATCATACATGTCTCTGTTTTGTTAGACTGTTATGATTTGTTTACAGTATTTTCAGTTCACATACTTGGTACATTCTTCAGACCGACCTCCTTCTGGCCGTCATGCCCAGCAGTTTAGGTACGCACCGTGATCGGCATGTGTAGGACCCTCGCCGAGTTTTGGATAGCTCCTTCGTCGAGTTTATCTTTTTGGTTTAAGTTCTTTCAAGATGTGTTTTGTACAAGCATGGTACACGGGGCCTTGTCCCGGCCATATTTCAAGAAACTCTTAGGTCCTGTACTCATATGTGGGATTGGACTCATGCATGTGTGGTGTCTTTTGCTTATGTATATTATGGCGTACTTTGGCTTTGCCCTTGCACGTTTGTTGGTTTTAAAAAAAAAAAAAAGGTGTTATTTAATTTCCGCAGTTTACTTAGTTGTTAAGGTAGGCGGTGCCGGTAGGCACCAACACGCCCGGTTCGGTCGTGACAATAAGCTAACATAATCCTCACCAGTAAGTGGTCCTAACAGGAAGAACACTACTGGTTTCGCCAAATTTATTTACCATGACCCCAGTCGCACTTTCTCCGAGTACGATGCCACCAGAACAAGATCCATTTTAATTACCTTCCATATCTATGTCGATCTAAATCGTAATAGCCCACTGGGCTTCTGGTGCTCAACCTTGACCTGTTACTAATTCAGACATTATGCAACAACTCTGCTACGCCCCTCTTCAGGCCATCTTACCAATACAAACATCTGAGGTCATGACCAACTTAGTCGACCCCCGAACAATTAGAGCAATAAGCATTGCGTGCCTCCCCTAAAACATGATGACAAGTCCTGCAGTACCGGGTACACACAATCTATCCTCATATCACAAAGACTTCATCCGGTTACTCAAACAGCTCTTCTCTTCTGGAGAGCCGTATCTCGACCACATACTAATGCTGAATCCTCATATTGTCGCCTCTTCACCTCCTCGACGAAGGAAGACTCGGCAACCTCTCGGATCCAAACTTCATTCACCTTGGAAACAAATAATCGAACCCCTCGGCTCGGTAGCTGATGAATCTCACGGACCATGTCCTGTCTATATGGCTGCCCATCCGCACTACCCATAAATCCACGACTAAGGCGTCAGAATCGTCTCGGCTTTCCCCAGGCGGTATAGGATATCGATATCACAATCCTTGAGTAACTCTAACCACCGTCTCTGTCGCAAATTCAGCTACCTCTGTCTGAAGATATACCGGAGGCTCTTGTGGCCTGCACAAATATCCACATGAAGTCTATATAAGGAATGCCTCCAAATTTTCAAGATACGATTAACTGCTGCCTACTCTAAATCGTGAATAGCGTAATTCCTTTCATGCTTCCCTAACCGCCGGGAAAACATAGGCTCTAACTTTATCGTGTTGCGTCAGCACGCAACCCAGCCAAACACTCACAATATTACCATAATAACCTAACCTCCTAGTCTCTCAGGGGGTTAGAACTGTAGTCGTGGTCAACTTATCTTACAATAACTGGAAGCCTTCCTCAAACCTGCGAAATATTCGGGCACCCTTAATCTCAATTATGGTTCTTGTTTCCCTTTCTCTGTTGCAACTCAACTTGGTCACTAACTTAGATTTGATTCCTTTGCTTGACACATGGCTAAGACTTCACAATCACAATTTATGGGGAGATTTCCTTGATCTCGTCAAGTAGTAACCCAATTTTCCTTTCCTGGGCCAGAGCCTATAGTCGGTGTTCAACCTTCATTCATGGTATTACATAATCCAAAGACTTGTCAAAATTTCTTATCGTTCAGTGTCTACTCGCTCTTTCCTTTATAAGTTATTTCAAGTTGTCACAGGGTCCCTTACCCTCCGTATTTTCTTACAATCTTTCTCGCCGAGATCGATGCTACCACCCTTCCTCGAGGTGTTAACTTACCGCCATTATTTACTAATGGTCTTACACTAGTCCTGGTAATCATATCTCGTGCAACTTACATAACCATAGTCGTATTCTCTTTTATCATTCTGGTCATAACCTTACCTTATGCTTATTATTAGCAAAAGTATTTCTATCTTGATTCATAATCGTACAGTTTTATATATATGCGTACTACCTGCATTTTTATCCTTACGACACTTTCTCGACCATTTCGTAACGTCGTTTTTAATTACCCCAACAAAATACTTTTCCCACGGTTATCTAAAACTGTAACCTATGGCATGACGATACTGAAGACCTTACCAGTCTCCTATCATTCGTCTAACAACATGGGTACACATAACCCCATAATACGTAAAACTGTCCTTACGTGGGGGAGAGAACTTATCTCCATTAAATAAACTTTCCTTGGAGTCACAACCCTAATCACAGGGTCCTCTTGCGGTCCAGTAAATATCTAATCATCACGCACCGCCTTAAAGTCGTGTAGATTTTCAAAACCTACCAAAGATGTCTTCTGTTTTCCGTAGGCAGCACTCGTACTTATCTTATTCTTGCTTGCGCGCTATCCTGAACTTATCCGGAAGGTCGTGGCCCTGACCGCCACACCAAACCAACTCCAAGTACATCCAAGGGCACTTAGCATAAACTCCTTCAAATTCGAGTATTACTTACTTTCTGCATTAATTTACCTCAAATGAACAAGTCACACAGACTTATTAAAATCAACAATGTCAAAGAAGGAAGGATAATTCACTGGTTACCACCACTTCTCTTCCTTTCCACTCGATAACCGGCTTACCGGGAAACTGGTACCGAATCAATCTCTCTCTGTAGTCCACGTTGGCATAACAAGAGGCCAACTAGCCCGTACTCATAATGACCTCAATGTCTGTCATAACAGCTCTGCTAGGTCTGCTAGGGTCCAACGATCAGATCGTTAGGTAATTATTATCTACCCGCCACTACCACCCAACACTCACGGTGTAGTCACCGAAAGCGTCCTCATGGATTCGGTCTCCATTTCTTTACACTTGGTTGTTTCTTTCTTCATCGGTCGTACTCTTCCCGTGCTTCCAAACTTATTCTAGCGCACGTACATAGCCATCATATCGATTCGGCCTCCAATCTTTGGAGTTACTATTCTAAACAACATAAGGCCATTTCCGCTCTCACAACCTGTTCCGTGGAACGCGCCCACGAACCCGTAAAATGATTAACTAGACTTGGCCTTACACCCTAGTGACCGTCACGTGGCGGGACTACTACCAACCGATCCCATTCTATTACAGTATGGCGACCATAGGTCCTCAACCACTCAAGGCCGTCTTAACTCTTATTCTTGGTCCGACTTAAATTTTTTACTACCCAGAAGGCCTTATATACCTGGGTCTCGCGGTTATCACTATTCTTAGGCTCGCAATTTCCATGCTCCAAGCCTACTTTATCGATCCGTAAAATCGAGTACAATAACTTCTCATAATACCATAATCGTGTTGTCTTGACCACAACAACCATACTTACTCCATACGGATCTCACCCGTACCATTCTCTTAATCATACCACATAGCTCAATCTTTTAACATAGTCTTCCATTAATTCCCTTAATAATAACTTCTTAAGGGTTCATTTCCTTCTGACAACTCATCATCTCCTAATTATCTCAAATTAGCACGTAAAACCTTCAGAGTCCATTAACTGCTCCTACCTTCCTGTATTTATTTAATCATTACCAAATCACGGTAACCTAAAACCATTCTAGGCAAAACGCTCGACCCTCATAGATAAATCCGTATAGCCGTATGTCACAATACCAACTATACTTACCTACTGATACGCAATCCACATAATCTTTCCCGGTCATCACGCTTTCTCGTAGGCAAACAACATAACTTGTTAGGAGAGACGATTCTAACCACACGCCTTTATCGCATCGATCTTAGAGTGAGAAGAATGGAAACCAATCCTAAATGTCCTGCAGCCTCCACGATTATAGATGTGGTGCACAACACACCGAGCAATCAAGACTCTACTAGACACGCTGTAGACA
The DNA here is from genome assembly GCA_029844215.1 of Przewalskia tangutica. Lineage (NCBI taxonomy): Eukaryota > Viridiplantae > Streptophyta > Magnoliopsida > Solanales > Solanaceae > Przewalskia > Przewalskia tangutica. Next base: position 53,798,135 of record CM056722.1, on the reverse strand, counting down.
CTTTCCGAGGACTAATCGCTTCGATACCACTTTTGCCACGACCCGACCCGGCTTCGCGATCGTGCCCTACACGGGAACCCCTTTCGTATACATCGAGAATAGTCATGAACATACACAACTCCTAAAATAAAAATCATACTTAGACAAGAGACATCAACCGCCTGGCCGATAAGGCCGCTTTTCAGAACATATACATAATACAAAATTAAAACAAGACATCTCTGTTTACAAACCCAATCCACAAATGTGACTCTGCACTTAAGAATAACAACTTTGGCGGGACGGGGCCCCGCCATACCCTGAATGTACAACAACCGACAATACCGGGATAAGCCTCCAAATAAAGCGAGCTTCTCAACAGAACAGTGATCCAGAGTGAGGATCGCAACTGCAGACTCACTGCGACATTAACGCAGCCAGAAGGAGGTCGACAACATGTACCAAATATGTGAAATCAGTCTGTAGTGAAATCATAAGTCTAAAATAAACGGAGACACGTATGATAACTCATATGATAGTACATCGTGCCTTACTAACAATGATGAGAGTAAACAAGAGTATACTTTCTTCGCATAAAAATAGGAGTCTCATGATCAAAGCAGGTCCACCCGCCCGCAGTATCATTAAGCAATCCTACTCCTGGGACTATTTCACCCGCAGTGGTCGTATGGACCCGCATGAGGTATTCTCGCATGATCAGATTCGCCCGCATAGTCGTGTAGACCGCATGGTATTCCTCGCATAGGACTGGTCCGCCCCGCATGGGACTATTTCACCCGCATAAGCCCTTTCGGACCCGCATGAGGTATTCCTCGCATCATGGGTAGCAAATCCACGGAATATGCAAATGCCACAAACCCGAGGAATGACCCCGTAATGCACAATATATCACTAGCACAACCAGCTATCATACATAACATAAGCACTACCGGCTTATCATACATAACATAAGCACTACCGGCTTATCATACATTACATAAGTAAGTTAAGAAATCCCCCTTACTTCTTATTAGTCTTATTCATATACACTCTCATTTTAGTTTACTTAAGGCACTAACATGTCATTATAAACTCCGGAAATTTAACCCAAAGTACTACGTACTTCTATTCTTTTAAAATGACTCTTTTTCATATAAAACTTCCAAGATACTAATAACCGTAGTATCAAGTCATAACTACTTTTCAAGACAAGTCACAATACCTTTTAGAATATACATTTATAGGCTTCTAAATCAAGTGACTTCTTTCTTTTAAAACTTTAAGCAATTGATGCCTTTAAATCAATTTGCCTTTCATTATTTCAAGTCATTTATCATACTTAAATTACTTAGAGAAAACCACTCTTTTTAACTTTCCATAAAGCTATTAAAACCAACTTCCCATAAAGCCGTTATACTAGCTTTATACTTTAGAAATTTACATTCTTCTTTATAACCGAGAGACTTAAACTTTCCAAACAAAACAAGTGTCATATACTTTCAAAAATACTTTAAGTCTCTTAACATTTAGAAAGTAAGATATCCTTAATATTTTAAACAAGTGAGTTAATTCCCTAACTCAACCAACTTGGACATTCTTAAAATAAGCCAAGGATATCAAATAGACTAGCTTGTCAAAATCTCGTACGCTCACCGTACTATATGCTTACAACTATTCATGCTCGAGATAAGGAAGGTTCCACATACCTCTTCTGCTCAATCCACACTAAGTCCAATATGCCGACGTAGTATGTCAACCTATAATGACCATAGTGCGCCTATTAACTTCTAGTTTCAAACGTAGAATATTCCAAGTGCAAATCTACTAAATTCTACGGAAAATCTGACATCACTTCCTTTGTTTCTACATACTTTGCCACCTTTTTCAAGTAGAATTCAATAACCAAACACGCCACATTTAAGGCTCAACAATGTAGTTATCAATAGGGGATTACATGCCTACAAGACGTGTAAAATTGTCAAGACCGAACCTGGCCGTGATCGTGCCTTACCTGCACCCTGGTGATACAACATCAGAGATAACCAGCGGAAAAATAAAACTTTAACAAGAAACAAGATATATGATCATAAAACAGGTCAACCAAACGGTTACCTTCCAATAAAATATATGTATACAACTCTTTCAAAACGAACAGTTTAATCCTTTTACAAACCCCGCCACAACAAAGATTTCTGCACTTAAGATTTACAACAACTATGGCGGACGGGCCCGCCATACCACGAATGTACAAGAACCTACAACTCGTGGAACACATACCAAAGAATAAGCCTCCGAGAAACGGAGCTTCCCAATACGCCGAATCGTGATCCTATGAGCGAGGATCCACTACCGATGTACTCCTACTCGCGGCGTGAACGCAGCCTCGGGCGAGGTCGATAACAGTACAGTATGTGAAATCGAAAGATCGCGCTTAAATCATAATGCCATATAAAGCGGGAGACATGTATGATAACCAACATACAATACGCAACATAAAAGCGAAGTCGTGACTCACGCCTCAACGTCATCAATTAATATAACTATGGGTCTCACGCCCACAACATCAATCATGCTTGCATCATGGCCGTATGCCCCCGGAATTCTGCATCGGTGTAGACATGTCCATGATGCAACAATAATAACAATGCCCCATGGCCACATGCCCCGACTGCAGACGGTGTAGACATCGCCCATGTAACATCAACAACAATATACTGGGTGATCAACCCCGCCGCACGGTCACATGCCCCGAATACCGGTGTAGACATGTCCATGTAACCACAATAACAATTTATCGTAATCAACCCGCCGCGTAGCCACATGCCCCTGAATTCTGACGGTGTAGACATGTCCATGTGATCGCAATAACAATATACCGCACAACCAAAGCTATCACAAACAAGCTCAAGCAAATTACCATACTCCTAGACTTTTATAAAAGATCTACTCTTTCTCACGAAGTCACCTGATATCAACATTTGCACAACAAAGGCTATCACACCAAGCATAGGCGAGTTTCACAACAACAAGCATAGGCGCTTATACACAACTCAAGGTACTTCCATTTTGTATCAAAGTCCGGTTTTAACACTAAAGTACTACGACATTAACTCTTTTTAAAACCAAGTACTCATTACTCATGAATGAGATTTCACAACACTTTTAACAAAAAGTTAATTACTAAGTAAAACAAGTTAAGTCTCTTATCTTTCAAGATCAAGTCTCTTAACTTTTACAATCAATAAACCATTCTTTTACATAAGGTCGTTATAACTAACTTCCCATAAAGCTATTATAACACCCTATGTTTTAAACCAACCAACTCATTTAGCACATGACGTCTACCGTACTACATAGTTTACAAAACATCATGCTCAAGGATAGGAAGAGGTTCACATACCGCGACGATTATCGACAACAAGAAAACGCTCCACAAGATCAGAACGGCCAGCCGCTTTCCACTCTTCAAGTAGAATACGCTACTCGTAGTACTTCCACCTATAAGGCCACAAACGTCTATTAACTTCTAACCGCACGGTTCTATGTTCTACACAAAATTCGGAAGACTCTCCCCGCAACAAACAGAAATCTCCTCCTCTATCGTGCCGCTACTGCCAACCAGTGGGTTTACACGTTTAACCTGACGTGTACCATTCTACTACACAACAATGTTACACAAGTTCATCAGAATACACCCTATGTAATTACGTCAGTTCTCTTCTTTAAATTCGGGCTTAAGTCAAAAGACATTGCCGCACAATAATGTTGATTCTATATATAGTATACCTCAACTATATATTCCTACAACATGTAATCTCCAATTACAATAAGGGACAAGAATATTTACCTCGACAAGCCCAAAATTATCCAAGTTATAATGTCGATCCCGAGCAAGGTTTAGCTCCTACTCCATGCGCTCCAATCCGCCTCCAAACAACCCTTAAGTTCTTAACCAACTTCTACTCAAATACTTCAACCAACTATGAAGATTTCCTTAGGGTTTCGGTTTGAGACTAAAGGACAAAAGGTAGTATTTCTGCTCTACGATAGAGGTAACTTTTGGAATACTACAAGGTAAAGGCTAAGGTATTTTGGGCATTATAACAATACTTGGAAAGTATTTCTACCAAGAGTGGTGTATTATACGAAACAACTAGGCAGTGGTACCCACCACTAGCACCACAAGGAGAGGGAGAGGCTCTCGCCACAAGGCCACTCAAAGGGGAGGGAAGGCTTAGACGAGAGCAACAAGAGGAGAGGGAAGGATTGCAAGACTTAGAACACATTTGGATGATTAAGTCTTCAACAAAGGGAGGGTATTTATAGGAAGCTGGCCAACCAATGGACAAGATCAAGCCATGTGCAAGGCAAGTGTAAGGCCTTGATCAAGACAAGTGCACCCTAACCCCTACTCCACAAAACATGGCACAAAACAAGGCCAAAATAAGGCACAAAACAAGGGCCAATCCAGCGAGACGCACCTAAACGGGTTAACCTAACGTCCACTAGGTGATGTCACCTCTCGGCCCAAAATGTTCCGCCGGAAAAATCCGCAAAAATACAAAACGACATAGCCGGAATTTTCCTTCGCAGTTACGCGAAACGCTTCGCCAAAAACGACTTAACCTGTCGCATACAAGCGTAATTCGCAAGCCACCTAGTGGGGTGACTCGTGTCGACCCCTACTTGTCCAAAATAATACATCTTCTGACAATATCCTAAATGGCCAAAATATCAAAATCAAAGCTGCCTACAAACCGTAAATTTCTCCTGGGCCCCACGTGACCATTTCCAAAATAAAATCTCAAAATTCTAATATAATTTAAGAAGCCCATATTCCAAAACTGGGAACCCACCCCATCAACGAACATTTTTCTTTACAAAAACTGCAAACTTTTCCGTGGAAAAAAATCACCTCTTTCTTCCTTTCCAATTTTTCTCAGTGGCTCTGACGCACGCCCTCGCATACATACCCGAGAATACGGGTATAACATTCTCCTCCTTAGAAACATTCGCCAATGTTCCTTCTCAAGACGGATATCGATGAAGTTCCTCTAACAAGTTGCCAACGCCACAGCTTGGCCACGAAATAACACACGTTCTCTTCCTTCCTTACTCGTCGTTGTCACGACCCGAACCGGGGCCCGTGACTGGTGCCTTACCCCGGGCACCCAAGTAGACATACATCAGAGTAATCAGCGGAACAAACACAACCATATACGAGATAATGTATAAAACAATAATCAGAAAACTTGCCTTTCTGATATATATAAATGACAACTTTTAACATGAGCAGTTTAATCCTTTTTACAAACCATGCCCACAACAAGATTACATGCACTTAAGAATGATATGACAACAATGGCGACGGCCCCGCCAAACCCCGAATGTAAACACTTACTACGACGTGGACTACACCGATAAGCCTCCGAGAAACGGAGCTTCCCAAACGCTGAATCACTCGAGAGCTAGGATCAACGATCGTGTACCTCAACTCGCGGCATGAACGCACTTCGGCGAGGTCGGCATAACAGTAATGAGTATGTGAAACTAAAAATACTGCAAATGAAATCATAATAGTCTATAAAGCAGGAGACATGTATGATGACCAAACTACGCTTTACAATAACTAAGCTATATCAAGTCGTGGACTCACGCCTCAAGTCATCACCAAAGAATATAACAGGGTCTCACGCCACAACATCAATCGTGCCGTGGGACACATTCTCATCGCCAGCTTATGATATAAAGTTCCAAGGAACACACATGAACACCAGTCCCACGTGCATAATAACACCAGACGGGTAAATACGAAGGCATAGCCGTTTACTAACACCTACAGCATCAACAAGGTCATGAATCAGATTATAAGATCTGCTCATCGTCACATGATCAAAGCCGCCACTTGCCCGCAGATCTAATGCGCGCGTCTAGTCCCGAACTTCCCGCATTCCCGCATAGGCCAATCTCATCGCCCGCATGAGGCATCCCCGCATCGGTAGCTACTCCCGATCGCCCCGACTTCGCACCGCATAGCCACAAGCGACTGCATGCCCATAAAGGACGACACTAACTCGAACTCTCGTAGTTCCGATAGCCCTCGACCGCATGAGGTATTCTCGAATCATAGTCCATCGACGCCGAAGTCTACCTCGCATCGGAGGGCGCTTAACCCTAATCATCTCAAGAGATGAATGCCACAATACTATCATAACGATCGATAGTTAATAAGCACAATCGAAACCCTTCACACAAACATCACAAGATACTAACACACGTAGCATCCCAACACGTTTACTTATCAACGCACTCAAGAAAGTATTACAAGGCTATCACAAACCAATACAATCAAGTTGTTCACACAAGGTACCTTCTACTATATGATTAACAAAATCGGGTTTTTATCCCCAAAGTACTTCATACATCAACTCTTTAAAAGATACGTTACTTTCACAATGTCACACAATACCCGTAGTATAAAATAGAGTGACTATCCTTTTAAAGTAAATCAATTACTTCTCTTTGTAAAATCAAGTAACAACATTATTTTTCAAACGTCCAAGTTTGCCTAATTTCAAATGTTCACGTTTCTTATTTTTAGAAAGGTTTCGTAGTTCATAGTCTTATTCATTTAAGAATATAATTTTCTTTTAAACAATCTGAGAAACATAAGCCTTATATGTGAGTAGGATATTCTTGTTTATAACAATCTTATTACAATGAACTATGATCTAGGAAATATCATTTTGTCTCATCTTAGCTTCTATGTAGATGGAAGTTTCTACCGGTTTTCATAATACTTAATTATTCAAAACATTTCCTTTTATTAACGCCGCAGCTGGTTTGTCGATACACATCCCGATTCAAATCAAGAAAGCATTCTTAAGCCGTTATACCTAACTTCCCATAAAGCTAGTATAACTCTTAAGTTTTCAAACACCAAGTATTACATCTCCTTTCAAAATGATTCAAAATCTTTTGAAAATACTTCAAGTTCTTTCTTATCATATAACAAGCCGCTTATAGTTCAAATCGATTACCTCTTAAAACCACATGTATTTTTCTTACTAACATAAAGTCGTTATAACCAACTTCCCATAAAGCCGTTATAACACTTTATGTTTTAAACCATTCAAACACATTTAGCACATGCACGCCACCGCACTACATAGTTCACACATATCATGCTAGAGAGATAGGAAGAGGTTCACATACCTCGCGACGATTATCGACTAATAGCAAAATGCTCCAGTACCTCGCCGCCGCTACTCCTTAAGCCAAGTAGAACGCGCCACACGTAGTACTTCAACCTATAAGGCCACAAGGCGCTTTATTAACATTTAGGTCTCATCGTAGAACTTTCTATAGAAATTTCGCAAAGACTCTCCCGCAACAACAGAAACCTCCTCCTCTAACGAGGCCACTACCAAGCCAACCGTGGGGTTATATATCTAACCCTAACCCGTACAATTCTACTCCACTGCATACTACACAAGTTCATCTGAATACGCCCCATGTAATTACAGTCAAGACTATATATAGTATACTTCTACTATACATCTAACAACATGTAATTTCCAATTACAATAGGGACAAGATAATTACCTCGATAAGCCCATAATTATCCGAGTTTAAAGTCGATCCTGGGCAATCGCTTAGCTCAACTCCGAGCGCCCAACTCGCTCTAAACCACCCTTAGAAGTTCTAACTAACTTCTACACAAAACTCCAACTGACTATGGAGATTTTCCTGTGGTTTCGGTTGTGGACCGACGGAAGTATAATAGTATAATCGGCTTTTTAAAGGTATAACCTTAGAATACTACAAGGTATATGGCTAAGGTAATTGGGCATTATAACAATACTTTGAGAGTATTTCTACCAAGAGTGGTATTATAAGAAAACAAACTAGGCAGTGGGTACCCCACTGCCACACCACAGGAGTGGTGGCTACCCTCGCCTACCCCACTGTGGGGAACTCTCGCCGAGGGCCTCACGAAAGTGGAGGGGAAGGCCTCAAGACTTAGGCATTTTGACGGAAGAAGTTCATCAAAGGAGAGGGTATTTATAAGACAAGCCAAGGCCAACCAACGGCCAAGATCTAGCCAAGTGCCTAGCAAGTGTAGGCCAAGATTCACCCAAGTGTCCTAGCCAACTTGCACACAAAATATCTACCAAAAATATCTCCCACTTGCTCTCCCCAAATCGCCCATGCGCCCACTTTGCCCACCAATGAGAGGTGCCAAGCGCGCCTCTCGTTGGTCCAAAATGTTCCGCCTCTAAAAATCCGCAAAATACTTAATGACATAGCCAAATTCCCTACGAAAGTCGTGGAAAACGCTTTAAAAAACGACTCTAACCGTGTTGTGCACAAACATATTTCGGCCCAAAGGTGCCACATGGGTGACACGTGTCGCCCCGATTCGCCCAAAATATTTCGCCTTCTAAAATATCCAAAACGCCAAAATCTCAAAATCAAAGCTGCCCCACAAAATCAGAATTTCTCCCGTGGGCCCCACGTGACCATTTTCAAAATAAAATTCCATAATTCTCTAATATTCCGTGAAGTCCGATACCAAACTGGGAATCCAATTCCCATAAACTAACCTTTTTCCTTTACAAAACCTAAACTTTTCCGTGGAAAATTCACCTCTTTCTTCCTTTCCAATCTTTCTGTCAGATTCTCGCACGCACGCCCTGCATACATACCCGAACTACGGGTATAACATTCTTCCTTAGAAACATTCGTCCGAATGTTCCTTCTAAGTCTCAAACAAACGTGCGCCAAAGATAGTCTTCACTACTATACTTACGAAACAATCCTCGCCATACCCGCCACGTAAATACCGCGCAACACTTACATCTAAGTCCACGATAAACACCTCTACATCACCACAAATAATACTACTTTTGTCACTTTGTCGCGAGCCTTGCTCCGACGACCCAACAAACGGCATCGGCCGTACGCGATCACCGCCGTTGTACACTCGGATTCTTATCACATTTCGAGCATCGCTTTAGTATCCAAAACTCTGGTTACTATCTCTAACGTGGTCATCATTAATCGATCATTCTCGACGGATTCGATACTTTCCCTAACATAACAATACGAAGACGGACGCCCTTCCTCCTAAGTCGGACGGCAAATGCTAACATATAGGCAACCCGCCTATTCTTCACATGAACTCACAAAGGCCCAAAGTAACTCGCTAAGTTCCTTCGCTTTAAACTCACACCCGCCGGGTGGTACTTTCAAGAAGACCGACCAACCTCAACTCTGCGTCGCCGCCATTATCCGCACAATTCCTCCGAGCCGCCGTAACTTCTTCTAGACAAGCTTCACTATCCACAAATACCGGAACAAGCTCGAACCAACTATTCAACCCCGCCAACATCGAACCAATCGACCGCAACTTGCATTTCGCTTCTACAAGCGCGCCGCAAGACGACATCCAACACCGGAATGGTAGCTTAAACACTTCAACCGAGACAACGATCTCACGCTACCTCTCAAATCAAAACATCGCCCGAGGCGAACGCGAGCACGAGACTCACTCGAAGTTCTAGCCCCGCTCGTACAAACTCCCGAAGAGAAACACCGCACTGGCTCCATCAGTTCGTCATAAGGTGAAGGTAGGCACCCTGCAACCTCACAACCTTTCGATAACATCAACACCGCCGAGGAACGACTCGACCAAGAACACGATAGTCGCCCCATCGCCGTACCATCGGTCGAACGCATCCACGAACTTGCACGCAAGCAATTCAAATACGGGCCTAACACCCTCATGACTTAACACAAAGAGGACCACCACAACCGACCACCACTAAACCTACCGCGGTCGACCCGCACGTAGCCTCAACCCCGACTCCTAAGGCGCAAAATACCATCTCCCAAGGAACAATCTTACTAAACACGCATTTAAAACCCGCGCCTTCTTAGCTCGACTACCTTCCTTCAAATCACGCTACTGGGACTTATCCCACGAACATAGCTCACGTGCACTATGCACTCCTATAAGGGTCAAACATAACACTACACCTTTCTCGAGACGGCCTTACCTCTAAGGTCTTTACGTATAACACTCTAAGGCTCACACCTTCTCTATCCCCAAAATCTTACTCCTGCTAACCCACCACGATTCTAATCACAACTAACACACCGCTATCGTAACATAGCACTTAAGGTATACTCACCTTGAAAGTTACCGGCGACTCACGCCCGCCCTCTTCTCGCCCTCGTTAACCCACAATCTCTACGCTTCGCCTGCAGACATAAGCCCGCATACGTGCCATGCTCAAGCCCAATCAAGAATTACTCGCACAACCTCTCTTGTAGTCATCAAGACTCGTGGTACATCGGTATAACCTCCGTAGCCAAATCTATAGCTAGTAACAGGTCGCTTTGAAATCTATATTCATCGCTCCCGCCGTGGAATCAAGGTTCAAATATCGTGGACGCAGAGGAATCGCCACATCGTAAACTCACGGCTAGCGACGCCGCAGAAATCCCCGAATGAAGCACTACCCTAGGTAATGATTGGGCCTGTGCCCTCGCCACCCTCCGAACTCTACTCAGCCTCCTACGCTTGCCTCCCGGGCTCGCTGCCCTACGCGAGGCATAATGATAAGGAAAAGATTTCACAGGGTTCAACTTACAACATGCCTCTAAGGCACGATCTCAGAGTGAGAAGAATAGAAACCAATCCTAAATATCCTATAGCCTCCTCGATTATTGGGTGCACAACACACCGATAATCAAGACTCTCATCGATACGGTTCAGACACTTTCCGAGGATTAATCGCTCGATACCACTTTTGTCACGACCAACCGGCCCGTGGATCGTGCCTTACCCCGCACCCAAGTAGACATACATCGAGTAATCACGAACAAACACAACTATACGAGATAACGTATATAAAACAATAATCAGGAAAACTTGCCTTTCGCATATATATAAATGACAACTTTTAACATGAACAGCTTTAATCCTTTTTACAAACCATGCCCACAACAAGATTATGCACTTAAGAATGATATGACAACAATGGCGACAGTGGCCCCGCCAAACCCCGAATGTAAACACTTACTACGCATGGGACTACACCACCGATAAGCCTCCGAGAAACGGAGCTTCCCAAACGCTGAATCGCGACTCCCGAGAGCTAGGATCAACGATCGCGTACTTCAACTCGGCATGAACGCACTTCGGCGAGGTCGATAACAAAATGCAGTACGTGAAACTAAAAATACCGCAAATGAAATCATAATAGTCTATAAAGCAGAGACATGTATGATGACCAAACTACGCTTTACAATAACTAAGCAATATATCAAGTCGTGACTCACGCCTCAAGTCATCACCAAAGAATATAACAGCTGGTCTCACGCCACAACATCAATCGTGCCTGGGACACATTCTCATCGCCAGCTTTATGATATAAAAGTTCCAAGGAACACACATGAACACCGTGTCCCACTGCGCATAATAACACCGTGACGGGTAAGTACGTAAGGCATAGCCGTTTACTAACACCTACGCATCAACAAGGTCGCGAATCAGATTATAAGATCTGTCTGCATCGTCACATGATCAAAGCCGCCACTTGCCCGCAGTGATCTAATGCGCCTAGTCCTCGAACTTCCCGCAGCCCGCATAGGCCAATCTCATCGCCCGCATGGCATCCCCGCATCGAGGGTAGCTACTCCCAAGATCGCCCCGACTTCGCAGCCGCACGCCACAAGGACCGCATGCCCATAAAGGACGACACTAACTCGAACTCGTAGTTCCGCATAAAGCCCCGACTGCATTTAGGTATTCTCGAATCATAGGTCCATCGACCGCCGAAGTCTACCCCGCACGGAGGCGCTTAACCCCTAATCATCTCAAGAGATTTAATGCCACAATACTATCATAACGACCGATAGTTAATAAGCACAATCAAGGGAAACCCTTCACACAAACATCACAAGATACTAACACACGTAGATCCCAACACGCTTACTTATCAACGCACTCAAGAAAGTATTACAAGGCTATCACAAACCAATACAATCAAGTTGTTCACACAAGGTACCTTCTACTATATGATTAACAAAATCGGTTTTTATCCCCAAAGTACTTCATACATCAACTCTTTAAAAGATACGTTACTTTCACAATGTCACACAATACCCGTAGTATAAAATAGAGTGACTATCCTTTTAAAGTAAATCAATTACTTCTCTTTGTAAAATCAAGTAACAACATTATTTTTCAAACGCCCAAGTTTGCCTAATTTCAAATGTTCACGCTTCTTATTTTTAGAAAGGTTTCGTAGTTCATAGTCTTATTCATTTAAGAATATAATTTTCTTTAAACAACTGAGAAACATAAGCCTTATATGTGAGTAGGATATTCTTGTTTATAACAATCTTATTACAAACATGATCTAGAAATATCATTTTTTCTCATCTTAGCTTCTTTCAATATGGAAGTTTCTCCGGTTTTTATTAATAGTTAATCTTTCATAACATTTCCTTTTATTAACGCTTCAGTGGTTTGTCGATACACATCCCCGATTCAAATCAAGAAAGCATTCTTAAGCCGTTATACCTAACTTCCCATAAAGCTAGTATAACTCTTAAGTTTTCAAACACCAAGTATTACTTCCTTTCAAAATGATTCAAAATCTTTTGAAAATACTTCAAGTTCTTTCTTATCATATAACAAGCCGCTTATAGTTCAAATCGCTACTCTTAAAAACCACATGTATTTTTCTTACTAACATAAAGTCGTTATAACTAACTTCCCATAAAGCCGTTATAACACTTTATGTTTTAAACCATTCAAACACATTTAGCACACGACGCCTACCGCATTACATAGTTCACACATATCATGCCAGAGAGATAGGAAGAGGTTCACATACCTCGCGACGATTATCGACTAATAGCAAAATGCTCCGAGTACCTGCCGCCGCCACTCCTGCCAAGTAACGCGCCACACGTAGTACTTCAACCTATAAGGCCACGGCGCTTTATTAACATTTAGGTCTCATCGTAGAACTTTCTATAGAAATTTCTGAAGACTCTCCCGCAACAACAGAAACCTCCTCTCTAACGAGGCCGCTACCAAGCCAACCAGGGGTTATACATCTAACCCTAACTGCACAATTCTACCCACTACACTACTACACAAGTCTATCAGAATACACCCCATGTAATTACATTCAAGACTATATATAGTATACTTCTACTATACAATCTAACAACATGTAATTTCCAATTACAATAGGGGACAAGATAATTACCTCGATAAGCCCATAATTATCCGAGTTTAAAGTCGATCCCTGGCAATCGCTTAGCTCCAACTCCGAGCGCCCAACCCGCTCTAAACCACCCTTGAAGTTCTAACTAACTTCTACACAAAACTCCAACGGACTATGGAGATTTTCCTAGTGGTTTCGGTTTGTGACCCGGGAAGTATAATAGTATAACTGGCTTTTTGTAAAGGTATAACCTTAGAATACTACAAGGTATATGGCTAAGGTAATTGGGCATTATAACAATACTTTTGAGAGTATTTCTACCAAGAGGGGGTATTATAAGAAAACAAACTAGCAGTGGGTACCCACGCCACACCACAGCGAGGGGGTGGCTACCCTCGCCTACCCCACTGTGGGAACTCTCGCCAAGTGGCCTCACGGTGGGAGGGAAGGCTCTCAAGACTTAGGCATTTTGGACGGGAAGTTCATCAAAGGAGAGGGTATTTATAGCACAAGCCAAGGCCAACCAATGGCCAAGATCTAGCTGTTGCCTAGCAAGTGTAGGGCCAAGATTCACCCAAGTGTCCTAGCCAACTTGCACACAAAATATCTACCAAAAATATCTCCCACTTGCCTCCCCAAATCGTCCACGCCGCCCACTTTGCCCACCAATGAGAGGGTGCCAAGTCGCCTCTCGTTGGTCCAAAATGTTCGCCTCTAAAAATCCGCAAAAATACTTAATGACATAGCCTAAATTCCCTACGAAAGTCGTGGAAAACGCTTCGCCGAAAAACGACTCTAACCGTGTCAGGCACAAACATATTTCGGCCCAAAGGTGCCACATGGGGTGACACGTGTCGCCCGATTCGCCCAAAATATTTCGCCTTCTAAAATATCCAAAACGGCCAAAATCTCAAAATCAAAGCGGCCCCACAAAATCAGAATTTCTCCCGTGGCCCCACGTGACCATTTTCAAAATAAAATTCCATAATTCTCTAATATTCCAGAAGTCCGAATACCAAACTGGGAATCCAATTCCATAAACGAACCTTTTTCCTTTACAAAACCGGAAACTTTTCCGTGGAAAATTCACCTCTTCTTCCTTTCCAATCTTTCACAGATTCTCGCACGTGACGCCCTGCATACATACCCGAACTACGGGTATAATATGTGCCCTTCTCAAACACTTGAACTCTCCCAAGACGTACCATACTTCACCATTACTCCGCTCCCAAAAATCTCGAGTCACTACCTCCAAACTTGGTCATCTTACTAACCTCAACTTTTAAGGCCATTCCGTGCCTTTACGAACCGCTCGTCGAACGCGCCCACGAACTCATACGATGATTAACTAAACCGGGCCTAGCACCCTCGTGACCTACCATCCGGACCACCCAGAACCGACTTACCTAAAAGCACGGGTTGACCCGCAATATGCCTCAACCCGACCTCCGTCGCGCCAACTTCGCTCCTCGACACGAACAATCTTACTAACATACGCCATGAAAGCTACCACTTCCATCTCACACTACCCACGGACTTATCACACAAATAAACCCCACGCACTCACGCACTCGATAAAGGTCAAACATAAAATAAATCTTTTACACAAGACGACCTTACCTCTAAGGTCTCAATCGTGGAATAGTCTAAGGTTCACCCTTTCCCCGCCCCATACTTATCCTTCCAACTAACCATGTTCCTAAATCACATTTTAGCACAAAGCTATCCAACATAACACTAAACACATCATCATAACAAGCATACAAAACTCGAGGGTTAAGGACATACCGTCTCTACCGCTTAATCACAATTTCACTGCAGGCGCATAGCTAGCGGTGATGAACCAGCCATCGATCCTCGAAGGTCGAGTCGTATCATTCGTATACCCTTGGTCGGACAAGCCTCGCGAAATGGCCCCGCTGGCCGCAAAAATAACAAGCTCCTTGGCACCACGACACTCAAATGCGTCTACTACATCGACCACACCGAGGCAGTGGGTGATCGATCCGCCAACACCCTACTTCGAAACTCAACCTCGAGCCCCGACCGCCTCAAGACGGTGGAGGACCACCAGATCGGGCGGGGTACAAACTAGTTCTGCCGAGGCGGTCCGCCTCGAAAGTCGCCAAAGACCTCGATGTCCTCGCCTCTTCTCGCTGATCCAGTCATTCCGCCGACCTCTCCGCACCTCACATCCTAGCGCATGAGCTCGCACGCGGCAATGTCCATGCCCACTGAAGAGCTACACCAACAAGCCTCGTCGGTAATCATCTAGCCCGGGACGTGGCGGTGCACTCTATCCTCCATGGTTGCCACTAAAGCGTGGACATACCGAGCCAACGAGTCAACTCCACGTTGTACTCGAACCGCACGCCTCTCGCCTAAGCATCATAAATCGCGCGCCGCGCCCTCCTCATCCGCGAGGCAAGTGAGTGAGGAATGCTTCGAGAACTCGTCCATACCGCTGGAAGTGCATGCTCTCCCGACAACTCCCACGAATCAAAACACGATCATGCGGATCACGCCTGACGCGAACCTAAGACCACCGACTGGTCTCAAGCTCGATCACTTACGACCACAGAATCGCTGGATGAACTCCTGCGGATCATCCTCGTGCCTCGACCCATGAAACTCAAGCGGGCTACAACTCGTAAAGTCCCGTAGCCTCAAACTATTCGCTCGGTGAACCACTGGTGCTACCGAACTGAACCGCCGTGCATCCAAATTTATCCTCATATTCGCCACGACTCGCCAAGAATCGCCATCTCTTGTACCCATCTCATCTCGCTTCCAGCCGTGGACCGAGGCTCAGTATCAGGTCTCAGCACCTACCGCCGCGCTCTAAACTCGCTGGGCCGGCGGCGCTACAAAACTCGCCGTCAAGCACAATCTCATCGACGCTCGCGCTTCGTGACTTCTCAGATCTCACTAGCAAGACTCGGCCGCTTGCCTTCTTCGGTCTCTGGTTGCCTTGCGCGAGGCATAATCGTACAAACGATATATGTCGAGGGTCCAACTTACAACACCTCTAAGGCACGATCTCGTAATGAGAAGAAATGGAAACCAATCCTAAATGTCCTATAGCCTCGACATAGATGGTGCACAACACATCGATAATCAAGACTCTACTGTACACGGTCGTAGACACCTTCCGAGGATTAATCGCTCGATACCACTTTGTCAAGACCAACCTGCCCGTGGATCGTGCCTTACCCCGCACCCTAGTGATACAACATCGAGATAACCAATAAAAATAAAACTTTAACAAGAAACAAGATATATGATCATAAACAGTCAACCAAACTTACCTTCCAATAAAATATATGTATACAACTCTTTCAAAACGAAGCTTAATCCTTTTACAAACCCCGCCCACAACAAGATTCATGCACTCTAAGATTTACAACAACTATGACGGACAGGCCCCGCCATACCCTCGAATGTACAAGAACCTACAACTCAGTGGAACACATACCAAATAATAAGCCTCCGAGAAACGGAGCTTCCAATACGCCGAATCGTGATCCTATGAGCGAGGATCCACTACCGATGTACTCCTACCGCGCATGAACGCAGCCCCAAGGAGGTCAAGACATGTACTAAGTATGTGAAATCAAAATACCGCAGCTTAAATCATAATACTATATAAAGCGGAGACATGTATGATAACCAACATACAAAGACGCAACATAAAAGCGATCAAGTCGTGACTCACGCCTCAACGCTATCACTAATATAACTATGGGTCTCACGCCCACAACATCAATCATGCTTGCATCACGGCCGCATGCCTCGACTCGCGCCGGTGTAGACATGTCCATGATGCAACACACAACAATGCCCCACGGCCACATACCCCGAATTTCAGACGGCAGACACGCCCATGTAACATCAACAACAATATATCAGGTGATCAACCCCGCCGCACGCCACATGCCCCTGACTCGCTTCTGTAGACATGTCCATGTAACCACAATAACAATATATCGTAATCAACCCGCCGACGCCACATGCCCCGACTCGTGATCGGTGTAGACATGTCCATGTGATCGCAATAACAATATACCGCACAACCAAAGTTATCACAAACAAGCTCAAGCAAATTACCATACTCCTAGACTTTTATAAAAGATCTACTCTTTCTCACGAAGTCACCCGATATCAACATTTGCACAACAAAGGCTATCACAACAAGATAGGCGAGTTACACAACAACAAGCATAAAGCGCTATACACAACTCAAGGTACTTCCATTTTGTATCAAAGTCCGGTTTTAACCCTAAAGTACTACGTCATTAACTCTTTTTAAAACCAAGTACTCATTACTCGCGAATGAGATTTCACAACACTTTTAACAAAAGTTAATTACTAAGTAAAACAAGTTAAGTCTCTTATCTTTCAAGATCAAGTCTCTTAACTTTTACAATCAATAAACCATTCTTACTACATTAGGTCGTTATAACTAACTTCCCATAAAGCTATTATAACACCCTATGTTTTAAACCAACCAACTCATTTAGCACACGACGCCTACCGCACTACATAGTTTACAAAACATCATGCTCAAGGATAGGAAGAGGTTCACATACCGCGACGATTATCGACAACAAGCAAAACGCCCACAAGATCAGAATCTGGCCAGCCGCTTCCACTCTTCAAGTAGAATACGCTACTCGTAGTACTTCCACCTATAAGGCCACAAACGCCTATTAACTTCTAACCGCATCGCTCTATGTTCTACGTAAAATTCGCAAAGACTTCGCAACAGAAATCTCCTCTCTATCGAGGCCGCTACCAAGCCAACCATGTGGGTTTACACGTTTAACTGTGACGTGTACCATTCTACTACACAACAATGCTACACAAGTTCATCAGAATACACCCTATGTAATTACGTCAGCTTCTCTTCTTTAAATTCAGCTTAAGTCAAAAGACATTGCCGCACAATAATGTTCTTCTATATATAGTATACCTCAACTATATATTCCTACAACATGTAATCTCCAATTACAATAAGGGACAAGAATATTTACCTCGACAAGCCCAAAATTATCCAAGTTATAATGCCGATCCCGAGCAAGGTTTAGCTCCCACTCCGCGGCGCTCCAATCCGCTCCAAACAACCCTTAGAAGTTCTTAACTAACTTCTACTCAAATACTTCAACCAACTATGAAGATTTCCTTAGTGGTTTCGGTTTGAGACTAAAAGGACAAAAGGTAGTATTTCCTGCTCTACGATAGAGGTAACTTTGGAATACTACAAGGTAAAGGCTAAGGTATTTTGGGCATTATAACAATACTTGGAAAGTATTTCTACCAAGAGGGGTGTATTATACTAAACAACTAGGCTAGTGGGTACCCCACTACCTAGCACCACAAGGAGAGGAGGCTCTCGCCACAAGGCCACCCAAAGGGAGGGGAAGGCTTAGGACGAGAGCAACAAGAGGAGAGGGAAGGATTGCAAGACTTAGAACACATTTTGATGATGAAGTCTTCAACAAAGGGAGGTATTTATAGGGAAGCCAAGGGCCAACCAATGGACAAGATCAAGCCATGTGCAAGGCAAGTGTAAGGCCTTGATCAAGCCAAGTGCACCCTAACCCCTACTCCACAAAACATGGCACAAAACAAGGCCAAAATAAGGCACAAAACAAGGGCCAATCGCCATGAGACGCGACCCAAACGGGTTAACCTAACGTCCACTTGAGGGTGACAAGTGTCACCCTCTCGTTGGCCCAAAATGTTCCGCCGCCGAAAAATCCGCAAAAATACAAAACGACATAGCCGGAATTTTCCTTCGCAAGTTACGCAAAACGCTTTAAAAAACGACTCTAACCAGGTGTCAGGCACAAAGGTAATTCGCCACCTGGGGGTGACACGTGTCGCCCCTACTTGTCCAAAATAATACATCTTCTCAAAATATCCAAATGGCCAAAATCTCAAAATCAAAGCGGCCCCACAAAACCAGAATTTCTCCCAGAGGCCCAAGTGACCATTTCCGAAAATAAAATCTCAAAATTCTAATATAATTTAAGAAGCCCATATTCCAAATCTGGGAACCCAATTCCCATCAACGAACATTTTTCTTTACAAAAACCGCAAACTTTTTCCGTGGAAAAAAAATCACCTCTTTCTTCCTTTCCAATTTTTCTGTCGTGCTCTCGTACGTACGTCCTCGCATACATACCCTGAGAATACGGGGTATAACAAAAATTCCGCCCCACAATTTACATCAAACTAGTCCAACATATAATGTCATTTTCGGCCAAAGGTGTAACAACATATCAACCTTTCCAATTCCTTTTCAATTCAAGTTGTTTAGTATAACATGTTATCAAGCCGCAATTGATTATAACTACTACAATCTTCAAGTAGGTAATATGCGACGATTCTAATTATCGACCAAATTGGATTTCAATTTCAAATGGCTCAACATGTCATTTTCGGTTTTAGCTTCTAAATTTCCATAACACTTATCAAACTTCATAACACATATCACATGATCATTTCTAACTTATCATAACATGAAATCTTCAATTACAATAGTAAGACGAAGATTATTACCTCATTTAGCCCAAATATGATCCAAGATTACAAGTCGATCCTTAGCAACTTTAGCTCCTCTTTTCGATGTTCCAATCCACTCCAAGCAACCCTTAGAAGCTTATGAAGAACTCCTCTTCAAGTTCCAACTTCAAAGTTGAAGAACTCCTTAGGTTTTCGCCTTGCGACTAATACGAAAACGCCACTTTTCCGGGATCTTTCTATTGAGATACCCTTACAATACTCTTAGGAACCTTGGTTTAAAGTGTGGATATTATTAAACAACAAACAAAAACAATTCTTGTTTCCACCATGGTGAACCCGAGAGCACAAAGTGAAGCTCAAGCTTTTTGAAATTTTTCTAAGTGTAAAAATAGCCTTGTCTTGCACTAAGGATGATTATATAACCAAATGGAGGGTCTAGATTACAATATTTGGGTGGCTTGGATGAGTTTCACAAGGATCAAGCCCAAGTGGCCCTTGGACTTGGTCAACTTTGTCAAGCTCTAACCCTTAGCAAGACTTGGTCATCTCTCTAATGGTCAAATGACCATTTTACCCATGAATATTTTGTCCAAGACCAAGTAAGGGGGGTGACACGTGTCGCCCTCCCGTTCGTCGCAATATTTCGTTTTCCAACATTTCCATAATTCCGATAAATTTTTACTCGTCTCAAATCTTAACATTTTCGAGTTCTTACGTACGTTCTTATAAACATATCCTGGAATTCCGGGGTGTAACATTCTTCCCCCCTTAGAAACATTCGTCCCCGAATGATCTTTTGGGGGTCAAACTTAAAAATAGCGACATAGTCTTCTTTTACAACCCCTACATACCAATAATATCACACGAGGCCACATAACAATACTCATACTAAAATGTCAACTCAACCCACGTGTCAACGCTTGTTATCTGCGATAAAGCTTCACGACTGAGCTTACTAATAATCTTTCCTGATAAGCTTCGCTTATCCACAAATTCAATCAAGTCTGACTAAATAGCTGAACCTCGCCTAAGTCGAACCACCCAACCGGCGATCTACCCTTTCTTACATACAAGGCCTCATACAGGGCCATCTGAATACTAGAAGGGTATCTGTTATCGTGCGTAACTCAACAAGAGGCAAATAACCCTCCCGACTATCTCTGAAATCAAAAACACAGGCCCGCCACCTATCCTCAAGTGCCTGGATAGTACGCTCTCCGCCCGCTTGGCCCGAGGGTGAAATGTCAAATGTCACATCGAGACTCACCGTGTCCCTAATACCTTCCGAAAACCTCCAAGTCAGAGATCAACTCATCATCGACATCATAAATGTAGGCACCCCGTGAAGTCTCACAATCTTCCTGCTATATAAGCTAGCATAATCCTCAGCCGAGTAAGTGGTCCTAACCGGAAGAACACTACTGGTTTCGCCAGCCTATTTACCATGACCCCCAGGGAGTCGCACTTTCTCTGAGTACGATGCCACCCTGTAACAAGATCCATTTTAATTACCTCCCATATCTAAGTCGGGATCTAAATCTCCTGTAATAGCCCATCTGGCTTCGTGCTCAACTCGACTGCTACTAATTCGGAAATTATGCAACAACTCTGCTACGCCCCTCTTCAGGCCATCTTACCAATACAAACATCTGAGGTCACGACCAACTTAGTCTACCCCGAACAATTAGAGCAATAAGCATTGCGTACCTCCCCTAAAACCTGTTGACTAGTCCTGCAGCACCAGGTACACACAATCTATCCTCATATCACAGCACCCCATCTGGTGCTACTCAAACAGGCTCTTCCCTTCTCGGAGAGCCGTATCTCGACCACATACTAATGCCGAATCCTCATATTGTCGCCTCTTCACCTCCTCGACGAAGGAAGACTCAAGCAACCTCTGATCCAAACTTCATTCACCTTGAAACAAATAATCAACCTCGCTCGAGTGATGAATCTCACGCACTATGTCCCGCCTATCCGCTGCCCATCCGAAGACTACCCATAAATCCACGACTAAGAGCGTCAGAACCATCTCGCTTTCCCAAGCAGTATAGGATATCGATCACAATCCTTGAGTAACTCTAACCACCGTCTCTGTCGCAAATTCAGCTACCTCTGTCTGAAGATATACCGGATGCTCTTGTGGCCTGCACAAATATCCACATGAAGTCTATATAAGGAATGCCTCCAAATTTTCAAGATACGATTAACTGCTGCCTACTCTAAATCGTGAGTAGCGTAATTCCTTTCATGCTTCCCTAACCGCCGGGAAAACATAGGCTCTAACCTTATCGTGTTGCGTCAGCACGCAACCCAACCAAACACTCAAAATATTACCATAATAACCTAACCTCCTAGTCTCTCAGGGGGGGTTAGAACTGTAGTCGTGGTCAACTTATCTTCCAATAACTGGAAGCCTTCCTCAAAACTGCGAAATATTCGGGCACCCTTAATCTCAATTATGGTTCTTGTTTCCCTTTCTCTGTTGCAACTCAACTTGGTCACTAACTTAGATTTGATTCCTTTGCTTGACACATGGCTAAGACTTCCTGTCAATCACAATTTAGGGGGGGGGGGGGGAGATTTCCTTGATCTCGTCAAGTAGTAACCCGATTTTCCTTTCCCAGTTTGTAGAGCCTATAGTCAGGTGTTCAACCTCCACTCATGGTATTACATAATCCAAAGACTTATCAAAATTTCTTATCGTTCGAGTGTCTACTCGTCTTTCCTTTATAAGTTATTTCAAGTTGTCCTGGGGTACCTTAGCCCTCCGTATTTTCTTACAATCTTTCTCGTCAGTACCGATGCTACCACCCTTCCTCGAGGTGTTCTTACTGCCCATTATTTACTAATGGTCTTACACTAGTCTGGGGTAATCATATCTCGTGCAACTTACATAACCATAGTCGTATTCTCTTTTATCATTCTGGTCATAATATTATTAGCAAAAGTATTTCTATCTTGATTCATAATCGCATAGCCATATATGCGCATTTCACCGCATTTTTATCCTTACGACACTTCCTCGACCATTTTGTAACGTCGTTTTTAATTACCCCAACACAATACTTTTCCCACGGTTATCTAAAACTGTAACCTATGGCATAACTATACTGAAGACCTTACCAGTCTCCTATCCTTCGTCTAACAACATGGGTACACATAACCCCATAATACGAAAGCGCCCTTACGTGGAGAACTTATCTCCATTAAATAAACTTTCTCGAGTCACAACCCTAATCACGTGTCCTCTTGCGGTCCAAGAATATCTAATCATCACGCACCGCTTTGTTATACCCGTAGTTCCGTATGTATGCGAGGACGCACGTGAGAATACGGCGTAAAGATGGAAAGGAAGAAGAGGCGATTTTTTCCACGGAAAAGTTTCCGGTTTGTGAAGGAAAAAGGTTCGTTTATGGAATTGGATTCCAGATTTGGTATTCTGACTTCCAGAATATTAGAGAATTATGGAATTTTATTTTCGAAAATGGTCACGTGGGCCCACTTGAGAAATTTACGGTTTGTGGGGGCTTTGATTTTGAGATTTTGGCCGTTTTGGATATTTTCTAAGACGAAATATTTTGATTTAATCGGGGCGACACGTGTCACCCCATGTGGCACCTTGGGCCGAAATATGTTTGTGCACAACACCCTGCTAGAGTCGTTTTAAACGCTTTCACACTTTCGTAGGGAATTTCCGCTATGTCATTTAGTATTTTTATGGATTTTTCCGGCAGAGGAACATTTTGGACCAACGAGCGTGACTTGCACCCTCTCATGGTGGGCATAGCACATGGACGATTAGGAAGGCTTTCATGAGATATTTTTGGTAGATATTTTGTGTGCAAGTTGGCTAGTACACATGGGTGAATCTGGCCTACACACTAACACTTGGTGTAATTGGCCATTGGTTGGCTTTCACTGACCTATAAATACCACTCCCTTGGAAGACTAATTCATTCACAAATTGCCTAAGTCTTGAAAGCTTCTTCCTTCCCTTGGGGTGTCTTGGCCGAGAGCCCTCCCTCCCCTTGGCGAAGTCTCCCCAGTGGTAGGCCGAGGGCAGACACCCTCCTTTGAGGTGCTAGCTGGGTACCCACTAGCCTAGTTGCTGTATAATACCCCTTTGTGGTATAGAAATACTCTCCAAGTATTGTTATAATGCCCAAATTACCTTAGCCCTATACCTTGTGATTCTAAGGTTATACCTATCTGAAAGCCCGAAAATACTATTATACTTCCGTCACCAAAACCGTAACCCTAGGAAAATCTCCATAGTCAGTTGAGTATTGTGTAGAAGTTGGTTAGAACTTCTAAGGGTGGTTTAGAGCTGGTTGAGCGCCGGAGTGGAGCTAACGATTGCCCAGATCGACTTTATACTGGATAATTATGGGCTTATCGAGGTAATTATCTTGTCCCTATTGTAATTGGATATTACACGTATTTGGAGTATATAGTTGAAGTATACTATATATATATAATCAACATAGCTTGTGGCAATGTCCTTGGACTTAAGCTCGAAGAATCAATCAATTACATGTAGACATGAGACTTGTAAGAGTACCGTGGGTAGAATTGTACCCGTTAGGGTTAGATGTACCTCGGTTGGCTTGGTAGCTACCGATAGAGAGGAGATTTACGCCGGGGAGATCGCGAATTTTCTGTAGGTTCTACGATGAGACACAAATGTTAATGCGCGCGTGGCCTTATAGGTGGACGTACTACGCGTGGCGCGATCTACGTGGCTTAAGGGTAGCCGACATTTGGAAGTACTTGAGCGTTTACATGAAGTCGATACTGTCGCGAGGTATGTGAACCTCTTCCTATCTCTCTAGCATGATATGTGTAAACTATGTAAATGCTGAGACGCATACGTGCTAAATGTATTCGATGGGTTTAAAACATAAAGTGTTATAACGCTTTATGGGAAGTTGGTTATAATGACTTTATGTAGATAAGAAAACACTTTGTGGTTTTTAAAAGGTAAATGATTTGTTTATAATCGCTTGATGTGATTATAAAGAACTTGAAGTATTTCAAAAGATTTCTCAAATCGTTGAAAGAGAAGTAATACTTGGTTTTGAGAACTTAAGAGTTATACTAGCTTTATGGAAGTTAGGTATAACGGCTTAAGAACGCTTTCCGATTTTGGAAATCGGGATGTGTATCGACAAACCATCGCTACGTTAAAAGGAAATGTTTTGAATAAATAAGTATTATTAAAACCGAGAAACTTCCATCTGCATGAAGCTAAGATGAGACAAAATGATATTTCCTAGATCATGCTTCATTGTAATAAGATTGTTATAAACAAGCATATCCTACTACATATAAGGCTTATGTTTCTCATTGTTTAAAAGAGAATTATATTCTTAAATGAATAAGACTATGAACTACTAAACCTTTCTAAAATAAGAAACGAGCATTTGAAATTAGGCAAACTTGGGCGTTTGGAAAATAATGTTGTTACTTGGTTTTACAAAGGTAAGTGTTTTAGTTTACTTAAAAACGATCACTCTATTTTATACTACGGTATTGTGTGACTTATGTGATAGAACGGATCTTTTAAAGATTTGATGTATGAAATGCGTTGGGGTTAGATACTCGAACTTGTTAGTAGAAAGTACCTTGGGTGAATAACTTGATTGTATTGGTTTGTGATAGCCTTGTAATACTTTCTTGTTGATGTGATAAGTAAACATGTTAGGATCTACTTGTGTTAGTATCTTGTGATTGTTATGTAAAGGGGTCATTCTTGTTGTGCTTACATTGTTAAAAGGTAAGTCCATTGTCTTATTATATCACCTACCCATCGTGTATACAGGGCTTGCCACCCTTGATGCGGTCTATCGGCTATCACGGTCCTTGAGACTACGCGAGCTGCGGTATGCTCAGGATTGATCGATCATTCCGGTGTTTAGCACGATGCGGGGAATTCCTATGCGGTCTCTGAGGGACTATGCGGTCCTTGAAGGGCTATGCGGCGGAAGTCGGGGCGGATCTACCGGGTTAGGCGCCGATGCGCGGTATACCTCGGGTGGTCTAGGACGATTCGAGGAATACCTTATGCGGGTCCGTGTGACCTATGCGAGCTGCGAGAGTTCCAGAATAGACGCGACATTGATCTGCGGGCGATGGCGCCCGATCACGTAGTGCGGTCTAGAGACCTCGTGATCTGCTTTATGGCATTTGTAGTGGGGTCTTAGTAGTCGGCTATGCCTTCGTACTTACCGTCACGGTCTTATTGTGATGACTTTGAGGCGTGAGTCACGACTTGACATATTTGCTTATTTGTTGTGAATCGTAGTTTGGTTATCATCATGTCTCCCGCCATATAGACTACTATGATTTGATTCTGACATTACTTTGATTTCACATACTTGGTACATGTTGTCTTGACCTCGCCGAAGCCGCGTTACATCTGCGAGTTGAGGTACATCGATCGTTGATCCTAGCTCTCGAGTCCGCATTCGGCGTTTGGGAAGCTCCGTTTCTCGAGGCTTATCGATGGTATAGTCCCTGTCGTAGTAAGTGTTTACATTCGGGAGTTTGGCGGGGCCTGTCCGCCATTGTGTCGTATCGTTCTGAGTGCATGTAATCTTGTTGTGGCGGGGTTGGTAAAAGGATTAAATTGTTCATTTGTAAAAGAGTTGATGGTTATATATATCGAAAGGCAAGTTTCCTGATTATTGTTTTATATATTTTTATCTCATGTTGTTGTTTTATGTTCGTGATTACTCGATGTTGTGTCACTAGGGTGCGGGGTAAGGCACGATCCACGGGCGGGTTGGTCGTGACAAAAGTGGTATCGAGCGATTAATCCTCGGAAAGTGTCTGAACCGTATCGATGAGTCTTGATTATCGGTGTGTTGTGCACCACCAATAATCGCGAGGCTATAGGATATTTAGGATTGGGTTCTATTCTTCTCACTCGAGATCGTGCCTTAGAAACGTGTTGTAAGTTGGACCCTCGACGAAATTCTTTCCTTATCGTTATGCCTCGCGTGGGCGGCAACCCTGAGCCCGGGAGGCAAGCGGGAGGCTGAGTAGAGTTCAGAGGGTGGCGAGGCCGGGCCCGATCTTTACCTAGGGTAGTGCTTCGTTCGGGAAGTTTTGCGGCGTCACTAGCCGCGAGTTTAAGCATGGCGGCGGCGATTCCTCTGCGGCCATGATATGTGAACCTTCGTTCACGGCCAGAACGAGAATATAGATTGCAGAGACAACGCTTGTTACTAGCATGGATTTGGTTGCGAGAGTATACCGATGTATCGCAAGTCTTGATGACTACCTAAGAGAAGGTTGTGCAAGAGTAGTCCTTGATTAGGCTTGAGCATGGCACGTATGCGGGCTTATGCGCGAGCAGCGTAGAGATCGCGGGTTAACCAGGGCGAGAAGAGGGCGAGCGGCCAGTCCTTCGGTAACTTTCAAGGTGAGTATACCTTAAGTGCTATGTTCGATGGCGATTGTGTTAGTTGTGATTAGAAATCATGGTGGGTTAGCAGAGTAAGATTTTGGAGGATAGAGAAAGTGTGAGCCTTAGAGCTTTATCTGAGACCTTAGAGGTAAGGCCGTCTCGGGTAGACGTATGTTTATGTTTGACCCTTATAGGAGTGCATAGTGCGTGAGCTATGTTCGTGGGATAAGTCCTATGTAGTATGAAATGAAAGAGGGTAGTTGAGCTAAGAAGGCGCTAGGTTTTAATGCGTGTTTAGTAAGATTGTTCCGGGAGATGGTATTTTGCGCCTTGCCAGGTCGGGTTGAGGCTACGTCGGGTCAACCGCGGTAGGTTTAGTGGTAGTCAGGTTGTGGTGGTCCTCTTTGTGTTGGTCATGAGGTGTTAGGCCCGTGTTTAGTTAGCTTGACGTGCAAGTTCGTGGATGCGTTAGACGGTGGTCGGGCGATGAAGCGACCTATCGTGTTCTTGGTCGGTCGTTCCTCGGCGGTGTTTGTTATCTAAAAGGTTGTGAGGTTGCAGGTGCCTACCTTCACCTTATGGGACAGTGGAGCCAGTACGGTGTTTCTCTTCTGGAGTTTTTACGAGCGGGGCTAGGAACTTCGGTAAGTCTCAGAATCGCGTTCGCCGCCGGGCGGTGTTTTGATTTCGGGGGTAGGTGAGGATCGTTGTCTCGGTTGGGAGTGTTTAAGCTACCATTTCGGTGTTCGGATGTCGTCTTGTACGCCTTAGAAGCGTACAAGTTGCGGTCGATTGGTTCGATGTTGGCGGGTTGAATAGTTAGTTGAGCTTGTTCCAGTGGTGTGGATAGTGAAGCTTGTCTAGAAGAAGTTACGCGGCTCGGAGAATCGTGCGGATAATCGGCGGCGCTTAGAGTTCGGAGTTGTGATCGGTCTTCTTGAAAGTACCACCAGGCGGTGTGACGAGTTATGGAAACGAAGGAACTTAGCCGAGTCACTTTGGGCCTTGGTGAGTTCATGTGAAGAATAGGCGGGTTGCCTATATGTTAGCATTTGCCGTCAGACTTAGGAGGAAGGGCGTCCGATCTTCGTATTGTTATGTTCGGGAAAGTATCGAAGATCCATCCAGAATGTTCGATTAATGATGACCACGTTAGAGATAGTAACCGAGTTTTGGATACTAAGCGATGCTCGAAATGTGATAAGAATCAAAGTGTCTGTGACGGTGATCGCGTGCGGCCGGTACCATTTGTTGGGTCGTCGGACAAGGCTCGCGACAAAGTGACAAAAGTAGTATTATTTGTGGTGATGTTAGAGGTGTTTCCTCGTGGACTTGGATGTAAGTATTTTACGTGGGTATTTACGTGGCGGTGTGGCGAGATTGTTTCGTAAGTATAGTAGTGAAGACTATCTTTATCGCGTGTTCGTTTTGAGACTTAGAAGGAACATTGGGGCGAATGTTTCTAAGAGGAAGAATGTTATACCGTAGTTCGGGTATGTATGCGAGGGCGTGCGTGCGAGAATCTGACGAAAGATCGGAAAGGAAGAAAGAGGCGATTTTTTCCACGGAAAAGTTTAGGTTTTGTGAAGGAAAAAGGTTCGTTTATGGAATTGGATTCCCAGTTTGGTATTCGGACTTCAGGAATATTAGAATTATGGAATTTTATTTTGAAAATGGTCACGTGGGGCCACGGGAGAAATTCTGGTTTTGTGGGGCAGCTGATTTTGAGATTTTGGCGTTTTGGATATTTTGGAAGACGAAATATTTTGGGCGAATCGAGCGACACGTGTCACCCCGTGGCACCTTAGGGCCGAAATATGTTTGTGCACAACCTGACTTGGTTAGAGTCGTTTTTTTGAAAGCGTTTTCCTGACTTTCGTAGGGAATTTCCGCTATGTCATTTAGTATTTTTGCGGATTTTTCCGAGAGGCGGAACATTTTGGACCAACGAGAGGCGGCACGCACCTCTCATTGGTGGGCATAGCAAGTGCACGTGGGCGATTGGGAAGGCTTTGTGGGAGATATTTTTGGTAGATATTTTGTGTGCAAGTTGGCTAGGTACACGTGGGTGAATCTTGGCCACTTGCCTAACACTTGGTGTAATCTTGGCCATTGGTTGGCTTTCACTTGACTATAAATACCCTCCTGGAAGACTAATTCGTTCATGAGTGCCTAAGTCTTGAAAGCTTCTTCCTTCCCCCAGTGTGGTGTCTTGGCGAGAGCCCTCCTCTCGGCGAGAGTCTCCCCACAGTGGGGTGGTAGAGGGTAGACACCCACTCGCTGAGGTGCTAGCCGTGGGTGCCACTGCTAGTTGCTTTCGTATAATACCCAGCTGTGGTATGAAATACTCTCAGTATTGTTATAATGCCCAATTACCTTAGCCTATACCTTGTTGTATTCTAAGGTTATACCTATCTGAAAGCCAGAAAATACTATTATACTTCCGTCGATCACAAAACCGTAACCACTAGGAAAATCTCCATAGTCAGTTGGGTATTGTGTAGAAGTTGGTTAGAACTTCTAAGGGTGGTTTAGAAGCGGGTTGGGCGCTCGGAGTTGGAGCTAACGATTGCCCAGATCGACTTTATACTTGGATAATTATGGGCTTATCGAGGTAATTATCTTGTCCCTATTGTAATTGGATATTACATGTTGTAGGAGTATATAGTTGAAGTATACTATATATATATAATCAACATAGCTTGTGGCAATGTCCTTGGACTTAAGCTCGAAGAAGCTGGTAATTACATGGGGCGTATTCTGATGGACTTGTGTAGTAGTCAGTGGAGTAGAATTGTACCAGTTGGGGTTAGATGTATACCCCAGTTGGCTTGGTGGCCAGGCCTCGATAGAGGAGGAGATTTCTGTTGTGCGGGAGAGGTCTTTGCTAGAATTTTACGTAGAAGTTCTACGATGAGACCTAAATGTTAATAAGCGCCTTGTGGCCTTATAGGTGGATGTACTTCGTGTGGCGCGATCTACGTGGCTTAAGGGTGGCCAGGCATTTGGAAGTACTTGGGCGTTTTGCTATGAGTCGATACTCGCCGCGAGGTATGTGAACCTCTTCCATCTCTCTAGCATGATATGTGTAAACTATGTAATGCGGTGACGTCATGTGCTAAATGTATTCGATGGGTTTAAAACATAAAGTGTTATAACGGCTTTATGGGAAGTTGGTTATAACGACTTTATGTAGATAAGAAAACACTTTGTGGTTTTAAAAGGTAAATGATTTGTTTATAAGCGGCTTGATGTGTGATTATAAAGAACTTGAAGTATTTCAAAAGATTTAAAATCGTTTTGAAAGAGAAGTCTTGGTTTTGAGAACTTAAGAGTTATACTAGCTTTATGGGAAGTTAGGTATAACGGCTTAAGAACGTTTCTTGATTTTGGAAATCGGGATGTGTATCGACAAACCATCTGCGGCGTTAATAAAGGAAATGTTTTGAATAAATAAGTATTATTAAAACGATGAAACTTCCATCTGCATGAAGCTAAGATGAGACAAAATGATATTTCCTAGATCACGGCATTGTAATAAGATTGTTATAAACAAGCATATCCTACTCGCATATAAGGCTTATGTTTCTCAGTTGTTTAAAGAGAATTATATTCTTAAATGAATAAGACTATGAACTCTGAAACCTTTCTAAAATAAAGCGTGAGCATTTGAAATTAGGCAAACTTGGGCGTTTGGAAAATAATGTTGTTACTTGGTTTTACAAAGGTAAGTGTTTTAGTTTACTTAAAAAACCGATCCTCTATTTTATACTACGGGTATTGTGTGACTTATGTGATAGACGGATCTTTTAAAGATTTGATGTATGAAATGCGTTGGGGTTAGATACTCGAACTTGTTAGTAGAAAGTACCTTGGGTGAATAACTTGATTGTATTGGTTTGTGATAGCCTTGTAATACTTTCTTGTTGATGTGATAAGTAAACATGTTAGGATCTTTACTTGTGTTAGTATCTTGTGATTGTTATATGTAAGGGGTCATTCTTGTTGTGCTTACATTGTTAAAGGTAAGTCCGTTATCTTTATTATTATATCACCTACCCTCCAGTGTATCTGAGGGCTTGCCACCGGATCACGGTCTATACGGCTATGGTCCTTGAGACTATCTTGGTGCGGTATGCTCCGGATTGGTGATCATTCGGTGTTTAGCGATGCGGGAATTCCTATGCGGTCTCTGAGGACTATGCGGTCCTTGAAGGGCTATGCGAGTGCGGAAGTCGGGGCGGATCTGAGGTTAGGTGCGCCGATCACGAAGTATACCTCGGTGGTCTAGGACCGATTCGAGAATACCTTATGCGGGTCTGTGTGACCTATGCGGCTGCGAGAGTTCGAGAATAGAGCATGCATTGATCTTTGCGGGCGATGGCCGATCATGTGGTGCGATCTAGAGACCTCGTGATCTGATTTATGGCATTTGTGATGCTTGGGGTCTTAGTAGTCGGCTATGCCTTCGTACTTACCCGTCACGGTCTTATTGTGATGACTTTGAGGCGTGAGTCACGACTTGACATGGATCGCTTATGTTGTGAATCGTAGTTTGGTTATCATACGTGTCTCTGCCTTATATAGACTACTATGATTTCGATTCTGATGTGCTTCTGATTTCACATACTTGGTACATGTTATCTTGACCTCGCCGAAGCTGCGTTCATCTGCGAGTTGAGGCATCGATCGTTGATCCTAGCTCTCGAGTCGATTCAGCGTTTGGGAAGCTCCGTTTCTCGGAGGCTTATCGGTGGTATAGTCCTGCCGTAGTAAGTGTTTACATTCGAGTTTGGCGGGGCCATCGCCGTTGTGTCGTATCATTCTTAGAGTGCATGTAATCTTTGTTGTGGCGGGGTTGGTAAAAGGATTAAGTGCTCATTTGTAAAAGAGTTGATGGTTATATATATCTTAGAAAACAAGTTTCCTGATTATTGTTTTATATATTCATTTATCTCGTATTGTTGTTTATGTTCGTGATTACTCGATGTTGTGTCACTAGGGTGCGGGGTAAGGCACGATCCGGGCCAGGTTCGGTCGTGTGACCTTAAAGTCGTGTAGATTTTCAAAACCTACCAAAGATGTCTTATGTTTTCCGTAGGCAACACTCGTACTTATCTTATTCTTGCTTGCGCTATCTGAACTTATCAGGAAGGTCGTGGCTGCGACACACCAAACCAACTCAAGTACATCCAAGGGCACTTAGCATAAACTCCTTCAAATTCGGTATTACTTACTTTCTGCATTAATTTACCTCGAATGAACAAGTCACGCACTTATTAAAATCAACAATGTCAAAGAAGGAAGGATAATTCACGGTTACCACCACTTCTTTTCCTTTCCACTCGATGGCAAACTGCAGGAAGCGTGTACCGAATCAATCTCTCTGTAGTCCACGTTGGCATAACAAGAGGCCAACTAGCGTGCATAATGACCTCGATATGCGTCGGCTGCACTTCGAGTGCTGGGGTCAACAAATGTATCGTTACGGTAATTATTATCTACCGCTCGGTACCACCCAACACTCACGGGTGTAGTCACCTCGAAAGGTCCTCGTGGATTCGAGCTCCATTTCTTTACACTTGGTTGCTCTCTTTCTTCGGGTGCATTACTCTTCCGTCTTCCAAACTTATTATAAGCGTCGTCATAGCCTTCATATCGATTCGGGCCTCGATCTTTGGAGTTACTATTCTAAACAACATAAGGCCATTTCAGGCTCTCAACACTGGTTCGGTGGAATGCATCCACGAACCCGTAAAATGATTAACTAGACTTGGGCGCCTTACACCTAGTGACATCGCGTGGCGGGACTACTACCAACTGATCCCGTTCTATTACGGGCTGTGGGCGACCCTTAGTAGGTCCTCGGCTTCGGCGTCGCATTAACTCTTATTCTTGAGTGCGACTTAAATTTTTACTGCGAAGCCCTTATATACCTCACGTCTCGGCGGTTATCACTACTCTTAGGCTCGCAATTTCCATGCTCAAGCCTACCTTATCGGTCCGTGGCGGTCTGATAACTTCATAATACCATAATCGTGTTGTCTTGACCACAACAACCATACTTACTCCATACGGATCTCACGCGTGCCATTCTCTTAATCATACCACATAGCTCAATCTATTAACATAGTCTTCCATTAATTCCCTTAATAATAACTTCTTAGGGTTCATTTCCTTCTCGGACAACTCATCATCTCTAATTATCTCAAATTAGCACGTAAAACCTTCTTGAGAGTCCATTAAGCATTCCTACCTTCCTATATTTATTTAGTCCTTGCAAATCACGGTAACCTAAAACCATTCTAGGCAAGCGCCGCTGACCCTCGTAAATAAATCCGTATGATTGTATGTCACAATACCAACTATACTACAAACATTACCTACGGATCATGATCCACATAATCTTTCTGAGTCATCTTGCCTTTCGTAGGCTGCAAACAACATAACTTGTTAGAGAGCGACCTAACCACACTGACTTTATCGCACGATCTTAGAGTGAGAAGAATGAAACCAATCCTAAATGTCCATCACCTCGATTATAGATGTGGTGCACAACACATCGATAATCAAGACTACTACTGAACACGGTGCATAGACACTTTCCGAGGACTAAGCGCTCGATACCACTTTTGTCACGACCCGACCGGGCGGCGGTGCCCTACCTAGGCACCGCTGTGTATACATCGAGAATAGCGGTGAACATACACAACTCCTAAAATAAAAATCATACTTAGACAAGAGACATCAACCGTCTAGCCGAGTAAAGGCGCCTTTAGAACATATACATAATACAAAATTAAAGCAGTACATCTGTTCTTACAAACCCAATCCACAAATGTGACTACGCACCTCTAAGAATAACAACTTTGGCGGGACGGGGCCGCCATACCCTGAATGTACAACAGGCAATACCGAGGATAAGCCTCCAAATAAAGGAGATTCTCAATGGTGAGCGGTGATCCTAAGAGTGAGGATCAGCAACACATCTTGCATACTGCGGCGCATGAACGCAACCCCAAAGGAGGTCGATCTGACATGTACCAAATATGTGGCCCGAAAGTATTGTAGTGAAATCATAAGTCTAAAATAAAGCGAAGACATGTATGATAACTCATATGATAGTACACTGGCCTTACTAACAATGATAGTAAACAAGAGTATACTTTCTTGCGTAAAAATAGGAGGCTCATGATCAAAGCGGGGCCACGCCCGATATCATTAGCAATCCTACTCGCGGGACTATTTCACATGGTCGTATGGACCCGCGTGAGGTATTTCGCATAGGCGTATTAGCTGCGTAGGTCGTGTAGACCGCGTGAGGTATTCCTCGCATAGGTGATCTCCGTCGCGTGGGACTATTTCACCCGCATAAGCCCTTTCGGACCCGTGATGTATTCCTCGCATCATGGGTAGCAAATCCACGGAATATGCAAATGTCACAAACAGGGAATGACCGTAATGCATAATATATCACTAAGCACAACGGCTATCATACATAACATAAGCACTCTGAAACATACATAACATAAGCAACCTTATCGACATCATACATTACATAAGTAAGTTAAGAAATCCAACTAACTTATTAGTCTTATTCATATACACTTTCATTTTAGTTTACTTAAGGCACTAACATGTCATTATAAAATCCGGAAATTTAACCCAGTACTACGTGCTTCTATTCTTTTAATGACTCTTTTCATATAAAACTTCAAGATACTAATAACCGTAGTATCAAGTCATAACTATTTTTCAAGACAAGTCACAATACCTTTTAGAATATACATTTATAGGCTTCTAAATCAAGTGACTTCTTTCTTTTAAAACTTTAAGCAATTGATGCCTTTAAATCAATTTGCCTTTCATTATTTCAAGTCATTTATCATACTTAAATTACTTAGAGTAAACCACTCTTTTTAACTTTTCATAAAGCTATTATAACCAACTTCCCATAAAGCCGTTATACTAGCTTTATACTTTAGAAACTTACATTCTTCTTTATAACCGAGAGACTTAAACTTTCCAAACAAAACATGTGTCATATACTTTCAAAAATACTTTAAGTCTCTTAACATTTAGAAAGTAAGATATCCTTAATATTTTAAACAAGTGAGTTAATTCCCTAACTCAACCAACTTGGAAATTCTTAAAATATGCCAAGGATATCAAATAGACTAGCTTGTCAAAATCTCGTATGTCTACCGTACTATATGCTTACAACTATTCATGCTCAAGAGATAAGGAAGTTTCCACATACCTCTTCGGTTCAATCCACTTGCTAAGTCGATATGCGTCGTAGTATGTCAACCTATAATGACCATAGTCGTCTATTAACTTCTAGTTTCAAGCGTAGAATATTCCAGTGCAAATCTACTAAATTCTACGGAAAATCGGATGACACTTCCTTTGTTTCTACATACTTTGCCACCTTTTTCAAGGCGAATTCAATAACCAAACACGCCACATTTAAGGCTCAACAATGTAGTTATCAATAGGGATTACATGCCTACTGAGCGTGTAAAATTCCGCACAATTTACATCAAACTAGTCCGACATACAATGTCATTTTCGGCCAAGGTGTAATAACATATCAACCTTTCCAATTCCTTTTCAATTCAAGTTGTTTAGTATAACATGTTATCAAGCCGCAATTGATTATAACTACTACAATCTTCAAGTAGGTAATATGCGACGATTCTAATTATCGACCAAATTGGATTTCAATTTCAAATGGCTCAACATGTCATTTTCGGTTTTAGCTTCTAAATTTCCATAACACTTATCAAACTTCATAACACATATCACATGATCATTTCTAACTTATAATAACATGAAATCTTGATTCTGATAGTAAGACGAAGATTATTACCTCATTTAGCCCAAATATGATCCAAGATTACAAGTCGATCCTTAGCAACTTTAGCTCCTCTTTTCGATGTTCCAATCCACTCCAAGCAACCCTTAGAAGCTTATGAATAACTCCTCTTCAAGTTCCAACTTCAAAGTTGAAGAACTCCTTAGGTTTTCGCCTTGCGACTAATACGAAAACTCCACTTTTCTGGGATCTTTCTATAGAGATACCCTTACAATACTCTTAGGAACCTTGGTTTAAAGTGTGGAGATTATTAAACAACAAACAAAAATTTTTCTTGTTTCCACCATGGTGAACCCGAGAGCACAAAGTGAAGCTCAAGCTTCTTGAAATTTTTCTAAGTGTAAAAATAGCATTGTCTTGCACTAAGGATGATTATATAAACAAATGGAGGGTCTAGATTACAACATTTGGGTGGCTTGGATGAGTTTCACAAGGATCATGTTACACCCTGTAGTTTCAGGGTATGTATATGAGGACGTACATACGAGAATACGACTTTTAAATTAAAAGGAAGAAAGATGTGATTTTTCGACGGAAAAGTTTCCGAATTTTGTGAAGGAAAAATGTTCGTTAATGGGAATTGGATTCCCAGATTTGGTATTCAGACTTTTTGGAATATTTGAGAATTATGGAATTTTATTTCCAGAAATGGTCACGTGGGGCCCACGGGGAAAATTTACGGTTTTGTGGGGCCCACTTTATTTTCGGATTTTTGGCATTACGGATATTTTCAGAAGATGAAATATTTTGGACGAGTAGGGGGGCGACACGTGTCACCCCCATGTGGCCCTATGGCCGAAAGTAAAGGGGCACTTGGACGTTTTATTTGGGGGACAAGTGGCAAGCCACTTGTCCCATTTTTGTGGTGGACAAATGGTTGGCAACTTACCCACACACATGTCCCCAATCCTCACCTTACACTTGCTTTAATCCTAGCCCTTTATTTCTCTATAAATAGACCATTAAGCTTGCAAGACTTCTTCATCCCACACTTAGATTTTCCAAGGCAAAACTCCCTCCCCTTTCCTTGAGAGCTCTCGGCCATGGGCTGAATTGGTGAGCTAAAGTGGTCCAAAAATTCTTAAACTTTTAAGTGTTCTTCCTTGGGTGTTAGGAGTTGTTGGCTTGGTAGCGGGCCTTGATAGAGGAGGAGATTTGTGTGGTTACGGGGGGGGGGGGGAGGTGCTGCCGAATTTTCCGTAGAATAAGGAACCTTGTACTTAGAAATGTTCTACGAAGGAATCTAGAAATTAATAGACGTCTTGTGGCCTTTATAGGTTGAAGTTATACGAGTAGCGTATTCTACTTGAAGGGTGGAAAAGGCTAGCAGGGTTATAATACTTTGGAGCGTTTTGCTAATTGTCGATAATCGTCGCGAGGTATGTGAACCTCTTCCTATCCTTTCTAGCATGATTTTTGTGAACTATGTAGTACGGTAGACGTACGTGTGCTAAATGAATTTGGTCGGTTTAAAACATAAAGTGTTATAATAGTTTTATGGGAAGTTAGTTATAACGACTTTATGTAGGTAAAAGAATGGTTTGTTGATTTTAGAAGTTAAGAGACTTGATCTTAAAAGATAAGAGACTTAACTTATAAATGACGTTTTATGAAATGTTAAGGACTTGAATTATTAATAAGTTGTGCTACCGCATTCATGAGTAATGGGTGCTTGATCTTCAAAAGGATAATGTTATGTTGATTTCGGAAATGAGAATAAGTAGCGAACAAACCACTGCAGCGTTAATAAAGGAAAATGTATTGACAAATAAATTATATTAAAACCAGTAGAATCCTCCATCTGCATAGAAGCTAAGATAAGACAAAATTGTATTACATTTTCTAGATCATGGCTGCTTTAATAAGATTGTTATAAACAAGAATAAACTACTCACACATAAGGCATATGTTACTCAATTGTTTTAAAAAGAGATTACGTTATTAAGTGATTAAGACTATGAACTATGAAATCTTTCGAAAATAAGAGACTTGAGTATTTGAAATTATGCAACTTGAACTTTTGGAAAAAAATGTTGTTACTTGACTTTAAAAAGGGAAAGTGTGTTGGTTTAAAATGAAGGCATGGTATTGTCTTAATCTGTCTCAAAAGAGGGTTTAAATGTTATGGACGATTTCACCTCGAGTCCCATGAGATGGGCCGAGATATGTATACCATCTGATCCAGACAAGTCCAGCGAGATGGCGGGACATGTGACCATACAATCAGACACGAGTCCCGTGAGATGGCGGGACATGTGACCATCTGATCCGACACCAGTCCCATGAGATGGGCGGTGCGTGTGACCATACGATTTACAGAGTCCCATGAGATGGCGGGACATGTGACCATGCGATTTTACATCGAGTCCCATGAGATGGGCGAGACATGTATTCCACGACTTTACATCGAGTCCCGTAGGATGGGCGAGACATGTATACCATACGATTCCACCTCGAGTCCCACGGGATGGGCCGAGACATGTTATACGTATCATACGATTTATATATAGACTGCCGACAGTGAGGAAAGGGTTCCACGGGCATGAGGGATGACTTGAGGGTGGGAGTCCCTGACATGACATGACTGTTTTTATGTTGTGAACTGTAGTCTGGTTATCATACATGTCTCCTGTTTTATATAGACTGTTATGATTTCATTTACAGTATTTTCAGTTTCACATACTTGGTAATGTTATCTGACCTCCTTGAGGCTGCGTTCATGCCGCAGGTAGAGGTACATCTGTTGTTGATCCTCGCTCTTAGGATCACAGTTCAGCGTATTGGGAAGCCCCGTTTCTCCGGAGGCTTATCTTTTGGTATGTTCCCTGAGTTTGTAGGTTCTTGTACATTCAGGGGTATGGCGGGGCCCTGTCCCGTCATAGTTGTAATAAAAACTCTTAGAGTGCATGAAATCTTGTCGTGGCGGGGTTTGTAAAAGGATATGCTGTTCGAGTTTAATCATTTTTATATATATGCAGAAAGGTGACCGTTTTGGTTAGCCTATTTTCTGATTGTATATCTTGTTTCATGTGTAAGTTTTTATTTCCGCTGATGTTCTCTGATGTTGTATCACTAGGGTGCCCGGGGTAAGGCACGATCCGGGTCGAGTCGGTCGTGACAAAAGTGGTATCAGAGCAGTTAATCCTCAGAAAGTGTCTACAGACCGTATATAGTAGAGTCTTGATTATCGGCGTGTTGTGCACCACCTATATGTCGAGGCTATAAGATATTTAGGATTGGTTTCCATTCTTCTCACTATGAGATCGTGCCTTAGAGCTGTGTTATAAGTTGGACTCCCACTGGCGTATTCTTATGTACCCGTTATGCCTCCGCGCCAGCAACGAGGCCTGAAGGGCAAGGCAGCGAGGAGGCTGCGATTAGAAACCGAGAGGATTCTGAGAACCTGAGCGTCATTACGAGATAGTACTTGAACGATGAGTTTTATGACGCCGTTAGCCCCAGAAGTTTAGAGCGGCGGGAGTTTCTCACGAGGCCACGATACGAGCCTCGGTTCCACGGCGAGGCGATGATATGAGTTCAAGGAGATGGCTCGATTACTAGCTGGTGGTGGTGGGAATGAGGCGGACGGGCCGGTGGTTCAGCGATGCTAGTGATTCACCTAGATCCGATGATGCGAGACTTGGGATTTCTGAGTTGCGACCGCGAGTTCTACGGGTCGAGGCACGAGATGATCGCGGGAGTTCATCAAACGATTCGCGTGGATCATGAGAGTGATCAAGGCCGAGACCGAGTCGATGGTCTTAGGTTCGCGTCAGTGCGTGATACGCGATCGGTGGTTTTGATTCGTGAGGCTGTCGGGAGAGCATGCGCCTCCAGCAGTATGTGATGAGTTCTCGAGGCATTCGCCGACCATTTCTTGCCGCCCGCGAATGAGGAGAGGGCGGTAAGATTTTGATCTTTGAGGCCGAGAGGCGTGCGATTCGAGAGTACAACGTGGGTCGACTCGGCTCGATATGTCCCTGCGTTAGTAGCGACATGGAGGATCGAGTGCACGCTACGTCACGGGGCTAGATGACTATTTGGCGAGGCTTGCTCGGGTGTAGCACGGTAGGGCATGGACATTACTGCGTGCGAGCTTATGCACTTGGATGTGAGGCGGAGGGTCGGCGGAATGGCGAGATCGCGAGAAGAGGCGTAAGCAGCGAGGTCCTTTGGTAACTTTAGAGGCGGACCGCCTCGGCGACTAGTTATGCACCTCCGCCCGATGAGTGGTCCTCCGATGCTTGGGGCGTTGAGGTATTCGAGGCTGAGTGAGCTCGAGGCTTGAGTTCCGCAGATATACATGGGTTCTAGCGGTATGGTTCATGTCTCCTCGATGTGCGATGTGGCGGCGTCGTCGGGAATGTCGTCTTTCTTGGTGCTTGTTTCACTGCGGCCGTCGAGGCCGTGTGATGGGAGGATGTCAGTAGGAGGATACAAGAGGATGACTCGCCTCTGCAGATCGATTCGGGTTGATTGTTCGGGAGAAGGGTGTTAGTTAGATGAGTCACCCTACCTCGTTGTGGCGTTGTAATAAACTCCATTATGGGGAGTGTCGTCTTCGCCGACAAATTGTATGCTTGCGGCAACAGGCCATTTGGTGAGTTTGTCAGGCGGAGGTACACGGATGTTGAGACTCATCCTTCGGGATCGGTGGCTGGTCCTCTGCGCTATAGCTAGGCGCCTGCGGGATTATGATTAGGCGACAAAGGAAAGTGAAGCGGTAGTTCGAGATATCTCCGACTCTTGGGAAGATGGTTTATGTTGTTATGGTGGATACTTGTTAAGTGCTATGTACAGATAGCATTGTGTTAAGTGTGAATTAGAAAACTTGAGTAGTTGGGCTTAGAAGACCACTAGGTTCTCATAACTTGAATAGGGAGATTGTTCCGGACCGGGAACAATAGTTTGGTACGAAGTGGGTCGGGTTTTGGACTCATTTCGGGTCAACTGATAGTATGGAATGGGGTGATGTCAGTTGGTAGTGGTCCCGCTATGTGATAGGGTCTCGAGGATGCAAGGCCCAAGTTTAGTTAATCGTCATACGAGTTCGTAGATGCGTTCGACCAGTAGTCGGGATGATGAGGTCAGCCCATCTTGTCTTTCAGTCAGGACTGTTTACTCGGCGGAGGGTTATGCGAGATGTTATTTATCAGGAAGATTGTAAGGCTACACGGGGTTCCTACTTTTATTGTATGACAGGCAGTGGAGCCCAATTTACGGCTATTACTTTTTTTTTCTCTGGAGGTTTTACCAGGCGGGGCTAGGCACTCAAGTGAGTCTCAGTATTGCATTCACCCTCGGGCCGGTGTTTTGATTTCAGAGGTAGCGGTGAGGATTATTTGCCTCTTATTGAGTGAGTATTACACTAGCTACCATTTCAGTATTCGGATGGTGCCTTATGAAGCCTTGTATGGGAGGAAGTGTAGGTTGCCGGTCGATTGGTTCGATATTGGCAAGGTTCAGATAGTTGGTCCATACTTGGATAAGGTGAAGCTTATCCAGAAGAGGTTATTAGCAGCTCAGAGTCAACAGAAGTAGTGCGGATAATCGGCGTCGACACTTGGAGTTCAGGTTGACGGTGGGTCTTCTTGAAGGTACCACCGAAAGATGCGGCGAGTTGAAGCGAAACTTAGCCCGAGGTACTTTGGGCATTTTCAGATCGTTTGTAGAATAGGCCAGGTTGCCTATAAGTTAGCACCACCGTCCGACTTAGGAGGCAGTACGTCCGGTCTTCCATGATGCTAGGTTTCGGAAGAGTTCGAGTGTACGAGGAAGGTACGACGAGTAAGAAAAGAGGCGAAGATGTGTTAAGAAGATGGAAGTGTCCTTTTTATAAGTAAAGATGGGAAGAAAGTATCCTTTGAACCAGGGGTGGAAGCTTTAGTGTTGTTATACACGTTAGAGGTGATTCTTCGTTGGCTCGGATGTGAGTTTTTGCGCGTATGATGTATTATGGCCATGTGTGGCATAATTGATTTCGTAAGCATAGTAGGGAAGACTATACCGACAGTTATGTTTGGAGACTTAGAAGGAACATTCGGGACGAATGTTTCTAAGGGGGGAAGAATGTTACACCCAGTAGTTCCAGGGTATGTATATGAGGACGTACGTACGAGAATACGACTTTTAAATTAAAAGGAAGAAAGATGTGATTTTTCGACGGAAAAGTTTCCGAATTTTGTGAAGGAAAAATGTTCGTTAATGGGAATTGGATTCCCAGATTTGGTATTCGGACTTTTTGGAATATTTGAGAATTATGGAATTTTATTTCCAGAAATGGTCACGTGGGGCCCACGGGGAAAATTTACGGTTTTGTGGGGCCCACTTTATTTTCGGATTTTTGGCATTACGGATATTTTCGGAAGATGAAATATTTTGGACAAGTAGGGGGGCGACACGTGTCACCCCC
Source organism: Przewalskia tangutica (assembly GCA_029844215.1). Taxonomy (NCBI): domain Eukaryota; kingdom Viridiplantae; phylum Streptophyta; class Magnoliopsida; order Solanales; family Solanaceae; genus Przewalskia; species Przewalskia tangutica. The sequence continues at coordinate 53,755,671 of CM056722.1, read as the reverse complement.
ATGTGGCCCTATGGCCGAAAGTAAAGGGGCACTTGGACGTTTTATTTGGGGGACAAGTGGCAAGCCACTTGTCCCATTTTTGTGGTGGACAAATGGTTGGCAACTTACCCACACACATGTCCCCAATCCTCACCTTACACTTGCTTTAATCCTAGCCCTTGATTTCTCTATAAATAGACCCTTAAGCTTGCAAGACTTCTTCATCCCACACTTAGATTTTCCAAGGCAAAACTCCCTCCCCTTTCCTTGAGAGCTCTCGGCCATGGGCTGAATTGGTGAGCTAAAGTGGTCCAAAAATTCTTAAACTTTTAAGTGTTCTTCCTTGGGTGTTAGGAAGATTGTGTACCAAGAGTTGGAAAAGATTTCACACCCCTAGCCTAAAAATGTTGCCTTGGCCGAAAGTTGCCCTATTTGAGCCTAAGGTGTTCTTCACTTTTTGGAGTTGGATCTTGAAGAGGAGTTGGTTAGGAGCTTCTAAGGGTTGCTTGGAGCGGGTTGGAATGCAAGGATTTGGAGCTAAACGTTGCTCAGGATCGACTTATAAATCTTGGATAATTATGGGCTTATCGAGGTAATGATCTTTATCCCCCTATTATAATTGGATATTACATGTTGTAGTAGTTTAGAATTGAGTATAAGATATATGGAAGGATGTTTATAAAGAATTGAACTGTATTTACATTTGGACTGTATTTACAGTAGACTTGTAGTATTATTTATGGAGTAGAATTGTACACGTCCGGTTAGACGTGTAACCCCCCCTTGGAGTTGTTGGCTTGGTAGCGGGCCTTGATAGAGGAGGAGATTTGTGTGGTTACGGGAGAGTCTTTGCCGAATTTTCCGTAGAATAAGGAACCTTGTACTTAGAAATGTTCTACGAAGGAATCTAGAAATTAATAGACGTCTTGTGGCCTTTATAGGTTGAAGTTCTACGAGTAGCGTATTCTACTTGAAGGGTGGAAAAGGCTAGCAGGGTTATAATACTTTGGAGCGTTTTGCTAATTGTCGATAATCGTCGCGAGGTATGTGAACCTCTTCCTATCCTTTCTAGCATGATTTTTGTGAACTATGTAGTACGCTAGACGTACGTGTGCTAAATGAATTTGGTCGGTTTAAAACATAAAGTGTTATAATAGTTTTATGGGAAGTTAGTTATAACGACTTTATGTAGGTAAAAGAATGGTTTGTTGATTTTAGAAGTTAAGAGACTTGATCTTAAAAGATAAGAGACTTAACTTATAAATGACGTTTTATGAAATGTTAAGGACTTGAATTATTAATAAGTTGTGCTACCGCATTCATGAGTAATGGGTGCTTGATCTTCAAAAGGATAATGTTATGTTGATTTCGGAAATGAGAATAAGTAGCGAACAAACCACTGCAACGTTAATAAAGGAAAATGTATTGACAAATAATTATATTAAAACCAGTAGAATCCTCCATCTGCATAGAAGCTAAGATAAGACAAAATTGTATTACATTTTCTAGATCATGGCTGCTTTAATAAGATTGTTATAAACAAGAATAAACTACTCACACATAAGGCATATGTTACTCAATTGTTTTAAAAAGAGATTACGTTATTAAGTGATTAAGACTATGAACTATGAAATCTTTCGAAAATAAGAGACTTGAGTATTTGAAATTATGCAACTTGAACTTTTGGAAAAGAATGTTGTTACTTGACTTTAAAAAGGGAAAGTGTGTTGGTTTAAAATGAAGGCATGGTATTGTCTTAATCTGTCTTAAAAGAGGGTTTAAATGTTATGGACGATTTCACATCGAGTCCCATGAGATGGGCCGAGATATGTATACCATACGATCCGACACCGAGTCCCGTAGGATGGTGGGACATGTGACCATACGATCCGACACCGAGTCCCATGAGATGGGCCGGGACATGTGACCATACGATCCGACACCGAGTCCCATGAGATGGGCCGGTACATGTGACCATACGAATTTACACCGAGTCCCATGAGATGGGCTGGTATATGTGACCATGCGATTTTACATCGAGTCCCATGAGATGGGCCGAGACATGTATTCCACACGACTTTACATCGAGTCCCATGGGATGGTCCGAGACATGTATACCATACGATTCCACCTCGAGTCCCACGGGATGGGCCGAGACATGTTATACGTATCATACGATTTATATATAGACTGCCGGCAGTGAGGAAAGGGTTCCACGGGCATGAGGGATGACTTGAGGCGGAGTCCACGACATGACATCGCTTTTATGTTGTGAATCGTAGTCCGTTATCATACATGTCTCCTGTTTTATATAGACTGTTATGATTTCATTTACAGTATTTTCAGTTTCACATACTTGGTACCTGTTGTACTGACCTCCTTCGGGGGGCTGCGTTCATGCCGCATGTAGAGGTACATCTGTTGTTGATCCTCGCTCTTAGGATCACATTTCAGCGTATTGGGAAGCCCCGTTTCTCTGGAGGCTTATCTTTTGGTATGTTCCCTGAGTTTGTAGGTTCTTGTACATTCAGGGGTATGGCGGGGCCCTGTCCCGTCATAGTTGTAATAAAAACTCTTAGAGGTCTGTAGTACTGTCGTGGGCAGGGTTTGTAAAAAGGATGTAACTGTTCAGGTTTAATCATTTTTATATATATGCAGAAAGGTGACCGTTTTGGTTAGCCTATTTTCTTATTGTATATCTTGTTTCATGTGTAAGTTTTTATTTCCGCTGATTTTCTCTGATGTTGTATCACTAGGGTGCCCGGGGTAAGGCACCAGTCACGGGCCCGGGGTCGGGTCGTGACAGATTAAGCCCAAGTGGCCCTTGGACTTGGTCAACTTTGTCAAGCTCTAACCCATAGTAAGACTTGGTCATCTCTCTAATGGTCAAATGACCATTTTACGCATGAATATTTCGTCCAAGACCAAGTAAGGGGGGTGACACGTGTCGCCCTCCCGTTCATCGCAATACTTCGTTTTCCAACATTTCCATAATTCCGATAAATTTTTACTCGTCTCAAATCTTAACATTTTCGAGTTCTTACGTACGTTCTTATAAACATATCCTGGAATTCCGAGGTGTAACAATAGCATTGTGTAAATTGCATTTAAGACACCTGGTTAGAAGGAAAGATAGGTTTGGGTGCATGGAGACTATGAGCCTTAGAATATAGATAATCGTAGAGACCTTAGATGCGAGGCCGTCTTGAGTAAAGGATTTTGCGGGTGATCTTTGTCGGAGTACATAGTATACGTGGAGTGTATTAGTGTGATAATTCCATGGGTTGTGTGGGATGAAAGTAGGTAGTTAAGCTAAGGAGACCACTAGGTTTTCATGACTTGAATAATGAGATTGTTCCGGACCGGGAACAAGAGTTTGGTACGAAATGGGTCGGGTTGAGGCCAGATCGCGTGTCAACCCGCAGCCCGGAATGAGGTGGGGTCAGTTTGAGGTGGTCCCGCTAAGTGATAGGGTCACGAGGGTGCTAGGCCCAAGTTTAGGTAACCATCGTACGAGTTCGTGGATGCGTTCGACCAGAATCGGATCGTGAAGGCCGGGAATGGCCTTAAAAGAAATTGAAGCTAGTAATGACCAAGTTGGGGGTAGTAACCCCAAGATTTTGAAAGCTGAAGCGATGACTGAAATGTGGTACGTGTACTAGAAAGAGTTCGGGTGTACGAGAAGGGTACGACGAGTAAGAAGAGAAGCGAACATGTGTTAAGAGAATGGAAGTGATCATTTTGTGAAGTAAAGATGTGAAGAGAGTATCCTTTAGACCATGGGTGGAGCTAATGGTGTTGTTATACGCTTTAGAGGTGTTTCATCGTTGGCTTGGATTTGAGTTTTGCGCGTTTGTTATATTATGTCCATGTGTGGCATAATTGGTTTTGTAAGTATAGTAGTGAAGACTATACCGGCGCATATGTTTTTGGAGACTTAGAAGGAACATTCGGGACGAATGTTTCTAAGGGGGGAAAAATGTTAGACCCCGTAGTTCCAGGATATATATGTGAGGACGTACGTACGAGAATACGACATTAAGATTGGAAAGGAAGAAATATTTGATTTTCCGACGAAAATTTTTCCGGATTTTGTGAAGGAAAAAGGTTCGTTAATGGGAGTTGGATTCCCAGATTTGGTATTAGGACTTCTGGGAATATAATAGAATTATGGAATTTTATTTCCGGATTTGGTCACGTGGGGCCCATGGGGAAAATTTACGGTTTTGTGGGGCCCACTTTGTTTTCGAGATTTTGGCCATTATGGATATTTTCGGAAGATGAAATATTTTGGACGAATAGGAGGGCGACACGTGTCACCCCCTTAGGTGGCTTGTAGCCGTTTTTCTGTGCCATGTGTCCCTTGGCCGAAATGGCTCAACAAGTGGCAAGCCACTTGTCTCAAATTTTATGTGGACATGCGGTTTGTGGGGCCCACACACACATGTCCCTAATCTAGACCACACACTTGCTTGCATCCTAGCCATTGGTTGTTCTATAAATACCCCTTAAGCTTGCAAGACTTCATCAACACTTAGATAATTTCCAAGGCAAAAATACTCCCTCCCTCTCATTGTTGCTCTCGGCAATAACCCTTCCCCTTGACCAAAAGTTGTCCAAAAATCTTTAAACTTTTAAGTGTTCTTCCTTAAGGTGTTAGGAAGATTGTGAACCAAGAGTTAGGCAAGATTTCACACCCCTAGCCCTAAAACCTTGCCTTGGCCGAAACTTGTAGGTTTGGAACCTAAAGTGTTCTTCACTTTTTGGAGTTGTATCTTGAAGAGGAGTTGGTTAGGAGCTTCTAAGGGTTACTTGGAGTGAATTGGAACGTAAGGAATTGGAGCTAAGATTCCTAAGGATCGACTTTTAATCATTGGAAAATTTTGGGCTTATCGAGGTAATGATCTTTGTCCTTCTATTGTAATTGGAGATTACATGTTGTAGTAGTATATAATTGAGTATTTGATATGTGGAAGGAAGATTGAAAAGAAATGGACTGTATTGTATATTGTGGGACAAAATTTTACACGTCCAGTTAGGCGTGTAATCCCCTTTGAGTTATTGTATTACTGCGCCTTAAATGTGGCATGTTGGCTATTGATATCAGGCCTTGAAAAAAGTGGAGGTAAGTAGATACGGGGGAAGTGCTGCCCAATTTTCCGTAGAATAAGAAACCTTATACTTAGAAATATTCTACGAAGAGAACTAGAAGTTGATAGATATATTGTGGTTATTATAGGTGGATATTCTACGCGCGGCATACTCGACTTGGCTAGTGGATTAAGCCGAAGAGGTATGTGATTCTTCCTATACTCTTGAGCATGATTGTTGTGAACTATATAGTACGGTAGACGTACGTGTGTGAAATGAATTTGGTTTGTTTAAAACATAAAGTGTTATAATAGCTTTATGGGAAGTTAGTTATAACGACTTTATGAAGATAAAATAGAGTCTTGAGAATTTGAAGTAATGAAGCTCAAACTATTTTGAGAAATATATTGCTACTTGACCTTTGAAAGGAGAAGTGTTTTTGTCTAAAAAGAAGGCATGGTATTGTCTTGATTTGGTTTTGAAAGCTAAACGACTTGATTTCGGAAAAGGAGAAGTAACTTGATTTAAAAGTATACGTTACTTGTTTTGAAAAGAGTAAGTTACGTGGGTTTTAAAAGTATACTTGATGTTGTTTTAAAAATGTAAAGCACTTAGTTTAAAAAGTATAGAGTACTTGATTTTAAAGGCCTTGTAAAGATTTTCTGAAGGTGTAGTAATTTGGTTTGAAAAGAAAACGTGTTTTGATACTACGAGTATTAGTGTCGTGTGGCTTTTACGTAAAAAGAGGTCTTTTTGAAAGAATGAAAAGTATGTAGTATTTTGGGGTTAAAACCCGGATTGTTGGCATAAAATGAAAGTCTAAAAGTACGTTTAACTTGCCTATGCTTGTTGTGATAGTCTTTGTTGTGCAAGTGTTGTATTTCTATGCTACCGCGTCTCTCGATGGAGGGCCGGTTATCTGGTTGATTGCTTGGACATACTGACGAGCTGGATGGTCCACGGGTATGCTTCCACTATGAGTGTTATCTTGTTATTTCCTTTGGACATACTGACGAGTTGGATGGTCCACGGGTATGCGTCCACTAGGATGGTTCCATGGCCATGCTTATACCGAGGTAAGATGCCGGGGCATGCGGCTATTGTGCGAGTTAAATTCCTGGGTTATTTTATTAGTCCATGGACCGCTAATCCATGAAGCTTGCCGCAGTGACGAGCGATCACGGGCTTGATTTGTACATGTGGTTACAGGCGCACTTTAGATACTTGTCCTGGTCATTTCTCGTGTATCAGCAGGCACTGGTAGATAGCTTAAGATACTTGCCTCGGTCATATCTCGTGAGACGGTAGGCACTGGTACGTTGGCTTAAGATACTTGCCTCGGTCAGTTGCGTGACTAGTTTTTGGATCTGGTAGTTGGCTTCCGTACTTGGCCCGTGAAGTTTTATGACTAGCTTTTGGATCTGGTAGTTGGCTACTCTACTTGGCCCGATCGATTTTATGACGCAGGCAGGATCTAGTGTTCAGGTTCACATGTGGGTGTTGTTTTTACATCGTGTACTGCCGACAGTGAGGAAGGAGTTCCACTGACATGATTGATATTATGGGCGTGAGACCCATAGTTATGTGTGAGTGGTGATTTTGATGACATGCGTCCCTTACTTGACATAACAGTTTACTTATTGAGAAATGGTCTTTTAAAAATGATGAAATGTGATTTCATTCTGAGATTTCGATTTCACATACTTGGTACTGTTATCGACCTCGCCCGGAGGCTGCGTTCATCCGCAGTAGAAGTACACCGGTTGTCAATCCTCGCTCATAGGATCACAGTTCTGCGTTTTGGGAAGCTCCGTTTCTCCGGAGGCTTATCTTTTGGTATGATTCCCTGAGATTGTAGGTCCTTGTACATTCAGGGGTATGGCGGGGCCCTGTCCCGTCGTAGTTGTTATATAAACTCTTAGAAGTGCAGTAATCTTGTTGTGAGTTGGGCTTGTAAAGGATAACTGTTCGTGTTTTATATATATGCAGAAAGGTGACCGTTTTGGTTAACCTGTTTCTTATTTTATATCTTGTTTCATGTCTATGATTTTATTTCCTCTGGTTTTCTACGATGTGTTATCACTAGGGTGCCCGGTAAGACACTGATCGCGGGCAGTAGGTCGTGACAAAAGTGGTATCGAGCGATTAATCCTCGAAAAGTGTCTGGATCGTATCTAGTAGAGTCTTGATTATCGGCGTGTTGTGCACCACACCTATAATCGAGGCTGCAGGATATTTAGGATTGGTTTCCATTCTTCTCACTCGAGATCGTGCCTTAGAAGTGTTATAAGTTGGACTCCTCGACGTATTCTTATGTACCGCTTATGCCTCACGCAAGGTAACCGAGGACGAAGGGCAAGGTAGCGAGAGTCTGCGAGTAGAACACAAAGGGTTACCAGGCACGCACCGGTCTTTACTCGAGTAGTACTTGAGACGACGAATTCTCGCCGCCCAACCCAACAGAGTTTAGAGCGAAGCGGTAGCTATCGAGGCCACAATACGAGCCTCGGTCCCACGGCCCGATGGCGGAGGATATGGGTTACAAGGAGATGGCGATTACTAGCGTGATTGTGGCGAGGCATGAGGACGAGCGAGGCGGTTCGGTTGTACTCGTAGTTCACCCCAGATCTGATAGTTTGAGACTTCGGGACTTTTTGAGTTGCAGTTCACCAGAGTTCTATGGGTCGATGGCTGAGGATGATCCTCAGGAGTTTATCCGACAGTTGCAGCGGATCATGTGAGTGATCAAGGCCTCAGAGACAGAGTCGGTGGTATTGGGTTCACATCGGCTGCGTGATACTGCGATGATCGGTTTGATTCATGGGAACTTTCCCGGGGGGAGCATGCGCTTCCAGCTGTTTGGGACGAGTTCTCAGAGGCGTTTCTTAGCCATTTCTTGCCTCCGCAGATGAGGAGGGCTCGAGCCGATAGATTTTTGATGTTGGCGAGCAGTGGGCGGTTCGGAGTACAATGTAGAGTTTGACTCATTGGCTCAGATGCGTCCCGCTTTAGTGGCGAACATGGAGGGCAGAGTGCACCGCTATGTCACGGGCTCGATGATTACTTAGCGAGAGGTTGCTCGGGTGTAGCTCTTCACCGAATATGGATATTGCGCATACTGACGTATGCGAGGAGGCGAGGAACGTAGAGGCCGACGTAGGGACCAAGATCAACATAAGAAGGCCAATACAGCAGGGTCCTTTGGTAACTTTCGAGGCAGACCGCCTCAGCAGCAGGCTAGTTATGCGCCTCCGCCCAAGATAAGTGGTCCTCCGCGATCTTGAGCGTCGAGTATTCATGGCGGTCGTGGCTCCAGGTTGAGTTTTGGGAGTAGGGGTGTTTGCCAGATGCAGCCACCCCTACCTCGGTGTGGCCAATGTGGTAACCCCCATGCGGGGGAGTGTCATGGTATTCAGAGAGCTTGTTTTACATGCGGCAAACAGGGCCATTTTGCGAGAAATTATTTGACCAGAGGTAGCGCGGATGTTACGACTCAGCCTTCGGGATCGATGGCTGGTTCATCACCTTCTACAGCTTTGGGCCCAGCAGGGCAGGATTATGATTAGAGCTACAAAGGGAAAGTGAAGCAATAGTTACAGGTATATCCTTAACCCTCTAGAGACTAGTATGCGTGATAAGATGATTATATGTTAAGTGTTATTTTCGGATAACATTGTGTAAATTGCGTTTAAGACACCTGGTTAGAAGGAAAGGTAGGTTTGGGTGCATGGAGACTATGAGCCTTAGAATATAGATAACCGTGGAGACCTTAGATGCGAGGCCGTCTTGAGTAAAGGATTTTGCGGGTAATCTTTGTCGGAGTACATAGTATACGTGGAGTGTATTAGTGTGATAATTCTATGGGTTGTGTGGGATGAAAGTAGGTAGTTAAGCTAAGGAGACCACTAGGTTTTCATGACTTGAATAGTGAGATTGTTCCAGACCGAGAATAAGAGTTTGGTACGAAATGGGTCGGGTTGAGGCCAGATCGCGGGTCAACCCGCAGCCCGAAATGAGGTGGGGTCAGTTTGAGGTGGTCCCGCTAAGTGATAGGGTCACGAGGGTGCTAGGCCCAAGTTTAGGTAACCATCGTACGAGTTCGTTGATGCGTTCGACCAGAATCAGATCGTGAAGGTCGGGAATGGCCTTAAAAGAAATTGAAGCTAGTAATGACCAAGTTAGGGGTAGTAACCCCAAGATTTTGAAAGCTGAAGCGATTACTGAAATGTGGTACGTGTACTAGAAAGAGTTCGGGTGTACGAGAAGGGTCCGATGAGTAAGATGAGAAGCGAACATGTGTTAAGAGAATCGAAGTGATCATTTTGTGAAGTAAAGATGTGAAGAGAGTATCCTTTAGACCATGGGTGAAGCTAATGGTGTTGTTATACGCTTTAGAGGTGTTTCATCATTGTCTTGGATTTGAGTTTTGCGCGTGTGTAATATTATGGCCATGTGTGGCATAATTGGTTTTGTAAGTATAGTAGTGAAGACTATACCGGCGCATGTGTTTTTGGAGACTTAGAAGGAACATTCAGGACGAATGTTTCTAAGGGGGGAAGAATGTTACATCCTGTAGTTCCAGGGTATGTATGTGAGGACGTACGTACGAGAATACGACATTAAGGTTGGAAAGGAAGAAATATTTGATTTTCCGACGGAAAATTTTCCGGATTTTGTGAAGTAAAAATGTTCGTTAATGGGAATTGGATTCCCAGATTTGGTATTAGGACTTCTGGGAATATAATAGAATTATGGAATTTTATTTCCGGATTTGGTCACGTGGGGCCCAAGGGGAAAATTTACGGTTTTGTGGGGCCCACTTTGTTTTCGAGATTTTGGCCATTATGGATATTTCCGGAAGATGAAATATTTTGGACGAATAGGAGGGATACACGTGTCACCCCTTAGGTGGCTTGTAGCCGTTTTTGTGTGCCATGTGACCCTTGACCGATATGGCTCAACAAGTGGCAAGCCACTTGTCTCAAATTTTGTGTGGACATGTGGTTTGTGGGGCCCACACACACATGTCCCCAATCTAGACCACACACTTGCTTGCATCCTAGCTATTGGTTGTTCTATAAAAGCTTGCAAGACTTCATCAACACTTAGATAATTTCCAAGGCAAAAATACTCCCTCCCTCTCATTGTTGCTCTCGGCAATAACCCTTCCCCTTGACCAAAAGTTGTCCAAAAATCTTTAAACTTTTAAGTGTTCTTCCTTAAGGTGTTAGGAAGATTGTGAACCAAGATTTAGGTAATATTTCACACCCCTAGCCCTAAAACCTTGCCTTGGCCGAAACTTGTAGGTTTGGAACCTAAAGTGTTCTTCACTTTTTGGAGTTATATCTTGAAGAGGAGTTGGTTAGGAGCTTCTAAGGGTTACTTGGAGTGGATTGAAACGTAAGGAATTGGAGCTAAGATTCCTAAGGATCGACTTTTAATCGTTGGAAAATTTTGGGCTTATCGAGGTAATGATCTTTGTCCTTCTATTGTAATTGGAGATTACATGTTGTAGTAGTATATAATTGAGTATTTGATATGTGGAAGGAAGATTGAAAAGAAATGGACTGTATTGTATATTGTGGGGCAAATTTTACACGTCCAGTTAGGCGTGTAATCCCCTTTGAGTTATTGTATTACTGCGCCTTAAATGTGGCATGTTGGCTATTGATATCAGGCCTTGAAAAAGGTGGAGGTAAGTAGATACGGGGGAAGTGCTGCCCAATTTTCCGTAGAATAAGAAACCTTATACTTAGAAATATTCTACGAAGAGAACTAGAAGTTGATAGATATATTGTGGTTATTATAGGTGGATATTCTACGCGCGGCATACTCGACTTGGCTAGTGGATTAAGCCGAAGAGGTATGTGATTCTTCCTATACTCTTGAGCATGATTGTTGTGAACTATATAGTACGGTAGACGTACGTGTGTGAAATGAATTTGGTTTGTTTAAAACATAAAGTGTTATAATTTCTTTATGAGAAGTTAGTTATAACGACTTTATGAAGATAAAAGAGAGACTTGATCTTGAAAGATAAGAGACTTGACTTATAAACGACTTGATTTCTAAAAGAGAAGAGACTTGAGAATTTGAAGTAATGAAGCTCAAACTATTTTGAGAAATATATTGCTACTTGACCTTTGAAAGGAGAAGTGTTTTTGTCTAAAAAGAAGGCATGTTATTGTCTTGATTTGGTTTTGAAAGCTAAACGACTTGATTTCGGAAAAGGAGAAGTAACTTGATTTAAAAGTATACGTTACTTGTTTTGAAAAGAGTAAGTTACGTGGGTTTTAAAAGTATACTTGATGTTGTTTTAAAAATGTAAAGCACTTAGTTTAAAAAGTATAGAGTACTTGATTTTAAAGGCCTTGTAAAGATTTTCTGAAGGTGTAGTAATTTGGTTTGAAAAGAAAACGTGTTTTGATACTACGAGTATTAGTGTCGTGTGGCTTTTACGTAAAAAGAGGTCTTTTTGAAATAATGAAAAGTATGTAGTATTTTGGGGTTAAAACCCGGATTGTTGGCATAAAATGAAAGTCTAAAAGTATGTTGAACTTGCCTATGCTTGTTGTGATAGTCTTTGTTGTGCAAGTGTTGTATTTCTATGCTACCGCGTCTCTCGATGGAGGGCCGGTTGTCTGGTTTATTGCTTGGACATACTGACGAGTTGGATGGTCCACGGGTATGCTTCCACTATGAGTGTTATCTTGTTATTTCCTTTGGACATACTGATGAGTTGGATGGTCCACGGGTATGCGTCCACTAGGATGGTTCCATGGCCATGCTTATACCGAGGTAAGATGCAGGGGCATGCGGCTATTGTGTGGTTTAAATTCCCGGGTTATGTTATTAGTCCATGGACCGCTAATCCATGAAGCTTGCCGCAGTGACGAGCGATCACGGGCTTGATTTGTACATGTGGTTACAGGCGCACTTTAGATACTTATCCTGGTCATATCTCGTGTATCGGCAGGCACTGGTAGATAACTTAAGATACTTTCCTCGGTCATATCTCGTGAGACGGTAGGCACTGGTACGTTGGCTTAAGATACTTGCCTCGGTCAGTTGCGTGACTAGTTTTTGGATCTGGTAGTTGGCTTCCGTACTTGGCCCATGAAGTTTTATGACTAGCTTTTGGATCTGGTAGTTGGCTACTCTACTTGGCCCGATCAGTTTTATGACGCAGGCAGGATCTAGTGTTCAGGTTCACATGTGGGTGTTGTTTTTACATCATGTACTGCCGGCAGTGAGGAAGGAGTTCCACGGGCATGATTGATATTATGGGCGTGAGACCCATAGTTATGTGTGAGTGGTGATTTTGAGGACATGTGTCCCTTACTTGACATAACAGTTTACTTATTGAGAAATGGTCTTTTAAAAATGATGAAATGTTATTTCATTACAGTATTTTCAGTTTCACATACTGCAATTGCAGATCGACCTCCTTGGCCGCGTCACGCCGCAGTAGGTACACGGTTGTCAATCCTCGCTCATGGATCACGCTCTGCGCTTGGGAAGCTCCGTTTTTCCAGAGGCTTATCTTTTGGTATGATTCCCTGAGATTGTAGGTCCTTGTACATTCAGGGGTATGGCGGGGCCCTGTCCCGTCGTAGTTGTTATATAAACTCTTAGAGGTCTGTAGTACTGTTGTGAGTTGGTCTTGTAAAGGATAATTGTTCAGGTTTTATATATAAGCAGAATGGTGACCGTTTTGGTTAGCCTGTTTCTTATTTTATATCTTGTTTCATGTCTATGATTTTATTTCCGCTGGTTTTTCTCTGATGTGTTATCACTAGGGTGCCCGGGGTAGGGCACCAGTCGCGGGCCCAAGGCCGGGTCGTGACAAAAGTGGTATCAGAGCTTTTAATCCTCGGAAAGTGTCTACAGATCGTATCTAGTAGAGTCTTGATTATCGGCGTGTTGTGCACCACACCTATAATCAGGAGGCTACAGGATATTTAGGATTGGTTTCCATTCTTCTCACTCTGAGATCGTGCCTTAGAGCTGTGTTATAAGTTGGACTCCCTCTGGCGTATTCTTATGTACCCGTTATGCCTCCGCGCAAGGCAACCATGGCCCAGAAGGGCAAGGTAGCAGAGGGAGCTGCGAGTAGAACACAGAGGGTTACCAGGGCACAGGCCCAGTCTTTATCTGAGGTAGTACTTCAGACGGCGAATTCTACGATGCCGCCAGCCCCAGCAGAGTTTAGAGCAGCATCAATAGCTATTGAGGCCACAATACCTGAGCCTCCAGTCCCACACCCAAGAGCGGAGGATATGGGTTACAAGGAGATGGCCCAGTTACTAGCCAGGATCGTGGCGAGGCATGAGGACAGACAGGAGGCAGCGGTTCCGGTTGTACCCGTAGTTCACCCTAGATCTGATAGTTTGAGACTTCGGGACTTTTTGAGTTGCAGTCCACCAGAGTTCTATGGGTCGAGGACTGAGGATGATCCTCAGGAGTTTATCCGACAGTTGCAGCGGATCATGTGAGTGATCAAGGCCTCGGAGACATATTCGGTGGTATTGGGTTCACATCGGCTGCGTGATACTGCAGTCGACTGGTTTGATTCATGGGAACTATCCCGCGGGGAGCATGCGCTTCCAGCTGTTTGGGATTAGTTCTCAGAGGCGTTTCTTAGCCATTTCTTGCCTCCGCAGATGAGGAGGGCTCGGGCCGATAGATTTTTGATGTTGAGGCAGAACGGGTGGACGGTTCGGGAGTACAATGTAGAGTTTGACTCATTGGCTCGGTACGTCCCCTCTTTAGTGGCAGACATGGAGGACAGAGTGCACCGCTATGTCACAGGGCTCGATGATTACTTAGCAGAGGGTTGCTCGGGTGTAGCTCTTCAGCCATACATGGACATTTCCCGCATACAGGAGTATGCACAGGGGACTGAGGAACGTAGAGGCCAACGTAGGGACCAGGATCAGCATAAGAGGGCCAAGACAGCAGGGTCCTTTGGTAACTTTTGAGGCGGACCGCCTCAAGAAGCAGTTAGTTATGCGCCCGCCAAGACTGAGTGGTCCTCCACGCCTTGGCGTCCAGGTATTCGGAGCAGTCGTGGCTCCAAGGGTTCGAGTTTCGGGAGTAGGGTGTTGGCGGTCAGCCACCCCTACCTCGGTGTGGCCAATGTGGTAACCCCCATGCGGGGGAGTGTCATGGTATTCAGAGAGCTTGTTTTACATGCGGCCAGCAGGACCATTTTGCGAGAAATTGTTTGACCAGAGGTAGCACGGATGTTACGACTCAGCCTTCGGGATCGATGGCTGGTTCATCACCTTCTATAGCTTTGGGCCCAGCAGGGCAGGATTATGATTAGAGCGACAAAGGGAAAGTGAAGCAATAGTTACAGGTATATCCTTAACCCTCTAGAGACTAGTATGCGTGATAAGATGATTATATGTTAAGTGTTATGTTTGGATAGCATTGTGTAAATTGCGTTTAAGACACCTGGTTAGAAGGAAAGGTAGGTTTGGGTGCATGGAGACTATAAGCCTTAAAATATAGATAACCGTGGAGACCTTATATGCGAGGCCGTCTTGAGTAAAGAATTTTGCGGGTAATCTTTGTCGGAGTACATAGTATACGTGGAGTGTATTAGTGTGATAATTCCATGGGTTGTGTGGGATAAAAGTAGGTAGTTAAGCTAAGGAGACCACTAGGTTTTCATGACTTGAATAGTGAGATTGTTCCGGACTGGGAACAAGAGTTTGGTACGAAATGGGTCGGGTTGAGGCCAGATCGCGGGTCAACCCGCAGCCCGGAATGAGGTGGGGTCAGTTTGAGGTGGTCCCGCTAAGTGATAGGGTCACGAGGGTGCTAGGCCCAAGTTTAGGTAACCATCGTACGAGTTCGTGGATGCGTTCGACCAGAATCAGATCGTGAAGGTCGGAAATGGCCTTAAAAGAAATTGAAGCTAGTAATGACCAAGTTGGGGGTAGTAACCCCAAGATTTTGAAAGCTGAAGCGATGACTAAAATATGGTACATGTACTAGAAAGAGTTCGGGTGTACGAGAAGGGTACAACGAGTAAGAAGAGAAGCGAACATGTGTTAAGAGAATGGAAGTGGTCATTTTGTGAAGTAAAGATGTGAATAGAGTATCCTTTAGACCATGGGTGGAGCTAATGGTGTTGTTATACGCTTTAGAGGTGGTTCATCGTTGGCTTGGATTTGAGTTGTGCGCGTGTGTTATATTATGGCCATGTGTGGCATAATTGGTTTTGTAAGTATAGTAGTGAAGACTATACCGGCGCAAGTGTTTTTGGAGACTTAGAAGGAACATTCGGGACGAATGTTTCTAAGGGGGGAAGAATGTTACACCCCGTAGTTCCAGGGTATGTATGTGAGGACGTACGTACGAGAATACGACATTAAGATTGGAAAGAAAGAAATATTTGATTTTCCTACGGAAAATTTTCCGGATTTTGTGAAGGAAAAAGGTTCGTTAATGGGAATTGGATTCCCAGATTTGGTATTAGGACTTCTGGGAATATAATAGAATTATGGAATTTTATTTCCGGATTTGGTCACGTGGGGCCCATGGGGAAAATTTACGGTTTTGTGGGGCCCACTTTGTTTTCGAGATTTTGGCCATTATGGATATTTCTGGAAGATGAAATATTTTGGACGAATAGGAGGGCGACACGTGTCACCCCTTAGGTGGCTTGTAGCCGTTTTTGTGTGCCATGTGTCCCTTGGCCGAAATGGCTCAACAAGTGGCAAGCCACTTGTCTCAAATTTTGTGTGGACATGTGGTTTGTGGGGCCCACACACACATGTCCTCAATCTAGACCACACACTTGCTTGCATCCTAGCCATTGGTTGTTCTATAAATACCCCTTAAGCTTGCAAGACTTCATCAACACTTAGATAATTTCCAAGGCAAAAATACTCCCTCCCTCTCATTGTTGCTCTCGGCAATAACCCTTCCCCTTGACCAAAAGTTGTCCAAAAGTCTTTAAACTTTTAAGTGTTCTTCCTTAAGGTGTTAGGAAGATTGTGAACCAAGAGTTAGGCAAGATTTCACACCCCTAGCCCTAAAACCTTGCCTTGGCCAAAACTTGTAGGTTTGGAACCTAAAGTGTTCTTCACTTTTTGGAGTTGGATATTGAAGAGGAGTTGGTTAGGAGCTTCTAAGGGTTACTTGGAGTGGATTGGAACGTAAGGAATTGGAGCTAAGATTCCTAAGGATCGACTTTTAATCGTTGGAAAATTTTGGGCTTATCGAGGTAATGATCTTTGTCCTTCTATTGTAATTGGAGATTACATGTTGTAGTAGTATATAATTGAGTATTTGATATGTGGAAGGAAGATTGAAAAGAAATGGGCTGTATTGTATATTGTGGGGCAAAATTTTACACGTCCAGTTAGGCGTGTAATCCCCTTTGAGTTATTGTATTACTGCGCCTTAAATGTGGCATGTTGGCTATTGATATCAGGCCTTGAAAAAGGTGTAGGTATGTAGATACGGGGGAAGTGCTGCCCAATTTTCCGTAGAATAAGAAACCTTATACTTAGAAATATTCTACGAATAGAACTAGAAGGTGATAGATATATTGTGGTTATTATAGGTGGATATTCTACGCGCGACATACTCGACTTGGCTAGTGGATTAAGCCGAAGAGGTATGTGATTCTTCCTATACTCTTGAGCATGATTGTTGTGAACTATATAGTACGGTAGACGTACGTGTGTGAAATGAATTTGGTTTGTTTAAAACATAAAGTGTTATAATAGCTTTATGGGAAATTAGTTATAACGACTTTATGAAGATAAAAGAGAGACTTGATCTTGAAAGATAAGAGACTTGACTTATAAACGACTTGATTTCTAAAAGGGAATAGACTTGAGAATTTGAAGTAATGAAGCTCAAACTATTTTGAGAAATATATTGCTACTTGACCTTTGAAAGGAGAAGTGTTTTTGTTTAAAAAGAAGGCATGGTATTGTCTTGATTTGGTTTTGAAAGCTAAACGACTTGATTTCGGAAAAGGAGAAGTAACTTGATTTAAAAGTATATGTTACTTGTTTTGAAAAGAGTAAGTTACGTGGGTTTTAAAAGTATACTTGATGTTTTTTTTAAAAATGTAAAACACTTGGTTTAAAAAGTATAGAGTACTTGATTTTAAAGGCCTTGTAAATATTTTCTGAAGGTGTAGTAATTTGGTTTGAAAAGAAAACGTGTTTTGATACTACGAGTATTAGTGTCGTGTGGCTTTTACGTAAAAAGAGGTCTTTTTGAAAGAATGAAAAGTATGTAGTATTTTGGGGTTAAAACCCGGATTGTTGGCATAAAATGAAAGTCTAAAAGTACGTTGAACTTGCCAATGCTTGTTGTGATAGCCTTTGTTGTGCAAGTGTTGTATTTCTATGCTACCGCGTCTCTCGATGGAGGGCCGGTTGTCTTGTTGATTGCTTGGACATACTGACGAGTTGGATGGTCCACGGGTATGCTTCCACTATGAGTGTTATCTTGTTATTTCCTTTGGACATACTGACGAGTTGGATGGTCCACGGGTATGCGTCCACTAGGATGGTTCCATGACCATGCTTATACCGAGGTAAGATGCCGGGGCATGCGGCCATTGTGCGGGTTAAATTCCCGGGTTATGTTATTAGTCCATGGACCGCTAATCCATGAAGCTTGCCGCAGTGACGAGCGATCACGGGCTTGATTTGTACATGTGGTTACAGGCGCACTTTAGATACTTGTCCTGGTCATTTCTCGTGTATCGGCAGACACTGGTAGATAGCTTAAGATACTTACCTCGGTCATATCTCGTGAGACGGTAGGCACTGGTACGTTGGCTTAAGATACTTGCCTCGGTCAGTTGCGTGACTAGTTTTTGGATCTGGTAGTTGACTTCCGTACTTGGCCCGTGATGTTTTATGACTACCTTTTGGATCTGGTAGTTAGCTACTCTACTTGGCCCGATCGGTTTTATGACGCATGCAGGATCTAGTGTTCAGGTTCACATGTGGGTGTTGTTTTTACATCATGTACTGCCGGCAGTGAGGAAGGAGTTCCACGGGCATGATTGATATTATGGGCGTGAGACCCATAGTTATGTGTGAGTGGTGATTTTGAGGACATGCGTCCCTTACTTGACATAACTGTTTACTTATTGCGAAATGGTCTTTTAAAAATGATGAAATGTGATTTCATTACAGTATTTTCAGTTTCACATACTTGGTACCTGTTGTACTGACCTCCTTCGGGGGGCTGCGTTCATGCCGCAGGTAGAGGTACACCGGTTGTCAATCCTCGCTCATAGGATCACAGTTCTGCGTTTTGGGAAGCTCCGTTTCTCCGGAGGCTTATCTTTTGGTATGATTCCCTGAGATTGTAGGTCCTTGTACATTCAGGGGTATGGCGGGGCCCTGTCCCGTCGTAGTTGTTATATAAACTCTTAGAGGTCTGTAGTACTGTTGTGAGTTGGGCTTGTAAAGGATAACTGTTCAGGTTTTATATATATGCAGAAAGGTGACCGTTTTGGTTAACCTGTTTCTTATTTTATATCTTGTTTCATGTCTATGATTTTATTTCCGCTGGTTTTTCTCTGATGTGTTATCACTAGGGTGCCCGGGGTAAGACACCAGTCGCGGGCCCGAGGCCGGGTCGTGACAAGACCTTACCTCTACCTTGGTAGGTATGTATTACATCTCGTAAGATAAGACGATAATTAAGAACGTCACTAAGGAAATTAATATACTTAAGGATGTGATTTCAGAATTATTTTTGGTTACAACGGGCGCGATAATGGAAATCGAAAATAAGTGTTGTATATCCCCGTTATGGGTTAGTAACATATTATAAGAATTACGACATGGAGAATACGAGACCTTATGAAATTCCCGGGAATTAAAAGAAACGGGAGTTAAGATTAAAAGAAGTGAGATTAAGATTTAATTATTTGGGGGATTGATTTATATAGACAATTAGAAGACCAAAGTGTAATATTTAGGGGACCAAAGTGTATTATTAAAATTTGAAAATCTTAATTATAAACCTAACAAAACTCATTTTCCCCATTTAATTTTTCAAAACACCTCACCCTCTCTTTCCCCTCCCTTAGTCGAGACCCCTCCCCTTCCCCCATTACCATAACTATTGCTTTTCCTTGTTGTGTTCTCCCTTCCTAGACCAAACTCCAAAACAAAATTTCAAGCCAAATCTTACATGCAAAGCAGTGGCAAAAACGTCACTGCTGGGCCGAATTGTAGCCCAGTTTTTTTCGAGTTTTGGGCAGATTTTTAGTCAACTTTGGAGGGATATATCTTCTAGTATATTAGGAGTTTTTAGGTGTTTCAAAAGCCTAAGATGAAGTTAGTCGAGTCTAGCTTTCAACCCAATAAACCGTTCGTCGATAGAACACCGGAGTAGAGAATTATGGACGTTACAAGTTCAGCTGACAAAACAGTGACCCATTTCGCTGGGAATGCTGGACCGAAATTGGGCAGTGATTCTTTCAAGTTTTGGACGAATTTTTGGAAGAGAAAATGTGTAAGGATGATGGGTTAACATCATAGATTGTATGCATATCAATTTGGAGTTGAAGAAGTGTGAAAAATTGTGAAGAAATTTGATGAAACAGTGGGCAATTCGGCAGTGGGCAGTGAGTTCGAATTAGGGACTGTTTTGGCTTCGTTTGAGGTATAAAATTCTTCCTTTTATGATATAATTGGAATGCATGTTGTTATGATTGAGGAAATGAAATTGTGATTAAGGGAAGGTTGGAATTTAAACATGCATGTGATTGTTGTAATGTTGTTGGATCGATTTTTGGAACTAGTTTTACCAATTTTGAAATTGTTGGATTTAATTATCGTCGCTAATAGCACGTTGATATTGAAGGAAGTCTTGAAAGAAATCTTGACATTTAGATTATAATGATTCATAAGAAATTATTGAAACATGAATTGGATTCTAGGGAATTAAGAAAAGAATTGGTTTATGGAGATTGACCGAAAACTTACTTGAAATTGTTGGATTTTGTTGCGTCAAGTTAGGGGCTGATCTAATGAAGTTAAAATGTTGGAAAATTGATTATGAACATGTATATACGTTATAGTAATTACCAATACATGCCTTGAAAGAATTAAAGTATGAAAAGAAATAGAAAAGCTCCACACTTCACCCTTGTTTTTGGTTGGGTTATGGATTGTTATAATGGGCTGTTTTAACATGATTTAAAGGCTGGATTAGCATAAGAAATAAATGCGTAATTTCCCCTGATTGTTGTAATAGTTGTCCTTCGTGAATAGAAAGAGAAAGAAGGTATTTTGGTAGCGTATATGGAATATCTGAGATTATTTTGACTACATTCTTAAGTTATGAATTGTTGTTGGTATTGTTGGCTTGGTTGAGAAGTTGTGGATATACATATAAACAGAGGAAGTGCTGCCCGAATTTTCTTAGAATAAGGAGTCGTCGTTCGTCATAACGTATGCTAGTAATCGTAAGGTTAATGGGCATGTTTCTATGATTATAGGTGGAAGTACTAGATGAGACGCATCTTGATATTGAGTTGGCTAGTTCGACTAAAAAGGTATGTTAAGAAAACTCCTTCTTTCTTTTGGCATGTTCTGCGTATGAACTATAGTTGTGGTATTGTTCCTTAAGTTATTCTACTCTTAGAAGTTAAGGAATATTCGTGCTATTGATTCTAAGATAAAAGCATGTCTAAGTTGTTCCTAAGTCCTTACTAAGGCATATGGGTAAGATGTTGGCATCCATGAGAGTTTGTAGTAAGCACTGAAGCCAATTTGACTCTGCAAATCCAAAGTAACTAATAAGTATTAAACACTGGAACTGGTTTAATAAATAAGAAGGTATATTTTTAATAAACATGTTAAAATAAGCCATTGCAGCATTACATGAATAAAGTATCGACAAACAATTATACTAAAAATGATTAGAATTCCATATGCATAGAAACTAAGATAGAACCAATTTGTTTTACATTTTCTAGTTCACAGCTGATTAGATAAGATCACTATAAAAATATAACTTGCTAACGGTGCGTATAATGAATTAATTAAGCAATTAAGATCTGTTATCACCAATCAGATAATTCCATAATGTTAACCAGAAAAGCAAGGACCTTACTATCATCCAATAAATTTTGGAAATGTTTATTGTCATTCATGCATTCATATTTTACCCAGGACGATATACTATGAGTTTATACAACGACAAACTGTATGTGAGACTATCATTTCCTTCTTTGGCATGATGTTGTGAAAATCTCCTTCTTTCTTCTGGCATGATTTTAATGAAAGTACGGCGGACGTACGTGATTCCTTCAAAGTCTAGTTTTAATAAAATGATATATGATATGATAAGTGCTTTGACTTTCCAAAAGATGTTTTAAAATGATTCATGAGATCGTGCCTTGATTTTCTAAAGGATAGTTTATTTTACTTATTCCATTGAGTCTTATATGATGATTTAAAAAGGCATATGATTATTCCATTGAGTTTTATATGATGATTTAAAATGCATATGATTATTCCATTGGGTCTATATGATGATTTAAAATGCATAATATTATTCCATGGCGTCTCAGATGATGGTTTGTATTGCATATGGTTTCTCATGATATTCTATTTGTGTAAGTTGTGATTGTATGTTATATGGATGGTGTTACGAGGACCGAGTCCCAGAATGGGCCGGGTAGCTATATTCACGGAAATGAGGACCGAGTCCCAGAATGGGCCGGGTAGTTATATGTACGCAGTATGAGGACCGAGTCCCAGAATGGGTCGGGTAGTTATATGTATAAAGCATGAGGACCGAGTCCCAGGATGAGTTGGGTAGTTATATGTACGGAGATGATCTTGATTATGATGATTGTTAGACATGCATGACTTTCTTTTCATATGGTACAGTTGCATTGGTATCTCTGATTTTTCATATATGTCTCATGTTATCTTCTGGCCAGTTACAATCCTCCTTACAGTAATTCATGTTTTACATACTCAATATATTATTTAAATCGACCCCTTTCTTCGTGGGGATCTTTACACGACCGACCCTCGCCCGCGATCGTGACCTACGTGGCACCCTTACAGGTAAACATCAGAGATAATCAGCGGAACATACATGAAACTTATAAAATAAATCAACAAGAAATAAACGACAGGTTAGCCGATAAGGCTACCTCCCTGGACACATATACATATAATCCGGCCCGCCTGTGGGGCTCGGTGTACTGTGGAATCATGTAGCATAATCCAGCCCGCCTGTGGGGCTCGGTGTACTGTGGAATCATGTAACATAATCCGGCCCGCCTGTGGGGCTCGATGTACTGTGGAATCATGTAGCATAATCCGGCCCGCCTGTGGGGCTCGGTGTAAGATGACGTAACCCGGCCTATGTGTAGGCTCGGGGTAATATGGCGTAATCCGACCTACGTGTAGGCTCGGTGTATCTCATAACATAATACGGCCTATTTGTAGGCTCGGTGTATCTCATAACATAATCCGGCCTATTTGTAGGCTTGGTGTATCTCATAACATAATCCGACCTATTTGTAGGCTCGGTGTGATTTTCCTTACATAACATTTTTAAACCATCTTTTTACTTCTTCTTAAGTCGTCATAACAACTTCCCATAAAGCTATTATAGCAACCTTTCATTTTAGAGAACTTAAGACACTTTTATTCTTGCAACATTAGGGAAACTAAACCCAAAAAAATACTACGTACATACATACTTAAAAAGAATCATAAAACTCCTTTCTTTTTAAAGCTCAAGTCACATACTCTTTTGGAGACCATCTTCTTAACTTTTGAAATAAATTAAGGAGCGATACTTTTTAAAATTAAGTCATTTCCACTTATAAAATCAAGGCTTATAGTCTTAACACCTTGTAGCATACACTCTTTAAAATCATGTCGCTTAATACTTATAAAATCATGTCATCTATACTTTAGAAATCAAGTTCCATAACTTGAAAAAAATAAAGTTTCATACACCTCCAAAACCAAGTAACTTATTCTCTTTAAAATCATATATCTTTCACTTTTAAAATCAATCCCCTTTTCACATATAAATTCAAGTCATTTTCAAACATAAAATCAACTTACTTACTTTAAATAAATCAAGACACGTGCTTTAAATCAAATCTCATAACTTCCTAACCATTCTTACCAATATCTCCCATAAGACTTGGTAAGGACTTAAAATAATTTAAACATACTTTTAACTTAGAATCAACAACGTGAATACTTCTTAACTTGTAAGAGTAGAAGGAATCATGAAATAATATCACATGGCTATTTCATACGTAGGATCATGCCAAAAGAAGGAATAGGTTCACATACCTCGCGACGATTAGCGACAAGTTGCAAAATGCTCCCAAGTACTTTAACCTTGCTAGTTTTTCCACCCTTCAAGTAGAATACGCTACTCGTAGTACTTCAACCTATATTAATCATAACATGTCTATCAACTCCTAGCTTTTTAACGTAGAATCATACTAAGTGTAAGGTCTCTTATTCTACGGAAAATCGGGCAGCACTTCCTTTGTTTCTACATACTTTTCCACCTTTTTCAAGGCCCGAAATCAATAACCAAACACCACATTTAAGGCTCAAAAATTCAGCTAACCAAAGGGGATTACACGCCTTAACAGGACGTGTAAAATTATGCCTCACAATGAATACAAAACAGTCCATAATTTCATCAATATTTAGGATAAGATATGAAGCCTCTTTGCACCCTTTTCACCTTTATTCCTTAGGACTTTCACTAGCCAATTCTACAACATTAATCATATATATAACCACCCAATTTATGCATATATACAAGTCTAAAACAGCCCGTAAAACTGCGCCAAAATATTCCAAAATTCTAGGCCATTTCGGCAATTTCACAATATAACAATAAGTAGTCATTTCCCATTTCCTTTTCCAATTCCTTTTCAATCCAAGTTGTTATTCAAACATGTTATATAGTCGCAACCAATTTTAACAACTATAATCACTTCTTTATATAACATGCGACGACTAAGACTAACAATTAAATTGAATTACAATCTTATGGCTAAACATGCTAGTTTCAGATTTAGGCTTCCATAATTCTATAACACTTATCAATCTTCATAATATATATCACATGATCACTTCTAACTTATCATAACATGAAATCTTCAATCACAATAGTAAGACGAAGATTTATACCTCAATAAGCCCAAATCCAATCCAAGATTTAAAGTCGATCCTTAGCAACTTTAGCTCCTCTTCTTGACGTTCCAATCCACTCCAAGCAACCCTTAGAAGCTTGTGAATAACTCCTCTTCAAGTTCCAACTTTAAAGTTGAAGAACACCTTCGGGTTTCATCTTGCGACTAACGTAAAAACGTAGTTTTTTCGGGATTTTTGTGTTGGGTTATCCTTAGAATACCTCTAGGGATCTTAGGTTAGAATATTGTGATTTATCATCAACTTTTGAAGAATTTTCTTGCTCAAAGTGAGCTCAAAATCGAGAGCTCCCTTATGCTAGCACAAAGTTCTTGATATTTTCTAAGTATGGGATTTGTCTTGCTACTAGTATAGTTATATAAGGCATCCAAGGGCTAAGATTAATACATATGGGTGGCTAGGATCTTAGTCAATAGTCAATAATGTCAAGCTCTCTTCTTGGTCTTCTTAGATCAAGACTTTCAACCAAGCCATGTGGAGGGTGACACGTGTCGCCCTCCTATTGGTCTAAAATATTCTTTTTCCCGAAATTTCCATAATTCGTCAAAATATCGAAAACCTCGTGGGCCCCACAAAACGTAATATTTCCCTGGTGGGCCCCACGTAACCAAATCAGTAAATAAATTTCCATAATCTCAAATAACAATTCTGGGAACCCAATTCTTACTAACAAACATTTTTCCTTCCCGAGGTTCGGAAGATTTTCCTTCGGAAAAACAATCCTTCCTTTCGTTCAAATTTTTAAAGCCCTGATTTCCTTACGTACCTTCTCTTAAACATGTCCTGGAATTACGGGGTGCAACATTCTTCCCCCCTTAGAAACATTCGTCCCCGAATGTTCTTTCGGAGCTCCATCTAAACGTTTCTCGGTATAGCCTCATAAATCTACACTTAATGAAACCTAATTATGCCACATATGGCCCTAATACATCGCACATGCATATCCATCCATCATAAGCCAAACGAGGAATCAAATCCAAAGTGTGCATCACCACTATTTACTCCCATTCATGGCAAAAAAGGATTCTCTCTTTGTACTTTCTTTTAGTCATAACTATAAGCACTTCAATTCTTTCAACCCTTGTTATCTCCTGTTCTTACTTATCGTATTCTTCTCGTACTTCCAAAGTTATTCTAGTACACGTACATAATCTCAATCATCGCTTCTGTTTTCAAATCCTTGGAGTTACTACATCCAACAAATTAGGGTCATTTTTGGCTCTCACGACCCGGTTCCGGTGGAACGCGTCTACGAACTCGTACAACGATTAACTAGGCTTGGGCCTTACACCCTCGTGACCCTATCACCTAGCGGGACCACCTCCAACTGACCTCATTCTATTCCGGGCTACGGGTTGACCCGCAACAGCCCATACCCGACCCATAGTCGCATTTAATTCTCATTCTTGGTCCGAAATAAATCTTACTACCCGAGAAGGCCTTATACCTCTAAGGTCTCAGCGGTTATCAATATTCTTAGGTCTCCAATATTCCATGTCCCCTAAACTTACGTTACCTCATAATCATAGTGTCTTAATCATAACAACCCAATATTATCCGTACATAACACCTGAGCATACTACATAGCTTAATCTATTACATAGTCTTCCATTAAGTCTCTTATCATGATTTCTTAAGGGTTCATTACCTTTTCAGACCGCTCATCCTCTCCTAATTATCTCAAATTAGTACGTAAAACCTTGATGATAATTTATTAAACTATTACATACCTTCCCGGTATCTAATTAGTCCTTACCTATTCTGGTAATCTAAAATCATTCTAGGCAACACGCGTCTGACCCTCATACATAACTCCGTATAGCTGTATATCATAATACCAACTATACTACAATTATTACCAACCTGGATACGCAATCCACATAGCCCTTCCTGGGTCACTGTTGCATTTCTCATAGCTGCAATCAACATAACTCGTTAGGGAGAGACGACCCTAACAACACAGCTCTATCGCACGATCTCAGAGTGAGAAGAATGGAAATCAATCCTAAATGTCCTGCAACCTCATGATTATAGATGTGGTACACAACACACCGATAATCAAGACTCTACTAGACACGGTCTGTAGACACTTTCCGAGGACTAACTGCTCTGATACCACTTTTGTCACGACCCGACCCCGGGCCCGCGACTGGTGCCCTACCTGGGCACCCTTACAGGTATACATCAGAGATAATCAGCGGAACATACATGAAACTTATAAAATAAATCAACAAGAAATAAACAACAGGTTAGCCGATAAGGCTACCTCCCTGGACACATATACATATACTTAACCAAACGCAGTTACATCCTTCTTCTTAACAAACCGACCCACAAGATATGACTACAGACCTCTAAGAATTTCAAATGTGGCGGGACAGGGCCCCGCCATACCCCTGAATGTACATAAATATACAACATCAGGGAAACCGTACCCAAAAGATAAGCCTCCGGAGTGAATGAAACTTCTTCTCAAAAACTGAACAGAGATCCTAAGAGCAAGGATCACCAACCTATGAACCTAACACCTGCGGCATGAACGCACCCGGCGGGTCGATAACAGTGCAGTATGGAATGTAAATAAGGTACGAGAACAAATCATAATCGTATAAAAATGACAGGGGCAAGTATAAAAATGAAATACCAGATCCTGTCGTGCCATTTTAACTCCTGAAATAATCGTATATTAACCGTTCTTTTCCTTATTTCAATAAGAATTAACATCATATTCTTACATACATACTTAAGAATTCAATCAAGTTTTTCCACTTAACTTACATATCTTACATAACATAATCCGACCCTTTATGGAGGGACTTCTTATTTGGGAGCTTACTTTGATTATCCATACGTGATAACGTAATCCGGCCCATTTGCGGGACCCGGTGTACTGATGAATCATGTGGCATAATCCGGCCCACCTGTGGGGCTCGGTGTACTGTGGAATCATGTAGCATAATCCGGCCCGCCTGTGGGGCTCGGTGTACTGTGGAATCATGTAGCATAATCTGGCCCGCCTGTGGGGCTCGGTGTACTGTGGAATCATGTAGCATAATTCGGACCGCCTGTGGGGCTCGGTGTAAGATGACGTAACCCGGCCTATGTGTAGGCTCGGGGTAATATGGCGTAATCCGGCCTATGTTTAGGCTCGGTGTATCTCATAACATAATCCGGCCTATTTGTAGGCTCGGTGTATCTCATAGGCTCGGTGTATCTCATAGGCTCGGTGTATCTCATAACATAATCCGGCCTATTTGTAGGCTCGGTGTGATTTTCCTTACATAACATTTTTAAACCATCTTTTCACTTCTTCTTAAGTCGTCATAACAACTTCCCATAAAGCTATTATAGCAACCTTTCATTTTAGAGAACTTAAGACACTTTTATTCTTGCAACATTAGGGAAACTAAACCCAAAAAAATACTACGTACATACATACTTAAAAAGAATCATAAAACTCCTTTCTTTTTAAAGCTCAAGTCACATACTCTTTTGGAGACCATCTTCTTAACTTTTGAAATAAATTAAGGAGCAATACTTTTTAAAATTAAGTCATTTCCACTTATAAAATCAAGGCTTATAGTCTTAACACCTTGTAGCATACACTCTTTAAATTCATGTCGCTTAATACTTATAAAATCATGTCATCTATGCTTTAGAAATCAAGTTCCATAACTTGAAAAAAATAAAGTTTCATACACCTCCAAAACCAAGTAACTTATTATCTTTAAAATCATATATCTTCCACTTTTAAAATCAATCCCCTTTTCACATATAAATTCAAGTCATTTTCAAACATAAAATCAACTTACTTACTTTAAATAAATCAAGACACGTAGCTTTAAATCAAATCTCATAACTTCCTAACCATTCTTACCAACATCTCCCATAAGACTTGGTAAGGACTTAGGATAATTTAAACATACTTTTAACTTAGAATCAACAACGTGAATACTTCTTAACTTCTAAGAGTAGAAGGAATCATGAAATAATATCACATGACTATTTCATACAAGGATCATGCCAAAAGAAGGAATAGGTTCACATACCTCGCGACGATTAGCGACAAGTTGCAAAATGCTCCCAAGTACTTTAACCTTGCTAGCTTTTCCACCCTTCAAGTAGAATACGCTACTCGTAGTACTTCAACCTATATTAATCATAACATGTCTATCAACTCCTAGCTTTTTAACGTAGAATCATACTAAGTGTAATGTCTCTTATTCTACGGAAAATCGGGCAGCAATTCCTTTGTAAAAACATACTTTTCCACCTTTTTCAAGGCCCGAAATCAATAACCAAATGCCACATTTAAGGCTCAACAATTCAGCTAACCAAAGGGGATTACACGCCTTAACAGGATGTGTAAAATTCTGCCCCACAATGTATACAAAACAGTCCATAATTTCATCAATATTTAGGATAAGATATGAAGCCTCTTTGCACCCTTTTCACCTTTATTCCTTAGGACTTTCACTAGCCAATTCTACCACATTAATCATATATATAACCACCCAATTTATGCATATATACAAGTCTAAAACAGCCCGTAAAACTGCGCCAAAATATTCCAAAATTCTAGGCCATTTCGGTAATTTCACAATATAACAACAAGTAGTCATTTCCCATTTCCTTTTCCAATTCCTTTTCAATCCAAGTTGTTATTCAAACATGTTATATAGTCGCAACCAATTTTAACAACTATAATCACTTCTTTATATAACATGCGACGACTAAAACTAACAATTAAATTGAATTACAATCTTATGGCTAAACATGCTAGTTTCAGATTTAGGCTTCCATAATTCCATAACACTTATCAATCTTCATAATATATATCACATGATCACTTCTAACTTATCATAACATGGAATATTCAATCACAATAGTAAGACGAAGATTTATACCTCAATAAGCCCAAATCCAATCCAAGATTTAAAGTCGATCCTTAGCAACTTTAGCTCCTCTTCTTGACGTTCCAATCCACTCCAAGCAACCCTTAGAAGCTTGTGAAGAACTCCTCTTCAAGTTCCATCTTTAAAGTTGAAGAACACCTTAGGTTTTCATCTTGCGACTAACGTAAAAACGTAGTTTTTTCGGGATTTTTGTGTTGGGTTATCCTTAGAATACCTCTAGGGATCTTAGGTTAGAATATTGGGATTTATCATTAACTTTTGAAGAATTTTCTTGCTCAAAGTGAGCTCAGAACCGAGAGCTCCCTTATGCTAGCACAAAGTTCTTGATATTTTCTAAGTATGGGATTTGTCTTGCTACTAGTATAGTTATATAAGGCATCCAAGAGCTAAAATTAATACATATGGGTGGCTAGGATCTTAGTCAATAGTCAATAATGTCAAGCTCTCTTCTTGGTCTTCTTAGATCAAGACTTTCAACCAAGCCATGTGGAGGGTGACACGTGTCGCCCTCCTATTGGTCTAAAATATTTTTTCCCCGAAATTTCCATAATTCGTGAAAATATCGAAAACCTCATGGGCCCCACAAAACGTAACATTTCCCGGGTGGGCCCCACGTAACCAAATCCGTAAATAAATTTCCATAATCTCAAATAACAATTCTGGGAACCCAATTCTTACTAACAAACATTTTTCCTTCCCGAGGTTCGGAAGATTTTCCTTCGGAAAAACAATCCTTCCTTTCGTTCAAATTTTTAAAGCCCTGATTTCCTTACGTACCTTCTCTTAAACATGTCCTGGAATTACGGGGTGTAACAGCTGCGTTCATGCCCGTAGGTACAGGTGATCGGTTAGGTGACCCTCCAGTTTAGGACATCTACCAGCTACTTAAGAGCTCCCTTGTTCCGGAGCCAGTCACTTTGGTACAGACTCTTATATTTCAGACTTATGTATATCTTGGGCACGACGGGGTCCTGTCCCGTCATATGTCATTTTTGTACTCCTAGAGGTCTGTAGACAGTCGTGGGTTGATTTATGAGGAGTGTAGACATGTTTGTTTAGCCATGCTTTCGTATTTCTGTTTGGGATGTTCCCTGATGTTGGTGGAAGCCTTGTCGGCTTGCACATTATATTGTGTTGGTTAGTTGTGACTCTCCCCTTATGTAAAGACAGCCTGACCGGCTCGTCTATTCGGGTACATGTTGTAGATGCAGCGTTATGCTGCCGAAAATTTTATTAATCTTGGTGTCAAATGGATTAAGTACGACAGGTCAATAATGACGTCCAATTAGGGCGCCAAGTCGCGGCCCGTCGGGTCGGGTCGTGACAGTATGTCTATTTTCGAGAGACCCTAAGCTCAAGACAAAGCATAAGCACAAGCAAAGCAAAAGTAAAGTAAGAGAAAATCAAGAGAAACGGTCAGACCCGGTCAAAAAAATATAAAGTAGTATGAAAATGCTGATATAGAAAGTGAATAGGCCATGATAGCGCATTCTGAAAAAGTAAGCAGTATCGCCCAGGTAAATAAGCTAAATAAAATATACTAAATGACACATAGCAGCAAAAATCAAACTACTAGGGACTATAAAGCAATAATGTATCTATTAGTGTGATAGGCTAAGTGCACCTACAATAATAATACTAC
The DNA here is from genome assembly GCA_029844215.1 of Przewalskia tangutica. Taxonomy (NCBI): domain Eukaryota; kingdom Viridiplantae; phylum Streptophyta; class Magnoliopsida; order Solanales; family Solanaceae; genus Przewalskia; species Przewalskia tangutica. The sequence continues at coordinate 53,724,826 of CM056722.1, read as the reverse complement.
AACTACCCATTTGCAAGCGTAAGTAGGACTACGCTTGACTACCTACTACATTTCTACCCTAATATGTGTCCTCCACAACCCCCTATCTCAGGTCATAGTCTCAGTAAGTTGCGCCTGAGCCATATCACGTCTAATCACCTCTCCCTAATACTTTTTCGCCCTACCTCTACCCTTCCTGAACTCGTCCAAAGCCAACCTCTCTCACCTGCGCATTGGGGAATTTATATCTCTCCTCTATACATGCCCAAACCATCTCAACCTCGCTGCCCGCATCTTATCCTCCACCGAGATCACTTACACTTTATCCCGGATATCATCATTTGTAATCCTATCCCTCCTCATATGCCCAAACATCTATCTCAACATTCTTATCTCTGCAACTTTTATATTTTGGATGTGCGAAGTCTTGACTGACCAACACTCCACCTCATACAACATAGTCGGTCTAACCACTGCCTTATAGAACTTGTCTTTAAGTTTTTGTGGCATTTTTGTTGTTGAATAAGACTCCAGATGCGAGCCTCCATTTCATCCACCCTGCCCCAATATGATGTGTGACATCATCATCAATCTCACCATCCCATTGGATAATAGACCTGAGGTACTTGAAGCTTCCTTTCTTTGGAATGACCTGAGTACCAAGCCTCACCTCCACACATGTCTTATGGTCGCTCCCATTACTGAACTTGCACTCCAAGTATTATGTCTTAGTCCTACTCAGCCTGAACCCTTTAGACTCTAGAGTCTATCTCCAAACCTCCAACTTAGCGTTCACTCCTTTGTGAGTCTCATCAATCATGACTATGTCATCTGCGAATAACATACACTATGGCACCTTCCCTTGGATTTGTCGTGTCAGTCCATCCATCACCAAGGCAAATAAGAATGGACTAAGAGCCGATCCCTGTGGCAACTCCATTATCACTGAAAAGTGCTCCGAGTCTTTTCCTACTATTCATACCCTGGTCTTGGCTCATAATACATATCCTTGATCGCCCTAGTGTACGCCACAGGTACACCTCTAACCTCCAAACATCTCTATAGAACCTCTCTATGGACTTTGTTGTATGCCTTCTCGAGGTCGATGAAAACCATATGTAGTCTCTCTTCCTCTCCCTATACTACTCTACCAACCTCTTAATAAGATGAATGACTTCTGTAGTCAAACACATGAATCTAAACTGGTTCCCGGAAATAGACACACCTCTCCTCACTCTCATCTCAACGACCCTTTCCCAAATTTCATATTGTGGCTTAGCAGCTTGATACCCATATAGTTGTTGCAACTCTAGATATCACTTTTGTTCTTGTACAAAGAGATCATTGTACTCTACCTCTATTCTTAAGGCATTCTCGCCGTCTTAAAAATGACGTTAAACAACTCAGTCAACCACTCTAAACCTGCCTACGTTTTTTCAAAATTCAACTAGAATCTCATCAGGTCCGGTCGCTCATACCCCACATCCTACGAACTACACTCTTAACCTCCTCAACCTTAATGCTTCTACAATATCCAAAATTCCGGAACCTATTAGATTGCCCCAGATATCCCAACACAATGTCTCTATCTCATTTTTCATTCAAGAGTTTATGAAAGTAAGACTTCCATCTCTGCCTAATATGTGCGTCCTCCACCACTACTTTGTCGTCCTGGTACTTGATGCACCTCACGTTCTCTAAGTCACGGTCCCTCATCTCCCTTGCCTTGGCTAGTCTATACAACTTCTTATCCTCGCTTTTTCATCTAATTCCATATACAGGCATTCAACAACCGCCATTTTTTTCCACTGTAACCGCAAGCTTTGCCTCATTCTTCACCATCTTATACAGTTCCCTATTTATCAACTTCTCCACCTTATCCTTGCTTTTTACTAATTTCACATATGCCGCTTTCTTCGGTATATGTATATATATAGGTAGACATGGGACTATAATAGACCGGTCACACTTAAAATTGTAAATTCTAATGGGTCAACATGAAAGTTTGATGGGCTGGTCACAATTATAATTCTGAGTCATATGTATCGTTTTCTTTCTAAGGAACTTGTCGTAGAAATATATTTTATTCATGAGTTGATTGTCCCTTGCTAGAAGTGTTGAGTTATGGAGCCTAATTCATCACTGACACTATGAAGATCCTACGCAGAGTGTGGAACACTGATCGACTAGGGCACTGTTTTCTTGTTGAGTTGGAAATTTTAGGCTTGTATTATGTTCCCCCTAGTTTTCGTTATATATAGACTAGAGCATCGTTTTATTTTTGGGTGGTTGTGCAAGTGATCAAGAAAGAGAGAGAATTGTAAACTCAAACTCCCCATTTGATTATAGTAAAATCTGCAGCGGCAAAGTGGACGTAGCTCTCGCATTGAGGGTGAACCACTATAAATCTGTATGTGTTATTTGTTCTTCGCTTATTTACTGTTTTCTGATTAGGTAGGATTTAAGACTCAAATCCTAATCAAATTTCCCAATGCCGTGTGCCGAACCATCTTTGCCTCTCATTATTTTCTGAATCACAACATAATTTGTCGCTTTTGATACCAGTTGTTGTTGTTGACAACATCAAGAAGACAGAGTTGTGGAATTGTAGCCTGGGGCATATGAGCGAGAAAAGGGTGAAGCTTTTGGTGACTAACGACATGATTCAGAAAGTCGGTGGATCATTATATGTGTGAGAGCTACATTGTCGGAAAACATAGGTGAGTAAGTTTTTCAAATACATGTAGAGAATTGAAAGTTGAGAAGCTTGAATTGGTGCAAACTGACGTATGGGGACCTGCTATTGTCCCCTCACTCGGAGGATCACATTACTATGTGACCTTCATTGATGATTCAACCAGAAAGCTATGAGTCTATTTTATGAAAAATAAATCTGATGTGTTCACTGTCTTCAAAAGGTGAAAAGCCATGGTCGAGAATGAGACAACCTCAAGTTGAGGAGCTTGAGTTCCAAAAACAGTGGATAATACATTGATGGTGACTTCAAATAGTATTGTGCTGATAATGGGATCAAGATGGTGAAGACTACCCCTGGAACACCACAACAAAATGAAATAGTGCAAAGGATGAATCGAACAATGAACGAGCGTGCACGGAGCATGAGAATACACGCTAGACTGCTCAAGACATTCTGGGAAGATGCAATCAATACCACAACCTTCTTGATTAACAGAGGACTATCTGATCCTTTGGGTTTCAGAATTCCAGAAGTGGCTTGGAGTGGAAAAAGGTAAATCTTTCTTTTCAACAAGTATTTGGTTGCTTATCCTATGTTTATATTGATGCTACTGCTAGAATTAAACTTGATCCTAAATCTAAGAAGTGTTATTTTATTCGCTATGGTGACACCGAGTTTGGTTATCGATCCGGGATGACCAAAATTGGAAGATCATCTGAATTAGGGACATCGTCTTCAATGAATAGGTATGGTACAAGGACAAGTTGCGAGATAATTAAGAATCTAAGAAGATGTAATTAGAAACAATTGATTTGAGAGACTTCTCGATACCCGAGCTACAACAAGGTACTACTGTGATAAAAGAACAAGCATCACTAGAAGAAGGCCGACAAGCCAGTGATGGTGAGGTTGATGAAAATGTGATTCTGAAACAAATCAGCAGATGTCGATCACAGAAATACACAGATCATCCTGGATCAGTAAGCCGGTTCACAGGTTCTCTCCGTCCTTCATCTACATTCTGCTTACTAACAGAGGGGAGCCAAAATATTACAAAGAAGCGACACAAATTGATAAATCGATTAAGTAGGAGCTGGCAATGAAATATGAGAAGGACTCACTATTGTCAAATCATATATGAGAGTTAGCTAAGTTACCAGACGAGAAAAAGACATTGTAGAAAAAATGGGTCTACTGGATAAAAGAAGAATACGATAGAAATAAGAGCTATAAAATGAGGCTGGTTGTGAAGGAATTTCAATAGAAAGAATGCATTGACTACACAAAGATCTATCTCTCATAGTCAAGTTGGTGACAATCAGAATTGTTCTTGGGCTGATAGCAAAGGAAGATCAGCATCTTCAATAGATGAACGTGAAAACTGCTTTTCTTAACAGTGATTTAGAGGAGGAAATCTACATGAAAGAACCTGAGAGATTTGAGGTCAAAGGGAAAGAGAAGTGTCTGTGCAAGCTTCAAAAGAGTCTGTACGAACTGAAACATGCTCCAAGACAGTGGTATAAGAAGTTTGATAGCTTTATGAAGAAAGCCGAATTCTTAAGGTGCGAAGTAGATCACTATTGTTACTTCAAAAGATTTGAAGACTCCTACATGATATTGCTCATTTATGCTGATGACATGATGATCGTAGGAGCAGACCTACATGAGATTGATAGGCTGAAGAATATACTGTTAGAAGAATTTGCAATGAAGAATCTGAAAGCTGCAAAGCAAATCCTCAAGATGATAATCATCAAAAGTAAGGAGGGCCTCAAGATCTCACAAGAATATGTGAAGAAGGTTCTCAAGAGGTTCAACATGGATGTTGCCAAGCCAGTTAGTGCTCCCTTGGCTAGACACTTTTATTTTTCAAAAGATCAGTCGTCTGTGACTAAGGACGAGATAGAGCATATTGACAAGGTCCCTTATGCCTCTGTTATTGGCAGTCTTATGTACATGATGGTATGTACGAGGCTAGACATTGTACATGAAGTGGGAGTTATTAGAAAGTTTATGAGCAATCCGAGAAAGCTATACTGGGAGGCTCTGAAGTGGATTTTCAGGTATCTGAAGGGAAACTCAAGTTCAACGTTGTGTTTCTGGAAGTCAAGAGACATGATTGCAAGGATATATTGATGCTGACAATAGTGGTGATGTTGATAGAAGAAAGAACACATTCGGATATGTTTACACCTTCAGAAGTACTGTGATTTGTTGGGTTTCAAAGTTGCAGAAGATAGATCTCTCTCTAGATGTAAGGCTGAGTACGTTGTCGTGACGGAGGCCACGAATGAGATGATGTGGCTATAATTTTTTCTGCGAGAATTGAATCAGGACCACGAGGGGATTGTGTTGTATTGTGATAGCCAGAATGCTATTTATTTGGTAAAGAACCCGGTCTACTATGCTCGTACAAAGCACATACAACTCTACCATTTCATCAATCATCTTTGAAAGATGGAGTATTAGTGCTTAAGAAGATCCCAATGAGTCAAAGTCCAGCAGAAATGATGACGAAGACCATGCCAAATGATAAACTAAGGTTGTGTGCAACATCAGTTTGACTTCTTGGATAAGGATCGGAGTTTCCACTACATATGGAGACAGATGATTGAAATTAGTCTCTAAGTGGGAGATTATTAAGTTGTGGATCCTAATTCATCGCCGACACTATGAAGACTGTCACGACCCGATCCCGGGCCCGTGACTGGTGCCTTACCCCGGGCACCCTAGTGATACAACATCAGAGAAAAATCAGCGGAAATAAAAACTTAAACATGAAACAAGAGATATGATAATAAACAAAGCAACCAAAACGATTGCCTTCTTGCGTATATACAGAATTGAATAGCTACATCCTTTACAACCCCGCCCACAACAAGATTACTGCACTTCTAAGAATGTAACCACAACTATGACGACAGGCCCCGCCATACCCCTGAATGTACAAGAACCTACAACTCAGGGAAACATACCAAAAGATAAGCTTCCGGAGAAACGGAGCTTCCCAATACGCTGAACTGTGATCCTAAGGGCGAGGATCAACAACCGATGTACCTCTACCGCAAAGATGAACGCAGCCCGGGGAGGTCGATAACAGTACCAAGTATGTGGAAATCGAAAATATCGTAAATGAAATCATAGTAGTCTATATAAAACAGAGACATATATGATAACCAAACTACAAGACATAATATGTAAGCAAATACGCTAAGTCGTGACTCACGCCCTCAAAGTCATCACTCAAACATAAATATGGGTCTCACGCCCACCACATCATTCGTGCCCGTGGAATACCTTCCTCACTGCCAGCAGTCTATGATATAGCAACACCAAGGAGTACACATGAACACCAGGTCCTACCTGTGTCATAACAACCGTACGGGGCAAGTACGAAGGCTAACTACCGATACCAAAGCCGCGTCCTCAATCGACGGGCAAGTACGAAGCCAACTACCGATACCAAAGCCGCATCAACAAATCTACATAACCATACCACGGCGACCTGTGGCACGAAAGCCAACTACGGATACCACCGCGCCACGTGGTCGGCGGGCAAGTACGAAGACTAACTACCGATACCAAGCCGGAATCACGAGACTTCGTCACAAACTGAACGGGCAAGTACGAAGGCTAACTACGGATACTGCCGAGTCGACCACGACCTCAGGGCAAGTACGAGAGCCAACTACCAGATACCAGGCCGAATCAGTAAAACCTCATGGAGAGCTAGTCCATGGAATAATAATCACAGAAGCGTACTCGTGGAATGCTCCGTCACTGCCAGTACGTCCAAGTAAGATCATACAAATCAGCCGGCCCTCCATCGAGAGACGCGGTGGTATAGAAATACAATACTAGCACGACAAGGCTATCACACGTAAACATAGGCAAGTTACACACAACTCAAGGTACTTTCATTTTATGCCAAAGTCCAGGTTTTAACCCCAAAGTACTACGTACATTAAATTCTTTTTAAAAGATCCATTTCTTTTACAAAGGTCACCCGATGCCCGTATTATCAAAATAGAGTGACTAACATTTTAAGTAAACCAAAACAACTTCCATACTTACCTTTTTAAACCAAATTAAGACAATATCATGCCTTCTTTTTAGACCAAAACACTTCTCCTTTTAAAGTCAAGTTACCATTTTAAAACTAATGATAAAACCATTCTTTTGTTTTTATAAAGTCGTTATAACTAACTTCCCATAAAGCTGTTATAACACTTTATGTTTTAAACCAATTTAAGACAAAACCATGTCTTCCTTTTAAACCAAAAACTCTTTAATTTCTCAAGTCTCTTTTCTTTTAGAAATCAAGTTCCTTACTTTGGAAATTTAAGAAAATTAATGCTTATTCATAATGATTCTTATTAAAGCAGCCATGATCTAGGAAATGTAATACAATTTTGTCTTATCTTAGCTTCTATGCAGATGGAGGTTTCTACTGGCTTTAATAGTAATTAATAGTTTGTCAATACATTTTCTTTTATTAATGCTGCAGTGGTTTGTTCGATACTTATTCCCATTTCCGAAATTAATATAACGTTATTCTTTTAAAAACCAAGTACTCATTACTCACGAATGAGGTTTCACAACTTTTTAACACAATTCAAGTCAAATACAGTCAAGTCTCTTATCTTTTAAAAACAATCAACCATTCTTTTACCTACATAGAGTCGTTATAATTAACTTCCCATAAAGCCATTATAACACTTTATGTTCTAAACCAACCAAAATCATTTAGCACACGTACGTCTACCATACTACATAGTTCACACAATCATGCTAGAAAAGATAGGAAGAGGTTCACATACCTCGCGACGGTTATCGACAATTAGCAAAACGCTCCAAGTACTATAACCTTGCTAGTCTTTTCCACCCTTCAAGTAGAATACGCTACTCGTAGTACTTCAACCTATAATGGCCATAAAACGTCTATCAACTTCTAGATCTCTTCGTAGAATATTCTAAATACAAGATTCCTTATTCTACAGAAAATTCGGCAGCACCTCCCCCCCCGTAACCACATAAATCTCCTCCTCTACTCAGGCCCGCTACCAGGCCAACAACTCCCAGGGGATTACACGTCTAACCGAACGTGTTCAATTCTACTTCACAGATATACTACATAAGTCTACTGTAAATACAGTCCAAAGTAAATACAGTTCAATTCTTATCCATATTCATTCTACATATAGTATACTCAACTATACATTACTACAACATGTAATATCCAATTACAATAGGGGGACAAAGATAATTACCTCGACAAGCCCAAAATTATCCAAGATTATAAGTCGATCCTGAGCAACGTTTAGCTCCAATTCCTTACGCTCCAACCCGCTCCAAGCAACCCTTAGAAGTTTCTAGACAACTTCTCTTAACACTTCAACTCCAACAAGTGAAGAACACTTAGGCTTTAAATGTGGCAACTCTCGGCCAATGGGTAGTTTTAGGGGCTAGGGTGTGAAATCTTTTCTAACTTTTGGTTACTAACCTTCCTAACACTCTAAGGAAGAACACTTAAAACTTTAAGAATTTTTGGACAACTTTAGCTCACAAAATCAAGGCAAAGCCGAGAGCTACACTTAAGAGGGAGGGAGTATTTCAAACTTGGAAAACTCTAAGTGTGGATGGATTTTTGTCTTGCACTAACGGGGTATTTATAGGCCAATCAATGGCCAAGATAAAAGCAAGTGTGTGGTCTAGATTGAGCCATGTGTGTGTGGGTCCCACTTATCCATCTACTACACAAATATCTTGCAAGACTTTTGACCAAATGTTTTAAGCCTTTTTCATGTGAAAAACGTGCCAAACCTTGCCCTCCAAATCGTCCAACCTTGCCACCTAAGGGTGACACATGTCGCCCTCCTATTGGTCCAAAATATTTCATCTTCCGAAAATATCCGTAATGCCAAAAATCCGAAAAATAAAGTGGGCCCCACAAAACCGTAAATTCTCCCTTGGCCCCACGTGACCAATTCCGGAAAGAATAAAATTCCATAATTCTCAAATATTCCAAAAAGTCCGAATACCGAATCCGGGAATCCAATTCCCATTAACGAACCTTTTTCCTTCACAAAATCCGGAAACTTTTCCGTCGAAAAATCACATCTTTTCTTCCTTTCCAATATTACTGTCGTATTCTCGTACGTATGTCCTCACATACATACCCTGGAACTACGGAGTGTACCATTCTTCCCCCCTTAGAAACATTCGTCCAGAATGTTCCTTCTAAGTCTCAAAACATACACGCGCCGGTATCGTCTTCACTACTATACTTACCAAACCAACTATGCCCCGCATGGACATCATATAACATACACGCGAAACCCAAATCCAAGCCAACGAGAAATCACCTCTAACATTACAAAATATCCCACTTATGGCCTAAAGGATACTTTCTTCGTACCTTTACTTCACAAAAATGATCACTTCCATCTCTCAGCACATGTTCACTTCCTTCCATACTCGTCGTACCCTTCTCGAACACCCGAACTCTTTTTAGTACACGTACCACACTTCAGTCATCACTTCAGTTTCCAAAACCTGGAAGTCAATACCTCCAACTTGGTCACCTTACAAGTCTCAAATTCCTTCAAGGCCATTCCTGGCCTTCGCGATCTGATTCTGGTCGAACACATCCACGAACTCATACGATGGTTAACTAAACTTGGGCCTAACACCCTCGCGACCCTATCACATAGAGGGACCACCATAAATTGACCCTACCCCAAACCGGGCTGCGGGTTGACCCGCGACCTTACCTCCACCAGAACCATAATCGCGCCAAACTCTTGTTCCCCGATCCGGAACAATCTTACTAACTTACATCATGAAAGCTACCACTTCTATCTCACACTACCCATGGATTTATCACGCTAATACTCCACGTACTACACATTCTGACAAGGATTAACCATAAATCTTTCACTTAAGATGGCCTCGCATCTAAAATCTCAACTGTAATATTCTACGGTTCAAAATTTTCTCATCCCCAGACTTACCCTTTTCACTAACCAGGCTTCTAAATCACATGTTAACACCAAGCTATCCGAACATAACACTTAACACATCATCATAACATCAATACATACTAGTCTCTAGAGGGTTAAGGATATACCAGAACTCATCGCTTCACTTTAATCATAGGCACGCCTGCAGTATATAGTTGAAGGTGATGAACCAGCCATAGATCCTGAAGGCCGAGTCTCTACATCCGCGCTACCTCTGGTCGGACAATTTCTCGCAAAATGGCCCTGCTGGCCGCATGTAAAACAACCTCCCGAACCAGCACGACAATCCCCCTTATGGATTTTACCGCAACGGCCACACTGAGGTAAGGGTGGCCTCATCTGGTAAACACCACTACTCCCCGAAAACTCAACCCTCGAGCCCCGACCGCCTCAATACTCGATGCCTTGAAGATCGCGAGGACCGCTCAATCGCGGAGGCGCATAACTAGTTCTGGCCGAGGCGGTCCGCCTCGAAAGTCGCCAAAAGACCTGCTGCTCGCCTCTTCTCGCTGATCCGGTCATTCCGCCGACCTCTCCGCCTCACACCAAGTGCATAAGCTCGCATGCGGGCAATGTCCATGCCCGGCTGAAGAACGACACCCGAGAAAGCCTCTGCCAAGTAGTCATCGAGCCCCGTGACGTAGCGGTGCACTCTGTCCTCCATATTTGCCACTAACGCCGGGACATATCGGGCCAACGAGTCGAACTCCACGTTGTACTCCCGAACCGTACGCCCCGCCCCGCTCAACATCAAAAATCTGCTTACCGAGCTCTCTCATCCGTGTGGGCAAGAAATGTGCAAGAAATGCCCCTGAGAACTCGTCCCATACAGCTGGAAGCGCATGCTCCCCCCGGGACAGTTCCCATGAATCAAACCAGTCGACTGCAGTATCACGCAGCCGATGCGAACCCAATACCACCGACTCGCTCGAGGCCTTGATCACTCATGATCCAGAATCGCTTGATAAACTCCCGAGGTCATCCCCTCTCGATCCATAAAATATCGCGGATCGCAACTTAAGAAGTCCCGGTCTCCAACTATCGCCCCGGGTGCACTATCGTACCACCGGCCCCGTCGCCCTCAAGTCTCGCCATAAACCTAACTAGTAATCGGGCCATCTCTTGCAACCCATATCCTCTGCTCGGCCGTGGATCGAGGCTCGGATATCGTGGCCTCGTGAGCTACCGCCGAACTAAACTCTCCGGGTGGCGGAATCGTAGAATCCGCCGTCAGAGCACCACCTCTGTAAGGATCGGCCTCGCCCTAGTAACCTGCGTGCTCTACTCGCAGCCTCCTTCGCCGCCGCCTTCGGGCTCGGTTGCATGGAGGCATAATCGATATAAAAGAATACGCTGGAGGAGTCCAACTTACAACATGACTCTAAGGCACGATCTCGAGTGAGAAGAATGGAAACCAATCCTAAATGTCCTGCAGCCTCCGATTATAGATGTGGTGCACAACACACCGATAATCAAGAATCTACTAGACACGGCCTCAGACACTTTCCGAGGACTAATCGCTGATACCACTTTTGTCACGACCCGATCCTGCCCGTGATCGTACCTACCCGGCACCCTAGTGATACAACATCGAGAAAAATCAAAGGAAATAAAAACTTAAACATGAAACAAGAGATATGATAATAAACAAAGCAACCAAAACGACACTTCTTGCATAAATACAGAATTGAACAGTTACATCCTTTACAACCCCGCCCACAACAAGATTTCAGCACTTAAGAATGTAACCACAACTATGACGGACAGTGGCTCGCCATACCCCGAATGTACAAGAACCTACAACTCGTGGAAACATACCAAAAGATAAGCCTCCGAGAAACGGAGCTTCCTAATACTGAATCGTGATCCTAAGGGCGAGGATCAACAACCGATGTACTCTACTGCGCAGATGAACGCACTTCAAGGAGGTCGATAACAGTACTAAGTATGTGAAATCAAAATCGTAAATGAAATCATAGTAGTCTATATAAAACAGGAGACATATCTGATAACCAAACTACAGTACATAATATGTAAGCAGTCACGTCAAGTCAGGGACTCACGCCCTCAAAGTCATCAGTCAAACATAAATATGGGTCTCACGCCCACCACATCATTCGTGCCCGTGGAATACCTTCCTCACTGCCAGCAGTCTATGATATAGCAACACCAAGGAGTACACATGAACACCAGGTCCTACCTTTGTCATAACAACCGTACGGGGCAAGTACGAAGGCTAACTACCAGATACCAAAGCCGCATCCTCAACTGACCGGGGCAAGTACGAAAGCCAACTACCAGATACCAAAGCCGTACCAACAAATCTACATAACCATACCACGAAGCTGACCCAGGGCAAGTACGAAAGCCAACTACCAGATACCACCTGCGCCACGTAGCTGGCCGGGGCAAGTACGAAGACTAACTACCAGATACCAAGCCGGAATCACGAGACTTCGTCACAAAACTGAACGGGGCAAGTACGAAGGCTAACTACCAGATACCAAGCCGAGTCAGCCACGACCTCAGGGCAAGTACGAGAGCCAACTACCAGATACCAAGCCGAATCAGTAAAACCTCATGGAGAGCTAGTCCATGGAATAATAATCACGTGTCGCACTGCGGAATGCTCCACACGCTTGACGTCCAAGTAAGATCATACAAATCAGCCGGCCCTCCATCGAGAGACGCGGTGGTATAGAAATACAATACTAGCACGACAAGGCTATCACACGTAAACATAGGCAAGTTACACACAACTCAATGTACTTTCATTTTATGCCAAAGTCCAGGTTTTAACCCCAAAGTACTACGTACATTAAATTCTTTTTAAAAGATCCATTTCTTTTACAAAGGTCACCCGATGCCCGTATTATCAAAATAGAGTGACTAACATTTTAAGTAAACCAAAACAACTTCCATACTTACCTTTTAAAACCAAATTAAGACAATACCATGCCTTTTTTTTAGACCAAAACACTTCTCCTTTTAAAGTCAAGTTACCATTTTAAAACTAATGATAAAACCATTCTTTTGTTTTTATAAAGTCGTTATAACTAACTTCCCATAAAGCTGTTATAACACTTTATGTTTTAAACCAATTTAAGACAAAACCATGTCTTCCTTTTAAACCAAAAACTCTTTAATTTCTCAAGTCTCTTTTCTTTTAGAAATCAAGTTCCTTACTTTGGAAATTTAAGAAAATTAATGCTTATTCATAATGATTCTTATTAAAGCAGCCATGATCTAGGAAATGTAATACAATTTTGTCTTATCTTAGCTTCTATGCAGATGGAGGTTTCTACTGGCTTTAATAGTAATTAATAGTTTGTCAATACATTTTCTTTTATTAATGCTGCAGTGGTTTGTTCGATACTTATTCCCATTTCCGAAATTAATATAACGTTATTCTTTTAAAAACCAAGTACTCATTACTCACGAATGAGGTTTCACAACTTTTTAACACAATTCAAGTCAAATACAGTCAAGTCTCTTATCTTTTAAAAACAATCAACCATTCTTTTACCTACATAGAGTCGTTATAATTAACTTCCCATAAAGCCATTATAACACTTTATGTTATAAACCAACCAAAATCATTTAGCACACGTACGTCTACCGTACTACATAGTTCACACAATCATGCTAGAAAAGATAGGAAGAGGTTCACATACCTCGCGACGGTTATCGACAATTAGCAAAACGCTCCAAGTACTATAACCTTGCTAGTCTTTTCCACCCTTCAAGTAGAATACGCTACTCGTAGTACTTCAACCTATAATGGCCATAAAACGTCTATCAACTTCTAGATCTCTTCGGAGAATATTCTAAATACAAGATTCCTTATTCTACAGAAAATTCGGCAGACCTCCCCGTAACCACATAAATCTCCTCTCTACTCAGCCCGCTACTGTGCCAACAACTCCAGGGATTACACGTCTAACCGGACGTGTTCAATTCTACTTCACAGATATACTACACAAGTCTACTGTAAATACAGTCCAATGTAAATACAGTTCAATTCTTATCCATATTCATTCTACATATAGTATACTCAACTATACATTACTACAACATGTAATATCCAATTACAATAGGGGGACAAAGATAATTACCTCGACAAGCCCAAAATTATCCAAGATTATAAGTCGATCCTGAGCAACGTTTAGCTCCAATTCCTTACGCTCCAACCCGCTCCAAGCAACCCTTAGACGTTTCTAGACAACTTCTCTTAACACTTCAACTCCAACAAGTGAAGAACACTTAGGCTTTAAATGTGGCAACTCTCGGCCAAGGGGTAGTTTTAGGGGCTAGGGTGTGAAATCTTTTCTAACTTTTGGTTACTAACCTTCCTAACACTCTAAGGAAGAACACTTAAAACTTTAAGAATTTTTGGACAACTTTAGCTCACAAAATCAAGGCAAAGCCGAGAGCTACACTCAAGAGGGAGGGAGTATTTCAAACTTGGAAAACTCTAAGTGTGGATGAATTTTTGTCTTGCACTAAGGGGGTATTTATAGGCCAATCAATGGCCAAGATCAAAGCAAGTGTGTGGTCTAGATTGAGCCATGTGTGTGTGGGTCCCACTTATCCATCTACTACACAAATATCTTGCAAGACTTTTGACCAAATGTTTTAAGCCTTTTTCATGTGAAAAACGTGCCAAAACTTGCCCTCCAAATCGTCCAACCTTGCCACCTAAGGGTGACACATGTCGCCCTCCTATTGGTCCAAAATATTTCATCTTCCGAAAATATCCGTAATGCCAAAAATCCGAAAAATAAAGTGGGCCCCACAAAACCGTAAATTCTCCCGTGGGCCCCACGTGACCAATTCCGGAAAGAATAAAATTCCATAATTCTCAAATATTCCAAAAAGTCCGAATACCGAATCCGGGAATCCAATTCCCATTAACGAACCTTTTTCCTTCACAAAATCCGGAAACTTTTCCGTCGAAAAATCACATCTTTTCTTCCTTTCCAATATTACTTTCGTATTCTCGTACGTATGTCCTCACATACATACCCTGGAACTACGGGGTGTAACATTCTTCCCCCCTTAGAAACATTCGTCCCGAATGTTCCTTCTAAGTCTCAAAACATACACGCGCCGGTATCGTCTTCACTACTATACTTACCAAACCAACTATGCCCCGCATGGCCATCATATAACATACACGCGAAACCCAAATCCAAGCCAACGAGAAATCACCTCTAACATTACAAAATCTCCCACTTATGGCCTAAAGGATACTTTCTTCGTACCTTTACTTCACAAAAATGATCACTTCCATCTCTCAGCACATGTTAACTTCCTTCCATACTCGTCGTACCCTTCTCGAACACCCGAACTCTTTCTAGTACACGTACCACACTTCAGTCATCACTTCAGTTTCCAAAACCTGGAAGTCACTACCTCCAACTTGGTCACCTTACAAGTCTCAAATTCCTTCAAGGCCATTCCTGGCCTTCGCGATCTGATTCTGGTCGAACACATCCACGAACTCATACGATGGTTAACTAAACTTGGGCCTAACACCCTCGCAACCCTATCACATAGAGAGACCACCACAAATTGACCCTACCCCAAACCGGGCTGCGGGTTGACCCGCGACCTTACCTCCACCCGACCCATAATCGCGCCAAACTCTTGTTCCCCGATCCGGAACAATCTTACTAACTTACATCATGAAAGCTACCACTTCTATCTCACACTACCCATGGAATTATCACGCTAATACTTCACGTACTACACATTCTGACAATGATTAACCATAAATCTTTCACTTAAGATGGCCTCGCATCTAAAATCTCAACTGTAATATTCTACGGTTCAAAATTTTCTCATCCCCAGACTTACCCTTTTCACTAACCAGGCTTCTAAATCACATTTTAACACCAAGCTATCCGAACATAACACTTAACACATCATCATAACATCAATACATACTAGTCTCTAGAGGGTTAAGGATATACCTGTAACTACTGCTTCACTTTAATCATAGGCCTGCCCTGCAGGGCGCATAGTTGTAGAAGGTGATGAACCAGCCATAGATCCTGAAGGCCGAGTCTCTACATCCGCGCTACCTCTGGTCGGACAATTTCTCGCAAAATGGCCCTGCTGGCCGCATGTAAAACAACCTCCCGAACCAAAGACGACACTTATGGATTTTACCGCAACGCCACACCGAGGTAAGGGTGGCCTCATCCGTCAACACCACTACTCCCGAAACTGAACCTGGAGCCACGACCGCTCACGAATACTCGATGACCAAGATCGTGGAGGACCACTGAATCGGCGGAGGCGCATAACTAGTTCTGCTTCGAGGCGGTCCGCCTCGAAAGTCGCCAAAAGACCTGCTGCTCGCCTCTTCGCTGATCGTGTCATTCCGTCGACCTCTCCGCCTCACACCTAAGTGCATAAGCTGCATGCGGGCAATGTCCATTCGGTGAAGAACTACACCCGAGCAAGCCTCGCCAAGTAGTCGTCGAGCCGTGACATAGCGGTGCACTCGTCCTCCATATTTGCCACTAACGCCGACATATCGGGCCAACGAGTCGAACTCCACGTTGTACTCGAACCGCACGCCCGCCCCGCCTCAACATCAAAAATCGCGGCCCGAGCCTCTCATCCGTGGGGCAAGAAATGTGCAAGAAATTTCACGAGAACTCGTCCCATATAGCCGAAGCATGCTCCCCGACGCTTCCCATGAATCAAACCACGATCGGCGGTATCACGCGGCCGATGCGAACCCAATACCACCGATCGCCTCGAGGCCTTGATCACTCATGATCCAGAATCGCTTCGGATAAACTCCACGAGGTCATCCTCAGCTCTCGATCCATAAAATACTGGTGGACTGCAACTTAAGAAGTCCCGAAGTCTCCAACTATCGGTCCTGGGGTGCACTACTGGTACCACCGACTCCCGTCTGTCCTCAAGTCTCGCCATAAACCTAACTAGTAACTGGGCCATCTCCTTGCAACCCATATCCTCTGTTCTCGCCGGATGGAGGCTCGGATATCGTGGCCTCGTGATACCGCCGCTTCTAAACTCTGGGCCGGGCGGCGTCGTAGAATCCGCCGTCGTAGCACCACCTCGTAAGGATCGGGCCTTCGCCCCGTAACCTGCGTGCTCTACTCGCAGACTCCTCGCCGCTCGCCTTCGGGCTCTGGTTGCCTTGCATGGAGGCATAAGCGATATAAAAGAATACGTCGAGGAGTCCAACTTACAACACGCCTCTAAGGCACGATCTCGAGTGAGGCGAATGGAAACCAATCCTAAATGTCTGCAGACCTCGATTATAGATGTGGTGCACAACACACCGATAATCAAGACTCTACTAGACACGGTCAGACACTTTCCGAGGACTAAGCGCTCGATACCACTTTTGTCACGACCCGATCCGGGCCGTGGATCGTGCCTTACCCGGGCACCCTAGTGATACAACATCAGAGAAAAATCAGCGGAAATAAAAACTTAAACATGAAACAAGAGATATGATAATAAAACAGGCCAACCAAAACGATTGCCTTCTTGCATATAAACAGAAATTGAACAGTTACATCCTTTACAACCCTGCCCACAACAAGATTCATGCACTTAAGAATGTAACCACAACTATGACGGGACAGGGCCCCGCCATACCCCTGAATGTACAAGAACCTACAACTCAGGGAAACATACCAAAAGATAAGCCTCCGGAGAAACGGAGCTTCCCAATACGTTGAACTGTGATCCTAAGGGCGAGGATCAACAACCGATGTACCTCTACCTGCGGCATGAACGCAGCCGGCGAGGTCGATCTGACAGTACCAAGTATGTGAAACGAAAATATCATAAATGAAATCATAGTAGTCTATATAAAATAGGAGACATATATGATAACCAAACTACATTACATAATATGTAAGCAGTCACGTCAAGTCAGGGACTCACGCCCTCAAAGTCATCAGTCAAACATAAATATGGGTCTCACGCCCACCACATCATTCGTGTCCGTGGAATACCTTCTCACCGCCGAGCCTATGATATAGCAACACCAAGGAGTACACATGAACACCGTGTCCTACCTTTGTCATAACAACCGTGACGGGGCAAGTCTGCGCTAACTACCGATACCAAAGCCGTCCTCAATCGACCGGCAAGGCACGAAAGCCAACTACCGATACCAAAGCCGTACCAACAAATCTACATAACCATACCACGGCTAACCTGCAGGCACGAAAGCCAACTACCGGATACCACCGCGCCACGTGGTGGGTCGGCAAGTACGAAGACTAACTACCGGATACAGCCGGAATCACGAGACTTGCCACAAACTGAACGGGGCAAGTACGAAGGCTAACTACCAGATACCAAGCCGAGTCAGCCACGACCTCAGGGCAAGTACGAGAGCCAACTACCAGATACCAAGCCGAATCAGTAAAACCTCATGGAGAGCTAGTCCATGGAATAATAATCACGTGCACTGTGGAATGCTCCACATCGCTGACGCCCAAGTAAGATCATACAAATCAGCCGGCCCTCCATCGAGAGACGCGGTGGTATAGAAATACAATACTAGCACGACAAGGCTATCACACGTAAACATAGGCAAGTTACACACAACTCAAGGTACTTTCATTTTATGCCAAAGTCCAGGTTTTAACCCCAAAGTACTACGTACATTAAATTCTTTTTAAAAGATCCATTTCTTTTACAAAGGTCACCCGATGCCCGTATTATCAAAATAGAGTGACTAACATTTTAAGTAAACCAAAACAACTTCCATACTTACCTTTTAAAACCAAATTAAGACAATACCATGCCTTTTTTTTAGACCAAAACACTTCTCCTTTTAAAGTCAAGTTACCATTTTAAAACTAATGATAAAACCATTCTTTTGTTTTTATAAAGTCGTTATAACTAACTTCCCATAAAGCTGTTATAACACTTTATGTTTTAAACCAATTTAAGACAAAACCATGTCTTCCTTTTAAACCAAAAACTCTTCAATTCCTCAAGTCTCTTTTCTTTTAGAAATCAAGTTCCTTACTTTGGAAATTTAAGAAAATTAATGCTTGTTCATAATGATTCTTATTAAAGCAGCCATGATCTAGGAAATGTAATACAATTTTGTCTTATCTTAGCTTCTATGCAGATGGAGGTTTCTACTGGTTTTAATAGTAATTAATAGTTTGTCAATACATTTTCTTTTATTAACGCTGCAGTGGTTTGTTCGATACTTATTCCCATTTCCGAAATAAATATAACGTTATTCTTTTAAAAACCAAGTACTCATTACTCACGAATGAGGTTTCACAACTTTTTAACACAATTCAAGTCAAATACAGTCAAGTCTCTTATCTTTTAAAAACAATCAACCATTCTTTTACCTACATAGAGTCGTTATAATTAACTTCCCATAAAGCCATTATAACACTTTATGTTCTAAACCAACCAAAATCATTTAGCACACGTACGTCTACCGTACTACATAGTTCACACAATCATGCTAGAAAAGATAGGAAGAGGTTCACATACCTCGCGACGGTTATCGACAATTAGCAAAACGCTCCAAGTACTATAACCTTGCTAGTCTTTTCCACCCTTCAAGTAGAATACGCTACTCGTAGTACTTCAACCTATAATGGCCATAAAACGTCTATCAACTTCTAGATCTCTTCGTAGAATATTCTAAATACAAGATTCCTTATTCTACAGAAAATTCGGCAGCACCTCCCCCCCCCCGTAACCACATAAATCTCCTCCTCTACTCAGGCCCGCTACCAGGCCAACAACTCCCAGGGGATTACACGTCTAACCGGACGTGTTCAATTCTACTTCACAGATATACTACACAAGTCTCATCAGAAATACATCAATGTAAATACAGTTCAATTCTTATCCATATTCATTCTACATATAGTATACTCAACTATACATTACTACAATATGTAATATCCAATTACAATAGGGGGACAAAGATAATTACCTCGACAAGCCCAAAATTATCCAAGATTATAAGTCGATCCTGAGCAACGTTTAGCTCCAATTCCTTACGCTCCAACCCGCTCCAAGCAACCCTTAGACGTTTCTAGACAACTTCTCTTAATACTTCAACTCCAACAAGTGAAGAACACTTAGTCTTTAAATGTGGCAACTCTCGGCCAAGGGGTAGTTTTAGGGGCTAGGGTGTGAAATCTTTTCTAACTTTTGGTTACTAACCTTCCTAACACTCTAAGGAAGAACACTTAAAACTTTAAGAATTTTTGGACAACTTTAGCTCACAAAATCAAGGCAAAGCCGAGAGCTACACTCAAGAGGGAGGGAGTATTTCAAACTTGGAAAACTCTAAGTGTGGATGAATTTTTGTCTTGCACTAAGGGGGTATTTATAGGCCAATCAATGGCCAAGATCAAAGCAAGTGTGTGGTCTAGATTGAGCCATGTGTGTGTGGGTCCCACTTATCCATCTACTACACAAATATCTTGCAAGACTTTTGACCAAATGTTTTAAGCCTTTTTCATGTGAAAAACGTGCCAAACCTTGCCCTCCAAATCGTCCAACCTTGCCACCTAAGGGTGACACATGTCGCCCTCCTATTGGTCCAAAATATTTCATCTTCCGAAAATATCCGTAATGCCAAAAATCCGAAAAATAAAGTGGGCCCCACAAAACCGTAAATTCTCCCGTGGGCCCCACGTGACCAATTCCGGAAAGAATAAAATTCCATAATTCTCAAATATTCCAAAAAGTCCGAATACCGAATCCGGGAATCCAATTCCCATTAACGAACCTTTTTCCTTCACAAAATCCGGAAACTTTTCCGTCGAAAAATCACATCTTTTCTTCCTTTCCAATATTACTGTCGTATTCTCGTACGTATGTCCTCACATACATACCCTGGAACTACGGGGTGTAACAAAGACCCTACGCAGAGTGTGGAACGCTGATCAACTAGGGCGTCATTTTCTTGTTGAGTTGGGAATTTTAGGCTTGTATTATGTTCGCCCTAGTTTTCGCTATATATAGACTAAGGCGTCATTTTCTTTCTGGGTGGTTGTGAAAGAGAGCAAGAGAGAATTGTAAACTCAAACTCCCAATTTGATTATAGTAAAATATGTAGTGGCAAAGTGGATGTAGCTCTCGCATTAAGGGTGAACCGCTATAAATCTTTGTGTGTTATTTGTTCTTCACTTATTACTGTTTTCTGATTAGGTAGGATTTATGACTCAAATCATAACAGAGAGTACTATATTTTCATCTACCATATCCTATTTAGGTTGGATTGTCAATTTTTATTTTGAGTTTCGTATATTTTCCTTGTTCCTCCCAAATAGAGTATATTTGAAGGTTCATTTGTAAGGTCGACCAAATGTTATCTAAAGGCAAACAAAAGAGTTTCTAAGAGTAGAAGAGCCAAGATTATCATATTTATATATGCATGTGATTATACTTACCACCAAGTTATAATCGGTGGGCAATGACCCTTATGTGGCATATACATATTGATTACACACCACCGGTTGGGCGACAGACATTCATGTATATAAGAATACCACCGAGCTATAATCACTTGGGCGATGGATATTCATATATACATTACTTCCACTGAGCTATAATCGGTGGGCTATGGATAATTATATATGTATCTGAGGTTCAGTAAGGGTTTCAGAGTTTCTTGTTCTCCCTGAGTGGCACATAAGTTATCGAGTTGCTTCTTATGCCTTGCTTTATAGATTATGTTTTCATATTACTATTCATGCATTACATACTGGTACATTTTATTCATATTGACGTCTATTTTGTGGGGAGCGCTACATTTCATGCTGCAGATTCAGGTAGAGGTACAGATAGACCTCCCTAATATGAGCTTGTGAGTTCAGCCGTTAGTTGGTAAAATTCACTTCTTCTGAGGCTACCAAGTCAGAGGTCATGAGATGAGTCTTTTGTATGTGTCTATATGACTGGTAGGTCAGGTCCCTGTCCTGACCATATCACAGTTATATTTTTCTTAGAGGTTTGTAAACTTGTTATATGTGTTTAGATGTCTTGTACGACCTTGTCGGCCTGGATATTTGTCAGTTGATCTATATGATGACCTTGCCGGTCTTTTATATATATGTACATACCTGTTTTGGGTTTGTTTACCCTCCTTGTTGAGATGTCCAGATGACATCTGATGTTAGGCGTATTTATAGGCCTAACCGCTATATTTTACCCATATTCCTACCTTGTTTAGAGGACTAATCACACTAAATGCACCAAACTTATGTTGATTTTTGCATCATGACATGATATGTGTGTTCTTGTCGCATCTAGATAATGTGAAAAATACGATGATTTGGAGCTAAAATGAGATGACGTATTTGTCTGAGTGTGAGTGGTCTATGAACCTCGCCAAGCAAAGGCTAGAGCGAGCCACAAGCTTGCCATAAACCTCGCCAAGAGAGCTACGAGGACCAAAAGAAGTTGTAGAAAAAAGTGGTAAGAGTGCAAAATGGACAACCAACCTTCCTGAGCGAAGTCTGGGACGAGGAGATACCTCGCCATACACTTCGCCCCGTGAGGAAGGTACCTTTCCATACACCTTGCCTGCGAGGAAGGTGCACCAAAATGCCAAGTTGAGGATTTTTATCCAAGTATAAACTAAACACCATAGCTCGCTAAGCGAAACCCAGGGCTAGGTCCTACCTCACTACAAAGCTTACCTAGCGAGCTCTAGTGTCCAAATGACAATGGGTTATAAAGTCCAACTCTGTTTTGGACTAGTTTTTAGGGTTATTTCTCAACACTATTAAAAGACCCTTTGCACGATTTTTATAACGTGAGACCTAGGGAGAGCTTTGGGCCACCATGGAGGCTGGAGGAATTACCGTTTTTTCTCCATACTACTAGTTTTTATATTTCCTTTGAATGATTTGTTGTATTTTATCTATGACTTTGTAGATCTAAATTTCTCGTTCTAGGGTTATGGTTCTTTCGTGTACATTGTTATTCGAATATTGATTTCAATTAATTAGTTTATCGTATTGATTTATTTATTTAATCCTAAGCTTAATATTTTGATTTCTTGATCACCAATCGAATACTATCTTTGATCCTTAGATTGAACTCGAGAGAGAAATACTAGGATACTAATAGGGTTAAATAGAGTAGGTTCTCAACTTTGGGCATCAGGGAGCGGATTTGCATCTAGGATAGAGATATACCTAGTTCTCCCTGTTTGGTGGATATATATGAAATATAAATGCATTCGTGTTAAGGTTCATGACCATAGAGATATAGGCGTGAAAGCAATACGAATATGCGGCTAGAGGACTCGAGAGATTCATAGTCGTAATATCAACCATGTCAATCAGTAAACTAGATAAATTAATAAGTTAAATCAATTGAAGAATACAACGTGATTCTTAGATAGCCCATAGCCCTAGATAGGTTTCATACTATTGATAATATAAAAATTTGATCTTTCTTCATCGAAGTTCATTATTTGTTTTCTTTTTATTTTGATTAGTTTAGAATTACAACTTACGATTTCATCTATTGTATGGATAATTCGAATTATTAATTTAGCTAACTGTTAATCATAAGTCCCTGTGGGTATGATATCAGAACTGTAAATCCTATATTACTTGTACGACCACGTATACTTGCATGTGCGTTTGAGAGCAGTTTTTGAAACTTACGATTTCCTCCTGATTTTTTTGCAGACCATTTTTGCCTATAATTATATAAGAGATTCAATTTTAGAGATTAGGATGTTTTGATGAAGTTATTAGAATGTATGCAAATGATGTTGTATTTGAGATATTTGCTCGCATATGTTTAAATTGTCATGGTGACTTATTTTGATGCAGACCCGTTCAATTTGGTAACGTCCAGTTAATCGTAAGTGAAGTTGGGTGTGTTTAGTCTTTGTTCGAGGACGGACAAAGGTTTAAGTGTGGGGTGGTGATGTTAGGCATATTTATACGCCTAACCTCCATATTTTACCCGCATTCCTACCTTGTTTAGAGCAGTAATCGCACTAAATACACCTAACTTATGTTAATTTTTGTATTATGAGCTAATAAGTGTGTTATTGTCGCATCTAGGTACTTAACATGAAAAATATGATGATTTGAAGATAAAATGAGATGAAGCATTCGTCCGAGTATGAGTGGTCCATGTACCTCGCTAAGCAAAGTCTGGAGCGAGCCACAAGCTCGCCATACACCTCGCCAAGCGAGCTACAAAGACCAATTAAGTTGTAGAAAAAAGTGGCAAGAGTGAAATGGACAACCAACCTTGCTAAGCGAAGTTTTGGGAGAGGAGATACCTCATCATATACCTCGCCTCGCGAGGAAGGTACATCGACATACACCTCGCCCCGCAAGGAAGATGATCCAAAATGCCAACTTGAGGATTTTTTATCGAAGTATAAACTGGACACCATAGCTCGCTAAGCGAAGCCTAGGGTGAGTCCTACCTTGCTATAGAGCGAGCTCTAGTGTCCGAATGACAACGGGTTATAAAGTCCAACTCTGTTTTGGACTAGTTTTTTAGGGTTATTTCACAACACTATAAAAAGACCCTTTGCACGATTTTTACAGAACTTGAGACATAATGAGAGCCTGCAGCCGCCGTGGTGGCTGGAGGAATTTGGTTTTACTGTTTCTTCTCCATACTACTAGTTTTTATATTTTATTTGGATGATTTGTTGTATTTTCTCTATGTTTATGTGGAGCTAAATTTCTCGTTCTAGGATTATGGTTACACACGACCCGACACCGCCACGATCGTGCCCTACAGGCACCCCGCAGTATACATCGAGAATAGCAATGAACATACACAACATAAACGCATGTAAACAATAACATCACAAAGCTGCCGATAAGTGCCGCTTCCATAATATAAACATAATCAAAAGTACAATCAGCATAACTCGGTTCTTACACCAACCACATATGTGAATACAGCACTTAGGAATAACAATCGTATGGATAGGGCCGCCATACCCCTGAATGTACATAAATCTACCACATCAGGGAAAGACTGTACCAAAAGAGACAAGCCTCCGGAGAAATGGAGCTTCTGACGTCTGATAAGTGATCCTAAGAATGAGGATCCACCACCTGCTAAACGTTTCGCGCATAACGCAGCCGAGGAAGTGGGTCGACAAAATATGTACTAAGTATGTAAAACTGGAAAGTACTGTATTTACAATATTAAGTTTAAAACAAAGCCGGAGACATGTATGATAGTCAAAATACGATAATCAGGCCTTACTAACAATGAGTAAATAGTAGTATACTTACAATATAAAATAGGAAGCTCACGATCAAAGCAGACCACCCGCCGCAGATTAAGCAACCCTACTCCTGGGACTATTTCACCCGCATAGGTCGCGTGGACCCGCATGAGGTATTCCTCGCATGGGACTATTTCACCCGCATAAGCCCTTACGGACTCGCATGAGGTATTCCTCGCATAGGCGACTACCGCATGGGACTATTTCACCCGCATAAGCCCTTGCGGACTCGCATGAGGTATTCCTCGCATCATGGGTAGCAAATCCACGGAATATGCAAATGCCACAAACCCGGGGAATGACCCCGTAATGAATAATATACCACTAGCACAAAACCGACTATCATACAATATAAGCAAGTTAAGAATCCCCTAACTTCTTATTATTCTTGTTCACATACACTCTCAATTTAGTTTACTTAAGGCACTAACATGTCTTTTTAAAGATCCGGGAATTTAACCCAAAGTACTACATACTTCCACACTTTTAAAAATGACTTTCTTTCATATAAAACTTCCAAGATACTATTAACCGTAGTATCAAGTCAACATTACTTTTCAAGACAAGTCACAATACCTTTAGAAATAAAGTTAGGTTTCTAAATCAAGTGACTCCTTTTCTTATAAAACCTTAGGCAATTGATGCCTTAAAATCAAATTGCCTTTTCATTAAAATAAAGTCATTTATCTTTCTATAAAGCTAATATAACCAACTCCCCATAAAGTCGTTATATTTACTTTATACCTTAGCCAAATACAATTTCCTATCCAAGGGACTTATACGTTTAAAACGAAACAAGTATCACATACTTTAAAATTCTTCAAGTCCCTTAACTTTAATAAAACTTAAGACATCCTTAATCCTTTCAAAGAAGTGAGTTAATCTCCTAACTCACCCGACTTGGCCATTCATAACTCTAGTAAAGGATATCAAGATCTTGTACGTCTACCGTACTATATACGTGTAACTAGTCATGCTCAAAAGATAGGAAAAGCTCTACATACCTCTTTGGGTCAAACCACTTGCCAAGTACAAATTCCCGCCCGTAGAATATCAACCTATAATATCCACAATACGTCTATTAACGACTTACTTCAAACGTAGAATATTATAAGTGTAAAGTCTCTAAATTCTACGGAAAATCGGACAACACCTCCTTTGTTTCTACTTACTTTGCCACCTTTTTCAAGGCCGAATACAATAACCAAACACGCCACATTTAAGGCCCAATCAATGCAATCAACAATAGGGGATTACACGCCTACTAGACGTGTAAAATTCCGCCCCACAATAGATATCAAACTAATACAACTACTAATCCAATTTCGGCCATATTGAGTACAACAATACCACTTCTTATCCAATTTCCATTTCAATCTAAATTGTTAGTATAACATGATATCAAGTCGCAATCGATTATACTACTATAATCTTCAAGTAAGTAACATGCGATGATTCTAGTAAACGATCAAATTGTAATCCAACTTCACATGGCTTACATTACATTTCAGATTCTAAGGCTACAAGCAATCCATAATACTTATAAACTTCAACACATATACTTCATACTAGCAACATGTAAAGCTAACAACAATATAAATAATCTTGTAACACTTTTAAGAGACAAGATTATACCTCAACGAATCTTAATCCAACTCCAAATCCGAAGTCGCTCCTTAGTAACTTAGAGCCTCTTCAAGACACTTCAATCCGCTAGTTGAGACCCTTAGAACAACACCAACAAATTTCCTTCAAATCTCCAAACAAAACCTAGAAAGACAACTAGGTTTTCGCTTTGCGACTAACCCGAAAACTATCTTTTTCCGAGATTATTCTATTGAGATATGCTTACAATACACTCAAGAACCTTGGTTTAAAGTTAGGAGCTTAATGGACAAGAAACAACAAATTTTCTTTTTCTTGTGGAGTGAACCCGAGAGCTCATGATAGAGTTCTTCAATTTTTTGTGAAAATTTACTAAGTGTTGGACTTAGTCTTGCTACTAGTAGTATTAAATAGTGCTATGGAGGGTCAAGATGCAACCAAATGGGTGGTTTGGATGAGCTCTTATCAAATATCAAGCCTTGTGGGTCCTTTGACTTAGTCAAGAATCTCAAGCTACTACTTGCAAGACTTAGTCATCCAAGACTATGGTCAATGACCATTTTGGCCATGACATAAATCGTCCAAGGCAACTATAAGGGGGTGACACGTGTCGCCCTCCCATTCGTCACAATAATACGTTTTTCGAAAATTTCATAATTCCGATAAATTTTTTACAAGTCTCAAATCTTAACACTTGTGAGTTCTTACGTATGTTCTTAAAACATGTTATGTAAGTACGGGGTGTAACAGGTTCTTTCGTGTATATTATTATTCAAATATTGATTTTAATTAATTAGTTTATCATATTGGTTTATTTATTTAATACTGAGCTTAATTATTTGATTTCTTGATCACCAATCGAATACTATCTTTGATCCTTAGATTGAACTCGAGAGAGAAATACTAGGATAACAATAGAGTTAAATAGAGCAGGATCTCAACCGTGGGCATCGGCGAGCGGATTTGCGTCTAGGATAGAGATATACCTAGTTCACCCTGCTTGGTTGATATATAGGAAATATAAATGCATTCGTGTTAAGGTTCATGACCATAGCGATATAGGCAAGAAAGTAATATGAATAGTCGGCTAGAGGAATCGAGAGATTCATAGTCGTAATATCAACTCTGTTAATCAGTAAATTAGATAAATTAATATGTTAAATCAATTGAAGAATAAAACGTGATTGTTAGATTGCCTATAGACCTAGATCGATTTCATAACGGATGAATAGAATAACGAGCACCGCAGGTGCCCCAAAATCTGACGAAAGTCCTCGCTACATCGAGAACACACAACCGCCCTCAAATCTTAGCACCCATCAGCGCCACTCGAATAGACTCTTCTCTCACGAAGAGTCGCGTCTCGATACCGCATCAACACTGGGTCCTCAAACGCCGCCTCTTCACCTCATCAATGATGGAAGACTCGCAACCTCACGAACTGCATCCACTATCATCGGTATCGATCAATCGAACCCCAAGGCTCGCTACCGGTGGATCTGACGACCATGTCCCGCTCTCTCCGCATTCGACAGATCCCCATCGATCTACGACTCAAGGCATCAGCAACTACGTTGGCTTTCCCCGGATGGTATAGAATATCAACATTATAATCTTTCAGCAACTCTAACCACCGTCTCTGTCGTAAGTTCACTCTCCTCTCGCTCAAGATATACTGGAGGCTCTTGTGGTCTCAGATAAATATCCACATGAACCCCATACAAATAATGTCTCCAAATCTTCAAGGCATGAATAATCTGCGCCAACTCTAAGTCGTGGGTAGGTAATTCTCTCATGCTTCCGTGAATCGCCGAAGCATAGGCTATAACCTTGTCGTCTGCATCAAAACACACCCTAGCCCGATACCCGAGGCATCACAATAGATCACGCACTGCCTAACCCTCGTGAAGAGTAAGAACCGAGCAGAGTCAACCTTTCCTTCAAGAATCGGAAACCCTTCTCGCAAGCCTCTCGCCCACTAGAACTTGGCCGCTTTCTCAGTCACCTAGTCAATCTGCTGAAATCAAGCAACCGCTCCACAAACCTACGATAATAACTCGCCAATTTCTAAGAAACTGCGCACTTGGCCGAGTAGTAGGTCTCGGCCAAGACTTGACTGCCTCAATCTTTGCCGTATCCACCCGAACACCATCAGCCCCAATAATATGCCCCAGGAATGCCACTGAGGCCAACCGCGGCGCCGAGGCGGGATTTTTGGGCGGAAAAACTTTGGAAAGTCTGATTTCTCTTTTAAAAAGGCCATGGGAGGGTGACAAGTGTGCCCCCCCCCATCTGATTTTTTCTTGCATGCCTTATATTGACCAAGTCTTGAAGACTTGGTCATCTTTCAAACCTATCCCTCTCTCTAAATTAGCTCCTCATTCTCTCTACATTTCCAAAGGAAATTCAAAGCCTAAGAAAAATCTGAAAAGTTAAGAACAAGAAGGAAGTTTGTGGCTAGCTTGTTGGTGTTGTTGTGGTGGTGTTCTTGGCAAGAAACCTAGCAAAACATTTGGGATAAATTTGGCTAAAGCTCTAAGGTAATGATTCTTCCCTTGTAATTAGTTTTTAGTGTTGCATGTTAAGAAGAAAGAACTTGTGGTAGTGAATAATGCACTTAGAGTCCTTGCATGTAAGAAATGTGGTTTGGATATGAAGGATTGGTTAAGAAGAGATTATGAGCATGTTGTAGCCTAAAAACTACCTTAGAAGTGTTAAGTAAATTGTGGTACCTAATGGGGCAGAATATTACACACCCAAGTTTGGATGTGTAATCCCCTTTAAAATGTTGGATTGTTGAGCCTTAAATGTGGTGTTTGGATGATAAATTCGGCCTTGAGAAAGGTGGCAAAGTGAGTAGAAACAAAGGAAATGCTGCCCAATTTTCCATAGAATTTAGTGACTTTGAACTTGGATTGTTCTACTTTGAGATTAGAGGTTAACAAACGTATCATGATTATTATAGGTTGAAATATTACTTGTGGTAGTTGAGCTTAGCAAGTGGATTGACCAAAGAGGTATGTGAAGCTTTCCTATCTCTTGAGCATGAATAGATGAAACTATGTAGTACGGTAGACGTACAAGATTTGGTATTCTTACTTGTTTTAAGTATATAATGACTTGTTTCGTTTTAAGAACGTATAAGTTCCTTGGTTTGGGGAAAAGTATGATTTTACTAAAGTGTAGAGTTAATATAACAACTTTATGGGAAGTTGGTTTATTAGCTTCATAAAAGGTTAACGAGAAGAGATTTACTCTAAGTAAGATAAGTATATGAAGAGGCAAATTGATTTTAAGGCATCAATTGCCCAAAGGTTTTTATGTACAAAGAAGAGTCACTTTTAAAAGAGTTGAAGTATGTAGTACTTGGGTTAAATTCCCGGTTTTCTTTTATTAAAGATAGGATTAAGTGCCTTAAGTAAACTAAAATGAGAGGGTATATGAACAAGACTAATAAGAAGTTATAAGTTTTCTTAACTTATTTATGATTATGATATGATGACAGTTTGAGCTAGGGTAAGAGTATATCTGAGGGGTAAGCCCCAAGATCGTTATACCACCTACTCCAGGGTAAGAGTATGTCTGAGGGGCAAGCCCCAAGATCGTCATACCAACTTCTTCAGTGTAAGAGTATATCTGAGGGGCAAGCCCCAAGATCGTTATACCATCTGCTTCAGTGTAAGAGTATATCTGAGGGGTAAGCCCCAAGATCGTTATACCATCTGCTTCAGGGTAAGAGTATATCTGAGGGGAAAGTCCCCAAGATCGTTATACCACCTGTTCCGTGGATTTGCTACCCACGATGCAAGGAATACCTCATGCGAGTCCTTATGGGCTTATGCGGGTGAAATAGTCCCATGCGGGCGGGTACAGCCTATGCGAGGAATACCTCATGCGGGTCCACAGGACCTATGCGGGTGAAATAGTCCTAGGAGTAGGGGTGCTTATTGATACTACGGGCGAGGTACCCTGTTTTTATCCTAAGGCCCCTATTTTATGTAGCATTATATATATATACTTGTCACTCTCATTGTTAGTAAGGCACAGTAAAAGGTATTTTATTGTCTTCCATGACTCCAGCTTACTTTTAGACTTATGATGTCATTATTACAGTATTTTCCAGCTTTACATACTTGGTACATATTGTGTAATCGACCCCTTCTCGGGCTGCGTTCATGCCGCAGGTAAGGGTAAGCAGATTGTGGATCCTCGTTCTTAGGATCACTGTTCCGGTGTCAGAAGCTCCATTCCTCCGGAAGCTTGTTTATTGGTACGAATATTCCCTGATGCTATAGGTATTTTGTACATTCAGGGGTATGGCGGGGCCCTGTCGCGCCACAGTTGTTATCTTTAGAGGTCTGTGGTCACATATGTGTTTTGGGCTATAAGAACAAGTTGTACTACTATACTTTTGTTTAAGTATGTTTATGGAAGACAACCTTATCGGCTGGCCAGAGATGTTTACCCTTTTTATAAGTTATGTGTTATGTATGTTCCGCTGCTATTCTCTGATGTATACCTGACAGGGTACCCCGGTAGGGTACTAGTCGCGGCCCCGGGGTCGGGTCGTGACACAAAACTCACACTTGGAGAACTTGGCGAATAACTGCCGGCTCCGGAGGACCCCAAGTACCGTCCTCAAGTGATCTGCATGCTCCTGCTCTGTCCGCGAATAAACCAGGATGTCATCAATAAATACTATCACTAATGTATCCAAAAATGGCTTGAACACCCGGTTCATCAAATCCATAAATACCGCTGGAGCGTTGGTCAAACCGAAAGACATAACCCTGAACTCATAGTGCCCATACCGGGTCCTGAATGCAGTCTTTGGGATATCTGCCTCGAACTCGAACTCGATGATAACTGCATCGCAGTCTATCTTGAGAAACACCTCGCACTCGCAATCGTCAAACAAATCATCAATCCCGGGAGGGGTACCTATTTTTGATGGTTACCTTATTCACCGCTCGTAATCAACACACATACGCAGCTGGCCCCATCCTTCTTCTTCACAAACAAAACCGGCGCTCCTGTGGAGATACACTAGGCCCGATAAAGCCTTTCTCCAAAGAAATCTTTCAACCGGTCCTTCACTCCTCAACTCAAGAAAGCCATCCTGTATGGCGGAATAGAAATCGGTCGAGTTTCTGGAAACGTGTCAACACAAAACTCAATCTCCCTCTTAGGAGGGATACCCGGAAGATCGTCTGGGAACACATCTGGAAACTCCCTAACCACCGGCATCGATCAAGAACTGACACTCACTCAGATCAAATACCCAACCGGATGATAGATGTACCCTTCTCGCACCATCTTCCTAGCCTTGAGGTAAGAAATAAACCTACCCTCGACGACGCCGTGTTGCCTTCCACTCGATAATCGCTCGCCTAAAATCGAACCGAACCAACTCGTCTACGATCAACGTTGGCATAACAAGAAGCCAACCACCCATACCCATAATGACATCAAAATCACATCTCCAACTCTATCAGTTCCGCAAGTGGTCCGACGATCAGAATAAATACCGGACAACCTCTATACACCCGCTCAGCTAACACCGAATCACCCACTGGCGTAGCTACCTCAAAAGGCTCTATCCCGATTTTACCCGCAGTAAGAGGGGACACATAGGACAAGGTAGAACCTGGATCTATCAAAGCATAAACGTCACAGCATGAAATCAATAATGTACCTGTGACGACGTCAGGGGAAGCCTCCTGATCCTGGCGGCTGGCTAATGAGTATATGCGGTTCTGGGGACCGCTAGAACTGGAACCACCACCACGACCTCTACCGCGGCCTGCCGGTCCGTGAGTACCCTGCCCTCCGGGGCGCATAATCACAGAAGGAGAGGAAGACCCAGCAACTGATCCTGTCGGCTGCACCGTATCACCCATGCTGCCTCTAGACGGACAATCTCTCTTCAAATGGCCCAGCTGGCCACAAGAGTAACAAGCTCCTGCGGGAACACACCACTCGCCTGGGTGAGATGTACCGCATCGAGCACACCGAGTTGTGGGTGGTCTCGATCGGCGACGATCTCTGCCTCCCTGAAACCCCAAAGTCCCGAGCCCGACCGCCTCAATGACTGCTGATCGACTCCCGCCGTAAAAACCGTGACGGAGCACTCTGTGCTGGCTGGAATGTGGACCTAGTTCTGCCACGAGGCTGTCCGCCGAAAATCGCCCCGAGACCTCGCTGGCCTCTGGCCGGGCTCGAGTCAATCTGGTCCTCCTCTCTCTATCCTCTATCCTCGCGATAGGCTCGCATCTCCGGCGATGTCCATACCGGCCAAGAGCCATCCCCAAGCATGCAAGAATCATATGACGGTCTAGCCCCATCACATAACGATGAACTCTATCTCGCCATGTCGCCTACAATAGTGTGCATGCTCGCCAAGGAGTCAAACTCGGTGTCAGACTTCTAATAGTCCTCCCATTCTCGCCTCAAGGTCAAGAATCTATCTACCCGGCTCTCTCATCTCGTGAGGCAAAAAGTGATCCATAAAGGCCTCTCAGAACTCTTCCCAAACAGTGGAAGAGCATCCTCACCCTCGAAAGCAGCCACGACTCAAACCGGTTCAACGCAATATCGCAGAACCGGTAAGAGGCTAGCGTAATGCACTGCCTCCAAGCCCTAAGAACTGCATAGTCCGTAGCCGCCGAATGAACTCCTCGCGATCCTCCTCGCACTCGAACCATAAAACTCGGGCGGATGACAACCTAAAATCCGGATCCGCAAACCGCCACTAGGGTTAGCCGCTCGCTCTCGCTGCCGCTCGCTACTATATTGGTCAATAACGGGATCTGATCCCCGTAGTCTCTATACTCGCCTCGCCGTGGGATCGAGGCTCGTACCGAAACCTCGAGCTACCGCCTCGGCCTTCTAATATCGCCGTGGCTGAACTCGCCGACCCGCTTACTACCTCGTGCATAGTCTGCAGGCTCGAGTCCGCAGAATCTCGAATACCGCTAGCGCCTCACCGCCGCTTTGCCCTTCGGGCCCCGTCGCCTCCGGAGGCATATCTATTTCATAAGACTAGGTCGAGAGGATTCAACCTAATAAGACACTTCATCGCACGATCTCGAGAGAGAAGAATGGAAACCAATCCTAAATGTCCTGCAGCCTCACGATTATAGATGTGGTGCACAACACACCGATAATCAAGACTCTACTAGACACGGCCTCAGACACTTTCCGAGGACTAATCGCTTCGATACCACTTTTGTCACGACTGACCGGCCGCGATCGGTGCCCTACCTGGCACCCCGCAGTATACATCGAGAATAGCAATGAACATACACAACATAAACGCATGTGTAAACAATAACATCACAGGCTAGCCGATAAGGCCGCCTTCCATAATATAAACATAATCAAAAGTACAACTGTACAACTCAGTTCTTATAGCCCAACCACATATGTGAATACAAACCTCTAGGAATAACAACTGTGGCGGGACAGGGCCCCGCCATACCCCTGAATGTACATAAATCTACAACATCAGGGAAAGACTGTACCAAAAGAGACAAGCCTCCGGAGAAATGGAGCTTCTGACGTCTGATAAGTGATCCTAAGAATGAGGATCCACCACCTGCTAAACGTTTCCTGCGGCATGAACGCAGCCCCCGAGGAAGGGGGTCAGTACAAAATATGTACTAAGTATGTAAAACTGGAAAGTACTGTATTTACAATATTAAGTTTAAAACAAAGCCGGAGACATGTATGATAGTCAAAATACAGTACACTGTGCCTTACTAACAATGAGAGTAAATAGTAGTATACTTATAATATAAAATAGGAAGCTCACGATCAAAGCAGGACCACCTGCCCGCAGTATCATTAAGCAACCCTACTCCTGGGACTATTTCACCCGCATAGGTCGCGTGGACCCGCATGAGGTATTCCTCGCATGGGACTATTTCACCCGCATAAGCCCTTACGGACTCGCATGAGGTATTCCTCGCATAGGCAGTACCCGCCCGCATGGGACTATTTCACCCGCATAAGCCCTTGCGGACTCGCATGAGGTATTCCTCGCATCATGGGTAGAAAATCCACGGAATATGTACATGCCACAAACCCAGGGAATGACCCCGTAATGAATAATATACCACTAGAACAAAACCGGCTATCATACAATATAAGCAAGTTAAGAATCCCCTAACTTCTTATTATTCTTGTTCACATACACTCTCAATTTAGTTTACTTAAGGCACTAACATGTCTTTTTAAAGATCCGGGAATTTAACCCAAAGTACTACATACTTCCACACTTTTAAAAATGACTCTCTTTCATATAAAACTTCCAAGATACTATTAACCGTAGTATCAAGTCAACATTACTTTTCAAGACAAGTCACAATACCTTTAGAAATAAAGTTAGGTTTCTAAATTAAGTGACTCATTTTCTTATAAAACCTTAGGCAATTGATGCCTTAAAATCAAATTGCCTTTTCATTAAAATAAAGTCATTTATCTTTCTATAAAGCTAATATAACCAACTCCCCATAAAGTCGTTATATTTACTTTATACCTTAGCCAAATACAATTTCCTATCCAAGGGACTTATACGTTTAAAACGAAACAAGTATCACATACTTTAAAATTCTTCAAGTCCCTTAACTTTAATAAAACTTAAGACATCCTTAATCCTTTCAAAGAAGTGAGTTAATCTCCTAACTCACCCGACTTGGCCATTCATAACACTAGTAAAAGATATCAAGATCTTGTACGTCTACCGTACTATATACGTGTAACTAGTCATGCTCAAAAGATAGGAAAAGCTCTACATACCTCTTTGGGTCAAACCACTTGCCAAGTACAAATTCCCGCCCGTAGAATATCAACCTATAATATCCACAATACGTCTATTAACGACTTACTTCAAACGTAGAATATTATAAGTGTAAAGTCTCTAAATTCTACGGAAAATCGGACAACACCTCCTTTGTTTCTACTTACTTTTCCACCTTTTTCAAGGCCGAATACAATAACCAAACACGCCACATTTAAGGCCCAATCAATGCAATCAACAATAGGGGATTACACGCCTACTAGACGTGTAAAATTCCGCCCCACAATAGATATCAAACTAATACAACTACTAATCCAATTTAGGCCATATTGAGTACAACAATACCACTTCTTATCCAATTTCCATTTCAATCCAAATTGTTAGTATAACATGATATCAAGTCGCAATCGATTATACTACTATAATCTTCAAGTAAGTAACATGCGACGATTCTAGTAAACGATCAAATTGTAATCCAACTTCGCATGGCTTACATTACATTTCGGATTATAAGGCTACAAGCAATCCATAATACTTATAAACTTCAACACATATACTTCATACTAGCAACATGTAAAGCTAACAACAATATAAATAATCTTGTAACACTTTTAAGAGACAAGATTATACCTCAACGAATCTTAATCCAACTCCAAATCCGAAGTCGCTCCTTAGTAACTTAGAGCCTCTTCAAGACACTTCAATCCGCTAGTTGAGACCCTTAGAACAACACCAACAAATTTCCTTCAAATCTCCAAACAAAACCTAGAAAAACAACTAGGTTTTCGCTTTGCGACTAACCCGAAAACTATCTTTTTCCGAGATTCTTCTATTGAGATATGCTTACAATACACTCAAGAACCTTGGTTTAAAGTTAGGAGCTTAATGGACAAGAAACAAAATTTTTTCTTTTTTTTGTGGAGTGAACCCGAGAGCTCATGCTAGAGTTCTTCAAATTTTTGTGAAAATTTACTAAGTGTTGGACTTAGTCTTGCTACTAGTAGTATTAAATAGTGCTATGGAGGGTCAAGATGCAACCAAATGGGTGGTTTGGATGAGCTCTTATCAAATATCAAGCCTTGTGGGTCCTTTGACTTAGTCAAGAATCTCAAGCTACTACTTGCAAGACTTAGTCATCCAAGACTATGGTCAATGACCATTTTGGCCATGACATAAATCGTCCAAGGCAACTATAGGGGGGGGGGGTGACGCGTGTCGCCCTCCCATTCGTCACAATAATACGTTTTCCAAAAATTTCATAATTTCGATAAATTTTTTACAAGTCTCAAATCTTAACACTTGTGAGTTCTTACGTATGTTCTTAAAACATGTTATGTAAGTACGGGGTGTAACAGGTTCTTTCGTGTATATTATTATTCAAATATTGATTTTAATTAATTAGTTTATCATATTGGTTTATTTATTTAATACTGAGCTTAATTATTTGATTTCTTGATCACCAATCGAATACTATCTTTGATCCTTAGATTGAACTCGAGAGAGAAATACTAGGATAACAATAGAGTTAAATAGAGCAGGATCTCAACCGTGGGCATCGGCGAGCGGATTTGCGTCTAGGATAGAGATATACCTAGTTCACCCTGCTTGGTTGATATATAGGAAATATAAATGCATTCGTGTTAAGGTTCATGACCATAGCGATATAGGCAAGAAAGTAATATGAATAGTCGGCTAGAGGAATCGAGAGATTCATAGTCGTAATATCAACTCTGTTAATCAGTAAATTAGATAAATTAATATGTTAAATCAATTGAAGAATAAAACGTGATTGTTAGATAGCCTATAGACCTAGATCGATTTCATACCATTAATAATATAAAAACCTGCTCTTTCTTCATCGAAGTTCATTATTAGTTTTGTTTTTATTTTAATTAGTTTATAATTACAATTTACGATTTCCTATCTTGTATAGATAATTCAGATAATTTAATTTAGCTCACGGTTAATTATAAGTCTTTGTAGGTACGATATCCGGACTTTAAATCTTATATTACTTGTACGACCGCATATACTTGCGTATGCGTTTGGGAGTAACAATATCCTATGTTTATAGATTATGACTTTGTCGGCCCTATATGTATGTTGGTTCTACCTCTATACTGATCATGGTTGTTATGGAATTGTCGGCCCTAATTTCTATATATTCAGATGTTGTGTTTCAGTGTGGTACGCTCGGGCCAACGAGGCACCGAGTGCCATCCAAACCCCCTAGTTTAGGGTGTGACACCTTTCTTGCCTCTGTAACTCTTGACATGTATGACCTCTACTTGTCCGCCAAGGTCGAATCGCATCATAAGATGTAATTCTATAAGCCGACAAGGCTACAATCAAGTCTACCTGAAGACAATCTGGTTTGCCATCTAAAGGGGGCTTAGCCCAAAGCATGTATACATAAATGGGCCGTCAAGGCCACCACAGATTCTACATATCAGTAAAAAGGTAAAAAAAAATCAAGGCCAACAAGGCCATCATGTAAATCAAAACACAACATCAAGGCCTATAAGGTTGTACTATACATACTGGACATACAAATAACACATGTACAAGACTCTATAGAATAACAACTATACTGTGGTAGGGACAGATCCCTGACCTACCTATCATCTCTGTATACATATCAATACTATAGACCAGACAACTCCGAATGACATGGAGTTTACCAATCAAGTGTTACACCCCGTAGTTCCAGGGTATGGATGTGAGGACGTACGTACGAGAATACGACATTAAGATTGGAAAGGAAGAAAGATTTGACTTTCCGACGGAAAATTTTCCGGAGTTTGTGAAGGAAAAAGGTTCGTTAATGGAAATTGGATTCCCAGATTTGGTATTCGGACTTCTGGGAATATAATAGAATTATGGTATTTTATTTCCGGATTTGGTCACGTTGGGCCCACGGGGAAAATTTACGGTTTTGTGGGGCCCACATTGTTTTCGAGATTTTGGCTATTATGGATATTTTTGGAATATGAAATATTTTGGACGAATAGGAGGGCGACACGTGTCACCCCCTTAGGGGCTTGTAGCCATTTTATGTGGACATGTGGCATTGGGCCGAAATGGTGAGACAAGTGGCAAGCCACTTGTCTCAAGTTTTTGTGGAACATGTGGATGGTGGGACCCACACACACTTGTCCCCAATATAGACCACACACTTGCTTGAATCCTAGCCTTTGATTGTCCTATAAATACCCCCTTTAAGCTTGCAAGACTTCATCCACACTTAGAGATTTCCAAGTCTTGAAAAATACTCCCTCCCTTTCCTTGTGTGCTCTCGGCTTTGGCCCTTCCCCCTTGACCAAAAGTTGTCCAAAAATCCATAAACTTTTAAGTGTTCTTCCTTAAGGTGTTAGGAAGATTGTGAACCAAGTGTTAGAAAAGATTTCACACCCCTAGCCTATATACACCCCCTTGGCCGAAACTTGACAAGTTGGAACCCTAAGTGTTCTTCACTTTTTGGAGTTGGATCTTGAAGAGGAGTTGGTTAGGAGCTTCTAAGGGTTGCTTGAAGTGGATTGGAACGTAAGGAAGTGGAGCTAAGATTCCTAAGGATCGACTTTTAAATCATTGGAAAATTTTGGGCTTATCGAGGTAATGATCTTTGTCCTTCTATTGTAATTGGAGATTACATGTTGTAGTAGTATATAATTGAGTATATGATATGTGGATAGAAGATTGAAAAGAAATAGATTGTTTTGTATATTGTGGGGAAGAATTTTACACGTCCAGTTAGGCGTGTAATCCCCTTTGACTTGTTGTATTATTGCGCCTTAAATGTGGCATGTTGGCTATTGATATCGGGCCTTGAAAAATGTGGAGGTAAGTAGATACAGGGGAAGTGCTGCCCAATTTTCCGTAGGATAAGGAAATTATACTTAGAAATATTCTACGAAGAGAACTAGAAGTTGATAGATGTATTGTGGTTATTATAGGTGGATTTTCTACGCGCGGCATACTCGACTTGGCTAGTGGATTAAGCCGAAGAGGTATGTGATTCTTCCTATACTCTTGAGCATGATTGTTGTGAACTATATAGTACGGTAGACGTACGTGTGTGAAATGAAATTGGTTTGTTTAAAACATAAAGTGTTATAATGGCTTTATGGGAAGTTAGTTATAACGACTTTATGAAGATAAAAGAAAGATTTGGTTTTGAAAGCTAAGTGGCTTGATTTTAAAAGGTGTGAGTGCCTTGATCTTAAAAGAGTGAGTTACTTGGGTTTTAAAAGTATACTTGATGTTGTTTTAAAAATGTAAAGCACTTGGTTTAAAAAGTATAGAGTACTTGATTTAAAGGCCTTGTAAAGATTTTCTGAAGGTGTAGTAATTTGGTTTGAAAAGAAAACGTGTTTTGATACTACGAGTATTAGTGTCGTGTGGCTTTTACGTAAAAAGAGGTCTTTTTGAAAGAATGAAAAGTATGTAGTATTTTGGGGTTAAAACCCGGATTGTTGGCATAAAATGAAAGTCTAAAAGTACGTTGAACATGCCTATGCTTGTTGTGATAGCCTTTTTTGTGCAAGTGTTGTATTTCTATGCTACCGCATCTCTCGATGGAGGGCCGGTTATCTGGTTGATTGCTTGGACATACTGACGAGTTGGATGGTCCACGAGTATGCTTCCACTATGAGTGTTGTCTTGTTATTTCCTTTGGACATACTGAAGAGATGAATGATCCACGGGTATGCGTCCACTAGGATGGTTCCATGGCCATGCTTATACCGAGGTAAGATGCCGGGGTTTTTTCTTTCTCCGGATATACTCTCAACTTTCCCTGCTATCCTATCAACAGGTCAGTCAATATCAGTAATTGATATGGTCAGAGAGGCTATGCTGATGGCGAAAAAGCTTAACCCTGACTTTTACGATGTAAGGGCCGAACGTAATAGTAATAAAGGAAAAGCAAGGTGTGGCGGTAAGTCAAAACCTATCCGTCCTAGATGAAGAAAGACGTAAACTCGAAATTCGATGGCTTCTGATGAACCAATGATAGAGATCCTTCCCGTGCGGCCATTGTGCGGGTTAAATTCCCGGATTATGTTATTAGTCCATGGATCGCTAATCCATGAAGCTTTCCGCAGTGACGAGCGATCACGGGCTTGATTTGTACATGTGGTTACAGGCACACTTTAGATACTTGTCCTGGTCATTTCTCGTGTATCGACAGGCTATGGTAGATAGCTTAAGATACTTGCCTCGGTCATATCTCGTGAGACGGTAGGCACTGGTACGTTGACTTAAGATACTTGCCTCAGTCAGTTGCGTGACTAGTTTTTGGATCTGGTAGTTGGCTTCCGTACTTGGCCCGTGAAGTTTTATGACTAGTTTTTGGATCTGGTAGTTGGCTATTCTACTTGGCCCGATCGGTTTTATGACGCAGTGTGATCTAGTGTTCAGGTTCACATGTGGGTGTTGTTTTACATCATGTACTGTCGGCAGTGAGGAAGGAGTTCCACGGGCATGATTGATATTATGGGCGTGAGACCCATAGTTATGTGTGAGTGGTGATTTTGAGGATATGCGTCCCTTACTTGACATAACTGTTTATTTAATGCGAAATGGTCTTTTAAAAATGATGAAATGTGATTTCATTACAGTATTTTCAGTTTCACATACTTGGTACCTGTTGATCGACCTCTTCGGGGCCGCGCTCATGCCGCAGTAGAGGTACACGCTTGTTGATCCTCGCTCATAGGATCACGCTCTGATTTGGGAAGCTCCGCTTCTCCGAGGCTTATCTTTTAGTATAGATTCCCTGTCATTGTAAGTACTTGTACATTCGTGGTATGGCGGGCCCCGTCCCGTCGTAGTTGTTATAAAAACTCTGTGAGGTCCGTAGTGAGTTGGGCTTGTAAAGGATAACTGCTCGTGTTTTATATATATGCAGAAAGGTGACCGCTTTTGGTTAGCCTGCTTTCTTATTTTATATCTTGTTTCATGTCTATGATTTTATTTCGCTGTTTTTCTCTCGATGTGTTATCACTAGGGTGCCCGTGGTAAGGCACTACCATGCCCGAGGCCGAGTCGTGACAAAAGTGGTATCGAGTAGTTAATCCTAAAAGTGTCTACCATCAGATCTAGTAGAGTCTTGATTATCGGCGTTGTGCACCACACCTATAATCGTGAGGCTATAGGATATTTAAGATTGGTTTCCATTCTTCTCACTCTAAGATCGTGCCTAGAGTCGTGTTATAAGTTGGACTCCTCCGACGTATTCTTATGTACCGCTTATGCCTCACGCAAGGCAACCAGGCCCAAAGGTAAGGCAAAGAAAGGAGTCGCGAGTAGAACACGTAGGGTTACTGTGGCACAGCCCGCTTTACCGAGGTAGTACTTCAGACGGCGAATTCTACGACGCCACACCCAAAGATAGTTTAGAGCAAAGAAGAAGAGCTACCGAGGCCACAATACCGAGACATCACCCCACACCAGAGCGGAGGATATGGGTTACAAGCGAGATGACCGCCATTACTAGCCGTGATTGTGGCGAGGCATGAGGACGAGCGAGGCGCTGGTTCGGTTGTACCGTAGTTCACCCTAGATCCGATAGTTTGAGACTTCTAACTTTTGAGTCCACCAGAGTTCTATGGGTCGAGGACTGAGGATGATCCTCAGGAGTTTATCCGACAGTTGCAGCGGATCATGAGAGTGATCAAGGCCTCGGAGACAGAGTCGATGGTATTGGGTTCACATCGGCTGCGTGATACTGCAGTCGACTGGTTTGATTCATGAGAACTATCCCAGGGGGAGCATGCGCTTCCAGCTATTTGGGACGAGTTCTCAGGGGCGTTTCTTAGCCATTTCTTGCCTCCGCAGATGAGGAGGGCTCGGGCCGATCGATTTTTGATGTTGAGGCGTAACGCGACGGCTCGGAGTACAATGTAGAGTTTGACTCATCGCTCAGACGCCCTCGCTTTAGTGGCAGACATGGAGGACAGAGTACACCGCTATGTCACAGGGCTCGATGATTACTTAGCAGAGGGTTGCTCGGGTGTAGCTCTTCAGCCAGGCATGGACATTGCCCGCATACAGGCGTATGCACAGGGGACTGAGGAACGTAGAGGCCGACGTAGGGACCAAGATCACCATAAGAGGGCCAAGACAGCAGGGTTCTTTGGTAACTTTCGAGGCAGACCGCCTCAGCAACAAGCTAGTTATGCGCCTCCGCCAGTACAGAGTGGTCCTCCATAGTATTGTGGCGCCCAGGTATTCAGAATGTCGCCGCTCCAAGAGTTCAGTTTTCGGGAGTAGGGTGTTGGCGACATACCACCCCCTACCTCGGTGTGGCCAGTGTGGTAGCCCCCATAAGGGGGAATGTCATGGTGTTCAGAGGGCTTGTTTTACATGCGGCCAGTAGGGCCATTTTACGAGAAATTGTTCGACCAGAGGTAGCGCAGATGTTAAGACTCATCCTTCGGGATCAGTAGCTGGTTCATCACCTTCTATAACTATGCGCCCATCAGGGCAGGATTATGATTAGAGCGACAAAGGGAAGGTGAAACAGTAGTTACAGGTATATCCTTAACCCTCTAGAGACTAGTATGCGTGATAAGATGATTACATGTTGAGTTCTATGTACAGGTAGTTTTGTGTAAATTATGATTTAGAAGTCTGGTTAGTAAAAAAAAGGAGAAGTTTGGGTACATAGAGATTGTGAGCCTTAGAATATTGATAACCATGGAGACCTTAGATGCGAGGCCGTCTTAAGTAAAAGATTTTACGGTTGATCTTTGTCGGAGTACATAGTATACGTGGAGTATATTTGTGTGATAAGTCCATGAGTGGTGTGAAATGAAAGTGGGTAGTTAAGCTAAGGAGACCACTAGGTTTTCATGACTTGAATAGTGAGATTTTCCGAACGAGGAAGGAGGAGTTAAGTGCGTTGATGGGTCGGGTTGAGGACCAATCACGGGTCAACCCGCAGCCCGAAATGAAGTGGGGTAAGTTTGAGGTGGTCCCGCTAAGTGTTAGGGTCACGAGGGTGGTAGGCCCAAGTCTAGGTAACCATTGTACGAGTTCGTGGATGCGTTCGACCAGAATCGGATCGTGAAGGCCGGGGATGGCCTTAAAAGAAATTGAAGCTAGTAATGACCAACTAGGTGGTAGTAACTCCAAGGTTTTGGAAGCTGAAGCGATGACTGAAATGTGGTACGTGTACTAGAAAGAATTTGTGTGTACGAGAAGGGTACGACGAGTAAGAAAAGAAGCGAACCTGTATTAAGAGAATGGAAGTGATCATTTTGTGAAGTAAAGATGCGAAGAAAGAGTCCTTCAGACCATGGGGAGAGCTTATGTGATGTTACACTTTAGAGGTGATTCCTCGTTGACTTGGATTTGAGTTTTGCGCATGTGTGTTTGGAGACTTAGAAGGAACATTCGGGACGAATGTTTCTAAGGGGGGAAGAATGTTACACCCCATAGTTCTAGGGTATGGATGTGAGGACGTACATACGAGAATACGACATTAAGATTGGAAAGGAAGAAAGATTTGACTATCCAACGGAAAATTTTTCGGAGTTTGTGAAGGAAAAAGGTTCGTTAATGGAAATTGGATTCCCAGATTTGGTATTCGGACTTCTGGGAATATAATAGAATTATGGAATTTTATTTCCGGATTTGGTCACGGGGGGCCCACGGGGAAAATTTACGTTTTGTGGGGCCCACATTATTTTCGAGATTTTGGCTATTATAGATATTTTCGGAAGATGAAATATTTTGGACGAATAGGAGGGAGACACGTGTCACCCCCTTAGGTGGCTTGTAGCCGTTTTATGTGGATATGTGGCATTGGGCCGAAATGGTGAGACAAGTGGCAAGCCACTTGTCTCAAGTTTTTGTGGAACATGTGGATGGTGGGACCCACACACACTTGTCCCCAATCTAGACCACACACTTGCTTGCATCCTAGCCTTTGATTGTCCTATAAATACCCCCCTTAAGCTTGCAAGACTTCATCCACACTTAGAGATTTCCAAGTCTTGAAAAATATTCCCTCCCTTTCCTTGTGTGCTCTCGGCTTTGGCCCTTCCCCCTTGATCAAAAGTTGTCCAAAAATCCTTAAACTTTTAAGTGTTCTTCCTTAAGGTGTTAG
Source organism: Przewalskia tangutica (assembly GCA_029844215.1). NCBI lineage: Eukaryota > Viridiplantae > Streptophyta > Magnoliopsida > Solanales > Solanaceae > Przewalskia > Przewalskia tangutica. The sequence goes on along the minus strand of CM056722.1, from coordinate 53,680,333 downwards.
GAAGATTGTGAACCAAATGTTAGAAAAGATTTCACACCCCTAGCCTATATACACCCCCTTGGCCGAAACTTGACAAGTTGGAACCCTAAGTGTTCTTCACTTTTTGGAGTTGGATCTTGAAGTGGAGTTGGTTAGGAGCTTCTAAGGGTTGCTTGGAGTGGATTTGTTATAACCGTATTTCCCGAGTATGTACGTGAGGGCGTACGTACAAAAGTTTAAGCCTTAAGTAGGCATAAGGGACGAAAATTTGTACACACCCTACGAAAAGAATTGTTTTCCGACGAAAAGTTTTCCAAACCTTGCGAAGGGAAAATTACGGTTGCGACATTTATAATTTTTGCGGATTTTTCCGAGAGATGAAATATTTTGGACCAACGAGAGGGCGACATGTGTCACCCTCAAGTTGGCGGAAATGGGGGGGACGAACCTTGGCACGTTTTTGTTGTTTTAAAGGGCTAAAACATTTGGTCAATGTTTGCTAGATATTTATGGAGTAGATGGATAAGGTTACACTTGCCCAAATCTCCACCATCCGCATGCTTGAATCTTGGCCCTTGAAAGTCCTATAAATACCCCCCTAAGTTGCAAAGAAATCTTCATCCACAAAACATTTTCCAAGTCTCAAAAACTCCCTTCTCCCTTGTGAGCTTTTCGTCCAAGCCCTCTCCTCCCCCTTCCTTATGTTCTAGCCGAAACATACCCCCCTCCCTTGGTAGAAAAATTGTCTCCAAAGTATTGTTACTATTCCCAAATACCTTAGCCATATACCTTGTAGTATTTCCAAAGTTACCTCTTAACTTAGAGCCCGAAAAATACTACTATACTTCCTTTAGTCACTAAACGAAACCCTAAGGAAAATCTTTATAGTTGGTTGAAGTACTATGTAGAAGTTGTTTGGAAACTTCTAAGGGTTTCTTGGAGCTTTCGGAGCGTACAGATTAAGAGCTAAACCTTGCTCAGGATCGACATTTAATCTTGGATAATTTTGGGCTTATCGAGGTAAATATATTGTCCTCCTATTGTAATTAGAGTTTACATACTGTTGAAGTATAGAATTAAGTTTAAGTTATATACAAGGAAGGTATATAAGAAGAGAATTGAACTGTACTTACATAGGACTGTATTTACAGTAGACTTGAGTAGTTTGACGGGTAGGGAAATGCTGCCCAATTTTCCGTAGAATTAAGAACCTTCTGCATAGAATATTCTACAGAGTAGTCTAGACGTTGATAGACGTATTTGACTATTATAGGTGGATACTCTGCGCGCGACATATTCGACTTGGCAGGTGGATTTCGCCGAGAAGGTATGTGATTCTTCATATCCTCTTGAGCATGATATTTTTGATATATATATAGTACGGTAGACGTACGTGTGTTAAACTGAAACTGGTTTTACTCTGATGTCTTTTGACTTGAGTTTTAAATAAAAGAATCTTGAAGTATTTCAAAAGAATTATAAATCATTTTTGAAAGAAAAGGAATACTTGGTTTTTAACAAGCTTAAGTGTTATACTAGCTTTATGGGAAGTTAGGTATAACGACTTAAGAAAGATAAGAAGAAACGGTTTACTTATTTGCTTACAAAAGCCTTATAAAATGATTTCTGAAGGTGTGGTAAGTTGGTTTGATAAGTAGACATATGATGATGCTACGTGTGTTAGTGTCTTGTAATGTTTGTGTAAAAGAGGGTTCCCTTGTTGTGCTTATGTTGTTTAACGGTAAGCAGTTGTACTGATATTATATCACTTACACCCCCTGACTTGATATGCCGAGGGTTAGCCGCCCTCGATGCGAGGTATACCTCATGCGGTGCAGTGACCTATGCGAGTCGCGGAGTTCCGGATTGATCATTCGGTATTATCCCGACGCGAGGATGCGCCACGCGGCTCAGTGACTATGCGGTGCGTGTGACTACGCGGACTTCGGGTCCGACGATGCCGGGGTTAGCTATCCTCGATGCGAGGAATACCTCACGCAGTTCGTGTGACTATGCGATCGCGGAGTTCCAGGATTAGGCACGCATAATGATACTATGGGCGATTGGCCTTGCTTCGATCATTAGCGGCCTAGAAAAGACCAGTTACATTATACCTATTTTTCTTTTGTTTATGATGTGGCACTATGTGAGGTTTAATTGATTGTATTGGTAAGTGGTTTTAAAAAGCTTTGATTTCATTTCAGTACTTTACAGTTTCACATACTTGGTACCTGTTGTAGATCGACTCCTTCGGGCCGCTCATGCCGCAGGTAAAGCAGTGCTAGATCCGCATCCTTAGGATCTTTGCTTTGGTGTCGTGAGCTCCATCTTCTCCGAGGCTCGACTTTTGGTATGGTTCTCCCGGTGTTGTAGATATATGTACATTCAGGTATGGCGGGCCCCGCCCCGCCATAGTTGTTCACTTTCTGCAGGTCTCAGTCCTATTGCATACTGGGATGTAATCGCGGACTTGGTTTATATATATATGCCGAAAGACGACTTTTCTCAGATAAACTGTGTCTCATTTTACATTTGTTTCATGTCTTGTTTTTATTTTCCGCTGATTACTCTGATGTATGACTACTTGGGTGCCCGGGTAAGGCACCAATCACGGGCCCGGGATCGGGTCGTGACAGGATTGGAACGTAAGGAAGTGGAGCTAAGATTCCTAAGGATCGACTTTTAAATCATTGGAAAATTTTGGGCTTATCGAGGTAATGATCTTTGTCCTTCTATTGTAATTGGAGATTACATGTTGTAGTAGTATATAATTGAGTATATGATATGTGGATAGAAGATTGATAAGAAATAGACTGTTTTGTGTATTGTGGGGCAGAATTTTACACGTCCAGTTAGGCGTGTAATCCCCTTTGAGTTGTTGTATTATTGCGCCTTAAATGTGGCATGTTGGCTATTGATATCGGGCCTTGAAAAAAGTGGAGGTAAGTAGATACAGGGGAAGTGCTGCCCAATTTTCCGTAGGATAAGGAAATTATACTTAGAAATATTCTACGAAGAGAACTAGAAGTTGATAGATGTATTGTGGTTATTATATGTGTATTTTCTACGCGCGACATACTCGACTTGGCTAGTGGATTAAGCCGAAGAGGTATGTGATTCTTCCTATACTCTTGAGCATGATTGTTGTGAACTATATAGTACGGTAGACGTACGTGTGTGAAATGAAATTGGTTTGTTTAAAACATAAAGTGTTATAATGGCTTTATGAGAAGTTAGTTATAACGACTTTATGAAGATAAAAGAAAGATTTGGTTTTGAAAGCTAAGTGGCTTGATTTTAAAAGGTGTGAGTGCCTTGATCTTAAAAGAGTGAGTTACTTGGGTTTTAAAAGTATACTTGATGTTGTTTTAAAAATGTAAACCACTTGGTTTAAAAAGTATAGAGTACTTGATTTTAAAGGCATTGTAAAGATTTTCTGAACGTGTAGTAATTTGGTTTGAAAAGAAAACGTGTTTTGATACTACGAGTATTAGTGTCGTGTGGCTTTTACGTAAAAAGAGGTCTTTTTGAAAGAATGAAAAGTATGTAGTATTTTGGGGTTAAAACCCGGATTGTTGGCATAAAATGAAAGTCTAAAAGTATGTTGAACTTGCCTATGCTAGTTGTGATAGCCTTTGTTGTGCAAGTGTTGTATTTCTATGATACCGCGTCTCTCGATGGAGGGCCGGTTATCTGGTTGATTGCTTGGACATACTGACGAGTTGGATGGTCCACGGGTATGCTTCCACTATGAGTGTTGTCTTGTTATTTCCTTTGGACATACTGACGAGATGGATGGTCCACGGGTATGCGTCCACTAGGATGGTTCCATGGCTATGCTTATACCGAGGTAAGATACCGGGGCATGCGGCCATTGTGCGGGTTAAATTCCCGAGTTTTGTTATTAGTCCATGGACCGCTAATCCATGAAGCTTGCCGCAGTGACGAGCGATCACGGGCTTGATTTGTACATGTGGTTACAGACACACTTTAGATACTTGTCCTGGTCATTTCTCGTGTATCGGCAGGCTCTGGTAGATAGCTTAAGATACTTGCCTCGGTCATATCTCGTGAGATGGCAGGCACTGGTACGTTGGCTTAAGACACTTGCCTCAGTCAGTTGCGTGACTAGTTTTCGGATCTGGTAGTTGGCTTCCGTACTTGGCCCGTGAAGTTTTATGACTAGTTTTTGGATCTGGTAGTTTACTATTCTACTTGGCCCGATCGGTTTTATGACGCAGGCAGGATCTAGTGTTCAGGTTCACATGTGGGTGTTGTTTTACATCATGTACTGCCGGCAGTGAGGAAGGAGTTCCACGGGCATGATTGATATTGTGGGCGTGAGACCCATAATTATGTGTGAGTGGTGATTTTGAGGACATGCGTCCCTTACTTGACATAACTGTTTACTTATTGCGAAATGGTCTTTTAAAAATGATGAAATGTGATTTCATTACAGTATTTTCAGTTTCACATAATTGGTACCTGTTGTACTGACCTCCTTCGGGGGGGCTGCGTTCATGCCGCAGGTAGAGGTACACCAGTTGTTGATCCTCGCTTATAGGATCACAGTTCTGCATTTGGGAAGCTCCGTTTTTCCGGAGGCTTATCTTTTGGTATAGATTCCCTATCATTGTAAGTACTTGTACATTCAGGGGTATGGCGGGACCCTGTCCCGCCGTAGTTGTTATAAAAACTCTTAGAGGTCTGTAGTACTGTTGTGAGTTGGGCTTGTAAAGGATAACTGTTCAGGTTTTATATATATGCAGAAAGGTGACCGTTTTGGTTAGCCTGTTTCTTATTTTATATCTTGTTTCATGTCTATGATTTTATTTCCGCTGGTTTTTCTCTGATGTGTTATCACTAGGGTGCCCGGGGCAAGGCACCAGTCGCGGGCCCGAGTCCGGGTCGTGACATCAAGCTGAGCTCGACATCTCCTTAAAGGTTTATAATTCAATTCCAATAATCCTTTGATAGGAAAAATCACGAATACATATAATAGAATGATACACCAAAGATTCCATGAGGGCTTGTCCCTCACACACATGAAACCTTACTAAAGAAATCATTTAAAAGTCGAAAAGTATGTTAAAAAAAGAAACATACCTCAATTCCTGGTTTATACTTAGTAATTTGTAATGAGCTCGGCATCACCTACTGAGGAGTTCATAAAAGTCTGAAATAGTTTACACTTATACCCAGTTTGCGTGTACTTACGTTGGGAATATGAGACAACTCAAAAAATAAAAGTTGTTAGTCTTTGAAATACCTTTCCAATAATATATGATAGAGCTCAAACAGAGTTCTGTGCTAGGAGTTATGCCCATTTTACGAAATGTTGTTGACAAAGTTGAAAAAACGTAAATTTTTTACTAAATATAAAATGGACGTAAGAGCTCACTAAGCGAAGCCCAGAGCGAGACAACACATCGCTTAGTGAGGTGGAGTGTCCAAAATGCATTTTTATCCAAAAATCCTCCAAGTGTAAAATAGACGGGGTAGCTTGCTATACGAAGTCCAGAATGATACAACACCTACATATGGACCTCGCTTAGCAAGGTAGGGTGGTCAAATGGCATGTCATATAAATTCAACACTTAGTCCAAAAAACCATTTAGCAACCATTCTAGACTTAATTCTAAATCATTTTTTGAGAGGAAACAACCCTAAGGCTTCCCCAAAACATCTAAGGTAAGTTCTTGATCAATTACTGTCATTACTACATTAAATTAACCTTAGTTCATCTCTCAAAACCTAGATTCTTGATAACTCAAGAGAGGAGAAGAAGTGACATGTATAACTTCGTCTAAAAGGTATGAATTTCAGTTTACCTGATTTTATTGATGACTTTTAGTCTAGTATAGATTATACTACGTGATTAGAAGCTACCAGTGATTCATATGAGGTTCAATAACAAAATTTTAAGGCTTAGAAAAGCCCCAGTTTTAAAAAATTTAGGAAAGCTCATAGAAATGCTTAAAGTTCTAATTTTTCTCATCTAAATCTATTGTAGAGCGATTGTTGAACCTTGGAAAATCTGTTTGGTATCGTTTTAACAGGAATTGAAGTATGTTTCTTTTTTTAACATACTTTTTCAACCTTTAAAAATGGTTTCTTTGGTAAGGTTTCATGTGCGTTAGGGATAAGCCCTCATGGAACATTTGGTGTATCATTCTATATAAATGTATTTATGATTTTTTCCTATCAAAGGAATATTGGAATTGAATTATTACAAAGAGTGAAGGTGACAAGGGGTCACATTGCATTAATCCCCTGCTTGATCTAAAAAAAATCCATTCATGGTTCTATTAAGCACTATGAAATACCAGTTATTGGAAATATGTCTATATGATCAAAACTTTGTAGTCCCTTGGGTGTTAAAGTACAAGGTGTACCTTGAGGAAAATACTGGTTAACTGCTGGACTATACAAACCAAGAACCTAGTCACTAAGCTTGTGAGGGATATCTTACCACAAATGGTTTGCCGGGAAATTTGGAAAGCAAGGTGAAATATAAAGTTTAACTCTACTAGCTTTAACATTAATAATTCAACAAGGAACATCACAAGTCAATTAATGCAAATCATAAAAAAATAGTTCCCATTACTTAAAATGGACACAAATTGGCAGATCCTATGCATCAAGATGAACAAAAATCATGCTAAGAAAAGTACCAAGATCACTAAATGGTATCCTCCACCCTACAATATTTTCAAGCTTAATAGTGATGAAAGTTGCAGAGGTGATGATTGTGGAGGATGAGGGTTGGTGAGAACTGATAGAGAAAAACTAGTGATTGCATACAACATAAATCTTGGCAAGGGTACAAGAAATTGGGCAGAAGCAAGAGCCTTGCAATATATGGTAGAATGGTACATTAATGTAGGCTATTACAATCTTATCATTGAAGTGGACTCACTACTATTGGTACAAGTTATACAAGGAAAAATCAAAGCACCTTGGAACATCTCTCAGATAGTGAAATTGTCATGACCCGACCCCAGGCCCGCGACTGGTGCCCTACCTTGGGCACCCTGATAGGTATACATCATATATAACCAACGGAAGCTAAATAAAACTCATAGACATGCATCAACGTGAAGTAAGAAACAGGTCAACCGTAAAGACCACCTTTCTGTATATATACATAATCAAAAGAGCTACATCGTTTACAAGGCCAACCCACGTACATGACTACATACCTCTAAGAGTTTTGACATAACAACTATGACGGGATAGGGCCCCGCCATACCCCTGAAAGTACATAAATCTACAACAACAGGGATCCGTACCAAAAGATAAGCCTCCGAAGTAATGGATCTTCCCAAAAAGCTGAACAAAGATCCTAAGAGCGAGGATCGCCAAACTGTGTACGGATCCTGCGGCATGAAACGCAGCCCCCCGAGGAAAGGGGGTCAGTACAAAAGATGTACCAAGTATGTGAAACTTGAAAGTACAGTAATGAAATCATAACAGTCTAAAATAAAGCAGGAGACATGTATGATAACCAAAATAACAACATAAATGTGCCTTATAAGAGTGATGAGAGTCAACTGTACCTTTTAAAATATATCCTTTTTAAAAGTAAGACCAACTGTATCATTTCAAGTTATCATTTCAAAGTATGAAACGAACCGTTCCCCTTTCAAATATGAAATTATTACCATTTCAAAATATGAAAGCCATGTCACAATTAGGGTCATTCGCCCTCAGCATCATTATGCAATCCTACTCATGGGACTATTTCACCCGCATGAGACTCGAACCAGCATGAGACTATTTCACCCGCATAGGAAATATGTACACGATACCCGCATCATAGAGAACTAATCTGTTACACCCCGTAGTTCCAAGACATGGTTAAGAGAATGTACGTAAGAAAACAGGATGTTAAAAATTTGAACGAAAGAAAGAATTGTTTTTCCGAAGGAAATCTTCCGAACCTCGGAAAGGAAAAATGTTCGTTAATGAGAATTAATTCTAAAAACGTGTTGTTTGGGACTTAAGGAATTTATTAACATTGTGGAAATTTAATTATGGATTTGGTCACATAGGGCCCACTCGAGAAATCTTACGTTTTTGTGGGGCCCACAAGGTTTCCGATATTTTGACCAATTATGGAAATTTCGGGAAATGAAATATTATGGACGAATGAGAGGGTGACACGTGTCACCCCCACATGGACTTGGTCGAGAATGACCAAGGCTAGTTGGTCAAGTCTTGAAAAGCCAAGGCTTGATATAATTGACCAAGTCAACTAGCCAACTTGTGCAAGATCTTTTGCCTTCTTAAATCTCAACCACACAAGTGTTTTAATCTTGGCCCTTGAGAGTAGTATATTACTACACTAGTAGCAAGACAAGCTCACAACACTTAGAGAAATTTCAAGCTTGTTCTTGCTCACTTAGAGCTCTCGGTTATAGTTGTCACGACCCAACCTCGGGCCCGCGACTGGTGCCTTACCCCGGGCACCCTAGTGATACAACATCAGAGAAAATCAGCGGAAATAAAAACTAAAACATGAGACAAGACATAAAGTATGAAACAAAGCAACCAAAACGGTCACCTTCCGAATATATACATATATATATCAAATCAATAGCTTAAATCCTTTTACAAAACCCCGCCACAACAAGATTTCATGCACTCTAAGAATGTGACCATAACTATGACGGGACAGGGCCCCGCCATACCCCTGAATGTACAAGTAACTAAACTGACAGGGGACTATACCAAAGATAAGCCTCCGTAGAAACGGAGCTTCCCAAAACGCTGAACTTTGATCCTATGAGCGAGGATCCAAAACCGATGTACTCTACCGCGCAGATGAACGCAGCTCAAGGAGGTCAAGACAACAGTACCAAGTATGTGAAACGAAAATATCAGAATGAAATCATAATAGTCTATATAAAGCAGGAGACATGTATGATAACCAAACTACAGTACACAACATATAAGCAGTCATGTCAAGTCAGGGACTCACGCCCTCCAAGTCATCACTCAAAATATATCCATGGGTCTCACGCCCACAACATCAATCATGCCCGTGGAATTCCTTCCTCACTGCCGGCAGTCTATGATATAACAACACCAAGGAGTACACATGAACACCAGGTCCCACCTGTGTCATAAAAACCGTACGGGGCAAGTACGAAGGCTAACTACCAGATACCAAAGCCGCATCATCGACTGACCGGGGCAAGTACGAAAGCCAACTACTAGATACCAAGGCCGTACTAACAATACTATGCAACCAAACCACGGTCGACACGGCAAGTACGAAGCCGACTACGTGTACCAAGGCCGTGGTCACGAATGACCGGGAAGTACGGCTAACTACTGTGTACCGCGTCGTGTCACGAGACTTCGCCACTAAACTGAACGGGGCAAGTGCGAAGGCTAACTACCAGGTACCAAGGCCGAATCAGCCACGAGACGGGGCAAGTACGAAATCCAACCACAAGATACCAAGGTCGAATCAGTAAAACCTCATGGAGAGCTAGTCCATGGAATAACGCTATCAACAGGAGCGCACCCGTGGAATCCTCCGTCACTGCCGATACGTCCAAGTAAGATCATAACAACTCAACCGGCCCTCCATTGAGAGACGCGGTGGTATCAAAATACAATACTGGCACAACAAGGCTATCACACGGAAACATAGGCAAGTTACACATAACTCAAGGTACTTTCATTTTATATCAACAATACGGGTTTCAAACCCAAAAATAATACCCACCTTCATTCTTTCAAAAAGACCTCTTTTTACGTAAAAGATACTAATACTCGTAGTATCAAAAACACATTTCCTTTTCAAACCAAATTACTTTACTTTCGTAAAAACCTTTACAAGACTTTTAAAATCAAGTACTCTATACTTTTTAAACCAAGTGCCTTTCTTTTAAAACAACATCAAGTATACTCTTTAAAACTCAAATACTTACTCTTTTCAAAACAAGTAACCTATACTTAAATCAAGTTACCATTTTAAAACCAATGATAAAACCATTCTTTTGCTTTCATAAAGTCGTTATAACTAACTTCCCATAAAGCTGTTATAACACTTTATGTTTTAAACCAATTTAAGACAAAACCATGTCTCTCTTTTAAACCAAAACTCTTCAATTCCTCAAGTCTCTTTTCTTTTAGAAATCAAGTTCCTTTTAAGGACCAAATACTCATTTCTCGTGAATGAGGTTTCACAACTTTCTACACAATTCGAGTTCTTCATATATCATATCAAGTCAAATATAAGTCAAGTCCTTTATCTTTTAAAATCAGTAAACCAACCAAATTCACTTAGAACACGACGCTCACCGCACTACATAGTTCACAACAATCATGCTAGAAAAGATAGGAAGAGGTTCACATACCTCGCGACGATTATCGACAATTAGCAAAATGCTCCAAGTACTACAACCTTGCTAGCCTTTTCCACCCTTCAAGTAGAATACGCTACTCGTAGTGCTTCCACCTATACTGGCCATAAAACGTCTATCAACTTCTAGATCTCTTCGTAGAATATTCTAAATACAAGATTCCTTATTCTACAGAAAATTCGGCAGCACCTCCCCCCCCGCAACCACATAAATCTCCTCCTCTACTCGGGCCCGCTACCAGGCCAACAACTCCAAGGGGGTTACACGTTTAACCGGACGTGTACAACACTGCCCCACAAATATACTACAAGTCTACTGTAAATACAGTCCAATGTAAATACAGTTTAATTCTATCAATCTTCCATCCTCATATAATATACTCAATTATAATTACTACAACATGTAATATCCAATTACAATAGGGGACATAGATTATTACCTCGATAAGCCCAAAATTATCATAGATTATATGTCGATCCTGAGCAACGTTTAGCTCCAAATCCTTACGCTCCAACCCGCTCCAAGAAACCCTTAGAAGTTTCTAAACAAATTCTCTTAACATTTCAACCAAGCTTATGAAGATTTTCTAGGGTTTCATTTTTTGCGACTAATGGAATAAAGTAGTATTTCCGGGCTCCTAGTATTGAAATAACTTGGAATACAACTAGGGATACTAGGCTAAGGTATTTGGGAAAATACTACAATACTTAGAGTATTTTCTACACATGTGGGGGGGAGGGACGAAAAACAAAGCTAAAGGGAAAGGGATATTTTTGCCTTGGAAAGTCTTTAAGTGTGGATGAATATTATGTCTTGCACTATGGGGTATTTATAGAAGAATCAAGGGCCAAGATCAATGTAAGTGTATGGTCAAGATTGGGCCATGTGTGTGTGGGTCCCACCACACCACATGGCCAACGAAAAACTCTCCAAGTGTCATGGCCATTTCGGCCAAGGGGACAAGTGGCTAGCCACTTGTCCCACCAATTTCGGCCCACATGGCCACTCAAGGGGGTGACACGTGTCGCCCCTTACTCGCCCAAAATATTTCGTCTTCCGAAAATATCCAAAATACCGAAAATCTCAAAAACAAAGTGGGCCCCACAAAACCGTAAATTTCTCCCGTGGGCCCCACGTGACCATTTCCGAAAATAAAATCTCATAATTCTAATATAATCCAAGAAGCCCAAATACCAAATCTGGGAATCCAATTCCCATTAACGAACCTTTTTCCTTCACAAAAACCGGAAACTTTTCCGTCGAAAAATCACATCTTTCTTCCTTTCCAATTTTTCTGTCGTATTCTCGTACGTACGTCCTCACATACATACCCTGGAACTACGGGGTATAACATTCTTCATGTTATACCCCGTATTTCCAGAGTATGTACGTGAGGGCGTACGTACAAAAGTTTAAGCATTAAAGAAGACTAAGGGACGAAATTTTGTGCACAACTAGCAAAAAGAATCGTTTTCCGACGAAACGTTTTCCAGAACTTGCGAAGGGAAAATTCCGGCTATGTCTTTTATTATTTTTGCGGATTTTTCCGAGAGATGAAATATTTTGGACCAACGGGAGGGTGACATGTGTCACCCTCAAAGTGGACGAATTGGGGCGTTTTTCTTGCTCAATTTTAGTCAAGGAGTTGGTAGGATATTTTGGTGGTAGATGGATAAGGTACACTTGCCCAAATCTTGACCTTACACTTGCCTACCACTTGTCTTGATCTTGGCCCTTGGTTGTCCTATAAATACCCCTTAGTCAAGACTTATTCTTCATCCTCTTGATAAATTCCAAGGAAAACCCTTCCCCTTCTAGTGTTTCCCGCCACACCCTCCCTTTGAGAGCCCTCGCCAAAGTACACCCCCTCCCTTGCCTTGTTGTTTTCGTGAAATACCCTCCCTTGGTAGAAAAATACTTCTCAAGTATTGTTGTATAAATCCAAAATACCTTGGCCCAAATACCTTGTAGTATTCCAAGGTTACACCTATACTAAAAGCCCAGAAATACTATTATACTTCCTTCAGTCACAAAACGAAACCCTAAGGAAATCTTCATAGTCGGTTGGAGTGTTAAGTAGAAGTTGCGTAGAACTTCTAAGGGTTGTTTGGAGCGGGTTGGAGCGCCCATAGTAGGAGCTAAACGCTTTCGTGATCGACGATAAACTTGGATAATTTTGGGCTTATCGAGGTAAATACTCTTGTCCTTCTATTGTAATTGGAATTACATCGTAGTAGTATAAAATTGAATATAAGATTCATGAAGGATATTATCAAGAGAGTTGAATCGTAATAGAAGGATATTACAGAAAAGAATTGAACTGAAATCACATCAGAAGAATATTAAAGAAGAAGACTGAACTGTACTTACATAGGACTGTATTTACAGTAGAATTGTGTAGTTTGACGGGTAGGGAAGTGCTGCCCAATTTTCCGTAGAATTATTCTATAGAGTAGTCTAGACGTTGATAGACTTATATGACCGATATAGGTTGAAGTACTGCGAGTAGCGTATTCTACTCGGCGGTGGAAAGGGCTAGGACATGTGATTTGGAGCTATTTGCTTATAGTTGATAATCGTCGCGAGGTATGTGATTCTTCCTATACTCTTGAGCATGATATTTTAAAAGTATATATATATATATAGTACGGTAGACGTACGTGTGTTAACTGAACGTAGTTTTACGACAATGTCTTTTGACTTAAGCCTGAATAATAAGAATCTTGAAGTATTTCAAAAGAATTAAGAAACCTTTTTGAAAGAAGAGTAACACTTGGTTTTAAAAGCTTAAGAGTTATACTAGCTTTATGGGAAGTTAGGTATAACGACTTAAGAGAGATAAAAAGAATGGTTTATTGATTTTAGAAGTTAAGAGACTTGATCTTAAAAGATAAGAGACTTGACTTAATTGAATTAATATGAATTTTGTTAAAAAGTGTGAAACCTCATTCGTGAGTAATGAGTACTTGGTTTTTAAAAGGAATAATGTTTTACTGATTTCGAAAATCAGAATAAGTATCGAACAAACCACTGCAGCGCTAATAAAGGGAAATGTATTGAATAAATAGTATTATTAAAAACCAGTAGAAACCTCCATCTGCATAGAAGCTAAGATGAGACAAAATGATATTACATTTCCTAGATCATGGCTGCTTTAATAAGATTGATTATGAATAAGAATAACCTACTCACACGTAAGGCTTATTGTTTTAAAAGAGAGTATGTTATTTTAAGACTATGAACTATGAAATCTTTCGAAATTAAAAGACTTGAGTATCTGAAATTAGGCAAACTTGAACTTTCGGAAAAGAATGTCATACTTGACGTTGTTCTAAAAAGTGTAAGCCACTTGGTTTAAAATAGTGTAAAGTACTTGATTTTAAAACATGAACGTATTTGGTACTACGGATAATAGTATCGAGTTGTTTTTACGTAAAAAGAGGTCTTTTTGGAAGGACAAATGTATGTAGTACTTTGGGGTTAAAACCCGGATTTGTTGTAATAAAATAAATGTCTGTGAGTATGATTAAACTTGCCTATGCTTGTGGTGATAGCTTTTGTTGTGCAAGTGTTGTATTTCGCTACCGCCTCTCGTTGGAGGTCGCTTATCCGATTGATTGATGGACATACTGACACGATGGGTGGCCCACGGGTATGCTTCCACTCATCGATCCTTTGGACATACTGACACGATGGGTGGCCCACGGGTATGCTTCCATTAGGAGAGTTATCTTGTTATTTGTTTTGGACATACTGACACGATGGGTGGCCCACGAGTATGCTTCCATTTTTGATTGTTATCTTGTTACTTCCTTTTGGAAATACTGACACGATGGGTGGCCCACGGGTATGCTTCCATTAGGAGTGTTATCTTGTTATTGGCTTGGACATACTGACACGATGGGTGGCCCACGAGTATGCTTCCATTCTGATTGTTATCTTGTTATTTCCTGTGGACATACAGACACGATGAGTGGCCCACGGGTATGCTTCTATTAGGATGGTTCCATGGCCATGCTTATACCGAGGTAAGATGCCGGGGCATGCGTCACAGTGCGGTTATATTTGAGTGATGACTTTGAGGCGTGAGTCCACGACTTGACATGATCGCTTTATATTGTGAATCGTAGTTTTGTTATCATACATGTCTCCTGCTTTGTTTTAGATCGTTATGATTTCGCCATGATTTTCCGCCACATACTTGGTACTGTAGATCGACCTCTTCGGGCCGCGTTCATGCCGCAGTAGAGGTACATCGGTTGTCGATCCTCGCCTAGGATCACAAATCGCTTGGGAAGCTCCGCTTCTCCGAGGCTTATCTTTTGGTATGTTACTGAGTCCGTAAGTTCTTGTACATTCAGGGCATGGCGGGCCCCGTCCCGCCATAGTTGTCGTTATTTTCTTAGAGGTCCGTAGTAATCTTGCAAGCGTGGTTTGTAAAAGGATTAAACTGCTCAAACTTTGTATTTATATATATGCCGAAAGGCGACTTTCTCTCGATAAAATGTGTTTCATTTTACGCTTTTTCATGTCTTGTTTTTATGTTCACGATTACTGATGTATGACTACTGGGTGCCCGGTAAGACACTACCACGCCCCGGTCGGTCGTGACAAAAGTGGTATCGTAACGCTTAATCCTCGGAAAGTGTCTACCGACCGTGTTCAGTAGAGTCTTGATTATCGGTGTCAGGCACCACATCTATAATCGTGAGGTCGTAGGACATTTAGGATTGGTTTCCATTCTTCTCATTCCGAGATCGTGCCTTAGAGCCGTGTTGTAAGTTGGACCCTCCGACGTATCTCGTTTTTACCGCTATGCCTCCGCTGCAAGGCAACCCTGTAACGACTGCCCGGCCCTGCATCGTGCCTTATCCCGAACCCTAGTGATACAACATCGAGAAAACCAATGGAAATAAAACATGAGTCATGAAACAAAAGATATAATAATAAATAAAGCAACCAAAACGGTTGCCTTCAAGATATACATAAAACTCCGAATGCTTAATCCTTTACAACCCCGCCACAACAAAGATTATGCACTTAAGATTTACAACGACTATGACGGACAGTGGCCCCGCCATACCTCAATGTACAAGAACCTACAACTCAGTGGAACACATACTAAAAGATAAGCCTCAAGAAACGGAGCTTCCCAATACGCTGACCGTGATCCTAAGAGCGGGATCCACGATCGATGTACCTCTGCGCAGATGAACGCAGCCCAAGGAGGTCGATAACAGTACCAAGTATGTGAAATCAGAAAATATCAGAATGAAATCATACTAGTATATATAAAGGTGAGACATGTATGATAACCAAACTACGCCACAACATAAAAGCAATATATCCAATGTGACTCACGCCTCAAGTCATTACTCAAATATAACTATGGGTCTCACGCCCACAACATCAATCATGTTCGCATCACGGCCGCATGCCCCCGAATTCTCGTGACGGCAGACATGTCCATGATGCAACAATAATACCAATGCCCCATGGCCACATGCCCCGAATTCTACCTCGGTAGACACGCCCATGTGACATCAACAATAATATATCGGGTGATCAACCCGCCGCACGCCACATGCCCCGAATTCTACCTCGGTGTAGACATGTCCATGTAACCACAATAACAATATATCGGGTAATCAACCCGACCGCACGGCCGCATGCCCCGACCAGACGGTAGACATGTCCATGTGACATCAACAACAAGACAAGAATCAAAATGGAAACATACCCGTGGAATTCTCCATCACCGCCAAGACGCCCAAGTAAGTTCTCAACAAGTCGACCGCCTCATCGAGAGACGCGGTATACGTAAATACCACACTTGTACAACAAAGGCTATCATCACAAGATAGGCAAGTTTCACAACAACAAGCATAGGCAAGTTTCACAAAAACAAGCATAGGCAATTTTCACAACAACAAGCATAGGCAAGTTTCACAACTACTCAAAGTACTTCCATTTATACCACAGTCCGGTTTTTAACCCCAAAGTACTACATACGTTAAGTTCTTTTAAAAGAGATCCATTACTTCTATAAAAGTCACCCGACAATTCGTAGTATTAGAATGACCAACCCACATTCCTTTTCAAAATCAAGTAACAAAGATTCTTTCCTAAGTTCCAGGTTGCCTAGTTTCAATTACTCAAGCTTCTCATTTTCAAATGGTTTCATAGTTCCCAAACTTAATCACTGATTCCTTTTAGAACAATTGAGTAATATATGTCTCACGTGAGAGTAGGTTATTCTTGTTTACAACATTCTTATTACAAAGAAACATGATCTAGAAAATGTAATATCATTTTGTCTCATCTTAGTTTCTATGCAGATGGAGGTTTCTACCGTTTTAATACAACACATCATTATTCAATACATTTTCCTTAATTAACGCTGCAGTTGGTCCTGTCGATACACATTCGATTCCCAAATCAAGAAACATTATCCCTTTAAAACCAAGTACTCATTACTCACGAATGAGGTTTCACACAAACATCCACATTAAAACAAATAAGTTAAGTCTCTTATCTTATAAGATCAAGTCTCTTAACTTCTAACATCAGTAAACCATTTTCACTTACATAAGGTCGTTATAACTAACTTCCCATAAAGCTATTATAACACCCTATGTTTTAAACCAACCAAATCACTTAGCACATGTACGCTCACCGTACTACATAGTTCACAACAATCATGCTAGAAAAGATAGGAAGAGGTTCACATACCTCGCGACGATTTATCGACAATAAGCAAAATGCTCCAAGTACTACAACCTTGCTAGCCCTTTCCACTCCTCGAGTAGAATACGCTACTCTTAGTACTTTCACCTATAAAGGTCACAAACGTCTATTAACCCCAAAACATAAGTTTCTATCTTTCTATAGAAAATTCGGCAGCACCTCCCCCCCCCGCAACAGCGTAAATCTCCTCCTCTATCGAGGCCGGCTACCAAGCCAACCAGGGGGGGGGGGTTTACACGTCTAACCGGACGTGTACAATTCTACACAAGTCTACTGCAATACAGTCCTATGTAAATACAGTTCAGTTCAGTTCTTTATTCTTCAGGCTTAAGTCAAAAGACATTGCCGAATACTAAGTATAGTTCCATATATAGTATACTTCAACTATATATTCTAACAAACATGTAATTTCCAATTACAATAGAGGGACAAGATAATTACCTCGATAAGCCCAAAATTATCCAAGTTATAATGTCGATCCTGAGCAAGGTTTAGCTCCACTTCGCGCGCTCCAAACCACTCCAAACAACCCTTAGAAGTTCTAACCAACTTCTACTCACATACTTCAACCAACGATGAAGATTTCCTTAGGGTTTCGGTTTGAGACTAAAAGGACAAAAGGTAGTATTTCCGGACTCTACGTAAAGAGGTATCTTTGGAATACTACAAGGTACAAGGCTAAGGTATTTTGGGCATTATAACAATACTAGGTTAGTATTTCTATACCACAACAAGGGTATTATGCGAAACAACTAGCAGTGGGGGTACCACTGGCTAGCACCACAAGTGGGGACCTTCTCGCCAAAGGCCACAAGGAGGAGGGAGGGGAGAGGCTTAGGACGAGAGCTACTAGAGGAGGAGGGATTTCAAGACTTAGACAAAGTGAGGAGTGAATGAATAAGTCTTCACAGGAGGGTATTTATAGCAAAACCAAAGGCCAACCAATGACCAAGATTAAGCCATGTGCAAGGCAAGTGTAAGGCCAAGATCAAGCCAAGTGCACCCTAGCCCCTACTCCTTAAAACCTCACAAATATCTACACAAATATCTAGCACAACTTGCCCTCCAAATCGGCCAAGTTGCCGCCCCACTTGTCTCCATTGCAGGTGACACGCCACCCTCCCGTTGGTCCAAAATGTTTCGTCTCTAAAAATCCGCAAAAATACAAAACGACATAGCCGAATTTTCCTTCGCAGTTACGCAAAACGCTTCGCCGAAAAACGACTCCAACCGTGTCCAGCACAAATGTAAAATCGCCAAGCGGTGCCACATGGGGTGACACGTGTCGCCCCGATTCGCCTGAATATTTCGTCTTCCAAAATATCCAATTTAATGGAATCTCAAAACAAAGCGCCCACAAAATCAGAATTTCTCCCGTGGCCCCACGTGACCATTTCCAAAATAAAATCTCAAAATTCTAATATAATCTATGAAGTCCAAATACCAAACTGGGAATCCAATTCCATTAACGAACCTTTTTCTTCACAAATAACCGGAAACTTTTCCGTAAAAACTCACATCTTTCTTTCTTTTCAAAATTTTCTCGTACTCTCGTGCGACGTCCTCACATACATACCGCAACTACGGGTATAACATTCTCCTCTCCTTAGAAACATTCGTCCCGAATGTTCCTTCTCAAGTCGAATAACGATAAAGTTCCTTCTAACAAGTTGCCAATGCCACACCGCCACGAAATAACACACGTTATCTTCCTCCCTTACTCGTTGTACCCTTCTCAACACTCGAACTCTCCCAAGACGCACCATACTTCAGTCATTACCTCCGCTCCCAAAATCTCTGAGTCACTACCTCCAAACTTGGTCATCCTACTAACCTCAAACTTCCTTAAGGCCATTCCCGCCTTTACGAACCGCTCGTCGAACGTGTCCACGAACTCATACGATGATCATACAAACTGGGCCTAGCATCCTCGTGACCCTACCACCTGGCGGGACCACCTAACTGACCCCACCCCAAACCGGTTACGGTTGACCCGCAAATGGTCCTCGACCCGACCAATCAACGCGCAAACTCTTGTTCCCCGATCCGGAACAATCTTACTAATTCACATCATGAAAGCTACCACTTCCATCTCACACTACCCACGGACTTATCACACAAATAAATCCCACGTATACTACTACTCTGATAAAGGTCAAACATAAAACGAATCTTTAATCTCAAGACGACCTTACCCCTAAGGTCTCAGTCGTGACATAGTCTAAGGTTCACACTTACCATGCCCCCATACGTAACCTCCCAACTAAACATGTTTTCAAACTCACAATTAACACAACGCTTATTCGTACATAGCACACAATAATGAGACCATCATAACAAGCATACCAAAACTCTAGAGGGTTAAGGATATACCTGAAGCTACCGCTCCACTCTAATCATAGGCACACTGCAGGCGCATAATCGTAGGCGCGATGAACCACCATCGATCCAGAGGTCGAGTCGTAACATCCGTGCTACCCTTGGTTGACAGTTCTCGCAAAATGGCCCCGCTGGCCGCAAAATAACAAGCTCCCGCACCACGACACTCCCGAAATGCGTCTACCACATCGACCACACCGAGGTAGGGTGACCGATCCGCCAACACCCTTACTTCCTCGAAACTCAACCTCGAGCCCGACCGCCCCGAATACTCAAGGTGTGGAGGACCACTGCACCGCGGAGGTGCAAAACTAATATGTGCCGAGGCGGTCCGCCTCGAAGTCGCCAAAGACCACGATGTCCTCGCCTCTTCTCGCTGATCCAGTCATTCCGCCGACCTCTCCGCACTCACATCCTAGTGCATGAGCTCGCATGCGGGCAATGTCCATGCCCTACAAGAGCTACTCCCGAACATGCCTCGACATGTAATCATCGAGCCTCAGAACATATCGGTGCACTCGATCCTCCATACTAGCTACCAACGCTGGACGCACGCCAATGAGTCGAACTCACATTGTACTCAACCGCACGCCCGCCTCGCCTAAGCATCAAAATCGCTACCGCGTTCTCCTCATCCGCGGAGGCAAGAAGTGCGTGAGGAAAGCCCTCAAAACTCATCCCATACCGCGGAGGTGCATGCTCTCCCGAAAGCTCCCATGAATCAAACCAATCGATCGCGGTATCACGCACCGATGCGAACCAAAGGTCACTGCACTGCTTCAAGCCTTGATCACCCGCATGATCCGTCAGAATCGCCGGATGAACTCCTCGCGATCATCCTCGTGCCTCGACCCATAAAACTCGCGGCTACAACTCGAAAGTCCCGCAGCCTCAAACTATCTCGCTTCGGGTGCACCACAGCGCCGCTGAACTGGAATCCGCCGTGATCCAGCCTCTCTCATACTGCCACGACCACTCGCCAAGAATCGGGCCATCTCCTTGTAACCCATCTCCTCCGCCTGCATCGTGGGATCGAGGCTCGTGTATCATGTCTCAGCAGCCATTGCCGCGGCTCTAACTCTCGCTGGGCCGCGGCGCTACAAAACCCGCCGTCAAGCACAACTCGTATCGCTCGGGCTCGCGCTGCACTCCTCAGATCTCACTAGCAAGCACTCTCGCTGCCTTGCCTCCGGGCTCGTTGCTCGCGGGAGGCATAATCGTAAAACGAGATACGTCGGAGGGTCCCACTTACAACATGTTCTAAGGCACGATCTCGTAATGAGAAGAATGGAAACCAATCCTAAATGTCCTATAGCCTCTCGATTATAGATGTGGTGCACAACACACCGATAATCAAGACTTACTAGACACGGTCGTAGACACTTTCCGAGGATTAATCGCTCGATACCACTTTTGTAACGACTGCCCGGCTCAAGCATCGTGCCTTATCCCGCACCCTAGTGATACAACATCGAGAAAACCAGTGAAATAAAACATGAGTCATGAAACAAAAGATATAATAATAAACAAAGCAACCAAAACGCGGTTTTCAGATATACATAAAACTCCGAATAGTTTAATCTTTACAACCCCGCCACAACAAGATTACATGCACTTAAGATTTACAACGACTATGACGGACAGGCCCCGCCATACCCCTCGAATGTACAAGAACCTACAACTCAGTGGAACACATACCAAAAGATAAGCCTCCAAGAAACGGAGCTTCCCAATACGCCAGACCGTGATCCTAAGAGCGGGGATCCACGATCGATGTACCTCTACCGCGCAGATGAACGCAGCCCCAAGGAGGTCAAGATAACAGTACCAAGTATGTGAAATCAGAAAATATCAGAATGAAATCATACTAGTCTATATAAAGCAGAGACATGTATGATAACCAAACTACGATTCACAACATAAAAGCGATCATATCCAAATAGGACTCACGCCTCAAGTCATTACTCAAATATAACTATGGGTCTCACGTTATACCCCGTATTTCCAGAGTATGCGTGAGGGCGTCGATACAATTTGAGCCTTAAAGTAGGCATAGATTCGAAATTTGTACACAACACCCTTAAGAGTCGTTTTCGACTAAACGTTTCACAGTTTCGTAGGAAAATTCCGGCTATGTCATTTATAATTTTATGGATTTTTCCGAGAGACGTAACATTTTGGATCAACGGGAGGGTGACATGTGTCACCCTCACATTGGAAGAGGTTGACGGCAATTGGCCATTCTTGGCACGCTTTTGTTGCCCAATTTTGGTCGGCGGTTAGGTAGGATATTTTTGTGTAGATGGATAAGGTTGCACATGGCTTAATCTTGGCCTTACACTTGCCTTGCACTTGGCACCATCTTGGCCATTGGTTGGCCTTCACGTGACCTATAAATACCCCCTTAGTTGATGAACTTTCTTCATCCAAAATTGAGCAATCTACCTAAGTCTCAAAATACTCCTCCTCTTGTAGTTCTCGTCCAAAGCCTCTCCTCCTCCTAGTGGCCTTTGCCGAGAGTCTCCCTCCCCTCAGTGGTTAGCTGGGTACCCCTCCCCAGCCTAGTTGCCTCGTATAAATACCCCCTTTGTGGTATAGAAATACTCTTCAAGTATTGTTATAATTCCCAAAATACTTTAGCCAAATACCTTGTAGTACTTTCCAAAGTACCCTTTATACTGAAAATCCGGAAAATACTATTATACTTCCTTTAGCCACAAAACGAAACCCTAAGGAAATCTTCACCCGTAGTTGAAGTTATAAGTAGAAGTTGCGTAGAACTTAAGGGTTTCTCGAGCGGATCGAGCACTGGAGTGAGCTAAACCTTGCTCAGAGCGACATTAAACTTGGATAATTTTGGGCTTATCGAGGTAAACACTCTTGACCTTCATTGTAATTGGAAATTACATGTTGTTGGAATATATAGTTAAGGTATACTATATATAGAATTGAACATAATAGTGCGGCAATGTCTTTTGACTTAAGCTCGATTAATACTTACGGCAATGTCTTGCGACTTAAGCCTGAATTTAAAGAAGTGAATCGAATCAGAATTACATGGGTGACATTAAGAGACTTGTGTAGTATTCTCGCGAGTAGAATTGTACACGCCCGTTAGACGTGCAAACCCCCGGTTGGCTTGGTAGCCGCTGCAAAGCGAGGAGATTAACGCCATGTGCGGGGAGGTGCCGCCAAATTTCAGTAGAATATGGAACGATGAGATCTAGATGTTAATAGCGCCTTGTGGCCTTATAGGTTGAAGTACTACGTGGTGCGATCTACGTGGCTTAAGGAGTAGCCGACGGTTTGAAGTACTTGAGCGCTTTTGCTATTAGTCTAAGACTCGTCGCGAGGTATGTGAACCTCTTCCTATCTCTTATAGCATGATATGTGTGAACTATGTAGTACTGAGACGTACGTGTTAATCGTGTTTGATTGTTTTTAAAACATAAAGTGTTATAACGGCTTTATGGGAAGTTGATTATAACAGCTTTATGTAGGTAAGAAAATACTTTATGGTTTTAAAAGGTAACTGATGTGAATTATAACTGGCTAGTTATAATAAAGAACTTGATGTACTTCAAAAAGATTTATAAATCGTTTTGGAAGGGAGAGTAACACTTGGTTTTAAAAGGTTTTAAAAAGAGTTATACTAGCTTTATGGGGAGTTAGGTATAATGTCTTAAGAGAGGTAAAGAAAATGGTTTACTGATGTTAGAAGTTAAGAGACTTGATCTTATAAGATAAGAGACTTAACTTATTTGTTTTAATGTGAATGTTTGTGTGAAACCTCATTCGTGAGTAATGAGTACTTGGTTTTATTTAAAGGGATAATGTTTTATCGATTTCGAAATCGAATGTGTATCGGCAGCATCACCGCAGTTAATAAAGGAAAATGTATTGAATAATGATGAATTGTATTAAAACCAGAGAAACCTCCATCCGCATAGAAACTAAGATGAGACAAAATGATATACATTTTCTAGATCATGGTCATTGTAATAAGAATGTTGTAAACAAGAATAACCTACTCTCACGTGAGACATATATTACTCAATTGTTCTAAAAAGGAATCAAGTGATTAAGTTTGGAAACTATGAAACCATTTGAAAATGAGAAGCTTGAGTAATTGAAACTAGGCAAACTGGAACTTAGGAAAAGAATGTTGTTACTTGATTTTGAAAAGGGAATGTGGGTTGGTCATTCTAATACTACGGGTATCGGGTGACTTTTATAAAAGTAATGGATCTCTTTTAAAAGAACTTAACGTATGTAGTACTCTGGGGTTAAAAACCCGGACTTTGGCATAAAATGAAAGTAGCTTGTGTTGTGTAACTTGCCTATGCTCGTGTTGTGTAACTTGCCTATACTGGTTGTTGTGTAAATTGCCTATGCTCGTGTTGTGTAACTTGCCTATGCTTGTTGTTGCGTAACTTGCTTATGCTTGTGATGATAGCCTTGGTTGTGCAAGAATTGTTATTTTTATGGACTAGCTCTCCATGATGTTTCTTACTGTTCGGCCTTGGTCCCTGGTGGTCGGCTCTCGTACTTGCCCCGTCTCATGACTGATTCGCTCGTACCGTAGTCACCGCACTTGCCCCGTTCAGTGTAGTGACGGTCTCGTGATACGCCGTCCCCGTGGTCACCAGATTGCCCCGGTCACCACGTGACCGCCTTGGTATCCAGAGTCGGCCTCGCACTTGCCCCAGACGCTTCGTGTTTTGGTTGCATTATATTATCGTACGGCGGATCTGGTAGTTATACTTGTCCTATACGGGTTTTATGACACAGTGGGACTCGTGTTCATGTATACTCCTTGGTATTGTCATATCATAAAATCCGCCAAGAGGAAGAAATTCCACGCACGAGTGATAATTGGAGGCGTGAGTCCCCGACTTGATGTAACTAGTTATATGTTATGATCGTAGCTTGGTCATCATACATGTCTCGCTTTATATAGACTATTATGATTTCATTTCTGATACTGATTTACAGCCACATACTTGGTACTGTTATCGACTCTCTTCTGGGCCGCGTTCATGCCGCAGTAAGTACATCTACCGCCGATCCCCGCCTAGGATCTCATTCGCGTCTTGGGAAGCTCCGCTCCGTCGGAGGCTTATCTTCCGTATGTGTTCCCGAGTTGTAGGTTCTTGTATATTCAGGTTTGGCGGGCCTCCCGCCATAGTCGTTGTAAATCTTAGAGGTCCTGTAGTAATCGCAAGGTGGCGTGTAAAAAGGATAACTGTCGTATTTCGTATATATGATGAAGACAACCGCTTGTTGGTTCGCTTATTTATCTTTTCTCTTAATTCATGTTCATGTTTTTATTTCCGCTGATTTTCTCTCGATGTTGTATCACCAGGTGCCCGGTAAGACGACCACGCCCGGTTCGGTCGTGACAAAAGTGGTATCGTGAGCGATTAGTCCTCTGAAAGTGTCTACGCATCGCGTGTCTAGTAGTCTTGATTATCGATGTCAGGCACCACATCTATAATCGTGAGGTCGCACGACATTTGTGGTTGGTTTCATTCTTCTCATTCCGAGATCGTGCCTTAGAGCCGTAATAAGATCGACCCTCCGACATACTTCGCTTTTACCGCTATGCCTCCGCGTAAGGCAACCCGCCCGTGGCGGCAAGGCGCAGAGGAGTCTGCGAGTAGCAGCGGCAGAGACCACAAGACTGAGCCTCCGCACCGCACCGGAGCAGGAGGAGATGAGTTACAAGCGAGGCCCGCTTAATGGCCGTGGTCAGGCTGCACTGAGGATAGGCTTGACGCAGCAGCCCAAAGAGCACCGTGGTTCACCCTAGATCGATAGTTCGAGGCTACGGGATTTTCCGAGTCAGAGGCCGCCAGAGTTTTATGGGTCGAGGCCCGAGGATGATCCGCAGGAGTTCATCCGGCGATTCACAATGGATCGTAGAGTGATCAAGGCATCGGAGACCAAGTCGGTGGTCCTAGGTTCGCACGGCCGCGTGATACCGCAATGATCGTTTGATTCGTGGAGCTGCCCCGGAGAGCATGCACTTCCGCCTTTATGGACGAGTTCTCGGAGGCCTTTCTTGCACATTTCTTGCCTCCACAGATGAGGAGGGCTCGGCCGACAAATTTTTGGTGTTGCGTAAGCCGCGTCTGGTTCGAGTACAATGGAGTTTGACTCATCGCCCAGACGCCCCCGTTGGTAGCTAGTATGGAGGATCGAGTGCACCGATTTGTTACAGGCTCGATGATCACCTAGCCGAGTTGTTCGTGTAGCTCTTCACCGTACGACATCGCTCGCACGCAGCTTATGACCGGGATGTGAGAGGATAAATCGACTAATGACTGTGGTCGCAGAAGAGGCCGTAATGCAGGTCCTTTGGTGACTTTCGAGGCGGACCGCCAAAGAAAGCGGTTATGCGCTCCACCAAGACAGAGTGGTCCTCCAGCCCGGACCTTCGAGATATTCTGAGCAGTCGTGGCTCCTGTGTTTCAGATTTTCGTGGAGCAGAATGCTCGCCGGATGAGGTTGCCCTTGTCTCAGCTGCCGCTGGAAAGCTTCATAAAGGAGAGTGTCGTACTAACTCGGGATTGTTATTTTTGCGCCAACAGGCTATCCGCAAGAGATCGTCCGACTGCGGTAGCACCGCAGATAGAATGGACTACTAGAGCCATTGGGTTCTTCACCTTCCATAGCCAGCAGATGTTCGCACACCTACAGCCCCGGTAGAGGTCGCGGTGGAAGTTCCCGCTTAGCGTCCTTTGAACCGCCTATTTTCGTGTATATCCTTAACCCTTTAAAGATTTGTATGCATGTTATGATGACCTTATTATTGTGTGCTACGTTCGGATAAGCGTTATGATGGTTATGAGTTAGAAAGCTTGGCTAGTTGAAAGGATTTGTATGGGGCATGGAAAGTGTGAACTTTAGAATATTTCATGTTGAGACCTTAGATGTAAGGTCGCTTGAGTACCAGATTTTGCAAGTGATCCTTGTCGGAATACATTTTATGCCTAGAATGTGTTGTGTGATAATTTCCTGGGTAGTGTTAAATGGAAGTGGTAGCTTTCATGACTGTTGAGGTAAGATTGTTCCGGTCGGGAACAAGAGCGTGATGCGTTAGTGGATCGGGTCAGCCATGTTGAGGCCAACCCGCGGTTTCAAAGTGGGGTCAGCTCTGGGTGGTCCCGCCAGTGGTAGGTCACGAGGTGCTAGCCCAGTTTAGATGACCATCGTATGAGTTCGTGGGTATGTTCGACCAGATCGGTTCGTGAAGGCGGGAATGGCCTTAGTAAAGAAGTGAAGCTAGTAAGATGACCAAGTTGGAGGTAGTGGCTCCAGGGTTGGAAACAGCGTTGACTAAAGTGTGGTACGTATACTAGAAGAGTTCAAGTGTTCGAGAAGAGTACGACGAGTAAGGGTAAAGGCGAGCATGTATTGCGAGCATAGATATGATAATTTCTTGTGACGGGAGAAGTGCGAAGGATGTATATTTTAGACCTCGGGAATCGTGCGATCCGGCACCATTTGTTGGTCGCCGGAGTGACACTAGAACCTCGCGCAAGGTGACAAAAGTTTGTGATGTTAGAGGTGTTTCTCGTGGACTTGGATGTAAGTATTTACGCGGGTGTTTCGTGGCCAGTGGCGTTGGCAACTTTTAGAAGAACTCTATCGTTATCTGTCTCGAGAAGGAACATTCGGACGAATGTTTCTAAGGAGGGAGAATGTTATACCGTATTTCCGCAGTATGCGTGAGGGCGACGATACAATTTGAGCCTTAAAGTAGTCATATATTCGAAATTTGTACACAACACCCGGTTAGAGTCGTTTTTGACTAAACGTTTCCACGACTTCGTAGGAAAATTCCGCTATGTCATTTATAATTTTTGCGGATTTTTCCGAGAGACGTAACATTTTGGACCAACGGGAGGTGACATGTGTCACCTCACATCGGGAAGAGGTTGACGGCAATTGGCCATTCTTGGCACGTTTTGTTGCCCAATTTTGGTCAAGGGTTAGGTAGGATATTTTTGTGTAGATGGATAAGGTTGCACATGGCTTAATCTTGGCCTTACACTTGCCTTGCACTGGCACCATCTCGCCATTGGTTGGCCTTCACGTGACCTATAAATACCCCTTAGTTGATGAACTTTCTTCATCCAAAATTGAGCAATCTACCTAAGTCTCAAAATACTCCTCCTCTTGTAGTTCTCGTCCAAAGCCTCTCCCTCCTCCTAGGCCTTTGGCCGAGAGTCTCCCTCCCTGTAGTGGTTAAGTGGGGTACCCTCCCCAGCCTAGTTGCCTCGTATAAATACCCCTCAGTGGTATAGAAATACTCTTCAAGTATTGTTATAATGCCCAAAATACTTTAGCCAAATACCTTGTAGTACTTTCCAAAGTACTTTATACGAAAATCCCTAAAATACTATTATACTTCCTTTAGCCACAAAACGAAACCCTAAGGAAATCTTCACCCGTAGTTGAAGTTATAAGTAGTTGCGTAGAACTTCTAAGGGTTTCTTGAGCGGATCGAGCACTCGGAGTAGGAGCTAAACCTTGCTCGGGAGCGACATTAAACTTGGATAATTTTGGGCTTATCGAGGTAAACACTCTTGACCTTCACAGTAATTGGAAATTACATGTTGTTGAATATATAGTTAAGGTATACTATATATAGAATTGAACATAATAGTGCGGCAATGTCTTTTGACTTAAGCTCGATAATACTTACGGCAATGTCTTGCGACTTAAGCCCGAATTTAAAGAAGTGAATCGAATCAGAATTACATAGGGTATTCAGACATGAGACTTGTGTAGTATTCTGTGAGTAGAATTGTACACGCCCGGTTAGACGCAAACCCCCGGTTGGCTTGGTAGCACCTCGGTAAAGGAGAGATTAACGCTCATTGCGGGAGGTGTCACAAATTTCTGTAGAATATGGAACGATGAGATATAGATGTTAATAAGCGCCAGTGGCCTTATAGGTTGAAGTACTACGTGTGGTGCGATCTACGTGGCTTAAGGAGTAGCCGACGGTTTGAAGTACTTGAGCGTTTTATTAGTCGGACTCGTCGCGAGGTATGTGAACCTCTTCCTATCTCTTATAGCATGATATGTGTGAACTATGTAGTACGGTAGACGCGTACGTGTTAACTGTGTTTGATTGTTTTTAAAACATAAAGTGTTATAACGCTTTATGGGAAGTTGGTTATAATGACTTTATGTAGGTAAGAAAATACTTTGTGGTTTTAAAAGGTAATCGATGTGAATTATAATCGCTAGTTATAATAAAGAACTTGATGTACTTCAAAAGATTTATAAATCGTTTTGGAAGGAGAGTAACACTTGGTTTTAAAAGGTTTTAAAAAGAGTTATACTAGCTTTATGGGAGTTAGGTATAATGTCTTAAGAGAGGTAAAGAAAATGGTTTCTTGATGTTAGAAGTTAAGAGACTTGATCTTATAAGATAAGAGACTTAACTTATTTGTTTTAATGTGAATGTTTGTGTGAAACCTCATTCGTGAGTAATGAGTACTTGGTTTTATTTAAAGGGATAATGTTTTACCGATTTCTGAATCGAATGTGTATCGGCAGCACCACCGCAGCGTTAATAAAGGAAAATGTATTGAATAATGATGAATTGTATTAAAACCAGAGAAACCTCCATCCGCATAGAAACTAAGATGAGACAAAATGATATACATTTTCTAGATCATGGTCAGTAATAAGAATGTTGTA
Organism: Przewalskia tangutica; assembly: GCA_029844215.1. NCBI lineage: Eukaryota > Viridiplantae > Streptophyta > Magnoliopsida > Solanales > Solanaceae > Przewalskia > Przewalskia tangutica. The sequence goes on along the minus strand of CM056722.1, from coordinate 53,651,129 downwards.
AACAAGAATAACCTACTCTCACGTGAGACATATATTACTCAATTGTTCTAAAAAGGAATCAAGTGATTAAGTTTGGAAACTATGAAACCATTTGAAAATGAGAAGCTTGAGTAATTGAAACTAGGCAAACTGGAACTTAGGAAAAGAATGTTGTTACTTGATTTTGAAAAGGGAATGTTGGTCATTCTAATACTACGTATCGGTGACTTTTATAAAAGTAATGGATCTCTTTAAAAGAACTTAACGATGTAGTACTCTGGGTTAAAACCCGGACTTTGGCATAAAATGAAAGTAGCTTGTGTTGTGTAACTTGCCTATGCTCGTGTTGTGTAACTTGCCTATACTGGTTGTTGTGTAAATTGCCTATGCTCGTGTTGTGTAACTTGCCTATGCTTGTTGTTGCGTAACTTGCTTATGCTTGTGATGATAGCCTCGTCAGTGCAAGAATTGTTATTTTTATGGACTAGCTCTCCATGATGTTTCTTCTTGTCGCCTTGGTCCCCGTGGTCGGCCTCGTACTTGCCTGCCTCATGATCGATTCGCTTGGTACCCGTGAGTCACCGCACTTGCCCTCGCTCAGAGTGACGGTCTCGTGATACGACTCGTCCCCGTGGTCACCAGATTGCCCCGGCCACTACGTGACCGCCTTGGTATCCTGAGTCGGCTCTCGCACTTGCCCCGTGACGGCTTCGTGTTTTGGTTGCATTATATTATTGGTACGGTCGGATCTGGTAGTTATACTTGTCCTATACGGTTTTATGACAGGTGGGACTCGTGTTCATGTATACTCCTTGGTATTGTCATATCATAAATCACGGCAGCTGAGGAAGAAATTCCACGCACGAGTGATAATTTGGAGGCGTGAGTCCACGACTTGATGTAACTAGTTATATGTTATGTATCGTAGCTCGTCATCATACATGTCTCTTGCTTTATATAGACTATTATGATTTCATTTTACTGATTTACGCTTCATACTGTTGGCCAGATCGACCTCCTTCGGGCCGTGATTCATGCCGCAGTAGAAGTACATCTACCGTCGATCCGCGTCTAGGATCTCATTCAGTCTTGGGAAGCTCCGCTAACGGAGGCTTATCTTCCGTATGTGTTCCCGAGTTGTAGGTTCTGTACATTCAGGTTCGGGCCCCGCCCCGCCATAGTCGCTGTAAATCTTAAGGTGCAGAAGTCACAAGTGTGGCGTGTAAAAAGGATAAATCGTCGTATTTCAGATATATGATGAAGGCAACTGTTTTGGGCTTTGTTTATTTATCTTTTCTCTTAATTCATGTTCATGTTTTTATTTCCGCTGATTTTCTCTGATGTTGTATCACTAGGGTGCCCGGGGTAAGGCACCAGTCACGGGCCCGGGTTCGGGTCGTGACACACGTGACCATTTCCGAAAATAAAATCTCAAAATTCTAATATAATCTATGAAGTCCAAATACCAAATCTGGGAATCCAATTCCCATTAACGAACCTTTTTCTTCACAAATAACCGGAAACTTTTCCGTCGAAAACTCACATCTTTCTTTCTTTTCAAAATTTTCACAGTACTCGTGACGTGCGTCCTCACATACATACCGCAACTACGGGTATAATAACCCGGCCCAGATGGGCAAGGCAATGAGGGAGCCGCTAGTAGGATACGAGGAGTGCGGGGCGCAGCCCGCCATTACTCGAGATAGTGCTTCAGACGGCGAGTTTTGCGACGCCAAATTTCAAAGCGAGTTTAGGGTCAGCAGCGATGGTCGCCGAGACCACAAGACTGAGCCTCCACCCCACCAAGCGGAGAGATGGGTTACAAGGAGACGGCACGATTGCTAGCGAGGATTGTGGCCGCATACGAGGATAGCCGGACGATCGCCCGGAGTACCCATGGTTCACCCGAGATCGGATAGTTTGAGGCTACGGACTTTCTCGAGTTGTAGCCCGCGAGTTCTACGGTCGAGGCACGAGGATGATCCGCAGGAGTTCATTCGGCGATTCACAGGATCGCGAGAGTGATCAAGGCTTCGAGACCGAGTCGGTGGTCTTAGGTTCGTGACGGCCGCGTGATACCGCAATGATCGGGTTTGATTCGCGAGCTGTCCCGGAGAGCATGCACTTCCACCGTATGGGACGAGTTCTCGTGGCATTTCTTGCACATTTCTTGCCTCCACGGATGAGGAGGGCTCGGCCGGCGATTTTTGATGTTGAGGCGAGCGCATAGCCTGGGAGTACAATGGAGTTCGACTCATCGCTCGGTATGTCCCCGCCAGAGTAGCCGATATGGAGGACGAGTACACCGCCACGCCACCGCTAGATGACTACTTGGCAGAGGCTTGTTCGGGTGTAGCTCTTCAGCCGGGCATGGACATTGCCCGCATGCAGGCTTATGCACTTGGGTGTGAGGAGCGGAGAGGTCGACGGAATGACCAAGATCAGCAGAAGAGGGCCAGAACAACAGGGTCTTTTGGCGACTTTCGAGGCGGACCGCCTCAGCAGCAGACTAGTTATGCGCCTCCGCCAGTACAGAGTGGTCCTCCACAATCTTCAGGGCATCCAGAGTATTCAGGAGCAGGTCAGGGCTCCAAGGGTTCAGATTTTCGGGAGAGCAGGGGTGTTAGCCAGCTGAAGCCACCCCTACCTCGTTGTGGCCGATGTGGTAGACTCCATTTTGGGGAGTGTCGTGCTAGTTCGGGAGTTTGTTTTACATGCGGCCAGCAGGGCCATTTTGCGAGAAACTGTCCGACCGGAGGTAGCATCAAGGGCAGACAGACTACGAGATCTATGGCTGGTTCATCACCTTTCATACGCATACTGCAGGCGTGCCTATGATTAGAGTGAAGCGGTAGATACAGGTATATCCTTAACCCTCTAGAGTTTTGTATGCTTGATATGATGATCTTATTGTGTGCTATGTACGGATAACGTTGTGTTATTTGTGAGTTAGAAAACATGGTTAGTTGAAAGAATAAGTATGGGGACAGGGAAGGTGTGAACCTTAGAATATTTCACGATTGAGACCTTAGATGTAAGGCCGTCTTGAGTAAAAGATTTATGTTTGTGTTGACCTTTATCAGAGTGCATAGTACGTGGGATATATTTGTGTGATAAGTCCCTGAGTGGTATAAAATGAGAGGGTAGTCGAGCTAAGAAGGCCACTAGGTTTTCGTGACTTGATTTGTGAGATTGTTCCGGATCGGGGGAACAAGTGTTTGGCGCGATAGCGGGTCGGGTTGAGGACCATTCGCGGGTCAACCCGCGGCCTGTTTTGTGGTGGGGTCAGTTCGAGGTGGTCCCGCCAGTTGGTAGGGTCACGAGGGTGCTAGGCCCAAGTTTAGGTAACCATCGTATGAGTTCGTGGATGTGTTCGACCAGAATCGGATCGTGAAGGCCGGGAATGGCCTTCAAGAAGATCGAGGCTAGTAAGATGACCAAGTTTGGAGGTAGTGACTCCAAAAATTTTGGGAACTGAAGTAATGACTGAAGTATGGTACGTATGCTGGGAGAGTTCAAGTGTTCGAGAAGAGTACGACGAGTGAGGAAAGAGGTGAACGTGTGCAGAACAAAAGAGATCATTTCGGTTGTAAAGAAAATGTGCGGCGGGAGTATATTTTGGACCTTGGGTGGGAGCTTTTGTAGTGATGGAGGTGATTCCTCGTGGACTTGAAGTTGAGTAATTGCGCGTGTGTTATGTTATGACCAGGTACGGCATGATTGTTTTCGTAAGTGTAGTAGTGAAGACTATACGGGCGCATGTATGTTTTGAGACTTAGAAGGAACATTCGGGACGAATGTTTCTAAGGAGGGGAGAATGTTATACCCCGTATTTCCAGATTATGTACGTGAGGGCGTACGTACAAAAGTTTAAGCATTAAAGAAGACTAAGGGACGAAATTTTGTGCACAACTAGCAAAAAGAATCGTTTTCCGACGAAACGTTTTCCAGAACTTGCGAAGGGAAAATTCCGGCTATGTCTTTTATTATTTTTGCGGATTTTTCCGAGAGATGAAATATTTTGGACCAACGGGAGGGTGACATGTGTCACCCTCAAAGTGGACGAATTGGGGCGTTTTTCTTGCTCAATTTTAGTCAAGGAGTTGGTAGGATATTTTGGTGGTAGATGGATAAGGTACACTTGCCCAAATCTTGACCTTACACTTGCCTACCACTTGTCTTGATCTTGGCCCTTGGTTGTCCTATAAATACCCCCTTAGTTGAAGACTTATTCTTCATCCTCTCTTGATAAATTCCAAGGCAAAAACCCTTCCCTCCCTTCTAGTGTTTTCGTCCGCCACACCCTCCCCCGTTGAGAGCCTCTACCAAGTACACCCCCCTCCCCTTGCCTTGTTGTTTTCGTGAAATACCCCTCCCTTGGTAGAAAAATACTTCTCCAAGTATTGTTGTATAAATCCAAAATACCTTGGCCCAAATACCTTGTAGTATTCCAAGGTTACACCTATACTAAAAGCCCAGAAATACTATTATACTTCCCTTCAGTCACAAAACGAAACCCTAAGGAAATCTTCATAGCCGGTTGGAGTGTTAAGTAGAAGTTGCGTAGAACTTCTAAGGGTTGTTTGGAGCGGGTTGGAGCGCCCAGAGTAGGAGCTAAACGTCGCTCAGGATCGACATATAAACTTGGATAATTTTGGGCTTATCGAGGTAAATACTCTTGTCCTTCTATTGTAATTGGAATTACATACTGTAGTAGTATAGAATTGAATATAAGATTCATAGAAGGATATTACTGAAGAGAGTTGAACTGTAATAGAAGGATATTACAGAAAAGAATTGAACTGAAATCACATCAGAAGAATATTAAAGAAGAAGACTGAACTGTACTTACATAGGACTGTATTTACAGTAGAATTGTGTAGTTTGACGGGTAGGGAAGTGCTGCCCAATTTTCCGTAGAATTATTCTACAGAGTAGTCTAGACATTGATAGACTTATATGACCGTTATAGGTTGAAGTACTGCAAGTAGCGTATTCTACTCGAAGGGTGGAAAGGGCTAGCCGGATTACAGTACTTTGGAGCTATTTGCTTATAGTCGATAATCGTCGCGAGGTATGTGATTCTTCCTATACTCTTGAGCATGATATTTTAAAAGTATATATATATATATATATATATATATAGTACGGTAGACGTACGTGTGTTAACTGAACGTAGTTTTACGGCAATGTCTTTTGACTTAAGCCTGAATAATAAGAATCTTGAAGTATTTCAAAAGAATTAAGAAACCTTTTTGAAAGAAGAGTAACACTTGGTTTTAAAAGCTTAAGAGTTATACTAGCTTTATGGGAAGTTAGGTATAACGACTTAAGAGAGATAAAAAGAATGGTTTATTGATTTTAGAAGTTAAGAGACTTGATCTTAAAAGATAAGAGACTTGACTTAATTGAATTAATATGAATTTTGTTAAAAAGTGTGAAACCTCATTCGTGAGTAATGAGTACTTGGTTTTTAAAAGGAGTAATGTTTTACTGATTTCGGAAATCAGAATAAGTATCGAACAAACCACTGCAGCGCTAATAAAGGGAAATGTATTGAATAAATAGTATTATTAAAAACCAGTAGAAACCTCCATCTGCATAGAAGCTAAGATGAGACAAAATGATATTACATTTCCTAGATCATGGCTGCTTTAATAAGATTGATTATGAATAAGAATAACCTACTCACACGTAAGGCTTATTGTTTTAAAAGAGAGTATGTTATTTTAAGACTATGAACTATGAAATCTTTCGAAACTAAAAGACTTGAGTATCTGAAATTAGGCAAACTTGAACTTTCGGAAAAGAATGTTGTTACTTGACGTTGTTCTAAAAAGTGTAAGCCACTTGGTTTAAAATAGTGTAAAGTACTTGATTTTAAAACATGAACGTATTTGGTACTACGGATAATAGTATCGAGTTGTTTTTACGTAAAAAGAGGTCTTTTTGGAAGGACAAATGTATGTAGTACTTTGGGGTTAAAACCCGGATTTGTTGTAATAAAATAAATGTCTGTGAGTATGATTAAACTTGCCTATGCTTGTGGTGATAGCTTTTGTTGTGCAAGTGTTGTATTTCTGTGCTACCGCGTCTCTCGTTGGAGGGCCGGCTATCTGATTGATTGATGGACATACTGACACGATGGGTGGCCCACGGGTATGCTTCCACTAATCGATCCTTTTGGACATACTGACACGATGGGTGGCCCACGGGTATGCTTCCATTAGGAGAGTTATCTTGTTATTTGTTTTGGACATACTGACACGATGGGTGGCCCACGAGTATGCTTCCATTTTTTATTGTTATCTTGTTACTTCCTTTTGGACATACTGACACGATGGGTGGCCCACGGGTATGCTTCCATTAGGAGTGTTATCTTGTTATTGGCTTGGACATACTGACACGATGGGTGGCCCACGAGTATGCTTCCATTCTGATTGTTATCTTGTTATTTCCTTTGGACATACTGACACGATGGGTGGCCCACGGGTATGCTTCCATTAGGATGGTTCCATGGCCATGCTTATACCGAGGTAAGATGCCGGGGCATGCGGCCGTTGTGCGGGTTATATTTGAGTGATGACTTTGAGGGCGTGAGTCCCTGACTTGACATGACTGCTTTTATATTGTGAACTGTAGTTTTGTTATCATACATGTCTCCTGTTTTGTTTTAGACTGTTATGATTTCGTTCTGATTTTCCGCCACATACTTGGTACCTGTTGTACTGACCTCCTTCGGGGGGCTGCGTTCATGCCGCAGGTAGAGGTACATCGGTTGTCGATCCTCGCTTCTAGGATCACAAATCAGCGTTTTGGGAAGCTCCGTTTCTCCGGAGGCTTATCTTTTGGTATGTTACCCTGAGTCTGTAAGTTCTTGTACATTCAGGGGCATGCCGGGGCCCTGTCCCGCCATAGTTGTCGTTACTTTCTTAGAGGTCTGTAGTACTGTTGTGGGCAGGGTTTGTCAAAGGATTAAACTGTTCAAACTTTGTATTTATATATATGCCGAAAGACGACTTTCTCTCAGATAAAATGTGTTTCATTTTACAGTTGTTTCATGTCTTGTTTTTATGTTCCGCTGATTACTCTGATGTATGACTACTTGGGTGCCCGGGTAAGGCACCAGTCACGGGCCCCGGTTCGGGTCGTGACACTTCCCCCCTTAGAAACATTCGTCCCGAATGTTCCTTCTAAGTCTCCAAACGTACTTGCGTCGGTATTGTCTCCACTACTACACTTACAAAACCGATCATGCCATCAATGGCCAGAATATAACATGTCCACAAAACTCAAATCCAAGCCAACGAGGAATCGCCTCTAATACAAAAAGCTCCCACTCATGGTCTAAAGGATACTCCCTTCTCATCTTCACTTCACAAAAGAAGTGATCACTTCCGTTCTCATAACACATTGTTCGCTTCTCTTCTTACTCGTCGTACCTTACTCGTATACCTGAACTCTTTCTATTACACGTACCACACTTCAGTCATTGCTTCAGTTTCCAAAACCTTGGAGTCACTACCTCCAAACTTGGTCATCTACAAGCCTCTCATTCCCTTAAGGCCATTCCCGGCCTTCACGATCCGATTCTGGTTGAACACATCCACGAACTCATACGATGGTTACCTAAACCTGGGCCTAGCACCCTCGTGATCCTACCACCTGGCGGGACCACCTCGAACTGACCCCACCTCACTCCGGGCTGCGGGTTGACCCGCGATCTGGCCTCAACCCGACCCGCTATCGCCCAAACTCTCTCGTTCCCCGATCCGGAACAATCTTACTAATCCACATCATGAAAGCTACCACTTCCATCTCACACTACCCATGGAATTATCCCACAATATATTTTACGCATACCAAGTACTTCGACAAAGACCAACCGTAAAATCATCCACTCAAGGCGGCCTTGCATCCAAGGTCCTAACTGTTATAAATTCTAAGGCTCACAATCGTCTCGTCTCCAGACTTACCCTTTCTCAACTACCCATGTTTTCTAATTCACACTTAACACAATGCTATCCGTACATAGCACTTAACATGTACCCACCATAACAACATAAACAAGTCTCTTAAGGGCTAAAGATATCTCTGCAACTACTGCCTCACTTTCCCTTTGTCGCTCTAATCATAATCCTGCCCTGCAGGGCGCCTAGCTATATAAGGCGATGAACCAGCCACCGATCCCGAAGGCTGAGTCTCTACATCTGTGCTACCTCTGGTCGGACAAACTCTCACCAAATGGCCCTGTTGGCCGCAAGCATACAAGCTGTCGAAGCAGTACGACACTCCCCATAATGGAGTCTATTACAATGGCCACAACGAGGTAGGGGTGACCTCATCTGACTAACACCCCCTTCTCCCGAACAACTGAACCCGCAACTGACCCGGTAGGCTGAGTCATCCCTCTTGTATCCCTCCTACTTGGACATCCTCCCATCACATGGCCCTGACGGCTGCAAGTATAAAAATCTCCCAAATTAGCACGACACCCTGAGGATCATCCTCAGCTCTCTATCCATAGAACTCTGGCGAACTGCAACTCAAGAAATCCCGAAGTCTCAGACTATCGGATCTAGGGTGAATCATCTTGCGCTGTAACCACCGGCTCCCGTCCGTCTCATTTCGGCCACCACCTAGCTAGTAATCGGGCCATCTCTTGAACTCATATCCTCGGCTCGGCCGTGGTATCGAGGCTCGTATCGTGGCCTCGTGAGAAATCGCTGCCGCTCTAAACTCTGCTGGGACTAGCGGCGTCATAAAACTCGTCGTCTGAAGTACTATCTCAGGTAATGACCAGGCCTGTGCCCTCGTAACCCTCTGTGTTCTACTCGTAGCTCCCTCTGCTGCCTTGCCCATCTGGGCCCTGGTTGCCTTGCGTCGAGGCATAACGGGTACATACGAATACGTCCGAGGGAGTCCAATTTATAACACAACTCTAAGGCACGATCTCAGAGTGAGAAGAATAGAAACCAATCCTAAATATCCCATAGCCTCCTGATTATAGGTGTGGTGCACAACACACCGATAATCAAGACTCTAATAGATACGGTCTGTAGACACTTTCCGAGGACTAACTGCTCTGATACCACTTTTGTCACGACCCGACCTCGGGCCCGCGACTGGTGCCTTACCCCGGGCACCCTAGTGATACAACATCAGAGAAAATCAGCGGAAATAAAAACTAAAACATGAGACAAGACATAAAGTATGAAACAGGCTAACCAAAATGGCCACCTTCCTGAATATATACATATATATATATCAAACTGAACAGTTAAATCCTTTTACAAAACCCTGCCCACAACAGTACTACAGACCTCTAAGAATGTGACCATAACTATGACGGGACAGGGCCCCGCCATACCCCTGAATGTACAAGTAACTACACTGACAGGGGACTATACCAAAGATAAGCCTCAGGAGAAACGGAGCTTCCCAAAACGCTGAACTGTGATCCTATGAGCGAGGATCCACAACCGATGTACCTCTACCTGCGGCATGAACGCAGCCCGGGCGAGGTCGATCTAACATGTACCAAGTATGTGAAATCGAAAATATCAGAATGAAATCATAATAGTCTATATAAAGCAGGAGACATGTATGATAACCAAACTACAGTACACAACATATAAGCAGTCATGTCAAGTCAGGGACTCACGCCCTCCAAGTCATCACTCAAAATATATCCATGGGTCTCACGCCCACAACATCAATCATGCCCGTGGAATTCCTTCCTCACTGCCGGCAGTCTATGATATAACAACACCAAGGAGTACACATGAACACCAGGTCCCACCTGTGTCATAAAACCGTGACGGCAAGTACGGGCGCTAACTACCGGATACCAAAGCCGCGTCATCGATCGATCGGCAAGTACGAAGCCAACTACTAGATACCAAGGCCGTACTAACAATACTATGCAACCAAACCACGGGCGACACGGGAAAGTACGAAGCCGACTACGTGTACCAAGGCCGTGTCACGAGTCGACCGGGCAAGTACGGCTAACTACTGTGTACCAAGGCGTGTCACGAGACTTCGCTACTAAACTGAGCGGGCAAGTCGAAGGCTAACTACTGTGTACCAAGGCCGAATCACCACGAGGCGGCAAGTACGAAAGCCAACCACCAGATACCAAGGCCGAATCAGTAAAACCTCATGGAGAGCTAGTCCAAGGAATAACGCTATCAACAGGAGCGCACCCGTGGAATCCTCCGTCACTGCCGGTACGTCCAAGTAAGATCATAACAACTCAACCGGCCCTCCATTGAGAGACGCGGTGGTATCAAAATACAATACTAGCACAACAAGGCTATCACACGCAAACATAGGCAAGTTACACACAACTCAAGGTACTTTCATTTTATATCAACAATACGGGTTTCAAACCCAAAAATAATACCCACCTTCATTCTTTCAAAAAGACCTCTTTTTACGTAAAAGATACTAATACTCGTAGTATCAAAAACACATTTCCTTTTCAAACCAAATTACTTTACTTTCGTAAAAACCTTTACAAGACTTTTAAAATCAAGTACACTATACTTTTTAAACCAAGTGTCTTTCTTTTAAAACAACATCAAGTATACTCTTTAAAACTCAAATACTTACTCTTTTCAAAACAAGTAACCTATACTTAAATCAAGTTACCATTTTAAAACCAATGATAAAACCATTCTTTTGCTTTCATAAAGTCGTTATAACTAACTTCCCATAAAGCTGTTATAACACTTTATGTTTTAAACCAATTTAAGACAAAACCATGTCTCTCTTTTAAACCAAAACTCTTCAATTCCTCAAGTCTCTTTTCTTTTAGAAATCAAGTTCCTTTTAAGGACCAAATACTCATTTCGCGAATGAGGTTTCACAACTTTCTACAATTCGAGTTCTTCATATATCATATCAAGTCAAATATAAGTCAAGTCCTTTATCTTTTAAAATCAAGAAACCAACCAAATTCACTTAGAACACGTATGCGTCACCGTACTACATAGTTCACAACAATCATGCTAGAAAAGATAGGAAGAGGTTCACATACCTCGCGATTATCGACAATTAGCAAAATGCTCCAAGTACTACAACCTTGCTAGCCTTTTCCACCCTTCAAGTAGAATACGCTACTCGTAGCTTCCACCTATATCGCCATAAAACGTCTATCAACTTCTAGATCTCTTCAGAGAATATTCTAAATACAAGATTCCTTATTCTACAAAAATTCGCGACCTCCCGCAACCACATAAATCTCCTCATCTACTCGGGCCCGCTACCAGGCCAACAACTCCAAGGGGGGTTACACGTTTAACCGGACGTGTACAACACTGCCCCACAAATATACTACAAGTCTACTGTAAATACAGTTTAATTCTATCAATCTTCCATCCTCATATAATATACTCAATTATAATTACTACAACATGTAATATCCAATTACAATAGGGGACATAGATTATTACCTCGATAAACCCAAAATTATCCAAGATTATATGTCGATCCTGAGCAACGTTTAGCTCCAAATCCTTACGCTCCAACCCGCTCCAAGAAACCCTTAGAAGTTTCTAAACAACTTCTCTTAACACTTCAACCAAGCTTATGAAGATTTTCTAGGGTTTCATTTTTTGCGACTAATGGAATAAAGTAGTATTTCCGGGCTCCTAGTATTGAAATAACTTGGAATACAACTAGGGATACTAGGCTAAGGTATTTGGGAAAATACTACAATACTTAGAGTATTTTCTACACATGTGGGGGGGAGGGACGAAAAACAAAGCTAAAGGGAAATGGATATTTTTGCCTTGGAAAGTCTTTAAGTGTGGATGAATATTATGTCTTGCACTATGGGGTATTTATAGAAGAATCAAGGGCCAAGATCAATGTAAGTGTATGGTCAAGATTGGGCCATGTGTGTGTGGGTCCCACCACACCACATGGCCAACGAAAAACTCTCCAAGTGTCATGGCCATTTCGGCCAAGGGGACAAATGGCTAGCCACTTGTCCCACCAATTTCGGCCCACATGGCCACTCAAGGGGGTGACACGTGTCGCCCCCTTACTTGTCCAAAATATTTCGTCTTCCGAAAATATCCAAAATACCGAAAATCTCAAAAACAAAGTGGGCCCCACAAAACCGTAAATTTCTCCCGTGGGCCCCACGTGACCATTTCCGAAAATAAAATCTCATAATTCTAATATAATCCAAGAAGCCCAAATACCAAATCTGGGAATCCAATTCCCATTAACGAACCTTTTTCCTTCACAAAAACCGGAAACTTTTCCGTCGAAAAATCACATCTTTCTTCCTTTCCAATTTTTCTGTCGTATTCTCGTACGTACGTCCTCACATACATACCCTGGAACTATGGGGTATAACAATAGTCCCATCTTCACACAAAATTTTTGCAATTGTGGATCATAAATCACAATACTTAAACCAAGGGTTCTTAAAGGTATTCTAAGGATATCCCAATTCAAAAATCCCGCAAAAACTACGTTTTTATGTTAGTCGCAACATGAAAACCTAAGTTGCTTTTCATAGTTATGGTTGGAAATTGAAGGGAAGTTGCTTGTGAACTTCTAAAGGTTGCGAATGGCGGATTGGAACGCAAAGGAAAGGAGCTAAAGTTGCTAAGGATCGACTTTAGGCTTTGGATTGTATTTGGGCTTAACAAGGTAATAATCTTCATCTTACTTATGTAATTAAAGATTACATGTTATAGTAGTTGATATTTGATCATGTGCATTATATAATGAAGATTGATAAGTGTTATGGAATATTGAGAGCCTAAATCCGAGAATGAGCTTATTAGTCATTGAAATTGCAATACAATTTGGTCGATAGTTATAATCGTCGCATGTTATATAAAGAAAGGATTGTAGTTGTTATAATCGATTGCGGCTATATAACATGATAGACTAAACAACTTGGATTGAAAAAGAATTGGAAAATACTTTATATTGTTGTACATTGTAGCCGAGAATGGCATTGAAGTATTGTACTTATTGGTATTAATTGTGGGGCAGAATTTTACACGTCCTATTAGGCGTGTAATCCCCTTTGGTTAGCTAAATTATTGAGCCTTAAATGTGTCATGTTTGGTTATTGAATCCGGGCCTTGAAAAAGGTGGAAAAGTACGTAGAAACAAAGGAAGTGCTGCCTAATTTTCCGTAGAATAAGAGACTTTATACTTAGAAATATTCTACGTTGGAAAGCTAGAAGTTGGTAGACGTATTATGGTCATTATAGGTTGACGTTCTACGTGCGGCATATTCAACTTAGCGAGTGGATTGAGCCGGAAAGGTATGTAGAATTTTCCCTATCTTTTGAGCATGAGTTTTACAAATGTATAGTACGGTGGACGTACGAGTTTTAAAGGAATTCGGTTTCATTTTGATATCATTGACTTGATCTAAGAATGTCTAAGTGAGGTTGAGTTAGAGAATTAACTCACTTGATTTTAAAAGATGAAAATGCCTTAGTGTTCTAAAGCATAAAGTTGTTATAACGGTTTTATGGGAAGTTGGTTATATCGACTTTATGGAAAGTTAAAAGAGTGGTTTGCTTGACTGATTTCAAAAGAGGATCAAAGACTTGATTTAAAGAAGGGTAACTTATTTAAAGGTATAAGTTACTTAAGTTTTGAAAATGGAAGGATTTGATTAAGCCTTGAAATGAATTTCTAAAGGCGTAGTAACTTGATGTGAAAAGCAGATATGCCTTGATACTACGGGTGTTAGTATCTTGGGGTTTTTATATGAAAAGAGTCGTTTTAAAGGGATAGAAGTACGTAGTACTTTGGATTAAATTCCCGGATTTTTCATGACATGTTAGTGCCTTAAGTTAAATAAAATAAGAGTGCATGCTAATTAAGTAAGAGTTAAGGGATTTCTTAACTTGCGTATGTTTATTATGTTAGCCGGTTGTGCTTGTGTTATGTTATTATGTTAAGCCGGTTGTGCTTGTGATATATTATTCATTACGGGTTCATTCCCCGGGCATGTTGCATTTGCATATTCCGTGGATTTGCTCCCCACGATGCGAGGAAGCTACCTCATGCGGGTGAAACAGTCCCATGCAGGGCGGACCAGTCCTATGCGAGGAAATTACCTCATGTGTGTCCGTAGGGCTCATGCGGGTGAAACAGTCCCATGCAGGGCAGACCAGTCCTATGCGAGGAAATTACCTCATGCGAGTGAAATAGTCCTAGGAGTAGGGTTGCGTAATGATACTACGGGCGGATGGCCCTAGGTTAATCACAGGCTTCCTATTTAAGAACCAGAAATGTTTATCCTTGTTTACTCTCGTTGTTAATAAGGCACAATGTACTGTTAATTTGGTTATCATACATGTCTCCAGCTTTATTTTAGACTTATGATGTAAATTACAGTACTTCCAGTTTTACATACTTGGTACATATTTTGTACTGACCCCCTTTCCCCGGGGGCTGCGTTCATGCCGCAGGTAGGGGTAAGCAGGTTGCGGATCCTCACTCTTAGGATCACTGATCAGTTGTCGGAAAGCTTCATTTCTCCGGAGGCTTGTCTTTTGGTACGATTTCCCTGATGTTGTAGATTTATGTACATTCAGGGGTATGGCGGGGCCCCAACCCGTCACAGTGGTTATGTCAAAATTCTTAGAGGTCTGTAGTCATATCTTGTGGGTTGGTTTGCAAAGAAAAAGGATGTAACTGCTTTTGGCTATGTATTTATATATCCAGGGAGGTAGCCTTATCGGCTAACCGGTTGTTTATTTCTTGTTTATTTACGTTACGAATCCGCTGATTATCTCTGATGTATACTTGTAAGGGTGCCCAGGTAGGGCACCAGTCGCGAGCCCGGGGTCGGGTCGTGACAAAAGTGGTATCAGAGCAGTTAGTCCTCGGAAAGTGTCTACAGACCGTGTCTAGTAGAGTCTTGATTATCGGTGTGCTGTGCACCACATCTTTAATCAGGAGGCTACAGGACATTTAGGATTGGTTTCCATTCTTCTCTCTCTGAGATCGTGCAATAGAGCTGTCTTACTAGGTTGAACCCTCTCTGACATATTCTTATGTATCAGTTATGCCTCCATGGAAGGCGACCAGGGCCCAGAAGGGCAAGGCAGCAGCAGGAGCTGCTAGTGGGACACAGAGGGTTACTAGGACTCAGGCCAAGACTATGCCCGAGGTTGTGGCCTGTGCGGCGAAGTTCATTACCAGCATTACTAGAGGCGAGAGCGGCAGCCTCTGTGAGTACCCATACCTGATCCTCCAGTCCCGCAGCCAGAGGCAGAGTATAGAGATTATGGAGAGCGGTCGGGTTATTGACCAAAGATAGTGGTAGAGGCGTCACGACAGGAGCAGGTAGCTAACCCTAGAGCCGACAGTTAGAGAATTCAGGATTTTTTGGGTTGTAATCCACCCGAGTTCTATGGTTCAAGATCTGAGGATGTTCCTCAGGAGTTCATTCGGCAGATACAACAGACTATGCAGGTACTTAGTGTCACGACCCGACCCCGGGCCCGTGACCGGTGCCTTGACCCGGGCACCCTTGTGACACAACATCAGAGAAAACCAGCGGAATATAAACTCAAGATAAAACAACCATAATGGTATAAATAGTCTAGCCCAAAATGGCTACCCCAAAAGTACATACAACCGAACAGCTATATCCTTCAACAACCCAAGTTATGACAAGACTACAGGCCTCTAAGAATGAGTAATACTATGACGGGACAGGGCCCCGTCATGCCCCTGAATGTACAAAATATCAACCACACCAGGGAGAACCATACCAAAAGTCGAGCTTCCGAAGAAATGGAGCTCCTGACACCTGAGTAAAAGATCCTAGGAATGAGGATCTACCACCTGCTTTTCCTTACCACCTCGCATGAACGCGGCCAGGCGGGTCGCGACACAACGTACCAAGTATGTAAAACTGAAAATATCAGAGTAATATCACAAGTCAAAGATAAGCCGAGTCATAGATAAAATCAATTTCTCAGACCGTGCCTTACTAACAATGAGAGTAACGAGTATAAAACTTATAGCATAAAAGTAGGAGGCTCACGATCAAAACAGGGTACCTCGCCCGTAGCATCATTAAGCAATCCTACTCCTGGGACTATTTCACCCGCATAGGTCCTGTGGACCCGCATGAGGTCATCCGCCTCGTCATGGGACTATTTCACCCGCATGGGACTATTTCACCCGCATGGATCCTGTGGACCCGCATGAGTACCATCGCCGTACTCGCATGGGACTATTTCACCCGCATGGATCCTGTGGTCCGGATCCGCATGAGTGCAAGCGCCGCACTCGCATCATGGGTAGCAAATCCATGGCATAGATAATAACCCGGGGTTTACCCCGTAATAATACAAATATATAACATAGCTCATCCGGCTATCATATCATACATAAGCACTACCGGCCTATCATATCACAACATAAGCACTACCGGCCTATCATATCATACATAAGCACTACCGGCCTATCATATCACAACATAAGCACTACCGGCCTATCATATCATACATAAGCACTACCGGCCTATCATATCATAAGCAAGTTAAGAAATCCCCTAACTTCTTATTAACATTATTAATATATCCTCTCATTTTAGTATCCTAAGGCACTAACATGTCTTTTAATAGAAAATCCGGGAATTCAACCCAAGTACCATGTACTTCTAACTTTTTAAGAAAACTCTTTTTATACAAAGATTCCAAGATACTAATCACCATAGTATCAAGTTATAATTTCTTTTCAAAACAAGTCACATTTCCTTTTAGAAAATATAATAGGCTTTTAAATCAAGTGACTTCATTCCCTTTAAAACCTTAGGCAACCAATGCCTAAAATCAATCCGCCTTCCATAGTTTCAATCCTTTACCCGTACTTGTTTTAATTAGGGTAAACCATTCTTTGTGAACCTTTCAAAAACTAATATAACCAACTTCCCATAAAGTCATTATATTAGCGTTATTCCTTTGTCAAATACATTTTCCCTAAATCCAAGGGACTTATACTTTTGAAATGAAACAAGTATCATATACTTTAAAACAAGTGTAGGTTATCAAGTCTTGTACGTATACCGTACTACATAGATACAACTATTCATGCTCAAGAGATAGGAAAGCTCTACATACCTCTTCGGTCAATCCACTTGCTAAGTCCAACTACCGCAAGTAATATGTCAACCTATAATAACCATAGTGCGTTGATTAACCTCTAATTCAATGTAGAAATTCCAAATTCAAGTTACCAATTCCTAAGGAAAATTGGGCAGCATTTCCTTTGTTTCTACTCACTTTGCCACCTTTTCAAAGGCCGATTTTTCAACATTCAAACGCCTCATTAAGGCCCAACAACCAAACCAACACAAAGGGGTTTACACACCTAATCTTGGGTGTGTAAAATTCTGCCCCATTAGTTATAATAGTACACTTAACAATTCTAAAGTGGTTTTTAGGCTACAACATGCTCATAATATTTCTTTAGCCAAATCCTTCATATCCAACCCACATTTCTAGCATGCAATGACTCTAAGAGCATTATTTACCTCCATAAGTATTTTCTTCTTAACATGCAACTCTATAAACTAATAATAGAGGAAGAATCATTACCTTAGAGCTTTAGCCAAATTTATCCAACAATTTGCTAGCCTTTCTACCAAGAATACCACCACCACCACCTTCACAAGTTAACCACAAGCTTCCTTCTTGTCTTTTAATTTTTCAGATTTTTCCTAAGGCTAGATTGTCTCTTGGATTTTTAGAGAGAAGAGGGAGCTTGAAATATTTAGAGAGAAGGAAGAGGTTTTTCAAAGAGAGAGATGACAAATGACCAAGTCTTTAAGACTTGGTCAATATATTGCATGTAAAAATCAGATGGGGGACACTTGTCCCACACTCACTTTCAAAAGATAACCGACTTTTCTAAGTTTCACTGATTTCTCGCCTCGGCGCCTGCTTCCGGCGCGGCCAGAACTCCTGCGGACACTCGGATCTTCCTGTGCCGCCACGCTTCCCGGCGCGCGGCCTGAAACTCAGCGACCCTCAGTTTTCCGCGCGGCCTACGATCTCTTCGCCACGCCTGCTCGCTCAGCGCCACTGAGACCCCTGATCGCGGTCCAGGCCCGAACCACGGGGTATAACATTCTCCCCCCCTTAGAAACATTCGTCCCGAATGTTCCCTCTAGGCTTACTCAAATTACAATATCGGCATAGACTCAAATAAAGACGCTCCACACGGCCACAACAAAATTCAAGCATAAATACTAAATTTAAAGACCAACAATTTAGAACGTGGGTTACCTGGAGGTATAGGGAATAAGTGAGGATATTTCTTCTTCATGTCATCCTCCGCTTCCCACGTCATTTCCTCCCTGTTCTCATTCCGCCATAGGACCTTGACGGAAGCCACGTCTTTCGTCCGAAGTCGTCTAACCTGACGATCGAGTATCGCTATGGGACTCTCCACATACGATAACTCCTCTGTTACCTGAACCTCATGAATCGGATGTACTCTAGATGGGTCTCCAATACATTTCCGCAACATAGACACATGAAACACTGGATGTACTGCCTCTAGATCGGACGGCAGATCCAACTCATAAGCAACCTTGCCTACCCTCCGGACAATCTGGTAAGGCCCAATGTACCTTGGGCTAAGCTTCCCCTTCTTTCCAAATCTCATCACGCCCTTCATGGGCGATACCTTTAGAAAAACCCAATCATCTATCTCAAATTCCAAGTGTCGACGCCGATGGTGCGCATACGACTTTTGCCGACTACGAGCCAATACCGCTCTGGATAAGCTTCACCTTATCCATCGCTTTGAACTAAGTCCGCCCGACTATCGAACTTCTCCACCTCGAACCTATAGGTGACTGCACTTCATCCCGTATAAGGACTCATAAGGCGCCGTCGAATCTTGGCATGGTAGCCGTTGTTGTAAGCAAACTCTACAAGAGGCAAATGATCCTCAGCTACCCTCGAAATCAATAACACGCGCAAAGATATCCTCGAGTGTATGCGGAAAGTGCGCTCGGCTGTCCGTCGGTCCGAGGATGAAACGCCGTCTTGAGACTCACGTGTCCCTAATCCCATTCGAAAGGACCTCGAAGTTATCCGAGAACCGGGCTCCTCTATCGATATAATCGACACCGACTCGTGCGTCTCACAATCTCTCTAATATATAATCGGCATAGTCCTCGGTGAACGTCGTTACGACGGAAGAAAATGGGTGATTTCATTGACCGTCGACAATCACCCAAATGGAATCATGCTTCCTCGAGTGGTAGGTAGTCCCGTAATAAAATCCATATTTATCACCTCCCACTTCCAGTCGGAATATCAATAGCTGCAATGACCACCGGCTTCGTGCTCAATCTTAACTCACGACAATTCGGGCCGTGCCACGAACTCATGGCGTCCTCTTTAGGCCATCCCGTCAATACACGCATCGAGGTCATGATACATCTTAGTCGACCGGATGAATAGAATAACGAGCACCGTGTGCCTCCCGAATCTGGGCGAAGTCTGTCCATCGGGAACACAATGGCCCTCGAATCTTAGCACCCATGGCGCTACCTCAAATAGACTCTTCTCCTTCGGAGAGCTGCGTCTCGATGCGTACCAAAATCGGATCCTCATACCGCCTCTTCACCTCCTCGACGATGGAAGACTCGACAACCTCTCGAACCCGAATTCCGTCACTAACAGAATCAACCAAACGAACCCCAAGGCTCGCTAGCTGATGTAACTCTCGGACCATATCCCTTTTCTCTGGCTGAACAACAGACAGACTACCCATCGATCTGCGACTAAGGGCATCTGCAACTACATTGGCCTTCCCTGGGTGGTACAGAATATCAACATCGTAATCCTTAAGTAGCTCCAACCACCGTCTGCGCAAGTTCGGCTCCTCCGTGAAGATGTACTGGAGACTCTTGTGGTCTGTGTAAATGTCCACGTGAACTCCATATAAATAATGTCTCCAGATCTTCAAGGCATGAATCACAGCTGCCAACTCCAGGTCATGTGTGGGATAGTTCTTCTCATGCTTCCTAAGCTGTCGAGATGCATAAGCTATAACCTTGCCGTGCTGCATCAGCACGCACCCAAGCCCGACACCTGACGCGTCACAATAAACCACATATCCATCTAAACCCTCTGGAAGAGTAAGAACTGGGGCGGTCGTCAACTTCTCCTTTAGCAACTGGAAACTTTCCTCACAAGTATCCGTCCACCGGAACATAGCTGCCTTCTGAGTCAGCTTAGTCAAAGGTGCTGAAATAGAAGCAAACTTTTCCACAAACCTCCGATAATAGCCTGCAAGGCCCAAAAAGCTGCGCACCTCCGTCGGTGTAGTGGGTCTGGGCCAAGTCTTGACTGCCTCAATCTTAGCTGTATCAACCCGAATACCATCGGCCCCGATAACATGTCCTAAGAAAGCCACTGACGCCAACCAGAACTCGCACTTCGAGAACTTGGCATACAACTGCCGGTCCCTGAGGACTCCCAATACCGTCCTCAAATGATCTGTATGCTCCTGCTCTGTGCGCGAATACACCAAGATATCATCAATGAACACTATAACGAACATATCCAAGAATGGCCTGAACACCCTATTCATCAAATCCATGAATACTGCTGGGGCGTTGGTCAACCCGAAAGACATCACCCTGAACTCATAGTGCCCATACCGGGTCCTGAATGCAGTCTTTGGGACGTCTATCTCTCTAACTCGCACCTGATGATAACCAGACCGCAGGTCTATCTTGGAAAAACACTTTGCACCCTGCAACTGGTCAAACAAATCGTCAATCCTGGGGAGGGGATACCTGTTCTTGATAGTAACCTTGTTCAGCTGCCTGTAATCAATACACATACGCAGCGTCCCATCCTTCTTCTTTACAAATAACACCGGCGCTCCCCAGGGAGAAACACTTGGCCTGATAAAGCCTTTCTCCAGCAAATCTTTCAGCTGGTCCTTCAATTCCTTCAACTCGGCAGGTGCCATCCTGTATGGCGGAATAGATATCGGTCGAGTGTCTGGCGCCAAATCGATGCAAAACTCAATCTCCCTCTCAGGAGGGATACCCGGAAGCTCATCTGGGAATACGTCTGGAAACTCTCTAACAACCGGAACTGACTGAAGGTCCGGTATCTCAGCCTCAGTATCGAATACCCGAACCAAATGGTAAATATACCCCTTCCGTACCATCTTCCTAGCCTTGAGGTAAGAAATAAACCTACCCCTCGGCGATGGAGTATTCCCCTTACACTCGATAACCGGCTCACCAGGAAACCGAAACCGAACTAACCTCTCTCTGCAGTCCACATTGGCATAGCAAGACGCTAGCCAATCCATAACCATAATCACATCGAAGTCTGTCATATCCAACTCTATCAAGTCAGCTAGAGTCTGACGACCATCTATAGTCACTGGGCAAGCCTTATATACCCGCTCAGCTACCACCGAAGCACCTACCGGTGTAGCCACCTCAAAGGATTCTATAGACTAGGGCTCTATCCCTATTCTACCAGCAATATGAGGAGATATATAGGACAAGGTAGAACCTGGATCTATCAAAGCATAAACATCACAGCAAGAGACCAACAATGTACCTGTGACGACATCAGGTGACGCCTCCTGGTCCTGGCGGCTGGACATAGCATAAATGCGGTTCTGAGGACCGCTGGAACTGGAACCCCTGCCACGACCCCTGCCGCGGCCTGTTGGCCCGTGAACACCCTGCCTCGGGCGTGACCACGAAGATGAAGACCCGGCAAGCCCAGAACTCGCTTGAGCCATGGCACTCCCGCCGCCTCTGGACGGACAATCTCTCTTCAAATGGCCCTGCTGGCCACAAGAGTAACAAGCTCCTGGAGGAATACGACACCCCCCATAATGGCAATCACCACATCGACCACACCGAGGCATAGGGGGCCTCATCTGACTGGAACTCTGGTCCCTCTGGAAACCCGAAGCCCTGGAACCCTGTCCTGCTCCTGAATACTCTGTACGTCCCGAAGATGGTGGAGGAGCGCTCTGGACCGGCTGTGGTGCAAATCTGCTGGGGTTGTCTACCCCTAAAACTACCAGAGGACCCTGCTGTCCTGGCCCTCTTCTGCTGATACCTGTCGATCCGTCGGCCCCTGCGTTCCTCACACCCAAGTGCATGTGCCTGCATGCGGGCAATGTCCATGCCCGGCTGAAGAGCCACCCCCGTGCAACTCTCGGCCAAGTGATCATCGAGTCCTGTGACATAGCGGTGCACCCTGTCCTCCATGTCTGCTACCAAAGCGGGCACATACCTAGCCAATGAATCAAACTCCATGTTGTATTCCCGGACCGTCCGCCCATTCTGTCTCAGCGTCAAAAATCTATCGGCCCGAGCCCTCCTCATCTGCGGAGGCAAGAAATGGCCAAGTAACGCCTCTGAGAACTCGTCCCAAACAGCTGGAAGCGCATGCTCCCAGGGCGGTTCCGTGAATCATACCGATCCAAGCTGCGGTGTCCGCGGCCGATGCGAACCTAGTACCACCGACTCGGTCTCTGAAGCCCCGATCACCTCGCGATCCACAGAATCGTCGGATAAACTCCGAGGATCATCTCGTGCCTTGACCGTAAAACTCGTGGGCGCAACTCAAAAGTCCTCGGTCTCAAGCTAGCGACTCATGTCGAACTACGAATGCAATCGGGCTGCATCTCGGCCTATCCTCGTATGCGCCACGATCTCGGCTAATCGCCATCTCCGTAGCCCATATCCTTCGCCCCATTCTTTGGATCGAGGCTCGGTACGCGGTTTGATGGCCGTTCTGCTTTGCCTCGGACTTTCTTTGGGGTTGGCGACGTGGTAGAACTCGCCGTCCGAAACACCTCATCTGGTAAGGACTGGGCCTGTGCCCTGGTAACCCTCGGTGTCCTACTAGTAGTTTCCTCCACTGCCTTGCCATTCGGGCGCGGTGCTTGCGTGGAGGCATAATCGTCTGAGGAAAAATACGTCGGAGGAAATTCAACCTATAACACGGCTACATTGCACGATCTTAGAGTGAAAGAATGGAAACTAATCCTAAATATCCTGCAACCTCACGATTATAGATGTGGTGCCTGACACCGATAATCAAGACTCTACTAGATACGGCTGTAAACCTTTTAGAGGATTAATCGCTCCGATACCACTTTTGTCACGACCCGACCGGTCGTGGCCGTGCCTGACGGGCACCGCAGTGACACAACATCAGAGAAAACCAGCGGAATATAAACTCAAGATAAAACAACCATAATGGTATAAATAGTCTAGCCCGAAATGGCTACCCCAAAAGTACATACAACCGAACAGCTATATCCTTCAACAACCCAAGTTATGACAAGACTACAGGCCTCTAAGAATGAGTAATACTAGGACGGGACAGGGGCCGCCATGCCCTGAATGTACAAAATATCAACCACGCGGGGAGAACCATACAAAAGTCGAGCTTAGAAGAAATGGAGCTCCCGACACTGAGTAAAAGATCCTAGGAATGAGGATCTACCACCGCTTTCCTTACTGCGGCATGAACGCGGCCAGGAAGGGTCGATTACACAACGTACCAAGTATGTAAAACTGGAAAATACTGTAGTAATATCACAAGTCAAAGATAAGCTGGAGTCATAGATAAAATCAATTTCCTTGCACTGTGCCTTACTAACAATGAGAGTAACGAGTATAAAACTTATAGCATAAAAGTAGGAGGCTCACGATCAAAACAGGGTACCTCGCCCGTAGCATCATTAAGCAATCCTACTCCTGGGACTATTTCACCCGCATAGGTCCTGTGGACCCGCATGAGGTCATCCGCCGTCGTGGGACTATTTCACCCGCGTGAGACTATTTCACCCGCATGGATCTGTGGACCGCATGAGTACCATCGCCGTACTCGCGTGGGACTATTTCACCCGCATGGATCACGTGGTCGGATCCGCACGAGTCAAGCGCGACTCGCATCATGGGTAGCAAATCCATGGCATAGATAATAACCCGGGGTTTACCCCGTAATAATACAAATATATAACATAGCTCATCCGGCTATCATATCATACATAAGCACTACCGGCCTATCATATCACAACATAAGCACTACCGGCCTATCATATCATACATAAGCACTACCGGCCTATCATATCACAACATAAGCACTACCGGCCTATCATATCATACATAAGCACTACCGGTCTATCATATCATAAGCAAGTTAAGAAATCCCCTAACTTCTTATTAACATTATTAATATATCCTCTCATTTTAGTATCCTAAGGCACTAACATGTCTTTTAATAGAAAATCCGGGAATTCAACCCAAGTACCATGTACTTCTAACTTTTTAAGAAAACTCTTTTTATACAAAGACTCCAAGATACTAATCACCATAGTATCAAGTTACAATTTCTTTTCAAAACAAGTCACATTTCCTTTTAGAAAATATAATAGGCTTCTAAATCAAGTGACTTCATTCCCTTTAAAACCTTAGGCAACCAATGCCTAAAAACTAATATAACCAACTTCCCATAAAGTCATTATATTAGCGTTATTCCTTTGTCAAATACATTTTCCCTAAATCCAAGGGACTTATACTTTTGAAATGAAACAAGTATCATATACTTTAAAACAAGTGTAGGTTATCAAGTCTTGTGCATTATCCGTACTACATAGATACAACTATTCATGCTCAAGAGATAGGAAAGCTCTACATACCTCTTCGGTCAATCCACTTGCTAAGTCCAACTACCGCAAGTAATATGTCAACCTATAATAACCATAGTGCGTTGATTAACCTCTAATTCAATGTAGAAATTCCAAATTCAAGTTACCAATTCCTAAGGAAAATTGGGCAGCATTTCCTTTGTTTCTACTCACTTTTCCACCTTTTCAAAGGCCGATTTTTCAACATTCAAACGCCTCATTAAGGCCCAACAACCAAACAAACAC
Source organism: Przewalskia tangutica (assembly GCA_029844215.1). NCBI lineage: Eukaryota > Viridiplantae > Streptophyta > Magnoliopsida > Solanales > Solanaceae > Przewalskia > Przewalskia tangutica. Next base: position 53,626,193 of record CM056722.1, on the reverse strand, counting down.
AAAGGGGTTTACACACCTAATCTTGGGTGTGTAAAATTCTGCCCCATTAGTTATAATAGTACACTTAACAATTCTAAAGTGGTTTTTAGGCTACAACATGCTCATAATATTTCTTTAGCCAAATCCTTCATATCCAACCCACATTTCTAGCATGCAATGACTCTAAGAGCATTATTTACCTCCATAAGTATTTTCTTCTTAACATGCAACTCTATAAACTAATAATAGAGGAAGAATCATTACCTTAGAGCTTTAGCCAAATTTATCCAACAATTTGCTAGCCTTTCTACCAAGAATACCACCACCACCACCTTCACAAGTTAACCACAAGCTTCCTTCTTGTCTTTTAATTTTTCAGATTTTTCATAAGGCTAGATTGTCTCTTGGATTTTTAGAGAGAAGGGGGAGCTTGAAATATTTAGAGAGAAGGAAGAGGTTTTTCAAAGAGAGAGATGACAAATGACCAAGTCTTTAAGACTTGGTCAATATATTGCATGTAAAAATCAGATGGGGGGGACACTTGTCCCCCACTCAGCCCCTTTCAAAAGATAAATCTGACTTTTTCTAAGTTTCGATTTCCCCCTGCGCGGCGCCACCGGCGCGCGCGCAACTCTGCGGACCCTCGGATCTTCGGCGCGCCTGCTTCCGGCGCGCGGCTCAAACCAGCGACCCGCCGGGTTTCGCGCCCGCGGCCATGTTTTCGGCGCGGCCTACAATCCAGCCTTCGCGCGGCCCGCCTCTGGCGCGCGCGCTGAGACCGACCGCGGTCGGACCGAACCACGGGGTATAACACTTAGGGCCTCGGAGACCGAGTCAGTTGTGCTAGCTTCTTACCGGTTACGTGATATTGCGTTGAACTGGTTTGAGTCATGGGAACTGTCTAGGGGTGTAGGTGCTCCTCCAGCTGTTTGAACGAGTTCACAGAGGCCTTCTGTCACGACCCGACCCGACGCCCTAATTGGACGCCATTACACTAACCTGTCACATAATCAACTGACACTTAAGGGTAATAGAAAATTCGGCAGCATAACGCTGCATCTATAACATAAGCCTAAAGTAGGCGAGCCGACAAGGTTGCCTTACACAACTAACCAACATGTCACAACAGGCTAGTCGACTAGGCTGCCACCAAATAGCATCACATAAATACAGAAACAATCAAAATAGGCAAGCCGGCAAGGCTACCACTATATACGGGACTCTCCCCAAATCAGAGTACAACCGCACATATATAAAAAAAAAGATTCACATCTTTACATACGTACATCCCACAACTGTCTACAGACCTCTAAGAATTCAACGATGACATATAACGGGACAGGACCCCGTCGGGCCCGTAAATATACATAAGACAAAATAATAGGGCTCTGTACCAAAATGACGAGCTCTGAATCAAAGGAGCTCTCCCAAATAGCTGAGCAGGAACCTAAACCGGAGGATCCCCAAACTGAATACCTATACCTGCGCGAATGAACGCAGCCCCCCGAAGGGGGTCAGTACAACATGTACCAAGTATGTAAACAAGAAGTATAGTAAATCAGATCATAACTGTATAAAGGAATGACAGGGCAAGTATGAAAATTAAATACCAGATCCTACCGTGTCATATAAAATAAAAGCCAATTGTACCTTTTTCAAAGAGAGTTATTTTTAAAACCATGTATGTCTAGTCATATAATCATATACTCTATATACATTTCATGTGAATCTATCCCGCATCGTGAATACAAGTTCACGGACAACACACATCTCATGGACTTTCAATAAAATCTTTAAAACAAACATCCATTTTAGAAATGTCAAGACAATACCATGCCTTCCTTTTTAGAAATACTATTTTCACAATAAGAGTTATCTCATAATCACGGACGTTCTCACATGATTTCCATAAGCGCATATAAGTCATAATCATGGACATACTCACATGATTTTCGTATAATATATAAGTCATAATCATGGACATTCTCACATGATTTCCGTATAATATATGAAGGTCAAAATCATGTACATTCTCACATGATTCCCGTATAATATATAAGTCATAATCATGGACATTCTCACATGATTCCCGTATAATATATAAGTCATAATCATGGACATTCTCACATGATTTCCGTATAATATATAAGTCATAATCATAGACATTTTCACATGATTTCCGTATAATATATTAGTCATAATCATGGACATTTTCACATGATTTCCGTATAATATATAAGTCATAATCATGGACATTCTCACATGATTCCCTTATAATCCTCGGGTATGTGCATGCAACGTGTCCCGACCCACCATGAGACTCGGTGTAACAATGCAATCATATGACATTTTAAACCATCTTCTGACTTTCCATAAAGCCATTATAACAAACTTTTATTATAAAAAACTAAGGCACTACCACATCTTCTTTTTACACAAACCGAGACACTATCACCTCTTTCCTTTTAATAAAACCAAGACACTATCATGTGATGTAACATTAGGGAGTTGGACTCCAAAAATATTAAGTACATCCATCCCTTTTTTTAAAAAGAATCCTTTCATATAATAAACCTCAAGATACTAACACCCGTAGTATCAAGGCACTTCTACTTTCAAAATCAAATAACCTATACCTTTAAAGTCATTTCCACTTATAAAATAAATCAACCTACTTTCAAAAACAAGTAACATATACTCTTAAAACCAAGTAACGTATACTTTTTAAATTTAACTCGAGGCTTTAAAATCAAGTAATTTCTACTCTTTAAATCAAGTCACTTACATCTTTTGAAACCAAATCATTTATACTTCATATAACTCAAGTCGCTTGCTTTCAAAATCAAATCATATATTCTTTCAAAATAAATCAAGTCTCATGACTTTCAAAACCAAGACAAGTATACTTCAATAAGCAAGGCTAGTATACTTCAAGAATAATCATGCCAATAGAAGGAAGTTAGTTCACATACCTTAGCGTTCTTCTACCAACCCGCTAAGTGGAATATGCTCACGTAGCACTTCCACCTATCACGACAATAGCATGTCTATTAACTACATGCCTTTAAGGGGAGGTTAGGGACTTAAGTAAAGTTCCTATTTCTACGAAAAATTGGGCAGCACTTCCTTTGTTTCTACGTACTTTTCCACCTTTAAAAAGGCTCAATTTCAACAATAACCAAGCCCCGACTAAGGGCACAATCGACAGTTAATCCAAAGGGGATTACACGCCTACTAGACGTGTAAAATTCTGCCCACAATCATATGTAAACAATCTATAAAATGCATATAACAATGTTCAATAATTTCCATACCAATTTCGGCCACAACGTCACCACTCTATGACTCTTTCCTTAATTCTTAATCCAACTCACCTTCAAACAATTCCATATAACAAATACATATTTAAACATCAATGTTTCCTTTCATTTCTCAACATGCAATTAACAACCATAATAACAACAATAACACTTTAATCCAATGTATACAACATGGTCCTAAAATCGGCTACAACACTAAATTTGTCACATGCATTGTCTAAACTTCAAGTTTCGATCAACATACATTCATTACTTCAATTATAACAACATTCAACTCAAATTATATCATAGAAGGAAATTTTTTATACCTCAAACAAAGCCAAAACAGCCCCTAATTCGAACCCACTGCTTCGCCGAACAACCCACGGGTTTATTAACATTTCTTGCCTAATTCCTCATTTTTTAACTCCAATTCAATATGCCTACAATCTATGATGTTAACCCATCATTTATACACATTTTCTCTTCCAAAAACTTGTCTCAAAAACTTGAATTTCTCTGCTCAAAATCGGCGTGATGGCGGAATTCACTGCTCACAATTTGAAATTGCAACATCCATAACTTTCTATTCCGATGTCCTATCGATGGGAGGTTTATTGAGTTGGAAACTAGACTCGACGAAATTCATTTTAGGCTTTTGAAACACCTAAAAATCCTAATATACTAGGAGATATACCCCTCCAAAGTTGGCTAAAAATCTGCCCAAAATTTCGGCCAGCAGCAGTCTCGATTTTTGCCCACTATTTTCTTCGATTTCCACCATTTTCTTCAACTATAATAACATGCCTTCAATCTACAAGTTTAATCCACCTTTCATACATGTTTTATTCTTCCAAAAACTTTACCTTAAAAATCTGGAAATCTCTTGGCTGATTCGGTTCAGTGGTAATGCCGAAATACCCACTGATTTGGTGTTTATCTTGGTTTATAATTTTGTAACAAAACTTAATCTAGAAAGAAGGTGATAAAAGATTAAATTTTGGTAAGGAATGGAGTGTTTTTGGTTGAAGAGGGAGAGGAGAGGGTGATGAAGTGTAAGTGATATTTTTGAGAATGAAGAGTTGGGGTCATAAGGTCCAAATCTGAAAATTTAGTCTTTTTTTGTCAATTTGGTCCACTTCCCATCATTAATTAACCTTATTTCCCACTTCTTTAGAATCTTAACTCCCGCTTCTTTTAATTTCCGAGAATTTCATAAGGTCTCGTATTCTTCATGCCGTAATTCTTATAATATGTTACTAATCCTTAATGGGAATATATATAACTATCATTTTCCATTTTCATTGACACGCTTGTAGTAACCAAAAAAAATTCCGGATTCGCATCCTTTGAATACCAACTTCCGGATTTGATTGTATAAATATATTTTATATCCAATATCCGAATCTTATTTCTTAATGAAGTTCTTAATTATTGTATTAATCTTACGAGGTGTAACATTCTCCCCCCCTTAGAAACATTCGTCTCGAATGTTCATACTAGGTTCAATCTAAACAAATATCGGCATAGTCCCCTTTAACTATACCCAACAAAGTCAATATGCCACACATGGCCACAATATATTACTGAATATAACCCGGCGAAGAATAGGATTGTCGGTACAATTATCATTTTCTTCACCTTCATCATCCTTGTAGTAATTCTTCATCCTACTCATTATTAACCACAAATATCTCTACTTTGATACTCGTTCATATAGTTCCATTTATACTTATTAACTGCTCTCATACCTCCATAACATTACGCAACACACCAATCTTATCAATACATATATGTCTCCAAAAAGATCAAGGATATACCAGTAATCATATAGGCGGTTCGAAGGACCGCTAAAACTGGGAACTCCCACCATGGTCTCTACCACGGCCTGCTGGCGTATGAATATCCTGCCCTGCGGGGCGCATCGCTATAGAAGGTGAAGAACCAGCAACTGATCCAGTAGGTTGAGTCATCCCATATGTATCCCTCCTACTAGGACATTCCCTCATCATATGGCCCTGACGGCCACAAGCAAAACAAATACCCCTACTAGCCCCGACATGGGACCTACCACACTGAGTGCACTGGGGCCAAGGTGGCCCCAATTGGCTAGAACCCCCGTATACATGCGAACCTAAAGCCCTGGAGCTCTGACCAGCCCCGAATACCCAGAAGGGTCAAACCTTCGGCCTGTGGACTGTGGAGGTACAATACTCATACTAAAATGTCAAGCTGAACCCCATGTGTCAACGTCGGTTATCTGCATAAAGCTTCTGCTGACTCTGAGCTTACTAATAATCTTTCCTGGATAAGTTTCGCCTTATCCACAGCCCGCTGAATCAAGTCTGGACCAAATAACTTAACCTCGCCTACGTCGAACCAACCAACCGGTGATATACACTTTCTTACATACAAGGCCTCATACAGGGTCATCCGAATAATGGAAGGGTATGTGTTATCGTACGTAACTCAACAAGAGGCAAATAATTCTTCCAGCTAACTCTGAAATCAATAACATCGGCCCGTAACCTATCCTCAAGTGCCTGGATAGTACGCTATGCCTGTCCGTCGGTCTGAGGGTGTAATGCAACACTGAGACTCACCTGTGTCCCTGATCCCTTCTGAAAAACCCCCAGAAGTTATCTCAATCGAGCTCATCCATGCGACATCATAAACGTAGGAACCCCGTGCAGTCTCACAATCTCCCTGCTATATAAGCTAGCATAAACCTCAGCCGAGTAAGTGGTCCCAATCCGGAAGAACACGGCTGATTTCGCCAGCCTATTTACCATGACCCCCAGGGAGTCGCACTTCCTCTGAGTACGATGCCACCCTGTAACAAGATCCATATTAATTACCTCCCATATCTAAGTTGGGATTTCAATCGCCTGTAATAGCCCACTGGGCTTCTGGTGTTCAACCTTGACCTGCTACTAATTCGGACATTAAGCAACAACTCTGCCACGTCCCTCTTCAGGCCATCTTACCAATACAAACATCTGAGGTCACGACACAACTTAGTCGACCCCGAACAATTAGAGCAATAAGAATTGCGTGCCTCCCCTAAAACCTGCTGACTAGTCCTGCAGCACCGGGTACACACAATCTATCCTCATATCACAGCACCCCATCCGGTGCTACTCAAACAGGCTCTTCTCTTCTCAGAGAGCCGTATCTCGATACCATATCATAACTGGATCCTCATACTGTCGCCTATTTACCTCCTCAACGACGGAAGACTCGGCAACCTCTCGGATCTAAACTTCATTAACCTTGGAAACAAATAATCGAACCCCTCGGCTCGGTAGCTGATTAATCTCACGGACCACGTCCTGTCTATCTGGCTGCCCATCTGACAGACTACCCATAGATCCACGACTAAGAGCATCTGTAACTGTCTTGGCTTTCCCCGGATGGTATATGATATCAATATCACAATCCTTGAGTAACTCTAACCACCGTCTTTGTCGCAAATTCAACTGCCTCTGTCTGAAGATATACCGGAGGCTCTTGTGGTCTGCACAAATATCCACATGAAGTCTATATATACGTCATGCCTCCAAATCTTCAAGGCATGATTAATTGCCACCAACTCTAAATCGTGAGTGGCGTAATTTCCTCTCATGCTTCCCTTACTGCCGGGAAACATAGGCTCTAACATTAGCGTGTTACGTCAGCACACAACCTAGCCCAACACCCAACGTGTTACAATAATAACCTAACCCTCTAGTCTCTCAGGAGGGGTTAGAACTGTAGGCGTGGTCAACTTATCTTCCAATAACTGGAAGCCTTTCTCATACTTGCGAAATATTCGGCATCCTTAATCTCAATTATGGTTCCTGTTTCCCTTTCGCTGTCGCAACTAACTTAGATTTGATTCCTTTGCTTGCCCCATGGCTAAGACTTCCTGTCAATCACAATTTAGGGGGGGAATTCCTTGATCTCGTCAAGTAGTAACCCGATTATTCTCTCCCAACTCGTAGAGCTTATAGTCAGGTGTTCAACCTCAATTCACGGTATTACATACTCCAATGACTTGTCAAGATTTCTTATCGTTCGAGTGTCTACTCGTGTTTCCTTTATAAGTTATTTCAAGTTGTCCTGGGGTCCCTTACCCCTCCGTATTTTCTTACTATCTTTCTCGTCAGTACAGATGTTACCATCTTTCCTCGAGGTGTTCTTACTGCCCATCATTTACTAATGGTCTTTACACTAGTCTGGGGTATTCATATCTCGTGCAACTTACATAACCACAGTTGTATTCTCTTTTATCATTCTGATCATAACCCTTCCTTATGCTTATTATTAGCAAAAGTATTTCTTCCTTGATTCATAATTGTACAGTTTCATACATGCGTACAACCTGCATTTATATCCTTACGAAACTTTCTCGACCAATTCGTACGTCGTTCTTAATTACTCCAACACAATACTTTTCCCACGATTATCTAAAAGTGTAACCTATGGCATGACGATACCGAAGACCTTACCCATCTCTTATCCTTCGTCTAACAACATGGGTACACGTAACCCCATAATACGTAAAACTATCCTTTACGTGGGGGAGAGAACTTATCTCCCTTACAAAATCTAGATCATCAAGCGCCCCCTTATAATTGTATGGATTTTCAAAACCTACCAACGATGTCTTCTGTTTTCCGTAGGCAGCACTCGTACTTATCTTATTCTTGCTTGTGCGCTATCCTGAACTTATCCGGAAGGTCGTGGCCCTGATCGCCACACCAACCAACTCCAAGTACCTCCAAGGGCACTTAACATAAATTCCTTCAAATTCAAGTATTACTTACTTTCTGCGTCAATTTACCTCAAATGAACAAGTCACACAGACTTATTAAAATCAACTATGTCAAAGAAGGAAGGATAATTCACTGGTTACAACCACTTCCCTTCCTTTCCACTCGATAACCGGTTTACTAGAAAACTGGTACCGAACCAATCTCTCTCTGTAGTCAACGTTGGCATAACAAGAGGCCAACTAACCCGTACTCATAATGACCTCAAGTGCATCGTATGTCACTCTACTAGGTTCATGGTCCGACTGTATCGTCACCGGGCAGTTATTATACACCCGCTCAGCTACCACCCATCACTCACGGGTGTAGTTACCTCGAAAGGTTCTCATGGATTCAGGCTCTATTTCTTTACACTTGGTTGCTCTCTTTTTCACTGGTCGTACTCTTTTCGTACTTCCAAACTTATACTAACATACGTACATAACTTCCATACTAAATCTGGCCTCCAATCTTTGGAGTTACTAAATTAAACAATATAAGGCCATTTTCGGCTCTCACAACCTGGTTCCGGTGGAATGCGTCCACGAACCCGTAAAACGATTAACTAGACTCGGGCCTTGCACCCTCGTGACCCTGTCACGTAGCGGGACTACTACCAACTGATCACATTCCATTACCGGCTATGAGGTGACCCTTAATAGGTCCTCAACCCGACTCGGCGTTGTACTTAACTCTTATCCTTGGTCTGACTTAAATTTTTTTACTACCCGAGAAGGCCTTATATACCTAAGGTCTCGGCGGTTATCAACATTATTAGGCTCGCAATTTCCATGCTCCAAGCCTACCTTATCAGTCCACCCCTTAAACGGATACAAAACCTTCTGGTAATACCATAATCGTGATGTCTTGACCACAACAACCATACTTACTCCATACGGGTCTCATCCGTACCATTCCCTTAAGCATACCACGTAGCTTAAGTTACTAACATAGTCTCCCATTAAGTCCCTTAATTAAACTTCTTAAGGGTCCATTTTCTTCTCAGACAACTCATCATCTCCCATTTATCACAAATTAGTACGTAAAACCTTGATGAGAGTTCATTAAACTGTTTCATACCTTCCCGGTATTTTTTAGTCCTTACCAATTCCTGGTAATCTAAAACCATTCTAGGCAACACATATGTGACCCTCATACATAAATCTGTATAGCTGTATGTCATAATACCAACTATACTACAAATATTACCAACCTGGATACGCAATCCACATAATCTTTCCTGGGGCACTGCTGCCTTTCTCGTAGCTGCAATCAACATAACTTGTTAGGGAGAGACGACCCTAACACACAGCTCTATCGCACGATCTCAGAGTGAGAAGAATGGAAACCAATCCCAAATGTCCTGCAACCTCCTGGTTATAGATGTGGTGCACAACACACCGATAACCAAGACTCTACTAGACACGGTACACTTTCCGAGGACTAACTGCTCTGATACCACTTTTGTCACGACCCGACCCCGGGCATGATCGTGCCCTACACAGGCACCCTTGCAGTATACATCAGAGAATAGCAGCGGAACATACACAACACATATAAAAACTTAGACAAAAAACATCAACAGGCTAGCCGATAAGGCCACATTCCGTAAAATGTACATACACCAAAAATAAATCAGTACAACTCTGTTCTTAAAACCCAATCCACAAATATGACTACAGACCTCTAAGAATAACAACTGTGGCGGGACAGGGCCCCGCTATACCCCTGAATGTACAACAACCGACAATACCAGGGATATGTACTAAGGATAAGCCTCCGGATTAATGGAGCTTCTCAACAGATGAACAGTGATCCTAAGAGTGAGGATCAGCAACCTGTATACTCTACCTGCGGCATGAACGCAGCCCCCCGAAGGAGGTCAGTACAACATGTACCAAATATGTGAAACTGAAAGTACTGTAGTGAAATCATAAGTCTAAAATAAAGCTGGAGACATGTATGATAACTCAAATAACAGTACATTGTGCCTTACTAACAATGAGAGTAAACAAGAGTATACCTTACTGCATAAAAATAGGAGGCTCATGATCAAAGTAGGGCCACCCGCCTGTATGTCATTAAGCAATCCTACTCCTGGGACTATTTCACCCGCATAGGTCATGTGGACCCGCAATGAGGTAACTTCCTCGCATAGGCTGTATCCACCCGCATAGGTCGTATAGACCCGCATGAGGTATTCCTCGCATAGGACTATTTCACCCGCTTAGGCCCGATGGGCCCGCAATGAGTACAAACGCCACACTCGCATCATGGGTGGCAAATCCATGGAATTAGTAGTAACCCGGGGCTTTACCCCATAAGAATAACATAAACTAGCACAACCGGCTATCATACATAACATAAGCACTACCGGCTTATCATGCATAACATAAGTAAGTTAAGAAATCCCCCTAACTTCTTATTAGTCTTATTCATATACACTCTCATTTTAGTTTACTTAAGGCACTAACATGTCATTATGAAAATCTGGGGATTTAACACAAAGTACTACGTACTTCTACTCTTTTAAAATGACTCTTTTTCATATAATACTTCCAAGATACTACTAACTGTAGTATCAAGTCATATCTACTTTTCAAGACAAGTCACAATACTTTTTAGAAATACATTTAGGCTTCTAAATCAAGTGACTTCTTTCTTTTAAAACCTTAAGCAATTGATGCCTTAAAATCAATTTGTCTTTCGTTATTTCAAGTCATTTATCATACTTACATTACTTAGAGTAAACCACTCTTTTTAACTTTCCATAAAGCTATTATAACCAACTTCCCATAAAGTCGTTATACTAGCTTTATACTTTAGACAATTACATTCTTCCTTATATCCAAGGGACTTATACTTTTAAAACGAAACAAGTATCATATACTTTTGAAATACTTCAAGTCCCTTAACTTTTAGAAACCAAGATATCCTTAATATTTTTAAACAAGTGAGTTAATTCCCTAACTCAACCAACTTGGACATTCTTAAAATAAGCCAAGGATATCAAATGGACTAGATTGTCAAAATCTCGTACGTCTACCGTACTATATATTTACAACTATTCATGCTCAAGAGATAAGAAAGTTCCAAATACCTCTTCGATTCAATCCACTTGCTAAGTCCAATATGCCGTACGTAGTATGTCAACCTATAATGACCATAATACATTTATTAACTTCTAGCTTCAACGTAGAATATTCTAAGTTCAAAGTCACTAAATTCTACGAAAAATCGGACAGCACTTCCTTTGTTTCTACATACTTTTCCACCTTTTTCAAGGCCCGAATACAATAGCCAAACACGCCACATTTAAGGCCCAACAATGTAGTTATCAATAGGGGATTACACGCCTACAAGACGTGTAAAATTCCGCCCCACAAATTAATATCAAACTAATCCAACATACTATGTCAATTCGGCAATTTGAGGGACACCAATACAAATTCTTATCCAATTCCTTTTCAATCCAAGTTGTTTAGTATAACATGATATCAAGCCGCAATCGATTATAACTACTACACTCTTCAAGTAGGTAACATGCGACAATTCTAATTAACGACCAAATTGTATTTTAATTTCAAATGGCTCACAATGTCATTTCAGATTAGGCTTCTACAATCCATATCACTTATCAATCTTCAATACATATACTTCATGCTAGTTAAAATGTAAGGCTACAACAATATGTAATCTTATAATACTTAAGAGAACAAGATTGTTACCTTAACGAGCCTTAATCCACTTCAAGATCCGAAGTCGCTCCCTAGCAACTTAGAGCCTCTCCTTGACACTCCAATCCACCACTTGAAGCCCTTAGAATATCACAAACAACTTTCCTTTAATCTTCCAATCCAAACCTAGGAAAGTGACTAGGTTTTCACCTTGCGACTAATACGAAAACGCCACTTTTCCGGGATCTTTCTATTGAGATACCCTTACAATACCCTTAGGAACCTTGGTTTAAAGTGTGGAGCTTATTGAACAACAAACGAAATTTTTTCTCCTTTTGAACTCCATGAACCCGAGAGCTTCCCCTTTGTGTTCTTCAAGTTTCTTGAAAATTTGCTAAGTGTAGAGCCTTTGTCTTGCTACAAGTATACATATATAACACTAGGAAGGGTTAATATTAGAACAAATGGGTGACCTAGATGAGGTTCACAAGGATTCTAGCCAAGTGGCCCTTGGACTTAGTCAACAAAGCTCTAAGACTTTAGCAAGACTTGCTCATCTTATTAATGGTCAAATGACCCTTCAACCCATGGTTAAATTCGTCCAAGACCAATAAGGGGTGACACGTGTCGCCCTCTCATTCGTCGTAATGTTTTGTTTTCCGACAATTCCGATAAATTTTTACTAGTCTCAAATCTTAGCATTTGTGAGTTCTTACATACGTTCTTATAAACATGCCCTGAAATTACGGGGTGTAACAATAGTACTTTGGGTTTTCTAAAATGGAAGTTGTTTTATATATTCCCTCGATTGTACTTTGGGTTTCTACATGGTTTAAATCCTATTGATATGTGTTAGGAGAAGTACCTTTGGGTTTCAAAAAGGAAGGTTCACTTTAATGATTTTGTAAGAACAAGTGACTTGATTTAAAGGTATAAGTTACTTGATTTTGAAAGAAGAAGTGACTTGATTTAAAGTATAAGTTACTTGATTTTGAAAGAAAAAGTGACTTGATTTAAAGGTATAAGTTAATTGATTTTGAAAGAAGAAGTGACTTGATTTAAAGGTATAAGTTACTTGATTTTGAAAGAAGAAGTGACTTGATTTAAAGGTATAAGTTACTTGATTATGAAAGAAGAAGTGATTTGATTTAAAGGTATAAATTACTTGATTTTGAAAGAAGAAGTGACTTGATTTAAAGGTATAAGTTACTTGATTTTGAAAGAAGAAGTGATTTGATTTAAAGGTATAAGTTACTTGATTTTGAAAGAAGAAGTGACTTGATTTAAAGGTATAAGTTACTTGATTTTGAAAGAAGAAGTGATTTGATTAAAGGTATAAATTACATGGTTCTAAAAAGAGGTAAGCTACTTGAGTCTGGTGTAAGTAACTTGATTTTAAAAAGTTGAAATGTCTTGATACTACGAGTGTTAGTGTCTTAGAGATTATAAATGAAAGGATGTACGGCGAACGTACATAGTACCTTTTGGTTAACGTCCCTAATATTTCATAGTACTTTGGGTTCATTTCCCTAAAAATGTGATAGTGCATTGGTTAATTCTAAAATGAAAGGCATGGTATTGCCTTGGTTGATATAAAATGAAAGTTCATTTAATGATTTTATTAAGAGTCAAAAGATGGTTTAAATTGCACATGGTTGCTCAGATAGTTATTCATGCATGTGTTTTGTCCGTTAACTTGTATTCACTATGCAGGTATAGATTCCCATGAGATGTGTTTTGTCCGTGAACATGTATTCACGATGCGGGTATAGATTCCCATGAGATGTGTTTTGTCCGTGAACTTGTATTCACGATGCGGGTATAGATTTCCATGAGATGTGTTTTGTCCGTGAACTTGTATTCACGATGCGGGTATAGATTCTCATGAGATGTGTTTTGTCCGTGAACTTGTATTCACGATTCGAGTATAGATTCCCATAAGATGTGTTTTGTCCGTGAACTTGTATTCACGATGCGGGTATAGATTTCCATGAGATGTGTTTTATCTGTGAACCTGTATTCACGATACGGGTATAGATTCCCTTGAGATGTGTTTTGTCCGTGAACTTTTATTCACGATGCGGGTATAGATTCCCATGAGATGTGTTTTGTCCGTGAAATTGTATTCACGATGCGGGTATAGATTCCCATGAGATGTGTTTTGTCCGTGAACTTGTATTCACGATGCGGGTATAGATTCCCATGAGATGTGTTTTGTCCGTGACTTGTATTCACGGTGAGGGTATAGATTCCCATGAGATGTGTTTTCTCCGTGAACTTATATTCACGAAGAGGGTATAGATTCCCATGAGATGTATTTTGTCCGTGAACTTGTATTCACAATTCGGGTATAGATTCTCATGAGATGTGTTTTGTCCGTGAACTTATTGTTACACCCCGTAGTTCCAGAGTATGTATGTGAGGGCGTACGTACGAGTTTACGATAGTAATTTGGAAAGAAAGAAAGATGTGATTTTTCGACGGAAAAGTTTCCGGGTTTTATGAAGGAAAAAGGTTCGTTGATGGGAATTGGATTCCCAGATTTGGTATTTGGGCTTCTTGGATTATATTAGAATTTTGGGATTTTATTTTCGGAAATGGTCACGTGGGACCCACGGGAGAAATTTACGGTTTTGTGGGGCCCACTTTGTTTTTGAGATTTTCGGTATTTTGGATATTTTCGGAAGACGAAATATTTTGATTTGTAGGGGCGACACGTGTCACCCCATGTGGCACCTTGGCGAAATGGTGGGATGTTGTCTTGCCACTTTCCTCGCCAAAATGGCCATGGCACTTGGCACCATTTTCGTTGGCCATGTGGTGTGGTGGGACCCACACACACATGGCCCAATCTAGACCACACACTTGCATAGATCATGACCCTTGAATTCTCTATAAATACCCCCTTAGTGCAAGAGTAATTTCATCCCACACTTAAGACTTTCCAAGGCAAAAATACTCCCTCCCTTTAGCTTGTTTTCGTCCACCCCCCCCCCCACTTGTGTAGAAAATACTTCAAGTATTTTAGTATAAATTCCAAATACCTTAGCCTAGTATCCCTAGTAGTATTCCAAAGTTATTTCAATAGTAGGAGCCCGAAAATACCACTTTATTCCAATAGTCGCAAATGAAACCCTAGAAAAATCTTCATAGCTTGGTTGAAGTGTTAAGAGAAGTTGTTTAGAAACTTCTAAGGGTCGTTTGGAGTGGGTTGGAGCGTAAGGATTTGGAGCTAAACGTTGCCCAGGATCGACTTATAATCTTGGATAATTTTGGGCTTATCAAGGTAATGATCTATGTCCCCCCTATTGTAATTGGATATTACATATTGTAGTAGTTTAGAATTGAGTATAAGATATATTGGAAGGATGATTATAAAGAATTAAACTGTATTTACATTGGACTGTATTTACAGTAGACTTGTGTAGTATTATTGTGGAGCAGAATTGTACACGTCCGGTTAGACGTATAAACCCCCTTGAAGTTGTTGGCTTGGTAGCGGGCCTTGATAGAGGAGGAGATTTATGTGGTTGCGGGGGGGGAGGTGCTGCCGAATTTTTCCGTAGAATAAGGAACCTTGTACTTGGAAATGTTCTACGAAGATATCGAGAGGTTGATAGACGTTTTGTGGCCTTTATAGGTTGAAATACTACGAGTAGCGTATTCTACTGGAAGGGTGGAAAAGGCTAGCAGGGTTACAGTACTTTGGAGCTATTTGCTAATTGTCGATAATCGTCGCGAGGTATGTGAACCTCTTCCTATCTTTTCTAGCATGATTGTTGTGAACTATGTAGTACGGTAGACGTACGTGTGCTAAACGAGTTTTGGTTGGTTTAAAACATAAAGTGTTATAATAGCTTTATGGGAAGTTAGTTATAACGACTTTATGTAGGTAAAAGAATGGTTTATTGATTTTAGAAGTTAAGAGACTTGATCTTGAAAGATAAGAGACTTGACTTAATTGACTTGATATGAATTTTGTTAAAAAGTGTGAAACCTCATTCGTGAGTAATTAGTACTTGGTTTTTAAAGAATAATGTCATATTGATTTCGGAAATGAGAATAAGTATCGAACAAACCACTGCAGCGTTAATAAAGGAAAATGTATTGACTAATTAATTATTATTAAAACCAGTAGAAACCTCCATCTGCATAGAAGCTAAGATAAGAAAAAATTGTATTACATTTTCTAGATCATGGCTGCTTTAATAAGATGGTTATAAACAAGAATAAACTACTCACACATAAGGCATATGTTACTCAATTGTTTTAAAAGAGATTACGTTATTAAGTGATTAAGACTATGAACTATGAAATCTTTTGAAAATAAGAGACTTGAGTATTTGAAATTATGCAACTTGAACTTTTGGAAAAGAATGTTGTTACTTGACTTTAAAAAGGGAAAGTGTTTTGGTTTAAAAGGAAGGCATGGTGGTGTCTTAGATCTGTCTTAGAAGAGGGTTTAAATGTTATGACCGATTCTACATCGAGACCCATGAGATGGGCCGAGACATGTATACCACCCGATTTTACATCGAGACCCATGAGATGGGCCGAGACATGTATACCACCCGATTTTACACCGAGTCCCATGAGATGGGTCGGGAATGTGACCACACGATCCGACACCGAGTCCCATGAGATGGGCCGGGAATGTGACCATACGATCTGACACCGAGTCCCATGAGATGGGCCGGGAATGTGACCATACGATCCGACACCGAGTCCCATGAGATGGGCCGGGAATGTGACCATACGATCCGACACCGAGTCCCATGAGATGGGCCGGGAATGTGACCATACGATCCGACACCGAGTCCCATGAGATGGGCCGGGAATGTGACCATACGATTCCACCTCGAGTCCCACGGGATGGGCCGAGACATGTTATACGATTACACGATTTATATGTAGATCACGGCAATGGCGGCGAGTTCCACGCATGAGGATGACTTGAGGCGCGAGTCCCCGACTTGACACGATCGCTTATGTAGTGAATCGTAGTTTGTTATCATACATGTCTCCCATTTTATATGATCGCATGATTTCATTTACGATTTTCGCCACATACTTGGTACTGTTAGATCGACTCCTTCGGGCCGCGTTCATGCCGCAGTAGAGTTACATCGGCCAGGATCCTCGCCATGGATCACGCCAATGGTTGGGAAGCTCCGTTTCTCCGGAGGCTTATCTTTGGTATAGTCCCCTGTCATTGTAAGTACTTGTACATTCAGGGGTATGGCGGGGCCCTGTCCCGGCATAGTTATGGTTACACTCTTAGAGGTCTATAGTACTGTTGTGGGCAGGGGTTGTAAAGGATGTAACTGTTCGGTTATATATATATATGAAGGTGACCGTTTTGGTTAGCCTGTTTTCTTATGTTATATCTTGATTCATGCTTAAGTTTTATTTCCGCTGATTTTCTCTGATGATTGTATCACTAGGGTGCCCGGGGTAAGGCACCAGTCACGGGCCCGAGGTCGGGTCGTGATAAAAGTGGTATCAGAGCAGTTAATTCTCGGAAAGTGTCTACAGATCGTATCTAGTAGAGTCTTGATTATCGGCGTGTTGTGCACCACACCTATAATTAGGAGGCTGCAGGATATTTAGGATTGGTTTCCATTCTTCTCACTCTGAGATCGTGTCTTAGAGTTGTGTTATAAGTTGGACTCCCTCTGGCGTATTCTTATGTATCCGTTATGCCTCTGCGCAAGGCAACCAGGGCCCAGAGGGGCAAGGCAGCAGAGGGAGCTACGAGTAGAACACAGAGGGTTACGAGGGCACAGGCCTGGTCATTACCTGAGATAGTACTTCAGACGACGAGTTTTATGACGCCGCTAGCCCCAGCAGAGTTTAGAGCGGCAGCGATTCATCGAGGCCACGATACCGAGCCTCCGCCCACGGCCGAGCCGAGGATATGAGTTCGGAGATGACCCGCCATTAGCTAGGCTGGTGGCTGGGAATGAGGACGGACGGGAGCCGGTGGTTCCGGCAGTACCAGTGATTCACCCTAGATCCGATAGTCTGAGACTTCGGGATTTCTTGAGTTGTAGTTCGCCAGAGTTCTATGGATAGAGAGCTGAGGATGGTCCTCAAGGTGTCATGCTAGTTTGGGAGATCGTTATGCTTGAGGCCAGCAGGGCCATTTGGTGAGAGTTTGTCCGACCAGAGGTAGCACGGATGTAGAGACTCAGCCTTCAGGATCGGTGGCGGGTTCATCGCCTTCTATAGCTAGGCGCCCTGCAGGGCAGGATTATGGTTAGTGCGACAAAGAGAAAGTAAGGCAGTAGTTACAGAGATATCTTCAGCCCTTAAGAGACTGGTTTATGTTGTTATGGTGGATACATGTTGAGTGCTATGTACGGATAGAATTGTGTTAAGTGTGAATTAGTAAACATGGGTAGTTGAAAAGGGTAAGTCTGGGGGTGAGACAATTGTGAGCCTTAGAATTTATAACAGTTAGGACCTTGGATGCAAGGCCGCCTTGAGTGGATGATTTTACGGTTGGTCTTTGTCGAAGTACTTGGTATGCGTGAAATATATTGTGGGATAATTCCATGGGTAGTGTGAGATGGAAGTGGTAGCTTTCATGACTTGTATTAGCAAGATTGTTCCGGATCGGGGAACAAAAGTTTGGCGCGATAGCGGGTCGGGTTGAGGCATGATCGCGGGTCAACCCGCAGCCCGGAGTGGGATGGGGTCAATTTGAGGTGGTCCCGCCAGGTGGTAGGGTCACGAGGGTGCTAGGCCCAGGTTTAGGTACCATCGGACGAGTTCGCGAATGTGTTCGACTAGAATCGGATCGTGAAGGCCGGGAATGGCCTTGAAAGAATTTGAGGCTAGTAAGATGACCAAGTTTGGAGGTAGTGACTCCAAGGTTTTGGAAACTGAAGCGATGACTGGAGTATGGTACGTATACTAGAAAGAGTTCGGATGTACGAGAAGGGTACGACGAGTAAGGAAAGAAGTGAACATGTGTTAAGAGATCGGAAGTGACCATTTCTTTGGTGAAGTGAAGATGTGAAGGGGGTATCCTTTAGACCTTGGGTGGGAGCTTTTTTTGTGATGTTAGAGGTGATTCCTCGTTGGCTTGGATTTGAGTTTTGCGCACATGCTATATTCTGGCCATTGGTGGCATGATCGGTTTTGTAAGTGTAGTAGTGGAGACTATACCGGCGCATGTATGTTTGGAGACTTAGAAGGAACATTCGGGACGAATGTTTCTAAGGAGGGAAGAATGTTACACCCCGTAGTTCCAGAGTATGTATGAGGTATGCACGCACGAAGCTGACGGTAATTTGGAAAGAAAGAAAGATGTGATTTTTCACTAAAAGTTTCCGGGTTTTATGAAGGAAAAAGGTTCGTTGATGGGAATTGGATTCCCAGATTTGGTATTTGGGCTTCTTGGATTATATTAGAATTTTGGGATTTTATTTTCGGAAATGGTCACGTGGGACCCACGGGAGAAATTTACGGTTTTGTGGGGTCCACTTTGTTTTTGAGATTTTCGGTATTTTGGATATTTTCGGAAGACGAAATATTTTGATTTGTGCAGGGGCGACACGTGTCACCCCCATGTGGAACCTTGGCCGAAATGGTGGGACAAGTGTCTTGCCACTTGTCCCCTTGGCCGAAATGGCCATGGCACTTAGCACCATTTTCGTTGGCCATGTGGTGTGGTGGGACCCACACACACATGGCCCAATCTAGACCACACACTTGAATAGATCATGACCCTTGAATTCTCTATAAATACCCCCTTAGTGCAAGAGTAATTTCATCCCACACTTGAGACTTTCCAAGGCAAAAATACTCCCTCCCTTTAGCTTGTTTTCGTCTACCCCCCCCCCCCCCCCACTTGAGTAGAAAATACTTCAAGTATTTTAGTATAAATCCCAAATACCTTAGCCTAGTATCCCTAGTAGTATTCCAAAGTTATTTCAATAGTAGGAGCCCGGAAATACCACTTTATTCCAATAGTCGCAAATCAAACCCTAGAAAAATCTTCATAGTTTGGTTGAAGTGTTAAGAGAAGTTGTTTAGAAACTTCTAAGGGTCGCTTGGAGCGGGTTGGAGCGTAAGGATTTGGAGCTAAACGTTGCCCAGGATCGACTTATAATCTTGGATAATTTTGGGCTTATCAAGGTAATGATCTATGTCCCCCCCTATTGTAATTGGATATTACATATTGTAGTAGTTTAGAATTGAGTATAAGATATATTGGAAGGATGATTATAAAGAATTGAATCAGATTTACATTGACCAGATTTACTGAGACTTGTGTAGTATTATTGTGGAGCAGAATTGTACACGCCCTAGGACGATAAACCCCTCAAGTTGTTGGCTTGGTAGCGGGCCTTGATAGAGGAGGAGATTTATGTGGTTGCGGGGGGGGAGGTGCTGCCGAATTTTTCCGTAGAATAAGGAACCTTGTACTTGGAAATGTTCTACGAAGATATCGAGAGGTTGATAGACGTTTTGTGGCCTTTATAGGTTGAAATACTACGAGTAGCGTATTCTACTGGAAGGGTGGAAAAGGCTAGCAGGGTTACAGTACTTTGGAGCTATTTGCTAATTGTCGATAATCGTCGCGAGGTATGTGAACCTCTTCCTATCTTTTCTAGCATGATTGTTGTGAACTATGTAGTACGGTAGGCGTACGTGTGCTAAACGAGTTTTGGTTGGTTTAAAACATAAAGTGTTATAATAGCTTTATGGGAAGTTAGTTATAACGACTTTATGTAGGTAAAAGAATGGTTTATTGATTTTAGAAGTTAAGAGACTTGATCTTGAAAGATAAGAGACTTGACTTAATTGACTTGATATGAATTTTGTTAAAATGTGTGAAACCTCATTCGTGAGTAATGAGTACTTGGTTTTTAAAGAATAATGTCATCTTGATTTCAGAAATGAGAATAAGTATCGAACAAACCACTGCAGCGTTAATAAAGGAAAATGTATTGACTAATTAATTATTATTAAAACCAGTAGAAACCTCCATCTGCATAGAAGCTAAGATAAGACAAAATTGTATTACATTTTCTAGATCATGGCTGCTTTAATAAAATGGTTATAAACAATAATAAACTACTCACACATAAGGCATATGTTACTCAATTGTTTTAAAAGAGATTACGTTATTAAGTGATTAAGACTATGAACTATGAAATCTTTCGAAAATAAGAGACTTGAGTATTTGAAATTATGCAACTTGAACTTTTGGAAAAGAATGTTGTTACTTGACTTTAAAAAGGGAAAGTGTTTTGGTTTAAAAGGAAGGCATGTGGTGTATTAGATCTGTCTTAGAAGAGGGTTTAAATGTTATGGCCGATTCTACATCGAGACCCATGAGATGGGCCGAGACATGTATACCACCCGATTTTACATCGAGACCAATGAGATGGGCCGAGACATGTATACCACCCGATTTTACACCGAGTCCCATGAGATGGGCCGGGAATGTGACCACACGATCCGACACCGAGTCCCATGAGATGGGCCGGGAATGTGACCATACGATCCGACACCGAGTCCCATGAGATGGGCCGAAAATGTGACCATACGATCCGACAACGAGTCCCATGAGATGGGCCGGGAATGTGACCATATGATCCGACACCGAGTCCCATGAGATGGGCCGGGAATGTGACCATACGATCCGACACCGAGTCCCATGAGATAGACCGGGAATGTGACCATACGATTCCACCTCGAGTCCTACGGGATGGGCCGAGACATGTTATACGTATCATACGATTTATATGTAGACTGCCGGCAGTGAGGAAGGAGTTCCACGGGCATGAGGGATGACTTTGATGGCGTGAGTCCCTGACTTGACATGACTGCTTTTATGTAGTGAACTGTAGTTTGGTTATCATACATGTCTCCCGTTTTATATAGACTGTCATGATTTCATTTAGAGTATTTTCGCCACATACTGTACTGCCAGATCGACTCCTTCGGGCCGCGTTCATGCCGCAGTAGAGGTACATCGGCCAGGATCCTCGCCATAGGATCACGCCAGCGGTTTGGGAAGCTCCGTTTCTCCGAGGCTTATCTTTGGTATAGTCCCGCTCATGTAAGTACTTGTACATTCTGTGGTATGCGGCCCCGCCTGGCCATAGTTATGGTTACACTCTGCAGGTCCGTAGAGTATGCTGCAAGGGGGTTGTAAAGGATGTAACTGTTTGGTTATATATATATATGAAGGTGACCGTTTTGGTTAGCCTGTTTTCTTATGTTATATCTTGATTCATGCTTAAGTTTTTATTTCCGCTAATTTTCTCTGATGATTGTATCACTAGGGTGCCCGGGGTAAGGCACCAGTCACGGGCCCGAGGTCGGGTCGTGACACTTATATTCACGATGCGGGTATAGATTCCCATGAGATGTGTTTTGTCCGTGAACTTCTATTCACGATGCGGGTATAGATTCCCATGAGATGTGTTTTGTTCGTGAACTTGTATTCACGATTCGGGTATAGATTCCCATGAGATGTGTTTTGTCCGTGAACTTGTATTCACGATGCGGGTATAGATTTCCATGAGATATTTTTTGTCCGTGAACTTGTATTCACGATGCGGGTATAGATTACCATGAGATGTGTTTTGTCCGTGAACTTGTATTCACGATGCGGGTATAGATTCCCATGAGATGTGTTTTATCCGTGGACTTATATCCATGATGTGGGTGTAGATACCTATGGCAGTATTTGACTAGATGAACAGACATGCATGATTTTGTTATGACTCTCTCACTTTTAAAAGTGCATACATTTCATTTTATATGGCACGGTAGGATCTGGTATTTTATTTTCATACTTGCACCTGTCATTTTTTTGTACAGTTATGATTTTGTTTACTGTACTTCCTGGTTACATACTTAGTACTTGTTGTACTCACCCCCTTCGGGGGCTGCGTTCATGCCCGCAGGTATTAGGTACTCAGTTGGGTGATCCGCGAGCTTAGGATCTCCACTCAGCTTTCAATGAGGTAGCTCCATTATTCCGGAGTTTTCCATGTTGGTACGGAGTTGTATTATGGTTTTATGTACATTCATGGGTACGGCGGGGCCTTGTCCCATCATAGTTGTTGTCAAAATTCCTAGAGGTCTGTATTCATATGTGGGATGGACCGGTGTATGGTTGTAGGCCTTTGAGTGTTATATATGTGATGGCAGCCTTGCCGGCTTTGCCTTTGTTTGCAAAAAATGAAAAAAAAATTGAGTGTTATTTAGCTTCTGCAGGTTACTTGTGTGTATGAGTAGAAGGGTGCCCAGATAGGGCACCAGTCGCGGGCTCGGGGTTCGGTTCATGACAGTTGTGATAACTGCTTTAAGGACTAACATTTGAGGTTCTTAGTATTTTGATAGTGGATGTTCACGCCACATGATAGGTACAAAGGAGTTTCTAAAGAACTATGAGTTATTCAGTGGAGGTAACATAACTTATGGAGGTGGCAGTAAAAGCAAGATAATTGGAAAATGGATCTTAAATGTTCCTGATTTTCCTGTCTTAAAGAATGACTTACATGTTGAGGGGTTAATGGCTAATTTGATTAGCATATGTCAACTATGTGACGATAATCTTGAGGTAAAGTTTAATAAGAATGTCTTTGAAGTTACAAATGAAACAAACATATGTGTTATGGCAGGTACAAGAACATGTGACAATTGTTATCTTGTTGGAAGACAAGAAATATGCAATAATGTTAGGACAGATGACACAACATTGTGGCATCAAAAGTTAGGACATGTAAACTACCGTACCTTAGAAAGATTGATCTCTTATGAGGCGGTAAGAGGCATTCCTAAACTGAGTCCTAAAGGTAAAACAGTGGTCTGTGAAGATTGTCTAAAAGGTAAGCAAAAAAACCCATGTTTCCCATAATATTTTCCATAATGACGAACAACATTTAGGTACGTCTCACTGTTTTCAATTACTGCACATGAATCTTATGGGTCCAATTGAGGTAGACAGTTTAGGTGGCATGCGATATTCCTATGTGATTGTAGATGATTTTTCTAGATATTCATGGATATATTTTTTGACAGAAAAATCTCAAACTTATGACATGTTTAAAGTCTTGCACTCTAGGATAAAGAATTTCTTTCATTCTCCTATTTTTCGGATTAGGTCCGATCATGGAAAAGAATTTGAAAATAACTTATTCTCAAAAATTTGTGAGAAAATGGGTATTTTCTATGAGTTTTCTGCTCCCAAAACGCCTCAGCAGAATGGTGTAGTAGAGGAAGAATAGAACACTACAAAAAATTGCTAGAGTTATGCTTAGTTCTAAGAAAATGTCAAAACATTTTTGGGCTGAAGCCTTGAATACTGCAAGTCACATCACAAATAGAGTCTATCTTAGGCCTGGAACAAAGATGACACCCTATGAGATAATAAATGAAAATAAACCTAACTTGCGTTACTTTCATGTTTTTGGGTGTACTTGTTACATTTTAAATGATAGAGACCATTTGGCAAATTTTGACTCTAAGAGTGACAAAGAAATTTTTGTTGGCTATTCTCAAAATAGTCATGTGTATCGAGTGTACAATCTTAGGACCAAAACTGTACAAGAGTATGTAAATGTTATTTTTGATGATTTTTCTGATTTTACAGGGAATACATCTGAAAGTAACACTATAGTTTCAGTGTAAAATGTGCAGACTGCTGAAGAACCAGATGTTGCCCCAAATGTTACCACATCTGAAGCAACATCGGAACCTGAACCAGAGATCACAAAAGGTGCAGATGAAGAGTCAAATGCTGAATTGCTAGATCAAGTACGAAGGGACCCTTCATCAAGGATTATGAAGAATCATCCAACAGGTCAGGTGATAGGGGGAGTATTCGAGTGAGTAAGAACAAGAGAGAAAGAACCACTAAATTACAGATATATGGTAAGGTATGTGTATAAGTCTATCATGTATCAAAAGGTTAGTATTTCTTGTTATATATCTACTTTAGAACCTAAGAATGTTTCAGAAGCACTCAAGGATAATTGTTGAATTCAAGCAATGCAAGAAGAACTTGAACAGCTCTCTCGAAATGAAGTCTTGGATTTAGTTCCACGCCCAATTAATACCAAGGTAATTAGAACTAAATGGATATTTAAAAACAATTCAGATGAATCAGGAACTGTTGTGAGAAACAAAACTCGTCTAGTTGCTCAAGGATATACTCAGGTCGAAGGGATTGATTATGACGAAACATTTGCTCCTGTAGCTAGAATTGAGTTAATTAGATTACTACTTGTCATTGCTTATTGTCTAAAAATTACTCTTCATCAAATGGATGTTAAAGGTGTTTTATTGAATGGTTATCTTGATAAGAAAGTCTATGTTGAACAACCTAAAGGATTTGAAGATCCTTACCATCCATAGTTTGTATACAAGCTCAAAATGGCCTTGTATGGATTGAAACAAGATCCTCGTGCATGGTATGGTCGTCTAACTAACTTCTTTCTTGAATTTGGTTTTAAACGTGGTGAAGTTGATTGTACTTTATTCATAAAACACCACGGTGTAGATATTATTATTGCTCAAATCTATGTAGATGACATAGTTTTTTGTTCGACCTCATGGTCCTACCTTAAGCCATTTGTTGAAACAATGTCATCAACTTTTGAAATGAGCATGATTGGGGAACTAACTTTTTTCTTAGGCTTGCAGATAAAGCAAAGTGAAGATGGAATCCTCATCTCCCAAAGTAAGTATGCCAAGAATCTAGTTAAGAGATTTGGATTGGAAAATGCTAAACAAATGAAAACTCCAATGGGATCGTCGCAGAAGATATGCAAAGATAATGTTGGCAAAAATGTCGACCCAACATTGTATTGATCTATGATAGGTAGTCTTCTATATCTCACTGCTAGTCGTCCTGATATAATGTTTAGTGTTTGTGTATGTCACGACCCGAACCCGGGCCCGTGACTGGTGCCTTACCCCGGGCACCCTAGTGATACAACATCAGAGAAAAACGAGCGGAAATAAAAAACTTAAACATGCAAATAGACATGGATCAAGATGAAAGAAAATAGGCCAACCAAAACGGTTGCCTTTCAGCATATATATATACATAGACATTTGAACAGTTACAATCCTTACAACCCTGCCCACAACAAAGCATGCACTTCTAAGATTTTTTTCAACAACTATGACGGGACAGGGCCCCGCCATACCCCTGAATGTACAAGAACTTACAGACTCAGGGTAACATACCAAAGATAAGCCTCCGAAGGAACGGAGCTTCCCAAGACGCTGAAAAGTGATCCTAAAAGCGGGGATCGACAACCGATGTACCTCTACCTGCGGCATGAACGCAGCCCCCCGAAGGAGGTCGATAACAGTACCAAGTATGTGAAATCAGAAATATCAGAAATGAAATCATAGCAGTCTATATAAAGCAGGAGACATGTATGATAACCAAACTACAGTACACACATATAACAGTTATATCAAGTCAGGGTCTCACGCCCTCCACATCAATCATGCCCGTGGAATACCTTCCTCATCACGGCAGCATGATATGATAACACCAAGAAGTATACCGAACACCAAGTCCTACCGATGCCAAAGCCGTACTAACAATCCAAAATGGAAGCATACCCGCAGCGCTACGATCGTGTCGGTATGTCCGTAAGGAACAACAAGACAAGAATCAAAATGGAAGCATACCCGCGCGCTACGATCGCGGTCAAGATGTCCAAAAGGAAACAATAAGACAAGAATCCAAAATGGAAACATACCCGCGCTTACGATCGTGTCGATATGTCCAAAAGGAACAACCGGACAACAATCAAAATGGAAGCATACCCGCGCGCTACGATCGTGGTCGGTATGTCCAAAGCGATTAGCAAAAATAACACCATCAAGAGGCGTGCATCTGGAATTTCTCCGTCACCGCCAAGACGCCCCAATAAGTTCTCAACAAGTCAACCGCCCTCCATCGAGAGACGCCAGAGAATAGAAACACAATTCTTGCACAACAAAGACTATCTCAATAAGCATAGGCAAGTTACACAACAACAAGCATAGGCAAGTTACACAACAACAAGCATAGGCAAGTTATACATAACTCTAAGTACTTTCATTTTATGTCAAAGTCCGGTTTTAACTCAAAGTACTACGACGTTAAATTCCTTTAAGAGATCCATTCCTTTTATGAAAATCACCCGATACCCGTAGTATAAAATAGAGTGACTTACATCTTTTAAGCAAACCAAAACAACTTCTCTTTTTAAAGCCAAGTTCTCACATTAAAACCAATGATAAAAACCCTTCTTTTGTTTTCATAAAGTCGTTATAACCAACTTCCCATAAAGCTGTTATAACCTTTAAGTTTTAAACCATTTTAAGACAACACAATGCCTTTCTTTTCCCTAAAGTTCCAGTTTGCCTAATTTCAATTACTCAAGTCTCTTTTTAGAAAAGTTTCATAGTTCAATGTCTTAATCTCTTTTAAAACAATTGAGTAACATATGCCATAGGCGAGTAGGTTATTCTTGTTCATAAATCTTATTAAGCAGCCATGATCTAGGAAATGTAATATCATTTTGTCTCATCTTAGCTTCTATGCAGATGGAGGTTTCTACTGGTTTTAATAATACTTCATTATTCAATACATTTTCCTTTATTAACGCTGCAGTGGTTTGTCGATACACATTCTGATTTCCGAAATCAGTAAAACATTATTCCTTTTAAAAACCACGTACTCATTACTCACGAATGAGGTTTCACACAAAACTCATATTAATTCATTTAAGTTAAGTCTCTTATCTTATAAGATCAAGTCTCTTAACTTCTAAAATCAGTAAACCATTTTCTTTACCTCTCTTAAGACGTTATACCTAACTCCCCATAAAGCTAGTATAACTCTTTTTAAAACCTTTAAAACCTTTAAAACCAAGTGTTACTCTTCTTTCAAAAATGGTTTCTTAACTCTTGTGACATACTTCAAGTTTCTTATTATTCAGGCTTAAGTCAAAAGACATTGCCGTACAACTACATTCAATTAGCACACGTACGTCTACCGTACTATATATTATTCAGGCTTAAGTCAAAAGACATTGCCGTACAACTACGTTCTGTTAACACACGTACGTCTACCGTACTATATATATATTATTCGGGCTTAAGTCAAAAGACATTGCCACACGTACGTCTACCATACTATATATATATTCCTTTAAAATACTTCATGCTCAAGAGTATAGGAAGAATCACATACCTCGCGACGATTATCGACTATAAGCAAAACGCTCCACGGCTATAACCCGGCTAACCTTGTCCACCTTCTAAGTAGCACATGCTACTTGCAGAACATTCAACCAATGAAGGTTATCAGTCTACTGTAAATACAATCCTATGTAAATACAGTTTTATTCTTCTACTCTAATATTCTTCTGATGTGATTTAGTTCAAGTCTTTTCTGTAATATCCTTTTATTACATTTCAATTCTCTTCTATGAATCTTATATTCATTTCTATACAACTACAGTATGCAATTTCCAATTACACTAGAAGGATAGGATTATTTACCTCGATGAGCCCAAAAATTATCCAAGTTTAATGTCGCTCCTGAGCAACGCTTAGCTCCTACTCCGAGTGCTCCAATCCGCTCCAAACAACCCTTAGAAGTTCTAACCAACTTCTACTCAAATACTTCACTATCAATGAAGATTTTCCTTAGGGTTTCGTTTAGTGGCTAAAGGAAAGTATAATAGTATTTCCGGGCTCTACGTATAGAGGTGACTTTGGAAAGTACTATAAGGTATATAGGCTAAGGTATTTGGGCATTATAACAATACTTGGAGAGTATTTCAATACCACAAAAAGGGGGTATTTTCGGCTAGCACAACTAGGCTAGGGGGGGGGGGTTGGACGAACTCAACTCACAAAGGGGGAGGTATTTCTCTCGGCCAAAAGGCCTCAACAAAGGGGGGTAGGGTATGGCGGACGACTACCACAAGGGGGAGGGAGTATTTGAGACTTAGAAAGATTGCTCAAGTTGATGAAATAACTCTTCAACAAGGGGGGTATTTATAGGTCAAGAAATGGCCAACCAATGGCCAAGATTCATCCAAGTGTAAGGCAAGTGTAGGGCTAGGATTAAGCCATGTGCACCTTATCCATCTACCACAACAACTTGCACAAAATATCCTACCAACTAAAGTGCTCCCAATTCGTCCACTTTGCCGCCCCAATGCTTCCAATGTGAGGGTGACACATGTCACCCTCCCGTTGGTCCAAAATGTTTCGTCTCTCGGAAAAATCCGCAAAAATTAAAAATGACATAGCCGGAATTTTCCCTTCGCAAGTTTAGTAAAACGTTTCGTCGAAAAACGACTCTTTTCGGCACTTGTGCCCAAATTTCGAACCTAGCCTAACTTTAAGGCTCAAATTATATACGTACGCCCTCACGTACATACTCTGGAAATATGGGGTATAACATTCTCCCCTCCTTAGAAACATTCGTCCCGAATGTTCCTTCTCAAGACGGATAATGATAAAGTTCTTCTTAACTTAAACAAGTTGCCAACGCCACAATTGGCCACGAAATAACACACGTTCTCTTCCTTACTTACTCGTCGTGTCCTTCTCGAACACTTGAACTCTTCTAGTATACGTACCACACTTCAGTCATCACTTTAGTTTCCAAAACTTTGGAGTCACCACCTCCAAACTTGGTCGTCTTACTAGCCGCAATCTCCCTTAAGACCATTCCCGGCCTTCACGATCTGCTTCTGGTCGAACACATTCACGAACTCATACGATGGTCATCTAAACATGGGCCTAGCACCCTCGTGACCCTACCACCTGGCGGGACCACCCAGAGCTGACCCCACCTCGAAACAGGCCGCGGGTTGGCCCTCAACATGGCCCCAACCCGACCCACTTAACGCATCACGCTCTTGTTCCCCGATCCGGAACAATCTTACCTATACAGGTCATGAAAGCTACCACTTCCATTTCACATAACCCAAGGAATTATCACACAATAAATTATAGGCATAAAATGCACTCCGACAAGGATCACTCGCAAAATCTTGTACTCAAGACGGCCTTACCTCTAAGGTCCCAACTGTAATACTCTAAGGTTCATCATTTTCTCTCCCCCAGGCTTACCCTTTTTCACTAACCAGGTTTCTAAATTACATTTTAGCACAAAGCTATTCGATCATAACACTAAACACATCATCACAACATCAATACATACAAAACTCTAGAGGGTTAAGGATATACCTGAAAATAGGCGGTTTCAAAGGACCGCTAAAATTGGGAACTTCCACCGCGACCTCTACCGTGGCCCGTCGGTGTATGAACATCCTGCCTAGCTGTGGAAGGTGAAGAACCCGCAACTGATCTCGTAGTCTGTGCTATCCTACCAGTGCTAACCCTGGCCTGACAGTTTCCCTAAATGGCCCTCGCCTGCCGCATGTAAAACAAACTCCCGTACTAGCACGACACTCCCACCGCGAGTCTACCACAAGCCATAACGAGGTCGGGGTGGCTTCACCGCTAACACCGCTTCTCCCGAAATCAACTCAGGAGCCCGACCGCTCCGAATACTGATGCTCAAGATTGCGAGGACCACTCAGATCGCGGAGGCGCATAACTAGTTCTGGCCGAGGCGGTCCGCTCGAAAGTCACCAAAGGACCTCGCTGCTCGCCTCTTCGCCGACTCGTCATTCCGCCGATTTCTCCGCCTCACCCCAGTGCATAAGCTCGCATGCGGGCAATGTCCATGCCCTGAAGAGCTACACCGAACAACTCGCTAGGTAATCATCGAGCCCTCAGAACATATCGGTGCACTCGATCCTACATACTAGCTACTAATGCGGGACGCACGCCAATGAGTCGAACTCCACATTGTACTCCCGAACCGCACGCCTGCTCGCCGCAACACCAAAAATCGTTTACCGAGCCCTCCTCATCCGCGAGGCAAGAAATGTGCAAGAAATGCCTCGAGAACTCGTCCCAAATAGCCGGAAGTGCATTCTCCCCGACGGCTCCCACGATCAAACCACGATCATGCGGTATTACGCAGCCGATGCGAACCTAGGACCACCGACTCGGTCTCCGATGCCTTGATCACTCATGATCCGTCAGAATCGCTTGATGAACTCCTCGCGATCATCCTCGTGCCTCGACCCAGAACTCGCGGGCTACATCTCGAAAGTCCTGTAGCCTCAAACTATCCGATCTAGGGTGAACCATCGGCGCTATCGAATCTGCTGCGCCCACCTATCCTCATATCTCGCCACGACTTCGCCAAGAATCGCCATCTCCTTG
This sequence comes from Przewalskia tangutica, assembly GCA_029844215.1. NCBI lineage: Eukaryota > Viridiplantae > Streptophyta > Magnoliopsida > Solanales > Solanaceae > Przewalskia > Przewalskia tangutica. The sequence goes on along the minus strand of CM056722.1, from coordinate 53,595,149 downwards.
TAACCCATCTCTTCTCGCCTGCATCGCGGATCGAGGCTCAGTCTCGTGGTCTCTCAGAGATCGCCGCCGTTTACTCGCAGCCTCCTCTCGCCGCTTTGCCTTCTCGGGCCCGGTTGCCTTGCGCGAGGCATAACCGAAAAACGGCACGCCGAGGGTCCAACTTACAACACGCCTCTAAGGCACGATCTCGTAATGAGTAAGGAAACTAATCCTAAATGTCCTATAGCCTCCTCGATTATAGATGTGGTGCATAACACATCGATAATCAAGACTCTACTAGACACGGTCAGACACTTTCCGAGGACTAATCGCTCGATACCACTTTGTCAAAACCCGAACCCGGGCCCGTGACTGGTGCCTTACCCCGGGCACCCTAGTGATACAACATCAGAGAAAACCAGCGGAAATAAAAACTTAAACATGCAAATAGACATGGATCAAGATGAAAGAAAATAGGCCAACCAAAACGGTTGCCTTTCAGCATATATATATACATAGACATTTGAACAGCATAATCCTTACAACCCCGCCCACAACAAGCTCTGCACTTAAGATTTCTTTCAACAACTATGACGGGACAGGGCCCCGCCATACCCCTGAATGTACAAGAACTTACAGACTCATGGTAACATACCAAAGATAAGCCTCCGAAGGAACGGAGCTTCCCAAGACGCTGAAAAGTGATCCTAAAAGCGGGGATCGACAGATGTACTTACCGCGCATGACGTAACGCAGCCGAAGGAGGTCGATAACAGTACCAAGTATGTGAAATCAGAAATATCAGAATGAAATCATAACAGTCTATATAAAGCAGGAGACATGTATGATAACCAAACTACAGTACACACATATAACAGTTATATCAAGTCAGGGTCTCACGCCCTCCACATCAATCATGCCCGTGGAATACCTTCCTCACTGCCGGCAGTCTATGATATGATAACACCAAGAAGTATACCTGAACACCAAGTCCTACCTGATGCCAAAGTCGTACTAACAATCCAAAATGGAAGCATACCCGTGCGCTACGCATCGTGTCAGTATGTCCAGAAGGGAACAACAAGACAGCAATCAAAATGGAAGCATACCCGTGCGCTACGCATCGTGTCAGTATGTCCAAAAGGAAACAATAAGACAGTAATCCAAAATGGAAACATACTCGTGCGCTACGCATCGTGTCAGTAAGTCCAAAAAGGAACAACCAGACAGCAATCAAAATGGAAGCATACCCGTGCGCTACGCATCGTGTCAGTATGTCCAAAGCGATTAGCAAAAATAACACCATCAAGAGAGGTGCATCTGTGGAATTTCTCCGCCATCACGCAAGACGCCCCAATAAGTTCTCAACAAGTCAACCGCCCTCCATCGAGACGCCAGAGAATAGAAACACAATTCTTGCACAACAAAGACTATCTCAATAAGCATAGGCAAGTTACACAACAACAAGCATAGGCAAGTTACACAACAACAAGCATAGACAAGTTATACATAACTCTAAGTACTTTCATTTTATGTCAAAGTCCGGGTTTTAACCCTAAAGTACTACGTACGTTAAATTCCTTTTAAGAGATCCATTCCTTTTATGAAAATCACCCGATACCCGTAGTATAAAATAGAGTGACTTACATCTTTTAAGCAAACCAAAACAACTTCTCTTTTTAAAGCCAAGTTCCCACATTAAAACCAATGATAAAAACCCTTCTTTTGTTTTCATAAAGTCGTTATAACCAACTTCCCATAAAGCTGTTATAACCTTTAAGTTTTAAACCATTTTAAGACAACACAATGCCTTTCTTTTCCCTAAAGTTCCAGTTTTCCTAATTTCAATTACTCAAGTCTCTTTTTAGAAAAGTTTCATAGTTCAATGTCTTAATCTCTTTTTAAAACAATTGAGTAACATATGCCATAGGCGAGTAGGTTATTCTTGTTCATAAATCTTATTAAGCAGCCATGATCTAGGAAATGTAATATCATTTTGTCTCATCTTAGCTTCTATGCAGATGGAGGTTTCTACTGGTTTTAATAATACTTCATTATTCAATACATTTTCCTTTATTAACGCTGCAGTGGTTTGTCGATACACATTCTCGATTTCCAAATCAAGAAACATTATTCCTTTTAAAACCACGCACTCATTACTCACGAATGAGGTTTCACACAAAACTCATATTAATTCATTTAAGTTAAGTCTCTTATCTTATAAGATCAAGTCTCTTAACTTCTAAAATCAGTAAACCATTTTCTTTACCTCTCTTAAGACGTTATACCTAACTCCCCATAAAGCTAGTATAACTCTTTTTAAAACCTTTAAAACCAAGTGTTACTCTTCTTTCAAAAATGGTTTCTTAACTCTTGTGACATACTTCAAGTTTCTTATTATTCAGGCTTAAGTCAAAAGACATTGCCGTACAACTACATTCAATTAGCACACGTACGTCTACCGTACTATATATTATTCAGGCTTAAGTCAAAAGACATTGCCGTACAACTACGTTATGTTAACACACGTACGTCTACCGTACTATATATATATATATTATTCGGGCATAAGTCAAAAGACATTGCCACACGTACGTCTACCATACTCTATATATATTCCTTTAAAATACTTCATGCTCAAGAGTATAGGAAGAATCACATACCTCGCGACGATTATCGACTATAAGCAAAACGCTCCACGGCTATAACCCGGCTAGCCTTGTCCACCTTCTAAGTAGCACATGCTACTTGCAGAACATTCAACCAATGAAGGTTATCAGTCTACTGTAAATACAGTCCTATGTAAATACAGTTTTATTCTTCTACTCTAATATTCTTCTGATGTGATTTAGTTCAAGTCTTTTCTGTAATATCCTTTTATTACAGTTCAATTCTCTTCTATGAATCTTATATTCATTTCTATACAACTACAGTATGTAATTTCCAATTACACTAGAAGGATAGGATTATTTACCTCGATGAGCCCAAAAATTATCCAAGTTTAATGTCGCTCCTGAGCAACGCTTAGCTCCTACTCCGAGTGCTCCAATCCGCTCCAAACAACCCTTAGAAGTTCTAACCAACTTCTACTCAAATACTTCACTATCAATGAAGATTTTCCTTAGGGTTTCGTTTAGTGGCTAAAGGGAAGTATAATAGTATTTCCGGGCTCTACGTATAGAGGTGACTTTGGAAAGTACTATAAGGTATATAGGCTAAGGTATTTGGGCATTATAACAATACTTGGAGAGTATTTCAATACCACAAAAGGGGGTAAAGGGGGAGGTATTTCTCTCGGCCAAAAGGCCTCAACAAAGGGGGTGAGGGTATGGCGGACGACTACCACAAGGGGGAGGGAGTATTTGAGACTTAGAAAGATTGCTCAAGTTGATGAAATAACTCTTCAACAAGGGGGGTATTTATAGGTCAAGAAATGGCCAACCAATGGCCAAGATTCATCCAAGTGTAAGGCAAGTGTAGGGCTAGGATTAAGCCATGTGCACCTTATCCATCTACCACAACAACTTGCACAAAATATCCTACCAACTAAAGTGCTCCCAATTCGTCCACTTTGCCGCCCCAATGCTTCCAATGTGAGGGTGACACATGTCACCCTCCCGTTGGTCCAAAATGTTTCGTCTCTTGGAAAAATCCGCAAAAATTAAAAATGACATAGCCGGAATTTTCCCGTCGCAAGTTTAGTAAAACGTTTCGTCGAAAAACGACTCTTTTCGGCACTTGTGCCCAAATTTCGAACCTAGCCTAACTTTAAGGCTCAAATTATATACGTACGCCCTCACGTACATACTCTGGAAATACGGGGTATAACAGTGTATGTGCTCGATTCTAAGCCTATCCCAAAATCTCCCACATAATCTTTTCTGGGTCATCACGCTTTCTCAGAAATGCAAAACATAACTTGTTAGGGAGAGACGACTTAACCATACAAAATTCTATCGCACGATCTCGAGTGAGAAGAATGGAAACCAATCCTAAATGTCCTGCGATCTCCGATTATAGATGTGGTGCACAACACACCGATAATCAAGACTCTACTAGACACGGTCGTAGACACTTTCCGAGGACTAATCGCTCACGATACCACTTTTGTCACGACCACCGACCTCGCTGATCGTGCCCTAATCGGGCACCCTTTCCGATACATCGAGAGAATAGCAATGAACATACACAACTAAAAAAATGCTTAAACATAAAATAATAACAGGCTAGCCGATAAGGCCACCTTCCGTACAATATACGCAATAAAACAGTACATTTTTTTTCTTTACTACTCAATCCACAAATGTGACTACAGACCTCTAAGAATAACAACTCTAGCGGGACAGGGCCCCGCCATACCCCTGAATGTACAACGACCGACAATACCAGGGATAAGCCTCGGAATAAAGGAGCTTCAACAAACGGAACAGTGATCCTAAGAGCGAGGATCAAGAATCAGACTACACTGGCGTGAACGCAGCCCAAGGAGGTCGAGACAATATGTACCAAATATGTGAAACGAAAGCATCAGAATGAAATCATAAGTCTATAATAAAATCGAGATGTATGATAACTCAATTAACGACACGCGGCCTTACTAACAATGAGAGTAATCAAAAGTATAGGTAGCAAATCCACGGAAACAGGTGGTATAACGATCTTGGGGATTTACCCCTCATTTATACTCTTACCCTGAAGCAGGTGGTATAACGATCTTGGGGATCTACCCCTCAGATATACTCTTACCCTGAAGAAGGTGGTAAAGCAGGTGGTATAACGATCTTGGGGAGCTACCCCTCAGATATACTCTTACCCTGGAGAAGGTGGTATAACGATCTTGGGGATTTACCCCTCAGATATACTCTTACCCTATCTCAACTAGCCATCATACATAACATAAGCCCTACCGGCTTATCATACATAACATAAGCACTACCGGCTTATCATACAATAAATAAGCAAGTTAAGAAATCCCCCTAACTTCTTATTAGTCTTATTCATATACACTCTCATTTTAGTTTACTTAAGGCATTAACGTGTCATTATAAATCCGGGAGTTTAACCCAAAGTACTACGTACTTCTATTCTTTTAAAATGACTCATTTTCATATAAAACTTCCAAGATACTAATAACCGTAGTATCAAGTCATAACTACATTTTAAGACAAGTCACAATACCTTTTTAGAAAATACATTTTCGGGCTTCTAAATCAAGTGACTTCTTTCTTTTAAAACCTTAAGCAATTGATGCCTTTATGTTATGCCCCGTGGTTCCAGGGTGCGTATGTGAGGACGTACGTACGAATGTATATTCCCTAAGTAGGGTAAGAACGATAGAATTGTTTTCCGACGAAAGTTATTTCGAACCTTGTGAAGAAAATTTTACGTTTTCGTTATTTTTACGACTATGGAATTGTTCCGAGAGACAAAATATCTTGGACCAATAGGAGGGCGACAAGTGTCACCCATAGATTGGGCCAAGTGGACGAAAATGGGTGGACAAATTGGCAAGACAAGTGGCCAACAAACCTTGCCTAGTTGGCATAGGCTTGGACGGCAATATGAAGATAGTGGGCAAGTCTTGCATGGTCAAGACTTGCATGGCTTTAGTAAGACAAGTGTGGGAAGGCACCTACACACATGATCTCTACCTTACACTTGTGTTAATCCCATCCCTTGGTTTTGCTATATAAACCCCCTAAGTGGATGAAAATCATCCACACTTAACATATCACAAGTCTTGAAAAATATTTCCTCTCCCTCCATCCCTTGTTGATCTCGTCTAAACAGCCCCTTCCCTAACCAAATATTGTCCAAAAATTCTCAAACTTATAAGTGTTCTTCCTTAGTATGTTAGGAAGATTACCAACCAAGAGTTAGATAAGATTTTCACACCCATAGCCTCTAAAACACCACAAAACCGAAACTGGACAGTTTTGAAGACTAAGTGTTCTTCACTTTTTAAAGCCAATTCTTGAATAGAAGTTGGTAAGAAACTGCTAAAAGTGACTTATGATGAGTTGGGACACAAGGAGGAGGAGTTAAAGCACAAAGGTTTGGAGCTAAGACTTGCTTTGGATCAACTCTAAGTGCTTGGATATTGTTGGGCTAATATTGAGGTAATAAACCTTGAACTCTTTGTGAATTTGATTATTATGTATATATGGATATTATACATATATTGGAAGTATTTTATGGACTATAACTTATATAAATATTGGAATATAAGTTGAAGGACTAATGAAGTATTTGGATAAGTAAAATGTAAAAGTTGGCCAAGGACCCCAACTTAAGGACCGTATCTACTTTGGACTTTTTTTACTTTGGACTTCATTACTTATTGTTGTTATGAAGGCGAGATAGTAAACCGCGTTACCGTTTGGGCGTGTAATCCCCTTCTTTTACTTATTGTTATTATGAAGGCGAGATAGTAAACCGCGTTACCGTTTGGGCGTGTAATCCCCTTCTTTTACTTATTGTTATTATGAAGGCGAGATAGTAAACCGCGTTACCGTTTGGGCGTGTAATCCCCTTCTTTTACTTATTGTTATTATGAAGGAGAGATAGTAAACCGCGTTACCATTTGGGCGTGTAATCCCTTTCTTTTACTTATTGTTATTATGAAGGCGAGATAGTAAACCGCGTTACCGTTTGGGCGTGTTATCCCCTTCCTTACTTATCGAAATTATTGCGCCACGTTGGTTACTGTTATCGGGCTTTGTTAAAAATGAAGAATTGAGTAAAAACAGGGGAAGTGCTGCCCAATTTTCCGTAGACTAAGAAAAACCTTACTTAGAAGAATTCCACGAAAAATAGAAGTTAATAGTCGTGTTTTGACTATTATAGGTTGACATTTTGCACGCGACATATCCGACTTGGCAAGTGGGTTTAGCCGAGGAGGTGTTACACCCCGTAACTCCAGGATATGTTTTAAGAGAATGTACGTAAGGATCACAAGACTTGAAATTGGTGCGAAAGGAAGAATTATTTTTTCCGACGGAAAATCTTCCGAACGTCGGAAAGGAAAAATGTTCGTTGAAGAGAATTGGATTCTCAAAATGCATTATTTGTAGAATATGGAACTTATTATCCTTATGGAATTTTTTTTAATGGATTTGGTCACGTGGGGCCCACCCGAGGAATTTTACGTTTTGTGGGGCCCACGAGGGTTACGGAATTTTATGGACGAATGAGAAGGCGACACGTGGAACCTCCCCCACATAGCCTTGGACGAAATTGTACAAGGGTAGAATGGTCATTTGACCAATGTATAGATGACAAAGTCTTGCTAATTAAGAGCTTGATATTGTTGACTAAGTCCAAGGGCCACTTGGCTTGATCTCTTCCCTCCAAACTTTACAAGTGTTATAATCTAGACCCTCCAATGTATTATTTAAGCACACTAGTAGCAAGACTTGTCTTCCAACACTTAGAAAAAATTAGAGAAACTTGTGTGCACTCATGAGAGCTCTCGCCAAGCTCTGAGGAAGAAGAAAATATTTTCGTTTATGGTTCATTAGTCACAATACTTTAACCCAAGGTTCCTAAGGGTATTGTAAGGATATCTCAATAGAAAGATCCGGAAAACCGCATTTTTACGTTAGTCGCAGCGCGAAGCCCTAAGGTGTTCTTCAACTTTGAAGTTGGAAATAGAAGGGAGTTTGTCACAAGCTTCAAGGGTTGCAAATAATGGATTGAACGTCAAGAAAAGGAGTTGGAGTTGCTAAGGACCGACTTAGGGTTTTGGATCTTTTTTGAGCTTTAAGAGGTAATAATCTTCGCCTTGCTATTATAGTTCAAGATTTCATGTTGTAGTGGTTAGAAATGATCATGTGGATTATATTATGAAGAATGATATGTGTTATGGAATATTTGGATGGAATCATAAAGTTGCATGATTTAGCCTTTAAGTTTGTAATTCAATTTAGTTACTAGTTTAGTCCGCATGTTATCTAAAGAGTTGATTAAGGTGGTTATAATTGTTAAGTTGTTTATTACTATATAACATGCTTGACCTAAGAATTTGGATTTGAAATGGAAATTGGATAAGAATTAGTATTGTTGAACTATGTGGCCGAATTTGGACTAGTAAGTCGTATTAGTTTGTTATCGTTTGTGGTGAGCCAATTGGGGCTGTTTGGTTATTCATTTGTATTTGACTACCTTATAAATTGTGGTGAGCCAATTGGGGCTGTTTGGTTATTGTATTCGGCCTTGAAAAAGGTGGCAAAGTAAGTAAAAACAAAGGAGGTGCTGTCCGATTTTCCGTAGAATTTAGCGACAAGGCACTTATAATATTCTACGTCAAGTAAGAGATTAATGGACGTGTGTGACCTTTATAGGTTGTAGTACTAAGTATAGCGTATCCTACTTGAAGAATGGAGTAGCTTAAGGTTGAAGTACTTTGGAGCATTTTGCTACTTGTCGATAAGCGTCGCGAGGTATGTGAACCTCTTCCTTCCTTTGGCATGATTCTATGTATGGAATATACTTGTGGTATCATTTCACGATTCCTTCTACTCTAGAAGTTAAGAAATATGTATGTTGATTTACTCTACGTAGGGTTATGTCTAAGTTATTCTAAATTAAGAGTTTAAATTGTCCTAAGTCCTTACTATGTCTTATGGGAGACGTTGGTAAGAATGGTTAGAAATTATGAGATTTGATTTAAAGGCTATGTATCTTGATTTATGTAAAGTAAGTAAGTGGATTTTATATTCGAAAATGACTAAGAATTTATATGTGAAAAGGGTTTATTTTAAAAGGTATATGGTTTTAAGAGAATAAGTTACTTGGTTTCGGAAGTGTATGGGACTTTATATTTTTTTTGTATAAGTATAAGTGAGTGGACTTTAAAGAATGTATGATATAAGGTTTTAAGACTAGGAGCTTTGGTTGTCTTCTAAGGATTATGAAACTTTATTTTTCAAGTTGTGGACTTGATTTCTACAAGTATTGATGACATGATTTTAAAGAATATGTGACTTGAGTTTTAAAAAGAAAGATGTTTATGATTCTTTTAAGTACGTATGTACGTAGTATTTTTGGGTTTAGTTTCCCTAATGTTGCAAGAATAAAGTGCCTTAATTTCTCTAAAATGAAAGATTGTTATAATAGCTTTATGGGAAGTTGTTATGACGACTTGAGAAGAAGAATTAATACGATTTAAAAGGTTATGTAAGGAAAATACACCGAGCCTACAAATAGGCCGGATTACGTTATGAAATACACCGAGCCTACAAATAGGCCGGATTACGTTATGAAATACACCGAGCCTACAAATAGGCCGGATTACGTTATGAAATACACCGAGCCTACAAATAGGCCGGATTACGTTATGAAATACACCGAGCCTACAAATAGGCCGGATTACGTTATGAAATACACCGAGCCTACAAATAGGCCGGATTATGTTATGAGATACACCGAGCCTACACATAGGCCGGATTACGCCATATTACCCCGAGCCTACACATAGGCCGGGTTACGTCATCTTACACCGAGCTCCACAGGCGGGCCGGATTATGCTACATGATTCCACAGTACACCGAGCCCCACAGGCGGGCCGGATTATGCTACATGATTCCACAGTACACCGAGCTCCACAGGCGGGCCGGATTATGCTACATGATTCCACAGTACACCGAGCTCCACAGGCGGGCCGGATTATGCTACATGATTCCACAGTACACCGAGCCCCACAGGCGGGCCGGATTATGTCACATGATTCATCAGTACACCGTGTCCCGCAAATGGGCCGGATTATGTTATGTAAGGTATGTAAGATATGTAAGTTATGTGGAAAAACTTGATTAAACTCTTAAGTAAGTACGAAAGAATAGGATGTTAAGTCTTATTGAAAGAAGGAAAAGAACGGTTAATATACGATTGGTTTCAGGAGTTAAAATGGCATTCTTTTATACAGTTATGATTTGATTGTTGCACTTTATTTCTGTTCCATATTCGCACTGTTGTTATCGACCCCTTCGTGGCCGTTCATGTCCGCAGGTTTAGGTACACAGTGTGGATCAGCGAGTTTAGGATCCTGGTTCAGCATTTTTAGATGGCTCAAGTTCCGAGTTGTCATGGCCGTGTATATTCGTGGTACGGGCCCCGTCCCGCCACGCTTGAAATTCTTGAGGTGCAGTAGTCACATGTTGTGGGTCGGTTTGTAAAAAGAAAAAGGATATAACTGCTGTTGTTTATGTATATGTGTCCAGGGAGGTAGCCTTATCGGCTAACCTGTTGTTTTACTTCCGCTGTTTTATTTATAAGTTTCATGTATGTTCCGCTGATTATCTCTGATGTTTACCTGTAAGGGTGCCCAGGTAGGGCACCAGTCGCGGTCCCGGGGTCGGGTCGTGACAGGAGGTATGTGAACCTCTTCCTATCTCTTTGAGCATGATATCTTCCAAATATATATATATAAGTACGGTAGACGTACGTGTGTTAAACTAAACTTGGTTTTACTTTGATAACTTTTGACTGGAGTTCTAAAAAAATAAGAATCTTAAATATTTCAAAAGAGTTATGAATCATTTTCGGAAGAAAAGTAATACTGGGTTTTTACAAAAAAGCTTAAGGGTTATACTAGCTTTATGGGAAGTTAGGTATAACGACTTAAGAAAGATAAGAAAACGGTTTTTATTATTTGTTTATCAAATGCTTGAAGTATTGTCTGAAGGTATGGTAAGTTGGTTTGATAGACATGTTATGATGCCTCGTGTGTTAGTATCTTGTGGCGCTTATGTAAGGAGATTATTCTTGTTACGCTTATGTTGTTCAACGATTAGTCGTTGTGTTCGATTCTTGTGATGATTGTATAGAGAAGTTATTCTTATTGTGCTTATGTTGTTTAACGATAAGCCGTTATGTTAGTATTATACCACTCACCTCTTGACATGTTATATCGGGGTTGTCGCTCACGCGGCGGATGCCTACGCGGGTCCGGGGACCTATGCGGAACTACGGAGTTCCGTGTTAGTGCGAGAATACCTCACGCGGTCTATGTGGCCATGCGGATCGCGAGAGTCCGGGGCGATGCCGATGGTAGCTACCTCGATGCGAGAATACCTCATGCGGGCCTAGGTGGCCTATGCGGATCGGAGTCCAGGATTAGGCATGCATAATGATACTATGGGCGATTGGCCTTGCTTCGATCATTCGCGGCCTAGAAAAGACCTGTTACAGTATACCTATTATTGCTCTTGTTGTGATGTGGCACTATGTGCAGTTAACTCGGTTGTCTTCATACATACTTGTGAATTGGTTTTTAAAATGCTATGGTTTTATATATGTATATATACATCTGTACTTTACAGTTTCACATACTTGGTACTTGTTAGATCGACCTTTCTTCGGGCCGCGTTACATGCCGCAGTAAAGGGAAGCAGTAGCGGATCCTCGCCTTAGGATCTTTACTCTGGTGTCAGGAGCTCCATTTCTCCGGAGGCTCGACTTTTGGTATGGTTCTCCCTGGTGTCGTAGATGTTTTGTACATTCAGGGGTATGACGGGGCCCTGTCCCGTCATAGTGTTTACATTTCCTTAGAGGTCTGTAGTCCTGTCGCATTTTGGGATTGTAACTGTTTACTATTGGGTAATCATATATATATGCCGAAAGGCAACTTTTCTTGGATAGACTATTCTTACTTTTACTGTTTCATGTCTTGGTTATATTTCACGTTACTCGATGTTTGGCTACTGGGTGTCCGGTAAGGCACGATCACGGCCCGAACGGTCGTGACAAAAGTGGTATCGCAGCGTAATCCTCGGAAAGTGTCTACAGACCGTGTCTAGTAGAGTCTTGATTATCGGTGTGTTGTGCACCACATCTATAATCAGGAGGCTGCAGGACATTTAGGATTGGTTTCCATTCTTCTCACTCTGAGATCGTGCCTTAGAGCTGTGTTATAGGTTGGACCCTTCTGACGGATTTCTCTTTCTTACCAGTTATGCCTCCACGTAAGGCAACCCGGGCCCAGAAGGGCAAGGCAGCCGAGGGAGCTGCTAGTAGTACACAGAGGGTCACGAGGGCTCAGGCCCAACCCTTACCCGAGGTGATACCTCCGACGGCGAGTTCCACGACGTCGCCGGCCCCAGCAGAGTTTAGGGCCGCAGCAGAGGCTGCTAAGGCCACGGCACCGGAGCCTCCAGCCCCACAGCCTGGAGCAGAGGACATGGGTTACAAGGAGATGGCCCAGTTATTGGCCAGAGTCGTGGCAAGGCACGAGGATAGGCTGGATGCAGCAGTTCCAGTCCCAGTAGTACCCGTGGTTCACCCGAGGTCAGATAGTTTGAGACTTCGGGACTTTCTGAGTTGCGGCCCACCAGAGTTTTATGGGTCGAGGCCTGAGGATGATCCACAGGAGTTCATCAGACAGTTACAGCGGATCATGAAAGTGATCAAGGCGTCGGAGACCGAGTCAGTGGTCTTAGGTTCACATCGGCTGCGCGATACCGCAGTCGACTGGTTCGATTCTTGGGAGCTGTCCCGGGGGGAGCAGGCGCCTCCAGCCGTTTGGGACGAGTTCTCAGAGGCATTTCTCGCTCACTTCTTGCCTCCGCAGATGAGGAGGGCACGAGCTGACAGATTTTTGATGCTGAGGCAGAGAGGGCGCACAGTTCGGGAGTACAATGTGGAGTTCGACTCGTTGGCTCGGTATGTTCCCGCGTTAGTAGCAGATATGGAGGACCGAGTGCACCGCTACGTCACAGGGCTTGATGACTACTTGGCGGAGTCTTGCTCAGGTGTAGCTCTTCAGCCGGGCATGGACATTGCCCGCATGCAGGCTCATGCACTTGGGTGTGAGGAGCGTAGAGGCCGACGGGTTGACAGATATCAGCAGAAGAAGGCCAGGACGACAGGGTCCTTTGGTAGTTCTCGAGGTGGACGACCTCAGCAGCGGAGTAGATTTGCACCTCAGCCAGCTCAGAGCACTCCTACACCGTCGCCATGACCGACAGGTATTCGAGGCGTGTCGTGGCCCCGGGACTTGAACTTCGGGGTAGCAAAGGTGCTAACCAATCGAGACCACCTTCCTCTCAGTGTGTTCGATGTGGGAGATCCCATTTCGGGAAATGTGGTACTGCTGTGGGAGTTTGTTTCACTTGCGGCCAGCAGGGTCACTTTTCGAGAGACTGTCCGACTAAGGGCGGCGCAGATAGTAGAGTTCAGCCTACAGGGTCTTTTGCCGGGTCTTCATCTCCTACGGTTACTCGCCCCGGAGGGCAGGGTTCTCATAGGCCAGCAGGTCACGGCAGAGGTCGTGGCAGAGGTGCTAGTTCCAGCGGTCCTCAGAACCGCATTTATGCCATGTCCAGCCGCCAGGACCAGGAGGCGTCGCCGGATGTCATCACAGGTACTTTACCAGTTTCTTGTTGCGACGTATATGCCTTGATAGATCCAGGTTCTACCTTGTCCTATATATCTCCCCTTATTTCTAGTAGGATAGGGATAGAGCCTGAGTCCATAGACCCTTTTGAGGTAGCTACGCCAGTAGGGGATTCAGTGGTAGCTGAGCGGGTATATAGTGCTTGCCCAGTGACTATATGCAGTCGTCAGACTCTAGCCGACTTGATAGAGTTAGATATGACCGATTTTGATGTGATCATGGGTATGGATTGGTTAGCTTCTTGCTACGCCAATGTAGACTGTAGGAAATGATTGGTACGGTTCCAGTTTCCTGGGGAACCGGTTATCGAGTGGGAGGGGAACACTTTGTCGCCGAAGGGTAAGTTTATTTCCTACCTCAAGGACAGGAAGATGGTTCAGAAGGGGTATATCTACCATCTCGTCCGGGTATTTGATACGGAAGCGGAGACACCAGACCTACAGTCAGTTCCAGTAGTCAGAGAATTTCCAGATGTGTTCCCAGACGACCTCCCGGGTATCCCGCCTGAGAGAGAGATAGAATTTGCATTGATATTCTGCCTGATACTCGACCTATATCCATTCTGCCATACCGAATGGCACCTGCCGAGTTGAGAGAGTTGAAGGACCAGCTGAGCGATTTGCTGGAGAAGGGCTTCACTAGGCCTAGTGTTTCTCCCTGGGGAGCGCCGGTATTGTTCGTGAAAAAGAAGGACGGGACGCTGCGTATGTGTGTTGATTACAGGCAGCTGAACAAAGTGACTATTAAGAACAGATACCCCCTTCCCAGGATTGATGACTTGTTCGACCAGTTGCAGGGCGTGAGGTGGTTCTCCAAGATAGACATACGATCTGGTTACCATCAGGTACGAGTTAGGGAGTCGGATATCCCTAGGACTGCGTTTCGGACCCGGTACGGGCACTATGAGTTTAGGGTCATGTCTTTTGGCTTGACCAATGCTCCGGCGGTATTCATGGATTTGATGAACCGAGTGTTCAAACCATTTTTGGATACGTTCGTGATAGTATTCATTGATGACATCTTGATTTATTCTCGCTCGGAGCAGGAGCATGCAGAGCATTTGAGGACGGTGCTGAGAGTCCTCCGGGACCAGCAGTTATACGCCAAGTTTTCAAAGTGTGAGTTTTGGTTAGCTTCGGTGGCGTTCTTAGGGCACATTGTAGGGGCCGATGGTATTCGGGTGGATACGGCAAAGATCGAGGCAGTCAAGAGTTGGCCTAGACCTACTACCCCGACAGAGGTGCGCAGCTTTTTGGGCCTTGCGGGTTACTACCGGAGGTTTGTGGAGAAGTTTGCTTCTATTTCAAAGATTTTGACCAAGTCGACTGTAAGACGGCTAAGTTTCAAGGACGGATGCTTGCGAGAGGGGCTTTCAGTTACTAAAAGAAAAGTTGACGATCGCCCGATTCTTACTCTTCCGAGGGCGACGGCTATGCGATTTATTGTAGCGTCGCCGCATCGGGCTTGGATGTGTGTTGATGCAGCAGGGCAAGGTTATAGCTTACGCATCTCGACAGCTCAAGAAGCATGAGAAGAACTACCCCACACATGACTTAGAGTTGGCAGCAGTAATTCACGCCTTGAAGATCTGGAGACATTATTTGTATGGAGTCCACGTGGACATTTACACCGACCACAAGAGCCTCCAGTATATCTTCAGCCAGAGGGAGCTGAACTTGCGACAGAGACGGTGGTTAGAGCTACTCAAAGATTATGATGTCGATATTTTATACCACCCGGGGAAGGCCAATGTAGTGGCAAATGCCCTTAGTCGTAGATCGATGGGTAGTCTGTCAGATGTTCAGCCAGATAGGAGGATCATGGTCCGTGAGTTACATCGGCTAGCGAGCCTTGGAGTCCGATTGATTGATTCTGATGATAGCGGAGTTCGGGTTCGAGAGGTTGCCGAGTCTTCCATCATCGAGGAGGTGAAAAGGCGACAGTATGAGGATCCGGTTATGACACGGTATCGTGATACGGCTCTTCGTGAGGGGAAGGGTCCTTTTGAGGTAGCACCTGATGGGGTGCTAAGGTTTGAGGGCAGGTTGTGTGTTCCAGATATTGCAGGACTTCGACAGCAGGTTCTAGGGGAAGCACACAGCGCGCGTTACTCTATCCATCCGGGGTCGACAAAAATGTACCATGACCTCAGATCTATGTATTGGTGGGACGGCCTGAAGAAAGACGTTGCAGAATTTGTTGCTCAGTGCCCGAGTTGTCAGCAGGTCAAGGTAGAGCACCAGAGGCCTGGTGGGTTGTTGCAGGCTATAGAGATTCCGACATGGAAGTGGGAGGTGATCAACATGGACTTCATTACAGGATTACCTCGCACTCAGAGGAAGCATGATTCTATCTGGGTTATCGTCGACAGTCGAAAATCAGCCCACTTTCTTCCCGTCAGACGACTTTTTTCACGAGGATTACGCCAGACTTTACATCCGAGAGATCGTGAGACTACATGGGGTCCCTATTTCCATTATATCAGACAGAGGAGCTCAGTTTACGGCTAAATTCTGGAGGTCTTTCCAGAAGGGATTAGGGACGCAGGTGAGCCTCAGTACTGCATTTCATCCCCAGACCGACGGACAGGCAGAGCGTACTATCCAGACACTTGAGGATATGCTGAGAGCCTGTGTTATTGACTTCAGAGGTAGCTGGGAGGATCATTTGCCACTGGTAGAGTTTGCATATAACAACAGCTACCACTCCAGTATCCAGATGGCGCCTTACGAGGCATTATATGGGAGGAAGTGCAGGTCACCGATAGGCTGGTTTGATGTGGGTGAGGTACAGTTAGTCGGTCCAGACTTGGTTCAGAAGGCAGTGGATAAGGTGAAGCTTATCCAGGAGCGGTTATTGACAGCTCAGAGTCGACAGAAGTCGTATGCAGATCATCGGCGTCGACATTTGGAGTTTAAGGTTGCTGATTGGGTTTTTCTGAAGGTATCACCCATGAAGGGTGTGATGAGGTTTGGCAAGAAAGGGAAGCTCAGCCCAAGGTACATTGGGCCTTATCAGATTGTCCGTAGAGTAGGAAAGGTTGCCTATGAGTTGGATCTGTCGTCCGATCTGGAGGCAGTACATCCAGTTTTTCATGTTTCTATGCTGAGGAGATGTATCAGAGATCCTTCTAGAGTTCACCCGGTTGATGATGTCCAGGTGACAGAGGAGTTATCGTATGAGGAGATTCCCATAGCGATACTTGATCGTCAGGTTAGGCGACTGCGGACAAAGGATGTGGCTTCCGTCAAAGTCTTATGGCGGAACGAGAACAGAGAGGAGATAACATGGGAAGCAGAGGAGGACATGAGGCAGAAGTATCCCCACCTATTCCCCACACCTCGAGGTAACTCACTTTCATACCGGTTAATTTAAATTGTCATATGTACTTAGGTATTCTGTTATGGCCATAAGTGGCATTTTGCTAATTGTTCGAATTATGGGGGACTATGTCGTATCCAAGTTGTTGAATCTTGAAGGAACATTCGGGACGAATGTTTCTAAGGGGGGAGAATGTTATGCCCCGTGGTTCCAGGGTGCGTATGTGAGGACGTACGTACGAATGTATATGCCCTAAGTAGGGTAAGAACGATAGAATTGTTTTCCGACGAAAGTTATTTCGAACCTTGTGAAGAAAATTTTACGTTTTCGTTATTTTTACGACTATGGAATTGTTCCGAGAGACAAAATATCTTGGACCAATAGGAGGGCGACAAGTGTCACCCATAGATTGGGCCAAGTGGACGAAAATGGGTGGACAAATTGGCAAGACAAGTGGCCAACAAACCTTGCCTAGTTGGCATAGGCTTGGACGGCAATATGAAGATAGTGGGCAAGTCTTGCATGGTCAAGACTTGCATGGCTTTAGTAAGACAGGTGTGGGAAGGCACCTACACACATGATCTCTACCTTACACTTGTGTTAATCCCATCCCTTGGTTTTGCTATATAAACCCCCTAAGTGGATGAAAATCATCCACACTTAACATATCACAAGTCTTGAAAAATATTTCCTCTCCCTCCATCCCTTGTTGATCTCGTCTAAACAGCCCCTTCCCTAACCAAATATTGTCCAAAAATTCTCAAACTTTTAAGTGTTCTTCCTTAGTATGTTAGGAAGATTACCAACCAAGAGTTAGATAAGATTTTCACACCCATAGCCTCTAAAACACCACAAAACCGAAACTGGACAGTTTTGAAGACTAAGTGTTCTTCACTTTTTAAAGCCAATTCTTGAATAGAAGTTGGTAAGAAACTCCTAAAAGTGACTTATGATGAGTTGGGACACAAGGAGTAGGAGTTAAAGCACAAAGGTTTGGAGCTAAGACTTGCTTTGGATCAACTCTAAGTGCTTGGATATTGTTGGGCTAATATTGAGGTAATAAACCTTGAACTCTTTGTGAATTTGATTATTATGTATATATGGATATTATACATATATTGGAAGTATTTTATGGACTATAACTTATATAAAGATTGGAATATAAGTTGAAGGACTAATGAAGTATTTGGATAAGTAAAATGTAAAAGTTGGCCAAGGACCCCAACTTAAGGACCGTATCTACTTTGGACTTTTTTTACTTTGGACTTCATTACTTATTGTTGTTATGAAGGCGAGATAGTAAATCATACGTTTGGGCGTGTAATCCCCTTCTTTTACTTATTGTTATTATGAAGGCGAGATAGTAAACCGCGTTAACATTTGGGCATGTAATCCCCTTCTTTTACTTATTGTTATTATGAAGGCGAGATAGTAAACCGCGTTACCGTTTGGGCGTGTAATCCCCTTCTTTTACTTATTGTTATTATGAAGGCGAGATAGTAAACCGCGTTACCGTTTGGGCGTGTAATCCCCTTCTTTTACTTATTGTTATTATGAAGGCGAGATAGTAAACCGCGTTACCATTTGGGCGTGTTATCCCCTTCCTTACTTATCGAAATTATTGCGCCACGTTGGTTACTGTTATCGGTCTTTGTTAAAAATGAAGAATTGAGTAAAAACGGGGGAAGTGCTGCCCAATTTTCCGTAGACTAAGAAAAACCTTACTTAGAAGAATTCCACGAAAAATAGAAGTTAATAGTCGTGTTTTGACTATTATAGGTTGACATTTTGCACGCGACATATCCGACTTGGCAAGTGGGTTTAGCCGAGGAGGTATGTGAACCTCTTCCTATCTCTTTGAGCATGATATCTTCCATATATATATATAAGTACGGTAGACGTACGTGTGTTAAACTAAACTTGGTTTTACTTTGATAACTTTTGACTGGAGTTCTAAAAAAATAAGAATCTTAAATATTTCAAAAGAGTTATGAATCATTTTCGGAAGAAAAGTAATACTGGGTTTTTACAAAAAAGCTTAAGGGTTATACTAGCTTTATGGGAAGTTAGGTATAACGACTTAAGAAAGATAAGAAAACGGTTTTTATTATTTGTTTATCAAATGCTTGAAGTATTGTCTGAAGGTATGGTAAGTTGGTTTGATAGACATGTTATGATGCCTCGTGTGTTAGTATCTTGTGACGCTTACGTAAGGAGATTATTCTTGTTATTCTTATGTTGTTCAACGATTAGTCGTTGTGTTCGATTCTTGTGATGATTGTATAGAGAAGTTATTCTTATTGTGCTTATGTTGTTTAACGATAAGCCGTTATGTTAGTATTATACCACTCACCTCTTGACATGTTATACCGGGGGTTAAGCTGCCCCCGATGCGAGAGATGCCTCATGCGGGTCCAGGGGACCTATGTGGAACTACGGGAGTTCCAGGTTAGTGTGCGAGGAATACCTCATGCGGTCTATGTGGCCATGCGGACTGCGAGAGTCCAGGACGATGCCGAGGAGTAGCTACCCTCGATGCGAGGAATACCTCATGCGGGCCTAGGTGGCCTATGCGGACTGCGGGAGTCCAGGATTAGGCATGCATAATGATACTATGGGCGATTGGCCTTGCTTCGATCATTCGCGGCCTAGAAAAGACCTGTTACAGTATACCTATTATTGCTCTTGTTGTGATGTGGCACTATGTGCAGTTAACTCGGTTGTCTTCATACATACTTGTGAATTGGTTTTAAAAATGCTATGGTTTTATATATGTATATATACATCTGTACTTTACAGTTTCACATACTTGGTACTTATTGTACTGACCTCCTTCGGGGGGCTGCGTTCATGCCGCAGGTAAAGGGAAGCAGGTAGCGGATCCTCAGTCTTAGGATCTTTACTCTGGTGTCAGGAGCTCCATTTCTCCGGAGGCTCGACTTTTGGTATGGTTCTCCCTGGTGTCGTAGATGTTTTGTACATTCAGGGGTATGACGGGGCCCTGTCCCGTCATAGTGTTTACATTTCCTTAGAGGTCTGTAGTCCTGTCGCATTTTGGGATTGTAACTGTTTACTATTGGGTAATCATATATATATGCCGAAAGGCGACTTTTCTTGGATAGACTATTCTTACTTTTACTGTTTCATGTCTTGGTTATATTCCGCTGGTTACTCTGATGTTTGGCTACTTGGGTGTCCGGGTAAGGCACCAGTCACGGGCCCGGGAACGGGTCGTGACACTTTAAATCAATTTGCCTTTCATTATTTCAAGTCATTTAACATACTTAAATTACTTAGAGTAAACCACTCTTTTTAACTTTTCATAAAGCTATTATAACCAACTTCCCATAAAGCCGTTATACTAGCTTTATACATTAGCAACTTACATACTTCTTTATAACCAAGAGACCTAAACTTTCCAACAAAACAAGTATCAATAATACTTTCAACATACTTAAAGTCTCTTAACTTTTGAAAACCAAGATATCCTTAATATTTAAACAAGTGAGTTAATTCCCTAACTCAATCAACTTGGACATTCTTAAAATAAGCCAAGGATATCAAATGGACCTAGATTGTCAAAATCTTGTACGTCTACCGTACTATACATTTACAACTTATTCATGCTCAAGAGATAAGAAAGTTCCACATACCTCTTCGGTTTAATCCACTTGTTAAGTCCAATTCGCCGTACGTAGTATGTCAACCTATAATGACCATAGTACGTCTATTAACTTCTTACTTCAAACGTAGAATATTCCAAGTGCAAAGTCACTAAATTCTACGGAAAATCGGACAGCACTTCCTTTGTTTCTACATACTTTGCCACATTTTTCAAGGCCGAATTCAATAACCAAACACGCCACATTTAAGGCCCAACAAAGTAGTTAACAATAGGGGATTACACGCTTAATCAAGACATGTAAAATTCCGCCCCACAATATAAAACAAACTAGTCTAAACTACAATGTCAATTCGGCAATTAGGGCAACAATACCAATTCTTCTTCCAATTTCTTTTCAATCCAAGTGGTTTACTTTTGTCACGACCCGACCCCGGGCCCGCGACTGGTGCCCTACCTGGGCACCCTTACAGGTATACATCAGAGATAAACAGCGAAACATACATAAACTTAAACAATGGAATAAATAATAGGTCAGCCGATAAGGCTACCTCCCTGGATATAAACAAATCCAACAGCAGTTACCTCAATTTTTTTTTTTTTTTTTAAAGTGACCCACAAGATATGACTACAGACCTCTAAGAGTTTACATAATAACTGTGACGGGACAGGGCCCCGCCATACCCCTGAATGTACAAAAGTCAACGACTTCAGGGAACCATACCAAAAACAAAGTCTCCGGAGAAATGGAGCTTTCCAGAACTGAACCGTGATCCTAGGAGTGCGGATCAACAAGCTATGTACCTCAACCTGCGGCATGAACGCAGCCCCCCCGAAGGAGGTCAGTACAAAATATGTACCAAGTATGCAAATCGAAATCAGTAATTTAAATCATAATAGTCAAAAATACGGTGAAGACATATATGATAACCAAATTAACGATGACATCGTGGCTCATCAAGTGGAAGTAATGAAAGTCAGTTTTACCTTATACAGTCTGTCTCAACATATGAACCATAGTCACACCAGGGCTATGAACACCAGCCCTCAAATATCCAAGCGTGCCCGTGGGATTCCCCATCACTGCCGACCGCTAGGTGTAAAATCTAACTCTGTGACGCGTCCGTGGCATCCTTCCTCACTGTCGGCGTACACACAAATCTAACCATGTGACACGTTCGTGGTATCCTACCTCACCGCTTACAGACACCCATACAACACGTATATACCTATATCCTCTGCCCGTGGAATCCCCGTCACACGCCGATACCATAAAAGTAAATACAACCGTACGCGCGTGGCATCCTACCTCACCGCTACGCATACATACACAATACATACATATATATATATCATGCCCGTGGAATCCTCATCTCGTACATGACTTCACGAGGTGTCCTCGTGATCGTGGGTAGCAAATCCACGGAACCAGGTGGTATAACGATCTTGGGGGTTTACCCCTCATTTATACTCTTACCCTGAAGAAGGTGGTATAACGATCTTGGGGGTGTACCCCTCATTTATACTCTTACTCCTCAAACTACATGCCTCGGAATCCCTCATCGTAAGCATGTCCCCGGTGCATACCCTTGGAATCCCACATCACTGACGGTATGTCCCGGTAAACTCATACTAAGACCATGGAAGCATACCCGTGGAATCCCACATCACTGTCGGTACATCCAAGTAAACTCATACTATGACCAGGGAAGCATACCCGTGAAATCCCTCATCACTGCCGGTACGTCCCGGTAGACTCATAAGGAGGCAATTGAGGCATACCCGTGGAATCCTCCATCACTGACGGTACGTCCAAGTAAACTCCTAACTTCTTTAGACTTTCATTAACATACAAAATGGATCTCATTTTATGACCTTAAGGCACTTTCCATATCACTTAACAAGTCCTGGGAATTTCAACCCTAAGTACTATGTATTTCTATTCTTTCCAAGATCCCTTTTCCACATAAGACCCCAAGATACTAACACCCGTAGTATCAAGGCTTATCTACATTTCAAACAAGTCACTATACTATTAGAAATATGCTTCGGCTTCTAAATCAAGTGACCCTCATTTAAACTTTAAGCAAGTGATGCCTTTAAATCAAATTGCCTTTCTTAGCTTCCATTCTTTTATCATTGTTTATCTACTCGAGAAAAACCGTTCCTTTAACCTTCCATAAAGTTATTATAACCAACTTCCCATAAAGCCGTTATACTAACTTTATGCATTAGAAACTAAGACATCCTTACCCTTTCATAAGGCCGTCATAACTAGCCTCCCATAAAGCCGTTATAACTCCTTATGTCTTAGACAACTTTGTTCTTTTTTTATGACCAAGAGACTTGTACTTCGAATTAAGTTACACAACTTTCGAAAACGCTTCAAGTCTCTTTACTTTAGAAGACAAAATTCTTAACATAGAAAACAAGTTCTTATCTTTATAATAGGTTCCAGAATCAATACTTTCAAATCAAGTATTCCATACCTTTCACATCAAGAAGTCCTTGTCTACCCCATTAGCATAACCCATTCTTATAACCCTTTCTCAAGGACAAGTGAGTTAATCCTCTAACTCAACCGACTAGGCATCTTTAAGACAAGTCAAGTATATCAAATGACTTTACCTTATTTAAAACACGTACGTCTACCGTACCATATAGTTATAACTACTCATGCTCAAGAGATAAGAAAGTTTCTACATACCTCTTACGTTTAATCCACCTGCCAAGTCCAATATGCTGTCCGTAGATGTCAACCTATATTGACCAATAATACGTCTATTAGCTTCTAGCCTCAACGTAGAATATTCTAATGAAAAGTCCCTTGTTCTACAGAAAAATTTGGACAACACTTCCTTTGTTTCTACGTACTTCACCACCTTTTTCAAGGTCCGAATTCAATAACCAAACGCCACATTTAAGGCACAACAATTCAGCTAACCAAAAGGGGATTACACGCCTTTACAGGACGCGTAAAATCCTGCCCCACAATAATACCAAACAATCCAATAACTTCCAAGCCACATTCGACTATATTATCCCAACAATTAACAATTTCCTTTCCATTTCCTTTTAACCCAACTCGTTATCCCAATCATGTTATCTAAAATCATAACCAATTATATACTCTCCTATTTATAACATGCAATGATTTTTTTTAAGCTAACAACCCAATTGATTACAACATGAGTGGCTAACATGCCCATTTCGGTTTTCAACAAGACGACAAGATCCATATCTTTTCAAACTTTAATATAACAGCCTCAGGCTCATTTCTTAACTACTATAACTTGAAATCTTCAAATATACAAGAAGGAGGAGATTTTTACCTCAAGAAGCCCTCTTTCCGAACTCTTCTTCACTTCAAAATTACCCATAAGAATCCTCTACAAGCGTGCCAACACTTTTCCTTCTTGAAGCCCTTCCAAAAATCTCACCGGGGTTCATCAATTTGAGAGAGAGGAGAGGGATTTTTCTTAGGGAAACCCTTGCAAATGGCCAAGTCTTGAAGACTTGGCCCTAAAATAAGGCCCTCCTTTGGTCAAAAAGATGGGAGGGACACTTGTCACCCTCCCATAGGCCTTTTATCAAAATATCCCCTGTTTTTTGCCCCTTACCGCGTCAAAAATCGCTTGGCGCGCCGCTGCCATGGGCGCTCCACTTCGAGAATTTCCTGCATTCCGGCGCGCCTGCATTCTGCAGCGGCGCTGCAACCTCAGAGGGCTTTCGGAAATATCGGCGCCGCGCGACGCGCGGCGCTGGGAAACTCCGCCTCGCCACCTCACGTAACTTCTAACGCCCGTAACTTCCTACCCCGATGTCCAATCGACGAGTGGTTTGTTGCGTTGGAAACTAGACTCAACGAACTTCATACTAGTCTTTTAAAACTCTTCAAAACTCCTAAAGAACTAGGAGATATACCGCTCCAAAGTTGACTGAAAGTCTGCCCACAACCTTTTGCCAACCCAACTTTCCAAATTCAAATCTTATTTCCTTTCGTATGTTCTTAACTTAACCTCTTGAATTTACGGGGTGTAATATTTTTCCCCCCTTAGAAACATTCGTCCCCGAATGTTCTTTTAGAGTCAATCTAATACTCCTCGTACTTACAATTAATGGAACTTTATTTTGTCGCTTATGACCCTAAGATATCGCACTCGCATACCCATCCATCATTATCAACCAAGAAAACAGATCCCAAGGGTGCACCAACGCTATTTACTCCCATTCAAGGCCTAAAATGCTTCTCTCATCGCACTTCCCACCTACTTCTAGCATACATACATAGTCTCAATGTAATCCGTTCATGACACTTAAACATACAACAACTTTATCATGCATACAAGTCTCTAAAGGATCAAAAATATACCTGAAATCTCATAGGCGGGTAAAAGGACCGCTAGAACTGGGAACCGCTACCACGACCTCTGCCGCGGCCTGCCAGTGCATGAACATCCTGCCTAGCCATTGAAGGCGAAGAACCCACAACTGACCCAATAGACTGGGCTACTCCACCAGTGCCACCCCTGGTCGGACAGTCCCTTGCCAAATGGCCCTGTTGGCCGCAAGCATAACAAGCTGTCGACCTAGTCCGACATTCTCCAAAATGAGCTCTGCCACAGTAACCACACCGAGGCAAAGGTGGCCTCCCCTGGCTACTATCCCCAGACATCTGTGAACCAGCAGCCCCGGAGCCCTGACCCGCTCCCGAATATCCCTGGCGGTCAGACCACTCGCCAGAAGGCCGAGAAGGAGCACTCTGCGTCGGCTGAAATGTAGTCCTAGCCTGTTGCTGAGGCTGTCCGCCTCGAAAACTATCCTGAAACTCTGCCGTCCTGGCCCTCTTGGGCTGGACTGAATCTGGCTGGCTCCCTCTCTCCCTATCTTCAATCCCCTGTGCATAAGCTTACATCCTGGAAATATCCATACCTGGCTGAAGAGACACTCCCAGACATGCGGTAACCATATATCGGTCTAGTCCCATCACATAGCGGTGAACTCTGTCCGCCATATCCGCCACAATAGTGGGTGCATACCTGGCCAATGAGTCAAATTCCAGGTTGTACTCTCTGATGGTTCTCCCATTCTGTCTTAACGCTAAGAACCTATCCAAGCGGGCTCTCCTCGTCTCAGGAGGCAAAAAGTGATCGAGGAAGGATCCCGTGAACTCACCCCAAACAGCTGGAGGAGCACCCATACCTCTAGACAACACCCACGACTCAAACCAGTTCAACGCAATATCGCGTAACCGGTAAGAAGCTAACACAACGGACTCCGTCTCCGAGGCCCTGAGCACCTGCATAGTCCGCTGCACCTGCCGAATGAACTCCTGAGGGTCCTCCTCAGACCTCGAACCATAGAACTCGGGTGGATTACACCGTAAAGTCCCGACTCCTCACACTAGCGGCTCTAGGGTTAGCTACCGGCTCCTGTTGGCGCTGCCCTGCCACAATGCTCGTCAATAATCAGATCGGCTCTCCGTAATCTCGATATTCAGCCCGCCGTGGACTCAGAGGCTCGTACCGAACCTCTGGTGTCATCGCCGCCTCGCCTCTAATATCGCGCGTGGCTGATCTCGCCGATCCCCCCATAACCTCAGGCATAGTCTGGGCCTGATTCCTAGAAATCCTCCGTACCACTAACAACTCTTTCACGCTTGCCCTTCCGGGCCCTCGCGCCTTCCGCGAGGCATAAGCGATACATAAGAATAGGTCGAGAGATTCACCTAGTAGACAGCTCTCATCGCACGATCTCGAGAGAGAAGAATGGAAACAAATCCTAAATGTCTCTGCCTCCTCGATTATAGATGTGGTGCACAACACATCAATAATCAAGACTCTACTAGACACGGTCTGTAGACACTTTCCGAGGACTAACTGCTCTGATACCACTTTTGTCACGACCCGACCCCGGGCCCGCGACTGGTGCCCTACCTGGGCACCCTTACAGGTATACATCAGAGATAAACAGCGGAACATACATAAACTTAAACAATGGAATAAATAATAGGTCAGCCGATAAGGCTACCTCCCTGGATATAAACAAATCCAACAGCAGTTACCTCAATTTTTTTTTTTTTTTTCAAAGTGACCCACAAGATATGACTACAGACCTCTAAGAGTTTACATAATAACTGTGACGGAACAGGGCCCCGCCATACCCCTGAATGTACAAAAGTCAACGACTTCAGGGAACCATACCAAAAACAAAGTCTCCGGAGAAATGGAGCTTTCAGACCGAACCGTGATCCTGTGAGTGCGGATCAACAAGCTATGTACCTCAACTCGCGGCATGAACGCAGCCCCAAGGAGGTCGATAAAATATGTACCAAGTATGCAAAATCGAAAGTATCGTAATTTAAATCATAATAGTCAAAAATACAGTGAAGACATATATGATAACCAAATTAATAAGACAATCGGCCTTCATCAAGTGGAAGTAATGAAAGTCGGTTTACCTTATACACTGTCTCAACATATGAACCATAGTCACACCAGGCTATGAACACCACCAAATATCCAAGCGCGTGGGATTCCCGTCACTGCCGACCGCTAGGTGTAAAATCTAACTCTGTGACGCGTCCGTGGCATCCTTCCTCACTGTCGGCGTACACACAAATCTAACCATGTGACACGTTCGTGGTATCCTACCTCACTGTCGGCGTACACCCATACAACACGTATATACCTATATCCTCCGCCGTGGAATCCCACCGCGACACCATAAAAGTAAATACAACCACGTGACGCGCCTGCGGTATCCTACCTCACCGCTTGCGCATACATACACAATACATGCATATATATATATATAATGCCCGTGGAATCCTCATCTCGTACATGACTTCACGAGGTGTCCTCGTGATCGTGGGTAGCAAATCCACGGAACCAGGTGGTATAACGATCTTGGGGGTTTACCCCTCATTTATACTCTTACCCTGAAGAAGGTGGTATAACGATCTTGGGGGTGTACCCCTCATTTATACTCTTACCCCTCAAACTACATGCCTCGGAATCCCTCATCGTAAGCATGTCCCCGGTGCATACCCGTGGAATCCCACATCACTGACGGTATGTCCCGGTAAACTCATACTAAGACCATGGAAGCATACCCGTGGAATCCCACATCACTGTCGGTACGTCCAAGTAAACTCATACTATGACCAGGGAAGCATACCCGTGGAATCCCTCATCACTGCCGGTACATCCCGGTAGACTCATAAGGAGGCAATGGAGGCATACCCGTGGAATCCTCCATCACTGACGGTACGTCCAAGTAAACTCCTAACTTCTTTAGACTTTCATTAACATACAAAATGGATCTCATTTTATGACCTTAAGGCACTTTCCATATCACTTAACAAGTCCTGGGAATTTCAACCCCAAGTACTATGTATTTCTATTCTTTCCAAGATCCCTTTTCCACATAAGACCCCAAGATACTAACACCCGTAGTATCAAGGCTTAACTACATTTCAAACAAGTCACTATACTATTAGAAATATGCTTCGGCTTCTAAATCAAGTGACCCTCATTTAAACTTTAAGCAAGTGATGCCTTTAAATCAAATTGCCTTTCTTAGCTTCCATTCTTTTATCATTGTTTATCTACTCGAGAAAAACCGTTCCTTTAACCTTCCATAAAGTTATTATAACCAACTTCCCATAAAGCCGTTATACTAACTTTATGCATTAGAAACTAAGACATCCTTACCCTTTCATAAGGCCGTCATAACTAGCCTCTCATAAAGCCGTTATAACTCCTTATGTCTTAGACAACTTTGTTCTTTTTTTATGACCAAGAGACTTGTACTTCGAATTAAGTTACACAACTTTCGAAAACGCTTCAAGTCTCTTTACTTTAGAAGACAAAATTCTTAACTTAGAAAACAAGTTCTTATCTTTATAATAGGTTCCAGAATCAATACTTTCAAATCAAGTATTCCATACCTTTCACATCAAGAAGTCCTTGTCTACCCCATTAGCATAACCCATTCTTATAACCCTTTCTCAAGGACAAGTGAGTTAATCCTCTAACTCAACCGACTAGGCATCTTTAAGACAAGTCAAGTATATCAAATGACTTTACCTTATTTAAAACACGTACGTCTACCGTACCATATAGTTATAACTACTCATGCTCAAGAGATAAGAAAGTTTCTACATACCTCTTACGTTTAATCCACCTGCCAAGTCCAATATGCTGTCCGTAGATGTCAACCTATATTGACCAATAATACGTCTATTAGCTTCTAGCCTCAACGTAGAATATTCTAATGAAAAGTCCCTTGTTCTACAGAAAAATTTGGACAGCACTTCCTTTGTTTCTACGTACTTCACTACCTTTTTCAAGGTCTGAATTCAATAACCAAACGCCACATTTAAGGCACAACAATTCAGCTAACCAAAAGGGGATTACACGCCTTTACAGGACGCGTAAAATCCTGCCCCACAATAATACCAAACAATCCAATAACTTCCAAGCCACATTCGACTATATTATCCCAACAATTAACAATTTCCTTTCCATTTCCTTTTAACCCAACTCGTTATCCCAATCATGTTATCTAAAATCATAACCAATTATATACTCTCCTATTTATAACATGCAATGATTTTTTTTAAGCTAACAACCCAATTGATTACAACATGAGTGGCTAACATGCCCATTTCGGTTTTTAACAAGACGACAAGATCCATATCTTTTCAAACTTTAATATAACAGCCTCAGGCTCATTTCTTAACTACTATAACTTGAAATCTTCAAATATACAAGAAGTAGGAGATTTTTACCTCAAGAAGCCCTCTTTCCGAACTCTTCTTCACTTCAAAATTACCCATAAGAATCCTCTACAAGCGTGCCAACACTTTTCCTTCTTGAAGCCCTTCCAAAATCTCACCTGGTTCATCAATTTGAGAGAGAGGAGAGGATTTTCTTAGGAAACCCTTGCAAATGGCCACGTCTTGAAGCCTTGGCCTAAAATAAGGCCCTCCTTTGGTCAAAAGATGGGAGGACACTTGTCACCCTCCCATAGGCCTTTTATCAAAATATCCTGTTTTTGCCCTACTGCGTCAAAATCCCGCTTTAGCCCGCGCCACTTCTGAGAATTTCCTGCATTCCGGCGCCGCGGCCCTGCATTCCGGCGCCGCGGCGCTGCAACCTCAGAGGACTTTCGGAAATATCGGCGCCGCGGCCCTGCGACGCCTGCTGGGAAACCTGCCCTCTGCGTCAGCCCACAGAACTTCTAACGCCCGTAACTTCCTACCCCGATGTCCAATCGACGAGTGGTTTGTTGCGTTGGAAACTAGACTCAACGAACTTCATACTAGTCTTTTAAAACTCTTCAAAACTCCTAAAGAACTAGGAGATATACCGCTCCAAAGTTGACTGAAAGTCTGCCCACAACCTTTTGCCAACCCAACTTTCCAAATTCAAATCTTATTTCCTTTCGTATGTTCTTAACTTAACCTCTTGAATTTACGGGGTGTAACAAATATAACATGTTATCTAGCCACAATTGATTATAACTACTACAATCCTCAAGTAGGTAAACATGCGACGATTCTAATTATCGACCAAATTGTATTTCAATTTCAAATGGCTTAACATGTCATTTTCGGATTTGAGCTTCCAAATTTCCATAACACTTATCAATCTTCATAACACATATGACATGATCATTTCTAACTTATAATAACATGGAATCTTCAATTACAAAAGTAAGACGAAGATTATACCTCATTTAGCCCAAATATGATCCAAGACTACAAGTCGATCCTTAGAAACTTTAGCTCCTCCTTTCGACGTTCCAATCCACTCCAAGCAACCCTTAGAAGCTTATGAAGAACTCATCTTAAAGTTCCAACTTCAAAGTTGAAGAACTCCTTAACTTTCCGCCTTGCGACTAATACGAAAACGCCACTTTTCCGGGATCTTTCTATTGAGATACCCTTACAATACTCTTAGGAACCTTGGTTAAAAGTATGGGAATTATTGGACAACAATTGAAAATTTTTCCCTTGAAAACCTAGCATTGCCGTGAGCTTCATAGTGCACAAGAACAAGATTTCAAAATATTTTCTAAGTGTGGAGAATGACAATGTCTTGCACTACTAGTGTACATATATAACATAATGGAGGGTCTAGATTGGTACATATGGATGGCTTGGATGAGTTTCACGTGGATCTTGCCCAAGTGGCCCTTGGACTTTAGTCAACAATGTCAAGCTTCAAGACTTTAGCAAGACTTACTCATCAATTTAATGGTCAAATGACCCTTTTGCCCATGGTAAATTTCGTCCAAGACAACCTAAGGGGGGTGACACGTGTCGCCCTCCCATTCGTCGCAATATTCGTTTTCCGACAATTCCATAATTCCGATAAATTTACTCGTCTCAAACCTTAACATTTTTGAGTTCTTACGTACGTTCTTATAAACATATCCTGAAATTCCGGGGTGTAACATTTTCCCCCCTTGGAAACATTCGTCCCTGAATGTTCTTTCGGGAGTCAAACTTAAAGATAGCGACATAGTCTTCTTTTACAACCCCTACATACCAATAATACCACACGAGGCCACACCACAATACTCATACTAAAATGTCAAGCTGAACCCCATGTGTCAACGTCGGTCATCTGCATAAAGCTTCTGCTGACTCTAAGCTTACTAATAATCTTTCCCGGATAAGCTTCGCCTTATCCACAGCCCGCTGAATCAAGTCTGGACCAAATAACTGAACCTCGCCTATGTCGAACCAACCAACCAGCGATCTACACTTTCTTACATACAAGGCCTCATACAGGCCATCGTAATCTTGGAAGGGTATCTCATATCGACGTAACACAACAAGAGGCAATTAACCCTCCGGATAGTTCGAATCAAGAACACAGCCCGCAACCTATCCTCGAGTGCACGATAGTACGCTCGCTCGTCCGCTTGGCCGAGGGTGTAATGCAACACCGAGACTCACTGTGTCCCTAAAACCCTTTCAAAACCTCCAGAAGTTATCTGTAATCGAGCTCATCTGTCTGACATCATAAGCGTAGGAACCCCGTGCAGTCTCACAATCTCTCTGCTATACAAGCTAGCATAATCCTCAGCCGAGTAAGTGGTCCTAACCGGAAGGACACGACTGGTTTCGCCAGCCCATTTACCATGACCCCCAGGGAGTCGCACTTCCTCCGAGTACGATGCCACCCTGTAACAAGATCCATATTAAATACCTCTCATATCTAGGTTGGGATTTCAATCGCCTGCAATAGCCCACTGGGCTTCTGGTGCTCAACCATGACCTGCTACTAACTCGGACACACTAAGCAGTAAACTCCGCTATGTCCCTTTTCCGGTCATCTTACCCATACATACATCTGAGGTCACGACACAACTTAGTCGACCCCGAACAATTAGAACAATAAGCACTGTATGCCTCTCCTAAAACCTGCTGACTAGTCCTGCAGTACCGGGTACACGCAATCTATCCTCATCTCACAGCACCCCATCCGGTGTTACTCAAACAGGCTCTTCTCTTCTCGGAGAGCCGTATCTCGATACCGTATCATCACTAGATCCTCATATTGTCGCCTCTTTACCTCCTCAACGACGGAAGACTCGGCAACCTCTCGGATTTAAACTTCATTAACCTTGGAAACAATAATCGAACCCCTCGGCTCGGTAGCTGAAGAATCTCACGGACCACGTCCTGTCTATCCGTGACCATCCGCGGACTACCCTTAGATCCACGACAAAGAGTATACAGAATCGTCTTGGCTTTCCCCGGATGGTATAGGATATCAATATCACAATTATTGAGTAACTCTAACCACCATTGCTGTCGCAAATTCTACTGCCTCAGTCTGCAGATATACCGGAGTCTTTTGTGGTCTGCACAAATATCCACATGAAGTTCAGATATACGTCATGCCCCCAAATCTTCAAGGCATGATTTAACTGCCGCCAGCTCTAAATCGTGAGTGGCGTAATTTCCTTTCCTGCTTCCCTAACTACCGGGAAAACATAGGCTCTATCCTTATCGGGTTGCGTCAGCACACAACCTAGCCTAACACCCAACGTGTTATCATAATAACTTAACCCTCTAGTCTCACAGAAGGGGTTAGAACTGTAGTCGTGGTCAACTTATCTTCCAATAACTGAAAGCCTTTCTTATTCCTGCGAAATATTCGGGTATCCTTAATCTCACTTATGGTTCCTGTTTCCCTTTCTCTGCTGCAACCAAACTTGGTCACTAACTTAGAATTTATTCTTCTGCTTGCCTCTTGGCTAAGACTTTCTGTCAATCATAATTTAGGGGGGGGAGATTTCCTTGATCTCGTCAAGTAGTAACCCGATGCTACCACCTTTCCTCGAAGTGTTCTTACTGCCCATTATTTACTAATGGTCTTACACTAGTCTGGGGTAATCATATCTCGTGCAACTTACATAACCATAGTCGTATTCTTCTTTATCATTCTGGTCATAACCTTACCTTATGCTTATTATTAGCAAAAGTATTTCTATCTTGGTTCATAATCGCATAGCCATATATGCGTACTACCGCATTTTTCTCACGACATTTCTCGACCACTTCGTAACGTGCTCTTAATTACCCCAACACAATACTTTTCCCACGGTTACCTAAAACTGTAACCTATGGCATGACGATTCTAAAGACCTTACCAGTCTCTTATCCTTCGTCTAACAACATGGGTACACACAACCCCATAATACGTAAAACTGTCCTTTTTCGTGGGGGAGAGAACTTATCTCTCTATCAAAATCTAAATCATCAAGCGCCACCTTAATCATATAGATTTTCAAAATCTACCTAAGATGCCTCTTCGCCACAAAGACTCGTACTTATTTTATTCTTGCCTTGCACGTTTTTCTGAAATTATCCGGAAGGTCGTGGCCCTGACCGCCACACCAAACCAACTCCAAGTACCTACTAGGGCACTTAACATAGATTTCTTCAAATTCAATTATTACTTACTTCCTGCGTCAATTTACCTCAAATGAACAAGTCACACAGACTTATAAAAAAACAATGATGTCAAAGAAGGAAGGATAATTCACTAGTTACCACCATTTCTCTTCCTTTACACTGGATAATCAGCTTACCAGAAAACTGAAATCGAGCCAATCTCTCTCTGCAGTCAATGTTGGCATAACAAGAGGCCAACTAGCCCGTACTCATAATGACCTCAATGTCTGTCATAACAGCTCTACTAGGTCTGCTAGGGTCCAACGACTGTATCGTTACCGGCAACTATTATCTACCCGCTCAGCTACCACCCAACACTCACGGTGTAGTCACCTCGAAAGGTCCTCATGGATTCAGGCTTTATTTCTTTACACTTGGTTGCTCTCTTTTCACCGGTCGCATTTATTTCCGCATTTCCAAACTTATACTAGCATACGACATAAATTCCATACTAACTCGCCTCCACTTTGGAGTTACTAAATTAAACAACATAAGGCCGCCCGCTCACAACTCGGTTCCGTGGAATACGCCCACGAACCCGTAAAACGATTAACTAGACTTGGCCTTGCACCCTCGTGACTCGCCACGTATGACTACTATCAACCGATCCATTCCATTTCAAAGCTGGGCGACCCTTAATAGGTCCTCAACTCTACTCGGCGTCGTATTTAACTCTTTTCCTTGGTCTGTCTTAACTTTACTACCCGAGAAGGCCTTATATATCTAAGGTCTCGGTGGTTATCAACATTCCTAGGCTCACAATTTCCATGCTCCAAGCCTAACTTATCAGTCCCCCCGTAAACGGGTACAAAAACTTCTCAATATACTATAATCGTGTTGTCTTGACCATAACAACCATACTTACTCCATACGGATCTCACCCGTACCATTCTCTTAATCATACCACGTAGCTTAACCTATTAACATAGTCTTCCATTTAGTCCCTTAATTATAACCTCTTAAGGGTCCATTACATTCTCACACAACTCATCATCACCTAATTATCTCAAATTAGCACGTAAAACTTTGATGAGAGTTCCTTAACTGTTCATACCTTCCCGGTATTTTTAGTCCTTACCAAGTCCTGGTAATCTAAAATCATTCTAGGCAACACGCGTCTGACCCTCATACATAAATCCGTATAGTTGTATGTCACAATACCAACTATACTACAAACATTACCAACCTGGATACGCAATCCACATAATCTTTTCTGGGTCACTGCTGCCTTTCTCGTAGCTGCAAACAACATAACTTGTTAGGGAGAGACGACCCTAACCATACAGCTCTATCGCACGATCTCAGAGTGAGAAGAATGGAAACCAATCCTAAATGTCCTGCAGCCTCCGGATTATAGATGTGGTGCACAACACACCGATAATCAAGACTCTACTAGACACGGCCTAGACACTTTCCAGGACTAACCGCCTGATACCACTTTTGTCATGACCACCTCGCGATCGGTGCCCTACCCAGGCACCCCTTTCAGATACATCGAGAATAGCAATGAACATACACAACTGATAAAAAATGCTTAAACATAAAATAATAACAGGCTAGCCGATAAGGCCACCTTCCGTACAATATACGCAAAAAAACAGTACATTTTTTTTCTTTACAACCCAATCCACAAATGTGACTACGCACTCTAAGAATAACAACTCAAGGACAGGGCCCGCCATACCCCGAATGTACAACGACCAGAAAATACCAGGATAAGCCTCCGAATAAAGGAGTTTCAATCAACAAAGTGATCCTAAGAGCGAGGATCAAGAACTCTACTGCGGCATGAATCGCCACGACTGCTCGGCCTATGATCGTGCCTTACCCGCACCCAAGTAGTCATACATCGAGTAATCGTGGAATATAAAAACACGACATGAAACAAATGTAAATTGAGACACGCTTTATATCCGAGAAAATGTCGCCTTCGCATATATATATAAAGAGTGAACAGTTACATCCCAACTTTACAACATGACATGCACCTCTAGGAATGTAAACAACTATGGCGGACAGGGCCCCGCCATACCTCGAATGTACATATATCTACAACATCGGGAGAACCATACCAAAAGTCGAGCCTCGGAGAAGATGGAGCTCGACACCAAAGCAAAGATCCTGAGGATGCGGATCTAGCACTGCTTGCCCTTACCGCGGCATGAACGCAGCCCAAGGAGGTCGATAACAGTACTAAGTATGTGAAACGTAAAGCATCAAGTAAAATCAAAGTATTTAAAACCATTTGCAAATACAACTACCAACTTCACATAGTGCCACAACATAAACAAGAGCAAAATAGAAATAATGTAACTGGTCTTATCTAGGCCGCGAATGATCGAAGCAATGCCAATCGTGTTATACCAGTATTTCGCAGTATGCGTGGGACGTAGAAAAATTTGAACTTGTGAAGTTGGCTTGGCCGAATTAAATTTTGTGCATAACACCCGATTAGAGTCGTTTTTAGACGAAACGTTTTCACATCTTTGGTAGGGGCAATTGCGGCTATGTAATTTTTTATTTTTTCGGATTTTTACGAGAGACGAACCAATGTGGACCAACAAGAGGGCGCCACTTGGCACCCTCTCATTGGAAGCGTCTTGGCGGTGAAGTGGACGATTGGGTGGCCATTTTGGTCGGCGGTTGGTAGGATATTTTGTGCTAGTTGGCTAGTGTGCACTTGGCAAGATCTTGGCCCTACACTTGCTAGGCACTTGGCTAGATCTTGGCCATTGGTTGGCCTTGGCTTGTGCTATAAATACCCCTCTAAGGTTGAAGACTTCTTCATCCAAAAATGCCTAAGTCTTGAGAGCCTTCTCCCTCCCCTTGTGTGAGTTCGGCCGAGAGCACCCCCTCTGTGGTGCTAGCCGAGTGTACCCTCCCCGTCGAGAGTACCCCAGGTGGGAGGCCGAGGCATACACCCCCTAGCCTTGTTGCTTTCGTATAATACCCCCCTTTTGTGGTATAGAAATACTCTCCAAAGTATTGTTATAATGCCCAAATTACCTTAGCCTTATACCTTGTAGTATTCTAAGGTTATACCTATACGAAAAGCCCAGAAAATACTATTATACTTCCGCTACCACCAAACCGAAACCCTAAGGAAATCTCCATGGTTAGTTGGAGTTGTATGTAGTTGGTTAGAACTTCTAAGGGTAGTTTGGAGCGGGTTGGAGCGCACGGAGTCGAGCTAACGATAGCCCAGATCGACTTTATACTTGGATAATTATGGGCTTATCGAGGTAAATATCTTGTCCCCTATTGTAATTGGAAATTACATTGTTAGATTATATAGTTGAAGTATACTATATATAGTGATCAACGAAGTTATCGGCAATGTCTCGCGACTTAAGCCCAATTTAAAAAGAGTTCGAATCAGTAATTACATAGGTCAGACATGAGACTTGTGTAATAGTACCGTGGAGTAGAATTGTACAGTTAGGTTAGATGTATAACCCTCTGGTTGGCTTGGCAGGCCTCGATAGAGAGAGATTTACGCTGCGGGAGGTGCGCCGAATTTTCTGTGAATGTTCTACCAAGAGATCTAATGTTAATAAGTCACTGTGGCCTTATAGGTGGAAGTACTACGATGGCGCGATCCGCTTAGCTTAAGGAGTAGCCGACATGGAGCGTTTTGCTATTAGTCGATACTCGCGAGGTATGTGAACCTCTTCCTATCTCTTCTAGCATGATATGTGTGAACTATGTAGTACGGTAGACGCATACGTGCTAAATGTATTTGATCGGTGTAAACATAAAGTGTTATAACGCTTTATGGGAAGTTGGTTATAACGACTTTATGTTGGTTAGAAAATACATGTGGTTTTTAAAAGGTAACTGACTTGAACTATAACTAGCTTGTTATATGTTAATAAAGAACTTGAAGTATTTCAAAAGATTCTTGAATCATTTTGAAAGGAGAAGTAATACTTGGTGTTTGAAAACTTAAGAGTTATACTAGCTTTATGGGAAGTTAGTTATAACGGCTTAAGAATGCTTTACTGATTTGAATCGAACGTGTATCGACAAACCACCGCATTAATAAAAGGAAACGCTTTGACTAATTAAGTATTATTAAAACCAGAGAAACTTCCATCCGCATGAAGCTAAGATGAGACAAAATGATGTTTCCTAGATCATGGTCACGTAATAAGACTATGATAAACAAGAATATCCTACTCACATATAAGGCTTAGGTTTCTCAGATTGTTTAAAGGAGAACTATATTCTTAAATGAATAAGACTATGAACTACGAAACCGTTCTAAAATGAGAAACTTGAACATTGGAAATTAGGCAAACTTGAACATTGGAAAAGAATGTTACTACTTGATTTTACAAAGAGAAGTAATTGATTTACTTAAAAAGATAATCACTCTATGTTCATAAACTACGGGTATTGATGGTTTCTTTGTGGAGTAACGTATCTTTAAAGATGTAATGTATAAAGTACTGTGGGGATAAAAACCCGATCTTGTTAATCGTATAGTAGAAAGTACCTTGTGTGAACAACTTGATAGTGTTGGTTTGTGATAGTCTTGTAATACTTTCTTGTTGCTTTGATAAGTAAACGTTAGGATGCTACGTGTGTTAGTATCTTGTGATGGTTGTGTAAAGGGGTTTCTGATTGTGCTTATTAACTATCGTTATGATAGTATTGTGGCATTCATCTCTTGAGATGATTCCGGGTTAAGCCCTCCGACGCGGGTAGACTCAGCGTCGATGGACCTATGATTCGAGATACCTCACGCGGGTCCTGGGGCCTGCGGAGCTACGAGAGTTCGAGGTTAGTATCGCGCCTTTATGGGCATGCGGTCGCAGGGCCACGCGACTGAAAGTCCGGGACGATGCCGGGAGTAGCTACCGATGCGGGAATGCCACGCGCCGATGAGATTGGCCTACGCGAGTCGCGGAAGTTCCGTGACTAGATGCGCACATCGACATCGCGCAAGTGGCCGCCTTTGATCATGTGGACGGTCTAGACAGATCTTATGATACAGTTCATGACCTTTTTGGTAATGTGGGTGTTAGTAGTCGGCTATGCCTTCGTACTTACCCTGTACGGTTTTATTTGGACACAGGTGGGACCTGTTGATCATGAGTATTCCTTGGTGCTTTTCTATCATAGATCGCCGGCAAGTGAGGAAGGTATTCCACGCATGATTGATGTTATGGGCCCGAGACCCATAGTTATATTTGAGTGATGACTTTGAGGGCGTGAGTCCCTGACGTGACATGACTGCTTATTTATTGTGAACTGTAGTTTGGTTATCATACATGTCTCCTGCTTTATAGACTATTATGATTTCAATTGCAGTATTTTTTAGTTTCACATACTCTGCACTGCTCGACCTCCTGGGCCGCGTTCATCCGCAGTTGAGGTACACGATCGTTGATCCTAGCTCTCGGTCACGATTCAGCGTTTGGGAAGCTCCGTTTCTCCGAGGCTTATCGGTGGTATAGTCCGCCGTAGTAAGTGTTTACATTCAGGGGTTTGGCGGGGCCCTGTCCCGCCATTGTTGTCGTATCATTCTTAGAGGTCTGTAGTACTGTTGTGGGCAGGGTTGTAAAAAGGATTAAACTGTTCATTGTAAAGTTGTTATTTATATATGCCGAAAGGCAAAGTTTTCTAAAGATAAGCCGTTTCTTGTTACTTTGTTGTGGTTTTATGTTCGTGATTACTCGATGTTGTGTCACTAGGGTGCCCGGTAGGCACCATCCACGCCCAGTTCGGTCGTGACAAAAGTGGTATCGAGCGATTAATCCTCGGAAAGTGTCTATCCGATAGAGTCTTGATTATCGTGTTGTGCACCACACCAATAATCGTGAGGCTATAGGATATTTAGGATTGGTTTCTATTCTTCTCACTCCGAGATCGTGCCTTAGAGCTGTGTTGTAAGTTGGACCTCTGACGAAATTCTTTCCTTGCTCGCTATGCCTCGCGTAGGCAACCCGAGCCGAGGGCAAGGCGAGGAGTGCAGTAGAGTTCGTGAGGGTGGCGAGGGCACAGCCCAATCATTACCTAGGTAGTGCTTCATTCGGGAGTTTGGCGGCGTCACTAGCCCCAGCAGAGTTTAGCAGGCGGCGGTTCCTCTGCGGCCATGACATTTGAACGCCAGTTCCACGACCAACAGAATTTAGATTGCAAAGCGACGCAATTTACTAGCTATAGATTTGGCTACCGTGTATACCGATGCATCGCGAGTCTTGATGACTATCTAAGAAAGGTTGTGCAAGAGTAATTCTTCGATTGAAGCTTGAGCATGGCACGTGGTCGGGCTTATGCGCGGCCGAAAGCGTAGAGATCGACGCGTTAACAAAGGGCGAGAAGGGCTGAGCGCAGCGTCCTTAGTAACTTTCAAGCGAGCGCCTCGCAGATTAGCTATGCACCTCCGCCAGTCAGAGTGGTCTTCCACGATATCGGGGCGTTTGGAGTATGCGAGAGTTGGTCGAACTCTGTGGCTTCCGTGTGGCGACGTCATCGGGAATGTCGTCTTTTAGTTGGTACTTGTTGCACTCTACGACCGCCGTGGTCTCGATGTCGATAGAGTGTCCCAGGAGGACTTAGCCTCAGGATCGGTGGGTAGTTCGTCATCTTCCCAGCTATGCGCCTACAGGCGTGTTTGATTAGAACAACTAAGGGGAGTGAAGCAGTAGATATAGATATATCTTTAACCCTCTATGTGTGATAAGGTGAGTATACCTTAAGTGCTATGTTCTGATAGCAGCGTGTCAGTTGTGACTAGATCATGGTTGTTTAACCGAGTAAGATTTTGGGGGATAGAGAAAGTGTGAGCCTTAGAGCTTTATACGTAGAGACCTTAGAGGTAAGGCCATCTCGAAAAAGGTGTAGCGTTATGTTTGATCCTTATCGGAGTGCATAGTGCACGTAGTATATGTTTGGGATAGGTCCCTAAGTAGTATGAAATGAAAGAGGGTAGTTGAGCTAAGAAGACCGCTAGGTTTTCGTAACGTGATTGTGAGACTGTTCCGGATCGGGAACTAGTGTTGTGCTCGTTGACGGGTCGGATTGAGGCCATGATGCGGGTCAACCCGCGGCCTTTTTGGTGGTGGGGTCAGTTTGTGGTGGTCCCGCCTTGTGGTAGGGTCACGAGGGTGTTAGGCCCAAGTTTAGTTAACCGTGCGAGTTCGTGGATGCGTTCGACCGGTGGAGCGGGCGATGGGGGCAACCATCGTGTTCTTGGTCGGAGACCGTTTACTTGTGTTGAGTTATCTCGAAGGTTGTAAGGCTGCACGGTGCCTACCTTCACCTTATGTCGCAGTGAAGCCCAGTTGTGGCTATTTTCGTTTTCTAAAGTTTTACCGAGCAAGGATAGGAACTCAAAGTGAGTCTCGTAATCACATTCACCCTCGGGCCAGTGTTTGGATTTCAGGGATAGTTGTGGGGATTGTTGTCTCCTGTGGAGGTAGCGATTAGGCTACCATTTTAGTGTTCGGATGTCACCTTATGAAGCCTTGTAGGGGCGGAAGTGTAAGTTGCCGGTCGATTGGTTCGATGTTGGCAAGGTTCAGATAGTTGGTTCGTGTTTGTTCCAATTGTGGATAGTGAAGCTTGTCTAGAAGAGGTTCCGCAGCTCGTAGATATTGTGCGGATAATCTACGACGGCGCTGAGTTCGAGGTTGGTCGGTCTTCTTGAAAGTACCACCCCGAGTTGGGTATGACGAGTTTGGAAAACTGAGGAACTTAGCCCGAGTTACTTTGGGCCTTTGTGGGTTCATGTGAAGAATAGGCCAGGTTGCCTATATGTTAGCATTTGCCGTCCGACTTAGGAGGAAGGACGTCGGTCTTTCGTATTGTTATGCTCGGAAAGTATCGAAGATCCATCCAGTATTCGATTAATGATGACCACGTTAGAGATAGTAACCGAGTTAGGCACGATGAAAATGTGGTAAGTTATGAGAAAGAGTTCGTGTGTATGCGAGTGTACGACATCCTCGAGGATCGCAAGCGGCGGTACCATTTGTTGGAGATTCGTCGGAGCAAGGCTCGCGACAAAGTGACAAATGTTAGAGGTGTTTCCTCGTGGACTTGGATGTAAGTTTTTTGTGCGCGGGTGTTTTACGTGGCGGATGTGGCGGAGTTGGTTCGTAAGTGTAGTAGTGAAGACTATCTTTGGCGCGCGTTGTTTTGAGACTTAGAAGGAACATTCGGACGAATGTTTCTAAGGAAGGGGAGAATGTTATACCCGTATTTCCAGTATGTACGTGGGACGTGCGTAGAAAAATTTGAACTTGTGAAGTTGGCTTGGCGAATTAAATTTTGTGCATAACACCCGATTAGAGTCGTTTTTCGGCAAACGCTTTCCAACTTTCGTAGGGAATTTCGGCTATGTCATTTTTATTTTTTGCGGATTTTTCGAGAGACGAAACATTGTGGACCAACAAGAGGCGCCACTTGGCACCTC
The DNA here is from genome assembly GCA_029844215.1 of Przewalskia tangutica. Taxonomy (NCBI): domain Eukaryota; kingdom Viridiplantae; phylum Streptophyta; class Magnoliopsida; order Solanales; family Solanaceae; genus Przewalskia; species Przewalskia tangutica. Next base: position 53,553,430 of record CM056722.1, on the reverse strand, counting down.
TCATTGGAAGCGTCTTGGGCGGTGAAGTGGGCGATTGGGTTGGCCATTTTGGTCAAGGGTTGGTAGGATATTTTGTGCTAGTTGGCTAGTGTGCACTTGGCAAGATCTTGGCCTACACTTGCTAGGCACTTGGCTAGATCTTGGCCATTGGTTGGCCTTGGCTTGTGCTATAAATACCCTCTAAGGTTGAAGACTTCTTCATCCAAAAATGCCTAAGTCTTGAGAGCCTTCTCCCTCACTTGTGTGAGTTCGTGAGAGCACCCCCTAGGGTGCTAGCGAGAGTGTACCCTCCCCCTTGGCGAGAGTACCCCCAGTGGGAGTAGGCCGAAGGCATACACCCCCTGCCTTGTTGCTTTCGTATAATACCCACTTTGTGGTATAGAAATACTCTCCAAAGTATTGTTATAATGCCCAAATTACCTTAGCCTTATACCTTGTAGTATTCTAAGGTTATACCTATCTGAAAAGCCCGAAAATACTATTATACTTCTCACCAAACCGAAACCCTAAGGAAATCTCCGTGGTTAGTTGGAGTTGTATGTAGAAGTTGGTTAGAACTTCTAAGGGTAGTTTGGAGGCGGGTTGAGCCGCGGAGTTGGAGCCAAACGATAGCCGGGATCGACTTTATACTTGGATAATTATGGGCTTATCGAGGTAAATATCTTGTCCTCTATTGTAATTGGAAATTACCGTTGTTAGATTATATAGTTGAAGTATACTATATATAGTGCGAGCGTAGTTATCGGCAATGTCTTGCGACTTAAGCTTTGAATTTAAAAGAGTTCGAGCAGTAATTACATAGGGCTGTATTACAGTAGACTTGTGTAATAGTACCGTGGAGTAGAATTGTACCCGTTAGGGTTAGATGTATAACCCCCCCCTGGTTGGCTTGGTAGCCGGCCTCGATAGAGGAGGAGATTTACGCTGTTGCGGGGGGGGGAGGTGCTGCCGAATTTTCTGTAGAATGTTCTACGAAGAGATCTAATGTTAATAAGCGCCTTGTGGCCTTATAGGTGGAAGTACTACGTATGGCGCGATCTGCTTAGCTTAAGGAGTAGCCGACGGTTGGAGCGTTTTGCTATTAGTCGATACTCGTCGCGAGGTATGTGAACCTCTTCCTATCTCTTCTAGCATGATATGTGTGAACTATGTAGTACGGTAGACGTACATGTGCTAAATGTATTTGACTGGTGTAAACATAAAGTGTTATAACGGCTTTATGGGAAGTTGGTTATAACAGCTTTATGTTGGTTAGAAAATACATGTGGTTTTTAAAAAGGTAACTGACTTGAACTATAACTAGCTTGTTATATGTTAATAAAGAACTTGAAGTATTTCAAAAGATTCTTGAATCATTTTGAAAGGAGAAGTAATACTTGGTGTTTGAAAACTTAAGAGTTATACTAGCTTTATGGGAAGTTAGGTATAACGGCTTAAGAATGTTTTACTGATTTCGGAAATCAGAATGTGTATCGACAAACCACTGCAGCGTTAATAAAAGGAAACGTTTTGACTAATTAAGTATTATTAAAACCAGTAGAAACTTCCATCTGCATAGAAGCTAAGATGAGACAAAATGATGTTTCCTAGATCATGGCTGCTGTAATAAGATTATTATAAACAAGAATATCCTACTCACATATAAGGCTTAGGTTTCTCAGATTGTTTAAAGGAGAACTATATTCTTAAATGAATAAGACTATGAACTACGAAACCGTTCTAAAATGAGAAACTTGAACATTGGAAATTAGGCAAACTTGAACATTGGAAAAGAATGTTACTACTTGATTTTACAAAGAGAAGTAATTGATTTACTTAAAAAGATAATCACTCTATGTTCATAAACTACGGGTATTGATGGTTTCTTTGTGGAGTAACGTATCTTTTAAAGATTTAATGTATAAAGTACTTTGGGGATAAAAACCCGATCTTGTTAATCGTATAGTAGAAAGTACCTTGTGTGAACAACTTGATTGTGTTGGTTTGTGATAGTCTTGTAATACTTTCTTGTTGCTTTGATAAGTAAACGTGTTAGGATGCTACGTGTGTTAGTATCTTGTGATGGTTGTGTAAAGGGGGTTTCCCTTGATTGTGCTTATTAACTATCAGTCGTTATGATAGTATTGTGGCGTTCATCTCTTGAGATGATTCGGGTTAAGCGCCCTCCGTCGGGGTAGACTCGAGCGGGTCGATGGACCTATGATTCGAGATACCTCATGCGGTCCTGGGGCCTATCTTGAGCTACGAGAGTTCCAGGTTAGTATGCGTCCTTTATGGGCATGCGGTCCTTGTGGCCATGCGGACTCGAAAGTCCAGGACGATGCCGGGGAGTAGCTACCCTCGATGCGGGGAATGCCTCATGCGGGCCGATGAGATTGGCCTATGCGGAGCTGCGGGAAGTTCCAGGACTAGACGCGCACATCGACATCGCGGGCAAGTGGCCAGCTTTGATCATGTGACGGTCTAGACAGATCTTATGATACAGTTCATGACCTTGTTGGTACTGTGGGTGTTAGTAGTCGGCTATGCCTTCGTACTTACCCTGTACGGTTTTATTTGGACACAGGTGGGACCTGGTGATCATGTGTATTCCTTGGTGCTTTTCTATCATAGACTGCCGGCAGTGAGGAAGGTATTCCACGGGCATGATTGATGTTATGGGCCTGAGACCCATAGTTATATTTGAGTGATGACTTTGAGGGCGTGAGTCCCTGACTTGACATGACTGCTTATTTATTGTGAACTGTAGTTTGGTTATCATACATGTCTCCTGCTTTATAGACTATTATGATTTCATTTACAGTATTTTTAGTTTCACATACTCGGTACCTGTTGTACTGACCTCCTTCGGGGGGCTGCGTTCATGCCGCAGGTTGAGGTACACCAGTCGTTGATCCTAGCTCTCAGGGTCACAGTTCAGCGTTTGGGAAGCTCCGTTTCTCCGGAGGCTTATCGATTAGTATAGTCCCGTCGTAGTAAGTGTTTACATTCGGGGTTTGGCGGGCCCCTGTCCGCCATTGTTGTCGTATCATTCTTAGAAGTGCATGAAATCTTGTTGTGGCGGGGTTGTAAAAGTGATTAAAGCATTCATTGTAAAGTTGTTATTTATATATGCCTAAAGGCAAAGTTTTCTAAAGATAAGCATGCGTTTGTTACTTGTTGTGGTTTTATGTTTCGTGATTACTCGATGTTGTGTCACTAGGGTGCGGGGTAGGCACGATCCACGGACCAGTTCGTCGTGACAAATCGCCATAGTATCATTATGCGTGCCTAATCCTGGACTTCCGCAGTCGCTTAGGTCACACTGCAGCGTGAGGTATTCCTCGCGTCGGGGTAGCTAACCCCGGTACCTCCCGACTCATGATCCGCATAGTCTCATAGACCGCATAGTCACATTGCGACCGCGTAGGCATCCCCAGACGGATAAAACACCGGAATGAATCAATCACGGAACTCCCAGCCTCGCATAGTCTCACAGATCGCATGGCCGTATAGACGCGTCGGTGGCAAGCCCTCGGTATAACAAGTCAAGGGTGTATGTGATATAATAACAGTACAACAGTCTTATCGTTTAACAACGTAAGCACATCAAGAATAACATCACAAGACACTAACACACGTAGTATCATAACATGTTTACTTATCAAACCATCTTACTACATTTGCAGAAGTCAATACAAGATAAACAAATAAGTAAAACCGTTCCTTTTATCTTTCTTAAGTCGTTATACCTAACTTCCCATAAAGCTAGTATAACTCTTAAGCTTTCTGTTTAAAAATCAAATATTCTTCTTCTTTGAAATGTTTTATAATTCTTTTGAAAGACTTCAAGATTTTTATTATTCAGGCTTAAGTCAAAAGACATTGCCGTAAAACTACGTCCAGTTAACCTGCGTCTCTGGTAATATATATATATTTTAAAATATCATGCTCAAGAGTATAGGGAGAATCACATACCTTCTCGGCGAAAACCACCTGCCAAGTCGAATATGTCGCGCGCATAGTATCGACCTATAGCAGTCAAATACGTCTATCAACGTCTAGACTATACTGTATAAAGTTCTAAGCAGAGGGTTCTCTATTCTACGGAAAATTGGGCAGCACTTCCCTACCCGTCAAGCTACCCAAGTCTACTGTAAATACAGTCCTATGTAAGTACAGTTTAATTCTTCTTCTTTTATACCCTTCTACGGTGATTACAGTTCAATTCTATTCTTTAATATCATTCTATATCTTATATCCAACTCTTAACTATTCTTATATGTAATATCCAATTACAATAGAAGGACAAGAGTATTTACCTCGATAAGCCCAAAATTATCCAAGTTAAATGTCGATCCTGAGTAAGGTTTAGCTCCTAATTTGCACGCTCCGATAGCTCCAAGAAACCCTTAGAAGTTCCTAACAACTTCTACTCAACTACTATAAGGGATTTGGGCTAGGGTATTTAGGAATAGTAACTATACTTGGAAGACAACTTTCTACCAAGGGGGTTCTGGCTAGAGCTACTAGGCTAGAGGGAAGATGTTTCGCCAAGGGCCTTGTCACAAGGGAGTGTTGGACGAAACACTACAAGAGAGGGGGAAGGATTTTCAAGACTTGGAGAAATGATTTTGTGGATGAAGAAAACCTTCAAGTTAGGGGGGTATTTATAGGCCAACCAATGGCCAAGATGAAGCCAAGTGGTAGGCAAGTGTAGGGTGGAGATTCACCCAAGTGTCCTTATCTATCTACTACACAAAAATATCCTACCTAACCTTGACTTGTGCAAGGCCACAAAAACGTCCAAGAATCGTCCAAGTTGCCGTCCATATGAGGGTGACTGTCACCCTCCCGTTGGTCCAAAATATTTCATCTCTCGGAAAAATCCGCAAAAATAATAAATGACATAGCCGTAATTTTCCCTACGCAGGTTTTGTAAAACGTTTCGTCGGAAAACGATTCTTTATGATAGGTGTGCACAATTTTTCGTCCATAGTGCCTAACTAAGGCTAAACTTTTGTACGTACGCCCTCCCGTACATACTCTGGAAATACGGGGTATAACATTCTCCCCTCCTTAGAAACATTCGTCCCGAATGTTCCTTCCCAAGACAGATAATAATAAGGTTCTTCATAACTAAAGCAGTTTGCAAATGTCACCTACGGCCACAAAACAACACTTAGGCAAATATGACAATGAAAAATTTACAAGGGAAAGTGAGTTACCTGGAGGTGTGGGGAATAGGTGAGGATACTTCTGCCTCATGTCCTCCTCGGCTTCCCACGTCATCTCCTCCCTAAGCTCGTTCCGCCACAAGACTTTGTGAAGTCGCGTCATGAGCGCCTCACTGACGATCGATTATCGCTATGGGAATCTCCTACACGATAACCCCTCGATCACGGACATCGTCAATCGGTGCACCCTAGATGGATCCCGATATCTCCTCGCCGGCATAAAGCGTGACAAACGGATGCATTGCCTCCGGATCGGATGGCAGATCGGCTAAATGCAACCTTGCCTACCTGCGGACAATCGATAGGGCCCGATGTACCAGAATTGGTGAGTTTCCTTTCTTCGAATCTCATCACACCCTTCATGGGTGGCACCTCAGAAAACCCAATCATCAACCTCGAACTCGGATCGCAAGACGGCGATGATCTGCGTATGACTTATGTCGACTACGGTATCGATGTCGCTCTGGATAAGCTTCACCTTATCCATCGCTGTACCAAATCTGGTCCCACTAATCGCACCTCGCCCACATCAAACCAACTATCGCGATCTGCACTTCCTCCCATACAAGGCCTCGTAAAGGCGCCATCTGAATCTTTGGGTGGTAGCTATTATTATCGCATGAGCTCAACTAGAGGCAAATGATCCTCCCGCCACGGTCAATAACAGGGCTCGCGGCATATCCTCGAGAGTGCGGATAGTGCGCTCTGCTGTCGTGCATGCGTGGATGGAATGCGATTGAGAGCTCACTGCGTCCTAAACCCATGCGGAAAGACCTCCGAAGTTAGCGTAAACTAGGCTCTGCATGCGATATGATCGAAATAGGGACTCATGCGATCGGCGATCTCTCGGATGTAAAGTCCGCATAATCCTCACCGAAAAAAGTCTGGCGGGAAGAAAGTGGGCTGATTTCGTCGACTGTCGGCGATAACCGGATAGAATCATGCTTCCTCGAGTGCGAGGTAATCACGTGATAAAGTCCATGTTGATCACCTCTCACTTCCGTCGGGATCTCTATCGTCGCAACAAACCACCGGCCTCACGGTGCTCTGCCTTCACTGCGACAACACGGGCGAGCCACAAACTCGCGGCGTCCTCTTTAAGTCATCCCACCAATACACGGTCCGGGTCGTGGTACATCTTGGTCGACCGGATGGATAGAGTAACGTGCGCTGTGCTTCCCAGAACTTTTGCGAAGTCCTGCAATATCTGGAACACACACGCCCTCGAACCTTAGCACCCCATCGGTGCTACCTCAAAGGACCCTTCCCGCCAAGAGCGTATCGCGATACCTGAGTCAAACCAGGATCCTCAAAGCGTTGCCTCTTCACCTCGGCGATGGAAGACTTCGGCAACCTCTCGAACTTGAACCAGCTGCTCGAGAATCAATCAATCGGACTCAAGGCTCGCTAATTGATGCAAATCACGAACCATGCCCCTCCTCTCTGCGCTGCATCGATAGGCTACCCATCGACTACGACTAAGGGCATGCGCCTGGCGTTGGCCTTTCACGGGTGGTACAGGATATCGACATCATAATCCTTAAGAAACTCTAACCACCGTCTCTGTCGTAAGCTCAGCTCCCTCTGGCTGAAGATATACCGGAGGCTCTTGTGATCTGTATAAATATCCACATGAACCCCATACAAATAGTGCCTCGGATCTTGGCGTGAATCACCGCGACTCAAATCATGGGTGGGTAGTTCCTCTCATGCTTCTTAATTTTGTCGGGATCGTGCGCTATAACTTTGCCGTCTTTATCAACACACATCCCAACCCGATGCACGCGATCACAATACGACATAGTCGTGCAGACCCTCTGGAAGAGTAAACGAGGCGGTCGTCGGTCTCCTTCGATGGCGGAAACCACGCTCCAAGCATCAGTCCATGAAACTTAGCTTCCTTACGAGTCGCCTAGTCAATGGTGCGAGATGAAGGAAACTTCCATGAACGATAATAACACGCAAGGCCAGAAATGCGCATCTGTCGGAGTAGTAGGTGCAGGCAAGTCTGGCCGCCGATCTTGGTCGTATCCACCGAATACCATCGGCCCGACTATATGCCCGAAAAGCCACGAAGTCAGAACTCACACTTGAAAACTTGGCGTACAGCCTGGTCTGGAGAACTCTCAACACGATCCTCAAATGCTCTGCATGCTCGCTTCGGCGAGAATAAACCAAGATGTCATCAATGAACACTATCGCAAACGTTTCCAAAAATGGCTTGAACACTCGGTTCATCAAATCCATGAATATGCTTGGAGCATTGGTCAACCCGAAAGACATGACCACGAACTCATAATGCCCGTATCGGTCGAATGCGATCCTAGGGACATCCTCTCGACTTCGCTTTGATGATAGCGATCGCATCAATCTTGGAGAAACATCTCGCGCATAGCCAATCGTCGAACAAATCATCAATCTGGGAAGGGGTATCTGTTCTTAATGGTCACCTTGTTCGGCTGCAGTAATCAACACACGCGCGGCGTCCGTCTTTCTTCTTCACGAACAATACCGCGCTTCCTGGGGAGAAACACTAGGCTGATGAAGCCGCTTCTCCGAAATCTCTCGGTGGTCCTTGACTCTCTCAACTTCGGCGGTGCCGTTACGTATGGCGGAATGGAAATAGGCGAGTGTCAGCTTGTCGATACAAAACTCTATCTCCTCTCGGGAGGATGCGGAAGGTCGTGAAACACGCGATGCGGAACTCTCGACTCTGGGCGATGAAAATCGGCACTGCGGCCTCGATTATCAAACACCGAATGAGATGGTAGATGTACCCGCCACGTCATCTTCCTACTGCCTTGGTAGGAAATAAACCTACCTCGGCGTCTGGTGTTCACTCAATAACCGATAGCAGGCTCGCCGAACCGCACTACCCTCTCTCCCTGCGGTCTACATTGGCGTAGCAGCTAACAATCCATGCCCGTGATCACGTCGAAATTAGTCATGTCCAACTCTATCAAGTCGGCTGAGGTCGACGGCGCATAAAGTCATCGGGCAAGCCACTATACCCGTCGAGCTACTCTGATAAGCCATTGGCGTAGCTACCTCGAAAGGTCTATAGATGCGAGCTCATCCTATCTTACTAGCAATAAGGGAGATATATAGACGTAGAACCGGATCTATCAAGGCATACACATCATAACCAGATCTTGATAAGGTACTGACGACGTCGGCGGCCAGCACGCAGTCTGCCGCTGGATAAGGCATAAATGCGGTCGAGGACCGCTAGAATGACACCACCACGGCCTCTGCGCGACCTGGCCCCAGTACCACCTCGGGCGAGTAATCGTAGGAGATGAAGAAGACGTGAAAGACCACGTGGTGACTCACCGCTCTGCCTTCCTGGACAGGACCTCGCATAATGGCCCTGCTGGCCACAAGTATAGAAAGTTCCCGAAGTAGTACCACAACCTCCCGAATGGAATCTACCACATCGGACACTTGTTGGCGGACCTCGATCGGTTAGCACCTTTGCCACGGAAATCGAATGCTACGGTTGTCTTAAGCGGCGTGGAGTGCTCGAAATGGTAGCGCGTGGTGCAAATCTAGGCGTTCTTGAGGCCGTCCACCCAGAACTACTAAAGAACCGCCGTCTTGGCCTTCTGCTGGCGATATCTGTCGACCGTCGGTCTCTACGCTCCTCGTCAGTGCATGAGCTGCATACGGTAATGTCCACGGTGAAGAGCCACACCCGCACAAGACTGGCCGTATAATCATCTAGCCGGTGGCGTGTCGGTGCACTCGGTCCTCCATATCTACTACTAGCGCGAGGACATGCTCGAGCGGTGAATCGAACTCGGCGTTGTACTCTAATCGTGCGCCTCTCGTCTCAAAGAACAAAAATCGTCGGCCGTGCCCTCATCTGCGGAGGCAAGAAGTGCGTGAGAAAAGCCTCGAAAACTCGTCCCATGCTGGAGGCGCATGCTCTCCCGGAAAGCTCCACGAATCAAACCAATCGATGCGGTATCACGCGGCCGATCGCGAACAAGATCACGGACTCGGTCACGAAGCCTTGATCACTCGCGTGATCCTCTGTAGGCGGCGGATGAACTCACGTGGATCATCTCGAGGCCTCGACCGTAGAACTCTGGCGGGCTACAACTCGAGAAAATCGTAGCCTCAAGCTGCGATCTCGGGTGAACCGCAGTTCTTTGGAACTGGAACTGCTGCATCCATCCTCTCATGCTCGCCACATGCCGCCAATAAGCGAGCCATCTCGCCGTAACCTCGCCAGCGGTGTGGGGCGGGAGGTGCGAGGCTGTGGTCTCTATTTGGGGGGAACGGGCGTCATGGAACTTCGCCATCTCGGGTATAGGCGGGCACTGAGCCTCGTGACTCTCGGTGTCTACTAGCGACTCCTCGCCTTGCCTTGCCGCCACGGGCGTTATGCGTGGAGTAAGCGTGCCATACGAGAAAGGAATACGTTAGAGGTCGACTTATAACACGGCTCAAGGCACGATCTCGAGTGAGAAGAATGGAAACCAATCCTAAATATCCTATAGCCTCACGATTATTGGTGGTGCACAACCACGATAATCGAACTCTGCGGATGCGGTATGTAGACAACTTTCAGAGGATTAGCGCTACGATACCACTTTTGTCACGACCCTGTCGGGCACATGTGTGATGCCTTACGGCGTCAAGAGTCATACATCGAGTGTCGGGAATATAAAAACACGACATAAACAAATGTAAATTGAGACTGTTTATATACGAGAAAATGTAAGCCTTTAACATATATATATAAAGAGTGAGCAGTTCATCAGCTTTACAACATGTAAACAACTGCAGGCGTAACTATGGGCGGGCCCGTACCTGACACATGCATATATCTACAACATCGGGAGAACCATACCAAAAGTCGAGCCTCGGAGAAGATGGAGCTCCGACAAAAGATCTGAGATGCGGATCTAGCACTGCTTTGCCACTGCGGCATGAGCGCGGCCGAAGAGTCGATGCAACGGTACTAAGTATGTGAAAGCAGAAAGTAAAAGTGCGAGTCAAAGTATTTAAAACCATTTGCAAATACAACCAGTTCAACTGCACATAGTGCCACAACATAAACAAGAGCAAAATAGAAATAATGTAACTCGGCTACCCAAGTCTACTGTAAATACAGTCCTATGTAAGTACAGTTTAATTCTTCTTCTTTTATACCCTTCTACGGTGATTACAGTTCAATTCTATTCTTTAATATCCTTCTATATCTTATATCCAACTCTTAACTATTCTTATATGTAATATCCAATTACAATAGAAGGACAAGAGTATTTACCTCGATAAGCCCAAAATTATCCAAGTTAAATGTCGATCCTGAGCAAGGTTTAGCTCCTAATTTGCACGCTCTGATAGCTCCAAGAAACCCTTAGAAGTTCCTAACAACTTCTACTCAACTACTATAAGGGATTTGGGCTAGGGTATTTAGGAATAGTAACTATACTTGGAAGACAACTTTCTACCAAGGGGGTTTCACAGAGCTACTAGGCTAGAGGGGGAAGATGTTTCGGCCAAGGGCCTTCACAAGGGGGAGGGGGAGTGTTGGACGAAACACTACAAGAGAGGGGGAAGGATTTTCAAGACTTGGAGAAATGATTTTGTGGATGAAGAAAACCTTCAAGTTAGGGGGGTATTTATAGGCCAACCAATGGCCAAGATGAAGCCAAGTGGTAGGCAAGTGTAGGGTGGAGATTCACCCAAGTGTCTTTATCTATCTACTACACAAAAATATCCTACCTAACCTTGACTTGTGCAAGGCCACAAAAACGTCCAAGAATCGTCCAAGTTGCCGTCCATATGAGGGTGACAAGTGTCACCCTCCCGTTGGTCCAAAATATTTCATCTCTCGGAAAAATCCGCAAAAATAATAAATGACATAGCCGTAATTTTCCCTACGCAAGTTTTGTAAAACGTTTCGTCGGAAAACGATTCTTTATGATAGGTGTGCACAATTTTTCATCCATAGTGCCTAACTAAGGTTAAACTTTTGTCGTCGCCTCCGTACATACTGCGGAAATACGAGTATAACGTGAGCATGACCCGAAGGAGGTCGATTACAACATGTACCAAATATGTGGCCCGAAATGCGTAATAAAATCATAAGTCTATAATAAAGCGGAGCGGTATGATAACTCAATTAACAGTACACAGTGCCTTACTAACAATGAGAGTAATCAAAAGTATAGGTAGCAAATCCATGGAAACAGGTGGTATAACGATCTTGGGGATTTACCCCTCATTTATACTCTTACCCTGAAGCAGGTGGTATAACGATCTTGGGGATCTACCCCTCAGATATACTCTTACCCCGAGGAAGGTGGTAAAGCAGGTGGTATAACGATCTTGGGGAGCTACCCCTCAGATAAACTCTTACCCTGGAGAAGGTGGTATAACGATCTTGGGGATTTACCTCGGATATACTCTTACCTATATCAATGCCATCATACATAACATAAGCTCTGCAGGCTTATCATACATAACATAAGCACTTTGGCTTATCATACAATAAATAAGCAAGTTAAGAAATCACAACTTCTTATTAGTCTTATTCATATACACTCTCATTTTAGTTTACTTAAGGCACTAACGTGTCATTATAAATCGAGTTTAACCCAAAGTACTACGTGCTTCTATTCTTTTAAAATGACTCATTTTCATATAAAACTTCAAGATACTAATAACCGTAGTATCAAGTCATAACTACATTTTAAGACAAGTCACAATACCTTTTAGAAAATACATTTTGGGCTTCTAAATCAAGTGACTTCTTTCTTTTAAAACCTTAAGCAATTGATGCCTTTAAATCAATTTGCCTTTCGTTATTTCAAGTCATTTAACATACTTAAATTACTTAGAGTAAACCACTCTTTTTAACTTTCCATAAAGCTATTATAACCAACTTCCCATAAAGCCGTTATACTAGCTTTATACATTAGCAACTTACATACTTCTTTATAACCAAGAGACCTAAACTTTCCAACAAAACAAGTATCAATAATACTTTCAACATACTTAAAGTCTCTTAACTTTTGAAAACCAAGATATCCTTAATATTTAAACAAGTGAGTTAATTCCCTAACTCAATCAACTTGGACATTCTTAAAATAAGCCAAGGATATCAAATGGACCTAGATTGTCAAAATCTTGTACGTCTTGTTATACCCCGTATTTTCCAGAGTATGTACGTGAAGACGTACGTACGAAAGTTTGAGCCTAAAGTTAGGCAAGATTCGAAATTTGTACACAACCCCCGAAAAGAGTCGTTTCCGAAGCGTTTTACAAACTTTGCGAAGGGAAAATTCCGGCTATGTCATTTATTATTTTTGCGGATTTTTCCGAGAGACGAAATATTTTGGACCAACGGGAGGGTGACATGTGTCACCCTCAAAAAGTGGACGGCAAGGGCATTCTTTGGCACGTTTTTTGTGCTCTTTCTTGGTCAAGGGTTAGGTAGGATATTTTGTGTGGTAGATGGATAAGGGCACATGGATGAATCTTGGCCCTACACTTGCATAGCACTTGGCTTCATCTTGGCCATTGGTTGGCCATTGGTTGGCCATTGCTTGACCTATAAATACCCCCTTAGTTGATGAACTTCTTCATCCAAAAATTGTTCTAAGTCTTGAAATCCCTCCCCCTTTGAGAGTTGTGTTCGTCCAAAGCCCCTCCCCCCCCCCCCTTGAGAAAGCTTTGGCCGAGAGGGTCCCCCTTTTGTAGTGTTCTAGCCAGGGTACCCCTAGCCTAGTTGTTTTAGAAATACCCTCCCCTTTGTGGTATAGAAATACTTCTCCAAGTATTGTTATTATGCCCAAATACCTTGTAGTATTCCAAGGTTACCCCTATACGAAAAACCCAGAAATACTATTATACTTCCCCTCAGTCACAAAAACGAAACCCTAAGGAAAACCTTCATAGTCGGTTGAAGTGTTAAGTAGAAGTTGCGTAGAACTTCTAAGGGTTGTTTGGAGCGGGTTGGAGCACCCGGAGCAGGAGCTTAACGTTGCTCAGGAGCGACTTATAAACTTGGATAATTTTGGGCTTACCGAGGTAAATAATCCTATCCTTCTAGTGTAATTGGAAATTACATACTGTAGTATTATAGAAATGAATATAAGATTCATATAAGAGAATTGAGCGTAATGTAAGGATATTACAAGAAAGACTTGAACCAAATCACATCGTAAGAATATATAAGTAGAAGTTTAAAGCGTACTTACATGGGATCGTATTCTGATGGTGATAACCTTTATTGGTTGAATGTTCTGCGAGTAGCATGTGCTACTTGGAAGGTGGACAAGGCTAGCGGGTTATAGCGAGTGGGCGTTTTGCTTATAGTCGATAATCGTCGCGAGGTATGTGATTCTTCCTATACTCTTGAGCATGATATTTTAAAAGAATATATATATAGTACGGTAGACGTACGTGTGTTAACAGAACGTAGTTGTACGGCAATGTCTTTTGACTTAAGCCTGAATAATAAAGTATTTCAAAAGAATTAATAAACCTTTTTGAAAGAAGAGTAATACTTGGTTTTGAAAACATAAAGTGTTATACTAGCTTTATGGGAAGTTAGGTATAACGTCTTAAGAGAGATAAAGAGAATGGTTTACTGATTTTTTAGAAGTTAAGAGACTTGACTTAATATGGATGTTAGTGGGAAACCTCATTCGTGAGTAATGAGTACTTGGTTTTAAAAGGAATAATGTTTTACTGATTTCGGAAATCAGAATAAGTATCGAACAAACCACTGCAGCACTAATAAAGGAAAATGTATTGAGTAATGAAGTATTATTAAAACCAGTAGAAACCTCCATCCGCATAGAAGCTAAGATGAGACAAAATGATATTACATTTTCTAGATCATGGCTGCTTTAATAAATGGTTATAAACAAGTATAAACTGCTCACACCTATGGCATATGTTACTCAATTGTTTTAAAAGGGATTAAGACATTGAACTATGAAACTTTTCTAAAATAAAGAGACTTGAGTAATTGAAATTAGGCAAACTGGAACTTTAGGGAAAAGAAAGGCATTGTTTTGTCTTAAATGGGTTTAAAACATAAAGTGTTATAACAGCTTTATGGGAAGTTAGTTATAACGACTTTATGAAAACAAAAGAAGGGTTTTATCATTGGTTTTAATGTGGTAACTTGACTTTAAAAAGAGAAGTGTTTTGGTCCAAAAAGAAGGCATGTTATTGCCTTAATTTGGTTTTAAAAAGGAAAGTATGGAAGTTGTTTTGGTTTACTTAAAAGATGTAAGTCACTCTATTTTTATACTAAGGGTATCGGGTGACTTTTATAAAAGGAATGGATCTCTTAAAAGGAATTTAACGTACGTAGTACTTTAGGTTAAAACCGGACTTTGACATAAAATGAAAGTACGCGAGTTGTGTATAACTCGCTATGCTTGTTGTTGTGAAACTTGCCTATGCTTGTTGTGATAGCCTTTGTTGTGCAAGAATTGTGTTTCTATACTACCGCCTCTCGGTGGAGGGCGGTTGACTTGTTGAGAACTTACTTGGGCGTCTGCGGTGACGGAGAATTCCGCACGCGCTCGCTGATAGTGTTATTCCGTGGACTAGCTCTCCATTAGTTTCTTCGTTCGGCATGGTACCGTGGTCGGCCGTACTTGCCGCTCGTGGTCGATTCGCCTTGGTACACTGTAGTTAGCCCTCGCACTTGCCCGTTCAGTGTAGTGACGGTCTCGTGATACGCCTGGTACACCGTAGTTAGCCCTCGTACTTGCCCGCCACTCGTGGCCGCCTTGGTATCCGTAGTCGGCTTTCGCACTTGCCGTGTCGCCTTCGTGGTTTGGTTGTATTGTATTGTTAGTACGGCTTTGGCATCGTAGGACTTGGTGTTCGTGTGTACTTCTTGGTGTTATCATATCATAGGCTGGCGATGAGGAAGGTATTCCACGGGCATGATTGATGTTATGGGCGTGAGACCCATCATTATATTTGAGTAATGACTTGGAGGCGTGAGTCCACGACTTGATATAATCAGATTTGTGTGTCTTGTAGTTTGGTTATCATACATGTCTCCGCTTTATATAGACTATTATGATTTCATTTACGATTCTGATTTCACATACTTGGTACTGTTATCGACCTCCTGGCTGCGTTCATGTGCAGTAGAGGTACATCATTTGTCGATCCCGCTTTAGGATCACATTTCAGCGTATTGAAGCTCCGTTCCTTCGAGGCTTATCTTTTGGTATGTTACCCAGTGCAGAGGTTCTTATACATTCGGGGTATGGCGGCCCCGTCGTCATAGTTGTTGTAAAAATCTTAGAGGTATGTAAGACTGTGTGGCGGGGTTGTAAGGATTATAACTGCTCAAAGGTCGATATATATATATATACGAAAGGCAACCGTTTTGGTTGGCGTATTTTCTTTCATCTTGATCCATATCTATTTATATGTTTAAGTTTTTATTTCCGCTGGTTTTTCTCTGATGTTGTATCACTAGGGTGCCCGGGGTAAGGCACCAGTCACGGGCCCGGGTTCGGGTCGTGACACGTCTACCGTACTATACATTTACAACTTATTCATGCTCAAGAGATAAGAAAGTTCCACATACCTCTTCGGTTTAATCCACTTGCTAAGTCCACCTTCGCGTCGTAGTATGTCAACCTATAATGACCATAGTACGTCTATTAACTTCTTACTTCAAACGTAGAATATTCCAAGTGCAAAGTCACTAAATTCTACGGAAAATCGGACAACACTTCCTTTGTTTCTACATACTTTGCCACATTTTTCAAGGCCGAATTCAATAACCAAACACGCCACATTTAAGGCCCAACAAAGTAGTTAACAATAGGGGATTACACGCTTAATCAAGACATGTAAAATTCCGCCCCACAATATAAAACAAACTAGTCTAAACTACAATGTCAATTCGGCAATTAGGGCAACAATACCAATTCTTCTTCCAATTTCTTTTCAATCCAAGTGGTTTAATATAACATGTTATCTAGCCACAATTGATTATAACTACTACAATCCTCAAGTAGGTAAACATGCGACGATTCTAATTATCGAACAAATTGTATTTCAATTTCAAATGGCTTAACATGTCATTTTCGGATTTGAGCTTCCAAATTTCCATAACACTTATCAATATTCATAACACATATCACATGATCATTTCTAACGATTAATAACATGGAATCTTCAATTACAAAAGTAAGACGAAGATTATACCTCATTTAGCCCAAATATGATCCAAGACTACAAGTCGATCCTTAGCAACTTTAGCTCCTCCTTTCGACGTTCCAATCCACTCCAAGCAACCCTTAGAAGCTTATGAAGAACTCATCTTAAAGTTCCAACTTCAAAGTTGAAGAACTCCTTAACTTTCTGCCTTGCGACTAATACGAAAACGCCACTTTTCCGGGATCTTTCTATTGAGATACCCTTACAATACTCTTAGGAACCTTGGTTAAAAGTATGGGAATTATTGGACAACAATTGAAAAATTTCCCTTGAAAACCTAGCATTGCCGTGAGCTTCATAGTGCACAAGAACAAGATTTCAAAATATTTTCTAAGTGTGGAGAATGACAAAGTATTGCACTACTAGTGTACATATATAACATAATGGAGGGTCTAGATTAGTACATATGGATGGCTTGGATGAGTTTCACATGGATCTTGCCCAAGTGGCCCTTGGACTTTAGTCAACAATGTCAAGCTTCAAGACTTTAGCAAGACTTATGTCACGAACCGACCCCGGGCCCGCGACTGGTGCCCTACCTGGGCACCCTTACAGGTATACATCAGAGATAATCAGCGGAACATACATAAGCTTTAACAATGAAATAAATAATAGGTTAGCCGATAAGGCTACCTTCCTGGATATAAACAAATCCAAAAGCAGTTACCTCAATTTTTTTTTTATAAAGTGACCCACAATATATGACTACAGACCTCTAAGAGTTTACATAACAACTGTGACGACGGGGCCCGCCGTGCCACGAATGTACAAAAGTCAACGACTTGTGGAACCATACCAAAGACAAAGCCTCGAGAAATGGAGCTTTCGACCGACGGTGATCCTACGAGTGCGGATCGCCAAGCTATGTACCTCAACTCGCGGCATGAACTCACTGAAGGAGGTCAAGACAAAACATGTACCAAGTATGCAAAGCGAAAATCAGTAATTTAAATCATAATAGTCAAAAAGATACAGCTGAAGACATATATGATAACCAAATTAACAGTACACTGTGCCTTACTGAAGTGGAAGCAATGAAAGTCAGTTTTACCTTATACAGCCTGTTGCATCATATGAACCGTAGTCACTCAGGGCTATGAACACCAGCCCTCAAATATCCAAGCGCGCCTGGGATTCCCATCACGCCGCCATTGGTGTAAATCTAACTCGTGACGCGCTCGCGTGGCATCCTTCACCGCCGGCGCACACAAATCTAACCATGTGACGCTTCGTGGTATCCTACCTCACCGTCGGCGTACACATACAACACGTATATACCTATATCCTCCGCCGTGGAATCCCGTCGCTGACACCGTAAAAGTAAATACAACCATGTGGCGTCCGTGGCATCCTACCTCACCGTCGGCGTACATACACAATACATACAAGATATATATCATGCCCATAGAATCCTCATCTCGGTACATGACTTCACGAGGTGTCCTCGCGTCGTGGGTAGCAAATCCACGGAACCAGGTGGTATAACGATCTTGGGGGTTTACCCCTCATTTATACTCTTACCCTGAAGAAGGTGGTATAACGATCTTGGGGGTGTACCCCTCATTTATACTCTTACCCCTCAAACTACATGCCTCGGAATCCCTCATCATAAGCATGTCCACGGTGCATACCCGTGGAATCCCACATCACTGACAGTATGTCCCGGTAAACCCATACTACGACCATTGAAGCATACCCGTGGAATCCCACATCACTGCCGGTACGTCCAAGTAAACTCATACTATGACCTGGGAAGCATACCCGTGGAATTCCACATCACTGCCGGTACGTCCAAGTAAACTCATACTATGACCAGGGAAGCATACCCGTGGAATCCCACATCACCGCCAGATGCGTCGGAGACTCATATGAGGCAATGGAGGCATACCCGTGGAATCCTCCATCACTGACGGTACGTCCAAGTAAGCTCCTAACTTCATTAGACTTTCATTAACATACAAAATGGATCTCATTTTATGACCTTAGGCACTTTCCATATCACTTAACAAGTCCTGGGAAAATTCAACCCAAAGTACTATGTATTTCTATTCTTTCCAAGATCCCCTTTCCACATAAGACCCCAAGATACTAACACCCGTAGTATCAAGGCTTATCTACATTTCAAACAATTCACTCTACTATTAGAAATATGCTTCGGCTTCTAACTCAAGTGACCCTCATTTTAAACTTTAAGCAATTGATGCCTTTAAATCGAATTGCCTTTCTTAGTATCCATTCTTTTATCTAGGCTTACCTTATTCGAGAAAAACCATTTCTTTAAGCTTCCATATAGTTATTATAACCAACTTCCCATAAAGCCGTTATACTAACTTTATGCTTTAGAAACCAAGACATCCTTATCCTCCCATAAAGACGTCATAACTAACTTCCCATAAAGCCGTTATAACTCTTTATGTCTTAGACCACTATGCTCTCTCTATAACCAAGAGGCTTGTACATCAATTCAAGTTACACTACTTTCAAAATACTTCAAAAATCTTAACTTTAGAAAACAAGTTTCTTAACTTAGGAATCAGGTCTCTTATCTTTAGAATAGTTCAAGAATCAATACTTCCCAAATCCAGTGTTCTATACTTGATCATGTCAAGAAATCCTTGTCTACCTTATTAGGATAAACCATTCTTATAACTCTTCCTTAAGGACACGTGAGTTAATTCTCTAACTCAACCAATTAGACATCCTTAAAACAAGTCAAATATATCAAATGACTTCACTTCATTTAAATCACGTACGTCTACCGTACCATACAGTTATAACTACTCATGCTCAAGAGATAGGAAGAGTTCTACATACCTCTTTTGTTTAATCCACTTGCCAAGTCCAATATGTCGTCCGTAGATGTCAACCTATAATGACCATAATACGTCTATTAGCTTCTAGCTTCAATGTAAAATATTCTAATGTAAAGTCCCTCGTTCTACGGGAAGAATTGGACAGTACTTCCTTCGTTTCTACTCACCTTTCCACCTTTTTCAAGGTCCGAATTCAATAACCAAACGCCGCATTTAAGGCACAACAATTCAGCTAACCAAAAGGGGATTACACGCCTTTACAGGACGCGTAAAATTCTGCCCCACAACAATACAAAACAACCCAATAATTCCAAGCCACATTCGGCTATAATATCACAACAATATCAATTCCCTTTCAATTTCCTTTCTAATTCAATCTCGTTATTCCAACATGTTATATAAGTCATAACCAATTATATACCCTCCTATTTATAACATGCAACGATTTTTAGTTAATAACCGAATTGATTACAACATGAGTGGCTAACATTCCCCTTTTCGGTTTTCAACAAGACAACAAGATCCAAATCTTTTCAAACTTTAATATAACAGCCTCAGGCTCATTTCTTAACTATTATAACTCGAAAACTTCATTTACACAAGAAGGTGGAGATTTTTACCTCAAGAATCCCTCTTTCCGAAATCTTCTTCACTTTAAAATTACCCACACGAACCCTTTGCAAGCTTGCCAACACTTTTCCTTCTTGAATCCTTTCCAAAAATCTCACCGGGGTTCATCAATTTGAGGGAGAGAAGAGGGATTTTTCTTAGGAAACCCTTGCAAATGGCCAAGTCTTGGAGACTTGGCCCTAAAATAAGACCCTCATTTGGTCAAAAAGATGGGAGGGACACTTGTCACCCTCCCATAGGCCTTTTAACAAAATATCCCCTGTTTTTCGCCCCTCACTGCGCAAAAATCCCGCCTTGGCGCCGCGGCCCTGCCGCCGGCGCCTCAACCTCAGAGGACTTTCAGAATTATCGGCGCCGCGGCCCTGCTGACGGCGCCGCGGCGCTGCGACGCCTGCTGGGAAGCCTGTCCCCTGCGTCAGCCTGCCGAACTTCTAACGCCCATAACTTCCTACCCCGATGTCCAATCGACGAGTGGTTTGTTGCGTTGGAAACTAGACTCAACGAACTTCATACTAGTCTTTTAAAACACCTCAAAACTCCTAAAGAATTTGGGGATATGCCGCTCCAAAGTTGACTGAACGTCTGCCTACAACATTTTGCCAACCCAACTTTCCAAATTCAAATCTTATTTCTTTTCGTACGTTCTTATCTTATCCTCTTGAATTTACGGGGTGTAACATTCTTCCCCCCTTAAAAACATTCGTCCCCGAATGTTCTTTTGGAGTCAATCTAATACTCCTCGTACTTTACAATAAAAGGAACTTTATTATGCCACTTATGACCCTAAGATATCGCACCAACGCTATTTACTCCCATTCAAGGCCTAAAATGCTTTTCTTATCGTACCTTTCACCTACTTCTAGCATACATACATAGTCTCAATATAATCCGTTCATGACACTTACACATATAACAACTTTATCATGCATACAAGTCTCTAAGGGATCAACAAATATACCTGAAATCGCATATGCGGGTAAAAGGACCGCTAAAACTGGGAACTGCTACCACGACCTCTGCCGCGGCCTGCTGGTGCATGAACATCCTGCCTAGCCATCGAAGGCGAAGAACCCGCAACTGACCCAATAGACTGGGCTACTCCACCAGTGCCACCCCTGGTCGGACAGTCCATTGCCAAATGGCCCTGTTGGCCGCAAGCATAACAAGTTGTCGACCTAGTCCGACATTCTCCAAAATGAGCTCTGCCACAGTAACCACACCGAGGCAAAGGTGGCCTCCCCTGGCTACTATCCCCACACCTCGTGAACGGCGTCCCGAGCCACGACCGCTCGAATATCACTGGCGGTCAAACCGCGCGAAGGCCGAGAAGGAGCACCCTGCGTCGGCTGAAATGTAGACCTAACACATTGCGAGGTTATGCGCCTCGAAAGCTATCCTGAGACTCTGCCGTCACGGCCTCTTGGTGGGCGGTCAATCTGGCCTCTCTCTCTTCCTATCCTCAATCCCCTGTGCATAAGCCTGCATCCTGGCGATATCCATACCGTGAAGAGCGGCTCCCGGTTACGCGGTAACCATATATCGGTCTAGTCCCATCACATAGCGGTGAACTCTGCCGCCATATCCGCCCACAATAGTGGGTGCATACACCGCCAATGAGTCAAATTCGGGTTGTACTCTCGATGGTTCTCCCATTGTCTTAACGCGAGAACATCGGCGGGCTCTCTTCGTCTCGGGGAGGCAAAAAGTGATTGAGGAAGGATCCGTGAACTCACCCCCAAGCGGGAGGAGCACCCATACCTCTAGACAACACCACGACTCAAACAGTTCAACGCAATATCGCGTAACGGTATGAAGCTAACACAATGTACTCATCTCCGAGGCCCTAAGCACCGTGCATGGTCCACGCACTGTGAATGAACTCACGAGGTCCTCTCCGGACGTCGAACCATTGAATTGGGTGGATTACAACTCGAAAGTCCCGAATCCTCAAACTATCGGCTCTGGGTTAGCTTCTAGGCTCTGCCATTGCCGCCGCCACAATGCTAGTCAATAATCGGATGCTCTCAGTAATCTCTATACTCGGCCTGGTGTGGGCTGGAGGCTCGTGTCCGGAACCTCGGGGTTCTTGCCGCTCTCGGCCCCTCTGTCTTTGCCGCGTGGTGAACTCGCCGATCCCCGTAACCTCGGGCATAGCACAGGCACGATTCCTAGAAATCCTCTGTGTACCACTAACAACTCTTGCTGCTGCCTTGCCCTTCTGGGCCCTGGTCGTCTTCCGTGGAGGCATAGCTGATACATAAGAATAGGTCAGAGAGGATTAATCCTAGTAGGACAACTCTACTGCACGATCTCAGAGAGAGAAAATTCGAGTGGATACGGCCAAGATCGAGGCAGTCAGGACTTGGCCTAGACCTACTACTCCGACAGAGGTTCGCAGTTTTCTGGGCCTTGCAGGTTATTATCGGCGGTTCGTAGAAGTTTGCTTCTATCTCGCACCATTGACTAGGTGACTCGGGCGGCTAAGTTTGATGGACTGATGCTTGTGGCGGGGTTTCCGATTCTTGAAGGAGAGACGGCCGCCTCGTTCTTACTCTTCCGCAGGTCGACGGTTATGTGTGTATATTGTGATGCGTCGGGCATAGGGTTGGGATGTGTGTTGATGCAGCAGGCAAGGTTATAAGCGTATGCATCCTTGGCGGTGAAGAAACACGAGAGGAACTACCACCCATGATTTGGAGTTGGCGTGGTGATTCACGCCTTGAAGATGCGGAGGCACTATTTGTATGGGGTTCACGTGGATATTTATACTGCACCACAAGAGCCTCGGTATATCTTCACCAAAGGAGCCGAACTTACGAGGCGGTGGTTAGAGTTGCTTAAGGATTACGATGTGGATATCCTATACCACCGGGAAGGCCAATGTCGTGGCGGATGCTCTTAGTCGTAGGTCGATGGGGAGCCTATCGGATGTGCGACTAGAGAGGAGGACATGGTTCGTGATTTGCATCGATTAGCGAGCCTTGGTGTCCGTTTGATTGATTACGATAGCGGTGGGGTTCGAGTTCGTGAGGTTGCGAGTCTTCCATCGTCGAGGAGGTGAAGAGGCAACGATTCGAGGATCCGGTTTGACACGTTATCGTGTCTGACTCTTCGTGAGGAAGGGTCCTTTTGGTAGCACGATGGGGTGCTAAGGTTTGAGGGCGGGTTGTGTGTTCCGGATGTTTGAGGACTTGACGAGTTCTTGGGGAAGCACACAACGGCGTTACTCTATCCATCCGTCGGTCGACCAGATGTACCACGACCTTAGATCGTGTATTGGTGGGATGGCTTGAAGAGGGCGTTGCGAGTTCGTAGCTCGGTGCCGTGTTGTCGGCGGTGAAGGTAGAGCACCGGAGGCACGGTGGTTTATTACACGATAGAGATCCCGACCGGAAGTGGGAGGTGATCAACATGGACTTCATCACGGGATTGCCTCGCACTCGGAGGAGACATGATTCTATATGGGTTATCGTCGACGGTGACAAATCGCCCACTTTCTTCCGTCGGGGCGACTTTTGGTGAGGATTATGCGGACTTTACATCAGAGATCGTCGGTGCATGGAGTCCCTATTTCGATCATATCAGGCAGAGGAGCCCGGTTCTGGCTAACTTAGGAGGTCTTTCGAGAAAGGGTTTGGGGCGCGGTGAGCACAGTCTGCATTCCATCCTGAGACACGGGCGATGTGTCGGCGCACTATCCGGACTCTTGAGGATATCTTTGCGAGCTGTGTTATTGACTCGAGGTAGTGGGAGGATCATTTGCCTCTAGTTGAGTTTGCGTATAATAATAGCTACCACTCCGGTATTCGAGATGGCGCCTTATGAGGCCTTGTATGGGAGGAAGTGCGGTCTCCTATAGGATGGTTCGATGTGGGCGAGTGCGATTAGTGGGACGTATTTGGTGCGTGACGATGGATAAGGTGAAGCTTATCCAGAGAGGTTCTTGGCGGCTGGTCGGCAAGTCATATGCGAGATCATCGTCGTCGGCATCCGAGTTCGAGTTCATGATTGGGTTTTCTAAAGGTGTCACCCGTGAAGGTGTGATGAGATTCGGGAAGAAGAAACTTCGGCCCAAGTACATTGGGCCGTTTGATTGTCCGCGAGGTAGGCAAGGTTGCTTATGAGTTGGATCTGCCGTCCGATCTGGAGGCGAGACATCCGATGTTTCATGTTTCTATCTTTGAGGAGATGTATCGGATCCATCTAGGTACACCCGATTGATGATGTCCAGTGTGGGGTTATCGTATGAGGAGATTCCCGTAGAGATAGTCGATCGTCGGGTTAGGCGTCTGCGGACCAGGGCGTGGCTTCACAAAGTTACGTGGCGAACGAGCTCGAGGAGGAGATGGCGTGGGAAGGCGAGGAGGACATGAGGCGTAAGTATTCTCACCTATTCCCCACACCTCCAGGTACTTCACTTTCCTACTTGTAAATCTTCATTGTCATATATGCCTAAGTGTTGTTTTTTTGTGGCCGTATGTGGCATTTACAAACTGTTTAAGTTATGAAGAACCTTATCGTTAAGCGTGTCTTGGAAGGAACATTCGGGACGAATGTTTCTAGGAGGGAGAATGTTATACCGTATTTTCGGGTATGTGCGTGGCGTGCGTCACGAGTTTGGCCTTAAAGTTTAGGCATGGCACGTTTTTGGGCACAACTCACTCGAGGAATCGTTTCCGGCGAAGCGTTTAACAAGACTCGCGTAGGATAAATTCCGGCTATGCCATTTCTAATTTTTGCGGATTTTTCCGAGAGACGAAACACTGTGGACCAACGGGAGGGCGACACTTGTCACCCTCCAATTGATGGACGTGAGGCGTTCATTTGGCCGAATGGATTGGCTATTTTGTCAAGTAGTTGGTAGGATATTTTGTGTGCAAGTTGGCTAGGTACACTTGCCTAATCTTGACCCTACACTTGCCTTGCACTTGGCATCATCTTGGCCCTTGGCACATGGCTTGACCTATAAATACCCCCAAGATGAAGAGTTCTTCATCCACAAAATCTTTCAAGTCTTGAAAAATCCTTCCTCCTCCCTTGAGCCTTTTCGTCAAGCCTTCATCCCCTCTTGAGTGAAGCTTAGCGAGGCTATCCCCACTAGCCTGAAACCTACCCCCTCCCTTAGTAGAAAAGTTGCCTTCTAGTATTGTTATAATGCCCAAAATACCTAGCCCAAATCCATAGTACTTAGTTGAAGTTGTGAAGAACTTAGGGTTCTTGGAGCTATCGGAGCGCATAAACTTAGGAGCTAAACCTTGCTCAGGATCGACGTATTATCTAGGATATTATTGGGCTTACCGAGGTAAATAAACTTGTCCTTCTTTTGTAATTAGAGAATACATACTGTACAAGTATAGATATAAGTATTAAATACTTAGAAAGATATCACGAATAGAATTGAGCTGTTATCACGATAGAAGGGTTTAAAGAAGAATATTTGAACTATACTTACTTAGAATTGTTTTCTGATGAACTTGAGTAGCTCAGGGTAGGGAAGTGTTGCCCAATTTTCCGTAGGATATAGAACCCTACGCTTAGAATCGTTTCTGAGTAGTGCGGACGTTGATAGGCGTGTCGACTATTATAGTTGATTCTCGCGTGCGACATATTCAACTTGGCGGTGGATTTACGAGAAGGTATGTGATTCTTTCTAAGCATGATATTTTAAAATATATATAGTACGGTAGACGTACATGTGTTAACTGAATAATAATTACGGCAATGTCTTTTGACTTAAGCCTGAATAATACTTACGACAATGTCTTTTGACTTAAGCCTGAATAATAAGAATCTTGATGCATTTCAAAAGAATACTGAATCATTTTTATGAAGAGAACTAATTGGTTTTAAGCGAAAGCTTAAGAGTTATACTAGCTTTATGGGAAGTTAGGTATAACAACTTAAGAATGATAAAAGGAAGTTTACTTATGTGTTTATAACAGACTTACATTGATCTATGGAAAGAATAATAAAATGGTTTGATAAGTAGACATGATATGATGTTATGTGTGTTAGTGTCTTGTAACGTTTGTAAAAAAAAAGGGTATTCTTGTTGTGCTTATGTGTTTAACGATAAGTTGTTATGTTAGTATTATATCACCGCCTCTGACATAAATCTGGGGTTAAGCTGCCTCCGATGCGGGTATACCTCGGCGATGCGTGTGACTATGATGCGAGGACACCTCGTGCGGGTCAATGTGACCTATGCGAGCTACGAGAGTTCGAGTTAGTGTGCGGGTTATACCTGCATGCGGTACATGTGGCCATGCGGACTACGAGTCCGGGGATGATGCCGAGTAGCTACCCTCGTGCGGGGTTATGCCTATGCAGCCTATGTGAGTGGCCTATGCGGACTCTGAGTCGAGTTAGGCTTGCTTAATGATACTATGGGCAATTGGCCTGCCCGATCATTCGCGACCTAGAAAAGACCATTCTGATTTACCTATTGTTGCTCTTATTTATGATGTGGCACTATGTGCGGTTACCTTGGTTGTTTCATACATATATGTAAACGATTTTTAAAATGATATGTTTTCATTTAAGTACTTTCTGATTTATACTTAGTACTGTTATCGACCTCCTTCGGGCTGCGTTCATGCCGCGGTAAGGCAGCGGTGCTAGATCCACATCCTTGGGATCTTTGCGTTGGTGTCGAGAGCTCCATCTTCCCGAGGCTCTACTTTTAGGTATGATCTCTTGTATTGTAGATAGTTTTGTACATTCAGGGTATGGCGAGGCCTTGTCGCCATAGTTATTTACTTAAGCCCAGAAGTGCGTAGTCTGTTATGCGGTTGGGATGTAATCGCAAAACTATGTTTATGTATATATGCCGAAAGGCGACATTTTCTCACATAAAAGCGTGTCTCTTTTTACAATCAAGTTTCATGTCTTGTTTTATATTCCGTTGATTACTCGATGTATGACTACTTGGGTGCGGGTAGGCACGATCACGCGAACCGGGCGGGTCGTGACACTGCGGACAATCTGAAGCGGCCCAATGTACCTCGCCGAGTTTCCCTTTCTTCGAATCTCATCACACCGCCATGGGTGACACCTGGAAAACCCAATCACCGACCTCGAACTCGGATCACGACGGCGATGATCTGCGTATGACGACTGCGACTCGAGATGTCGACAACCGCTCTTGGATAAGCTTCACTTATCCATCGCTGCCGCACCGTCTGGTCCTACTAATCGCACTCGCCCACGTCAAACCAGCCTATCGGCGATCTGCACTTCCTCCCATAAGGCCTCATAAGGCGCCGTCCGAATCTTTGGAGTGGTAGCTATTATTATACGCAAACTCAACTAGAGGCAAATGATCCTCGGCTACCCACGAAGTCGATAACCAAAGGCTCACATATCCTCGAAGTGCGGATAGTGCGCTCGTCTGTCCGTCACGTGGATGGAATGCGATTTCTAAGCTCACCGCGTCCCCAAACCTTTCGGAAAGACCTCCAGTTAGCCGTAAAGCGGGCTCCTCCGGATATGATCGAAATAGGGACTCCGTGCGATTCGACGATCTCTCGGATATAAAGTCTGGCATAATCCTCAGCCGAAAAAGTCGTCCTGACTTGCAGAAAGTGGGCTGATTTTGTCAGCCTGTCGACGATAACCCATATAGAATCATGTTTCCTCTGAGTGCGAGGTAATCCAGTGATAAAGTCCATGTTGATCACCTCCCACTTCCAGGTCGGGATCTCAATCGTCTGCAAACCACGGGCCTCGTGCTCTGCCTTCACTCTTGACAACACGGGCCGAGCTACAAACTCTGCAGCGTCCTCTTCAAGCCATCCACCAATACGGATCTAAGGTCGTGGTACATCTTGATCGACCACGGATGGATGAGTAATGTGCGCGTGTGCTTCCTAGAACCTGGCCAAGTCTGCGATATCCAAACACACAACCCGCCCTCAAACCTTAGCACCCGTGGTCATCTCAAAAAGGACCACTTTCCCTCACGAAGGGCGTATCGCGATACAGCGTCAAAGCGGATCCTCACTGTTGCCTCTTACGCTCGCCGGCGATGGAAGACTGGCAACCTCTCGAACTCGGACCCACTGCTATCGTAATCAATCAAAGCGGACACGAGTTCGCTAACCCGATGCAAATCGCGAACCATGCCCTCCTCGGTGCCACATCGGATAGGCTACCCATCGACTACGACTAAGGGCATACGCCGCAACATTGGCCTTCCCGGGTAGTACGGGATATCAACATCATAATCCTTAGCAACTCTAACCACCGTCTGCCGTAAGTTCGGCTCTGGTGAAGATATCTTTGGAGGCTCTTTGTGGTGCCGTATAAATATCCACATGAACCCCATACAAATAGTGCCTCCAGATCTTGGCGTGAATCACGGCGCTAACTCCAAATCATGGGTGGGGTAGTTCCTCTCGTGTTTCTTAAGTTGTCGGGATGCGTGCGCTATAACCTTACCATTGCATCAACACATCCGAGCCCGACGCTGGCGATCACAATACACAACATAACCGTCTGACCTGCGGAAGAGTAGAACGAGGCGGTCGTCGATCTATCTTTCGACATCTGGAAACCACGCTCACAAGCATCGGTCCTTTGAAACTTAGCGCCATACAGTCGGCCTAGTCAATGGTGCGAGAGATAGAAGCAAACTTCTCTCTGAACCGCCGATAATAACCTGCAAGGCCCGTAAAAGCTCGCACCTCAGCCGGAGTAGTAGGTCTAGGCCAACTCATTGCCTCGATCTTGGCCGTATCCACCGAATGCCATCGGCCCGACAATATGCCCGAGAAAAGCCAGAAGTTAACCAAAACTCACATTTGGAAAACTTGGCGTACAAGCTTCTTGCCAGTCTGGAGAACTCTCGGCCACGGTCCTCAAATGCTCGCGTGCTCGCTACGGCGAGAATAAACCAAGATATCATCAATGAACACTATCACAAACGTGTCCAAAATGGTTTGAACACTCGGTTCATCAAATCCATGAATACGGAGCATTGGTCAACCCAAAGACATAACCACGAACTCATAATGCGTCAAGGTCCGAATGCGATCCTAAGGACATCCGCCTCTATAACACGCACTGATGATAGCGATCGCGGATCAATCTTGGAGAAACATCTCGCGCCAAGCTCGTCGAACAAATCATCAATCACAGGAAGGGTATACGTTCTTAATGGTCACCTTGTTCGGTATGCGTAATCAACACACATGCGCGGCGTCGTCCTTCTTCTTCACGAACAATAGGCGTTCCCGAGGAGAAACACTAGGCGATGAAGCCGCTTCTCCGGCAAATCTCGCGGTGGTCCTTGACTCTCTCAACTCGGCGGTGCCGTTACGTATGGCGGAATGGAAATAGGCGAGTGTCTGCGACATCGATACAAAACTCTATCTCCCTCGGGAGGATGCGAGGTCATCTGGAAACACGTCGGGAAATCTCGACTACGAGGCGAAAATCTGGTACCGCGACCTCGATTATCGAACACGAATGAGATGGTAGATATACCCCTTCGCACCGTCTTCCTAGCCTTGAGGTAGGAAATAAACCTACCCTCGGCGTCTGGTGTTCCTCCCACTCAACAACTCCTCAGAAGCTGGAACCGTACTACTCTCTCCTGCGGTCTACATTGGCGTAGCAAGCTAGCCAATCCATACCCATGATCGCGTCGAAATCGGTCATGTCTAACTCTATCAAGTCGGCTAATTGGTCGGCGTATATAGTCCTTGGACAAGCCCTATATACCCGCGAGCTACCAGAATCACCCATCTGGCGTAGCTACCTCGAAAAGGGTCTATGGACTCGAGCTCTATCCTATCCTACTAGCGATAAGGGAGATATATAGAATGAGTAGAACCGGATCAATCAAGGCATACACATCATATCCGAGCCCGATAAGGTACACGGCGACATCGGTGAGGCCTCACGTCTGCCGGCTGGACAAGGCATAAATGCGGTTCTGAGGACCGCTAGAACTGGGACCCGCGCCACGACCTCTGCCGCGACCTGCCGCCCATGAGTACCCTGCCCTCCGGGGCGAGTAACTGTAGGAGATGAAGACCGCGAAAGAACCGTAGGGTGACCCACTACCATCTCGGCGCCGCCCTTGGTGGACGGTTCCGTAAAGTGACCTGCTGGCCACAAGCGTAACAAACTCGTAGCGATACCACAATTCCGAAGTGGGATCTACCGCATCGGCCACCGAGGGGTGGTCCGATCGGCGATGCCTCTCGCTACGGGCGTCACGAAGTCTGGGGCCACAGTGCGCTCGAATATCCGGTACGAGGGCGGTGCGGGAGTGCTCTGGTGGTGTGGTGCAAATCTAGGCTAACTGCGAGGCCGCCCACCACGATAGCTACCAAAGACCTGTTGTCTGGTCTTCTTCTGCTGTCATCAGCAACCCGTCGGCCTCTGCGCTCGCATCAGTGCATGAGCTGCGTGCGGGTAATATCCATGCTGGTGAAGAGCCACACCCGCACAAGACTCGGCCATATAATCATCTAGCCCGGTGACGTAACGATTCACTCTGTCCTCCATATCTGTTACCAATGCAGGGACATATCGAGCCAATGAATCAAACTCAACGTTGTACTCTCTAACTGTGCGTCCTCTCTGTCTCAGCAACAAAAATCTGTCGGCCCGTGCCCTCCTCATCTGTGGAGGCAAGAAATGAGTGAGAAAGGCCTCCGAGAACTCGTCCCAAGTAGCTGGGGACGCGTGCTCTCCCCGGGATAACTCCCACGAATCAAACCAATCGACTGCGGTATCACGCAGCCGATGCGAACCGAAGGTCACGGACTCGGTCTCTGAAGCCTTGATCACCCGCATGATCCTCTGTAACTGACGGATGAACTCCTGCGGATCATCCTCAGGCCTCGACCCGTAGAACTCTGGCGGGCTACAACTCAGGAAATCCCGTAGCCTCAAACTATCTGCTCTCGGGTGAACCACGGGTACTACTGGGGCTGGCTGCTGCATCGGCTGTCGCCGTGTCGCCACGATCACGGCGATGGCGCCATCTCTGTAACCCATCTCGTCTGCTCCGGTGTGGGATGGATGTGTAGGTCTTGTGGTCTCATCGGCCATCGCTGCTCTAAACCTCACCCAAATTCGGCGGCGTCGTGGAACTCGCCGTCTCGGGTATAGACTGGGCCTGAGCCCTCGTGACTCTCGGTGTCCCACTAGCAGCTCCTCGGCCTTGCGCCACGCCGGGCGGGTTGCCTTACGTGGAGGCATAAGCATTCTGAAAGGAACACGTTAGAGGTCCAACTTATAACACACGGCTAAGGCACGATCTCGAGTGAGAAGAATGGAAACCAATCCACGAATATCCTATAGCCTCACGATTATTGGTGTGGTGCACAACACACCGATAATCAAGACTTCTACTAGATACGGTGCTGTAGACACTTTCCGAGGATTAAGCGCTCACGATACCACTTTTGTCACGACCCGTTCGGGGCGTGGTGCCTTCACCGGGCACGAAGTCATACATCGAGAGAAAATCGCGGAATATAAAACATAAGACATGAAACAATTGTAAAAGAGACACATTTATCCGAGAAAAGCGTCTTTCGGCATATATATATCAAAATCTGCGGTTTACATCCCAACTGTACAATAGGACTCTGGACCTCTAGGAAGTAAACAACTATGGCGGGACAGGGCCCGCCATACCGTACCTGTCAAGACTATCTCGCAGCGGGAGATCATACCCAAGTCGAGCCTCGGAGAAGATGGAGCTCGACACCAACAAAAGATCCTAAGGATGCGGATCTAGCACTGTTGCCCTTACCTGCGGCGTGAGCGGCCCGAAGGAGGTCGATCTGAAGTACTAAGTATGTGAAATCGTAAAGTACTTAAATGAAATCATATCATTTTAAAACCAATTTTACAAATATGCGAAACAACCAATGTAACGCACATAGTGCCACATCACAAACAAGAGCAATAGCAATTAAGCGATATGTGTCTTTTCTAGGTTGCGAATGATCGAAGCAAGGCCAATCGCCCATAGTATCATTATGCAAGCCTAATCCTCGACTCCGTAGCGCATGGACACTCGCATAGGCGCATGAGGTATTCCCCGCATCGGGGTAGCTACTCCTCGGCATCGATCCCGACTCGTAGTCCGCATGGCCACATAGACCGCGTGAGGTATAACCCGCACTAACACGGAACTCTCGTAGCTCGCGTAGGTCCCTGGACGCGTAGGTATTCTCGAATCATGGTCCCACACCGCTGAGTCTACCCGCGTCGGAGGCGCTAACCCGGTATCATGTCAAGAGGTGAGTGATATAATACTAACATAAAAACTTATCGTTAAACAACATAAGCACAACAAGAATACCCTCTTATACAAACGTTACAAGACACTAACACACATAGCATCATATTATGTCTACTTATCAAACCATCTTATTATACTTTCCATAAATCAATATAAGTCGTTTATAAACACATAAGTAAACTGTCCCTTTTCTTTCTTAAGTCGTTATACTTAACTTCCCATAAAGCTAGTATAACTCTTAAGCTTCTTGTTTTAAAAACAAATAATCTTCTTCTTTCAAAACTGATTTATAATTCTTTTGAAACACTTTAAGATCTTTATTATTCAGGCTTAAGTCAAAAGACATTGCCGTAAGGCTACGTTCAGTTAATACACGTACGTCTACCGTACTATATATATATACTTTAAAATATCATGCTCAAGAATATAGGAAGAATCACATACCTTCTTGGCGAAATCCACCTGCCAAGTCGAATATGTCGCGCGCAGGGAATCAACCTATAATAGTCAGATACGTCTATCAATGTCTAGACTACTCTGTAGACTATTCTAAGCAGAGGGTTCTTAATTCTACGGAAAATCGGGCAACACTTCCCTACCCGGTAAGCTACCCAAGTCTCTTTGTTAAAAGCAGTCTATGTAAGTCTGATTTAATTCTTCTTCATATACCGCCTACTGTGATTATAGTTCACTTATATTCTTTAATATCCTTCTTTATCTTATACTCAAGTTTTAACTATTCTTATATGTACTATCCAATTACAATAGAAGGACAAGATATTTACCTCGATAAGCCCAAAATTATCCAAGTTAAATGTCGATCCTGAGCAAGGTTTAGCTCCTAGTTTTGCACGCTCCGATAGCTCCAAGAACCCTTAGAACCATTTTTGTGGTGAACACTTGGTTGGCCAACTACCCACACACATGTACCCATCCTCACCACCCACTTGCATTAATCTTGACCCTTGATTCTTCTATATATACCCCCTTAGGTTGAAGACAATTTTCATCCCACACTTAAGCTTCCAAGGCAAAATACTCCCCTCCCCTTTGTAGTTGTTTTCGTCCCCCTTCCCCCACTTGAGTAGAAAATACTTTGGGTATTATTGTATAATCCCAAATACCTTGGCCGAGTATCCCTAGTAGTATTCCACAGTTATTACACTACTAGGAGCAGAAAATACTACTTTATTCCAATAGTCGCAAAATGAAACCCTAGAAAATCTTCATAAGCTTGGTTGAAGTGTTAAGAGAAGTTGTTTAGAAACTTCTGGGGTTGCTTGGGCGAGTTGGAACGTGAATTGGAGCTAAACGTTGCTCGGGATCGACTTATAAACTTGGATAATTTTGGGCTTATCGAGGTAATGATCTTTGCCCCTATTGTAATTGGATATTACATTTGTAGTAATGTATAGTTGAGTATACTATATGTAGAATGAATATGGATAAGAATTGTACTGTATTTACATAGATTGTATTTGATGAGACTTGTAGTATTATTGTGGAGTAGAATTGTACACGTCAGGTTAGCCGTGTAACCCCCCCCGCGGTATTGTTGGTTTGTTAGCCGGCCTCGTTAGTGGAGGAGATTTTTGGGTTTGGGGGGGGGGGGGGGGAGGTGCTGCCGAATTTTCCGTAGAATAAGGAATCTTGTATCTAGAATTATCCTACGAAGAGATCTAGAGGTTGATAGACGTTTTGTGGCCTTTTTAGGTTGAAGTACTACGAGTAGCGTATTCTACTTGAAGGGTGGAAAAGGCGAGCAAGGTTAGAGTACGTGGAGCGTTTTACTAATTGTCGAAAATCATCGCGAGGTATGTGAACCTCTTCCTATCTTTTTTAGCATGATTGTTGTGAACTATGTAGTACGGTAGACGTACATGTTCTAAGTGAATTTGGTTGGTTTACTGATTTTAAAAGATAAAGGACTTGACTTATATTTTGACTTGATATGATATATGAAGAACTCGAATTGTGTAGAAAGTTGTGTGTTATACCCCGTATTTCCAGAGTATGTACGTGATGGCGTACGTATAATAATTTGAGCCTTAAGTTAGGCAAGTTTCGAAATTAGTGCACAACACCCGATTAGAGTCGTTTTCTGACGAAACGTTTCCACAGCTTTCGTAGGGAAAATTCCGGCTATGTCATTTCTAATTTTTGCGGATTTTTCCGAGAGACGAAACATTTTGGACCAACGGGAGGGTGACAAGTGTCACCCTCACATTGGAAGGGCTTGGACGATTTGCTTGAGTGGGAGTAGGTAGGATATTTGTGCAAGTTGGTGTGGTAGATGGATAAGGTGCACATGGCTTAATCCTAGCCCTACACTTGCCTAACACTTGGATGAATCTTGGCCATTGGTTGGCCATTTCTTGACCTATAAATACCCCCCCTATCCAAAAATTGTCTAAGTCTTGAAAACCTTTCCCCCTCCCTCTTGCTTGCTCTCGTCCAATAGCCCCTCTCCCCCTTTGAGAAGGCCTTGGCCGAAACCCCCTCCCCCCCCTTTTTGGTGCCCTAAGCCGAGGGGTACCCCCCCCTAGCCTAGTGGTTTTCGTATAATACCCCTTTTTGTGGTATAGAGATACTCTCCTAGTATTGTTATAATGCCCAAAATACTTTAGCCTAATACCTTGTAGTACTTTCGAAAGTACCCTTTATACGAAAAGCCCGGAAAATACTATTATACTTCCTTTAGCCACTAAATGAAACCCTAAGGATGTGACGCCCCGAACCCGGGCCCGTTGTCACGACCCGAACCTGGGCCCGTGACTGGTGCCTTACCCCGGGCACCCTAGTGATACAACAGTGTCAATGGAACATAATACATACATGAAACAAATGAAGTACAAACAGTAATCTGAGGAAAACTTGCCTTTCGGCATATATATATAAATAACATCTCTTACAAAAGAACAGTTTAATCCTTTCTACAAACCACGCCACAATGCGGTACTACGGACCTAAGAAAAGATCGACAACGATGGCGGGACGGGGCCGCCATACCACGAATGTAAATACCTACAACGACAGGACTATACCAAGATAAGCCTCGGAGAACGGAGCTTTCCCAAGCAATTGTGACCAAGAGCGAGGATCAACGGCGGTGTACCTACTGCGGCATGAACGCAGCCAAGGAGGTCAAGACAACAGTGCAGGTATCGGCCCAAAATCGTAAATGAAATCATAGTAGTCTATATAAAGCGAGACATGTATGATAACCAAACTACGATTCACAATAAATAGCGATCATATCAAGTCGTGGACTCACGCCGAAGTCATCACTCGAATACATAAATATGGGTCTCACGCCCATGACATCAATCATGCGTGGAATACCTTCCTCACCGCCGTGATCGATGATAGAAAAGCACCAAGGAACACATGAACAACGGGTCCACGTGCCCAAATAAAGCGATGCGGGGTAAATGCGAAGGCATAGCCGACTACTAACACCAGCGGTACTAACAAGGTCGTAAAATGGCGAATCATGATATCTGTCTGACCGTCACATGATCAAAGCCGGTCACTCGCCGCAATATCAAATGTGCGCGTCTAGCCTGGAACTCCCAGCTCGCATAGGCCAATCTCGTAGGCCCGCGTGAGGTATAACCCGCATCGGTAGCTACTCCGGCGTCGCCCGGACTCGCACCGCGTGGCCACATGCACCGCGTGACCATAAAGGCGCCGCACTAACACGGAACTCTCGTAGCTCGCGTAGGCCCCGGGACCCGCGTGGTATTCTCAAATCATGGTCCCGCATCGCTGATTCTACCCCGCGTCGAGGCGGCTTAACCCGGAAACACGGTGAGTGGTATAATACCAACATAACGGTTTATCGTTTAAACATCATAAGCACAATCAAGGAAAATCCGCTTTACACAAACATCACGAATACTAACACACGTAGCATCCTAATATGATTACTTATCAAATCAACACGAAGGTATTACAAGGCTATCACAAACCAACACAATCGATTATACACACAAGGTACATTACATTGTATGATTAACAAGATCGGTATCTATTCTCAAAGTACTTCATACATTATCTTTTAAAAAATCGTTACGTTTACAAAAGTCACACAATACGTAGTATATGAAAACTAGAGTGATTATCTTTTGAAGTAAAGCAAAACACTTCTTTTAAAATCAAGTAACAACATTATTTCTCAAGCGTCAAGTTTGCCTAATTTCAAATGTTCACGTTTCTTACTTTAGGAAGGCTTCAGTAGTTCATAGTCTTATTCATTTAAGAATATAATTCTCTTTTAAACTATCGAGAAACATAAGCCTTATATGTGAGTAGGATATTCTTGTTTATAACAATCTTATTACAATGACCATGATCTAGGAAATATCATTTTGTCTCATCTTAGCTTATGCGGATGGAAGTTTCTCTTGGTTTTAATAATACTTAATCTGTCAAAACATTTCCTTTTATTATTAGCTGCGGTGGTTTGTCGATACACATTCTGATTTCCAAATCGAAGAAACATTCTTAAGCCGTTATACCTAACTTCCCATAAAGCTAGTATAACTCTTAAGTTTTCAAAAACCAAGTATTACTTCTTCTTTCAAATGATTCAAAAATCTTTTGAAAAACTTCAAGTTCTTTATTAACACATAACAAGCGGTTATAGTTCAAATCGGTTACCTTTTAAAAACCACAAGTATTTTCTTACCAACATAAAGTCGTTATAACCAACTTCCCATAAAGCCGTTATAACACTTTATGTTTTAAACCAATCAAATACATTTAGCACGTATGCGTCTACCGTACTACATAGTTCACACATATCATGCTAGAAGAGATAGGAAGAGGTTCACATACCTCGCGGAGTATCGACTAATAGCAAAACGCTCAAGTACCTCCAACCGTCGGCTACTCCTTAAGCCAAGTAGATCGCGCCACGCGTAGTACTCAACCTATAAGGCCACAGCGCTTATTAATATTTAGATCCCTACGTAGAACATTCTACGTAAAATTCGCAAGACTCTCCCCACATGCGGCTTAAATCTCCTCGCTATCGGTAGGCCACCAAGCCAACCGGGGGTTATACATCTAACCCGACGGTACAATTCTACTCCACGTAAAAGCTACACAAGTCTCATGTCTGATCTTATGTAAATACTGATTCGGTACTCTTCTTTCGAAAAGGTTTCTTATTATTGGGCTTAAGTCAAAAGACATTGCGATAACTACGTTCGTTCTATATATAGTATACTTCAACTATATAATCATACAACATGTAATTTCCAATTACAATAGAGGACAAGATATTTACCTCGATAAGCCCATAATTATCCGAGTTTAAATGTCGATCTGAGCAAGGTTTAGCTCATACTCGTGCGCTCGACCCGCTCAAACAACCCAGAAGTTCTAACCAACTTCTACTTATTACTCCAACTAACCATGGAGATTTTCCTTGGGTTTCGGTTTTATGGCCGGAAGGGAAGTATAATAGTATTTACGGGCTTTTCGTATAAGTATAACCTTAGAATACTACAAGGTATACTGGCTAAGGTAATTTGGGCATTATAACAATACTTTTGAGAGTATTTCTAACAAGAGGGTATTTATACGAAAACTACTAGGCTAGGGGTACCACGGCACACTACTAGGAAGGGGAGAGGGCTCTCGGCCAGGGGGCCTTTCAAAGGGGAGAGGGGCTCTTGGACGAGAGTCAACAAGAGGAGAGGAGGGATTTTAACACTTAGAAGATTTGTGGAAAGGATGAAGAATTCATCAAAGGAGAGGGTATTTATAGCACAAGCCAAGGCCAACCAATGGCCAAGATCTTGCCAAGTGCATAGCAAGTGTAGGGCGAGATCTTGCAGTGCACACCAGCCAACTACCACAAAAATATCCTACCAACCGCCCGACCACAAAGGCCACACTTTGGCCACCACAATTTCCGCCCGAGGTGTTCCAATGAGAGGTGACAAGTGTCGCCCTCTTGTTGTCCAAAATGTTTCGTCTCTCGGAAAAATCCGCAAAAATTAAAAATGACATAGCGGAAATTCCCATACGGTGTGAAAGCGTTTCGTCAACGACTCTAACAGGGTGTTGTGAACAAAGTTAATTCGGCCAAGCCTAATTCTCAAGTTCAAATTTTCTACGTCGCCCCACGCATACTCGGAAATACGGTATAACATTCTCCTCCTTAGAAACATTCGTCCCGAATGTTCTTTCTAAGTCTCAAAACAAGCGCGCCAAGATAGTCTTCACTACCATACTTACGACCAATCACGCGCCACAACGGCCCGCGAAACAATGCGCCAAAAATACTTACATCCAAGTCCACGAGGAAACACCTCTAACATTACCACAACCACCCCTCCCGGTCTAAAATATACTTCCTTCGCACCTTCTCCTTACAAAGAAATGATCACATCTATGCTCGCCATACATGCTCGCTTCTTCCGATACCACTTTTGTCACTTTGCGCGAGGTTCTAGTGTCACTCGGCGACCCAACAAATGGTGCCGGACTACATGCGATCCACGAGGTCGTGACACTCAAACTCTTACCCGCACACGTCTTGCCGGTTTCCAAGACTCGGGTTACTATCTCTAACGTGGTCATCATTAATCGGGAACACTCTGGATGGATCTCCGATACCTTCCGAACATAACAATACGAAAAGACCGGACGTCTTGCCTCTAAGTCGGACGGCAAAGCTAACATATAGGCAACCCGCCTACTCTGCACCAGACCGTAAGGCCCAAAGTAACTCGGGCTAAGTTCCTCTGTTTTCCAAAACTCGTCACACCCAAACCGGTGGTATCTTGAAGACCGACCGTCGGCACGAACTCTAAGCGTCGTCGCCGATTATCCATGCGATTTCTCTGCCGCCGAACCTCTTCTAGACAAGCTTTACTCTATCCACAATCTGTTGGAACAAGCTGAACCAACTATTTGAATCTTGCCAACATCGAACCAATCGGCCGCGACTTACACATCCGCCTCTACAAGGCTTTATAAGCGACACCGAACACCGAAATGGTAGCTTAAATACTCCTCCACGAGAGACAACAATCTCCACAACTACCCCGAAATCCAACCAGCCCGAGGAGAATGCGATTCGAGACTCACGAGTTCCTAACCTTGCTGGCAAAACCTCCGAGAAAAAGCGGTAGTAACACAGGCTCCATCTGCGTCTTAAGGTGTAGGTAGGCACCTCGTGCAGCCCTACAACCTTTACGATGCAACATCTCGCATAACCTCTGCCGAAAAGCGGTCGAGCGAAGAACACGATGGCTGCCCCGTCGACCCGACCACCGGTCGAGCGTATCCACGAACTCGTCTGTTGGTTAACTAAACTTGGGCCCAACACCTCGTGATCCCACCACCGGCGGGACCACGCTGACCCCACCAACAAGCGGTCGCGGGTTGACGCGGCGCCTCAACCCGACCGGCAGCGCGCACAATACTAGCTCCCGATCCGAACAATCTCACTTAATCACGTTTGAAAACCAGCGGCCTTCTTAGCTCAACTACCCCTTTCATTCCACACTACTAGGGACTATCCCAAACATAACTCACGTGCACTATGCACTTAGATAAGGGTCAAACATAACCCTACACCTATGCTCGAGATGGCCTTACCTCTAAGGTCTCTACGTAAAAACTCTAAGGCTCACACCTTCTCTATCCCCAAAATCTTACTCGGTTAACCCATCATGATTTCTAATCACAACTAACACATCGCTATCGTAACATAGCACTTAAGGTATACTCACCTTATCACGTATACAGAATCTCTGAGGGTTAAGGATATATCTATATCTCGCTTCACTCCTTAGTCGTTCTAATCAAACTGTCAGAGTAGGCGATATTAAGGAAGATGACGAACTACCCACCGATCTGAAGGCTAAGTCCTCTACAAAGATGTCACGACCAGCGGGGCGTGTTCGTGCACTACCGGGCACCCTAGTGACCTGACATCAGTAATCAGTGGAACATAAACACATACAAGAAACAAGTGAAGTACAAAACGATGTCGAGGAAAACTTGCCTTTTCGGCATATATAAATAACAACTCTTTTAACATGAGCGGCTTAATCCTTTTTACAAACCCGCCACAATAGTACTACAGACCTACGAATGAAATGACAACAACGACGGGGCGGGGCCGTCATACCCCGAATGTAGCACCTACAACAACAGGACTATACGAGACAAGCCTCCGGAGAAGCGGGCTTTCCCAATCTTTGGCTGTGACCCTAGGCGAGGATCAACGGCGGTGTACCTTTACTGCGGCATGACGCGGCCCGAAGAAGGTCGATGCAGTGCAGGAGTATGTGAAATCAAATAAATCTCGTAAATGAAATCATAATAGTCTATAAAGCGGGAGACATGTATGATAACCTAACTTCTGATTCTGATAAATAGCGATCATGTAAAGTCGGGACTCGCGCCTCAGTCATCACTCAAATATAACAATGGGTCTCACGCCACAACATCAATCATGCGGTGGAATACCTTCGCCGCTGGCGATCTATGATATGAAAGCACCAAGGAACACACATGAACACGGGTCCGCTGTGTCCAAATAAAGCGATGCGAGGGTAAATGCGAAGGCATAGCTCTAACACCAGCGGTACCAACAAGGTCATGAAGCGTATCATAAGATCTGTCTGGGCCGTCACATGATCAAAGCGGCCACTTGCGCGATGTCGATGTCGCGCGTCTAGTCTGGAACTTCCGCGACTCGCGTAGGCCAATCTCATCGGCCGCGTGGCGTCCGCGTCGGTAGCTACTCCGGCGTCGTCACGGACTTTCGAGTCGCGTAGCCCTGGACCGCGTGCCCGTAAGGGCGCATACTAACACGGAACTCGTAGCTCGCATAGGCCCCGGGACCGCGTGAGGTATCTCGAATCATAGGTCCATCGACCCGCTGAGTCTACCCGCGTCGGAGGCGGCAACCCGGAATCATCTCGAGATGAATGTCACAATACTATCATGACGGTGATAGTTAATAAGCACAATCGAGGAAACCCCTTTACACAAACATCACGAAGATACTAACACACGTAGCGTCCTAACACGTTTACTTATCAAAGCAACAAGAAAGTATTACAAGGCTATCACAAACCAATACAATCAAGTTGTTCACACAAGGTACTTTCTACTATCGATTAACAAGATCGGGTTTTATCCCCAAAGTACTTCATACATTAACTCTTTAAAAGATCGTTACTTTCACGAAAGTCACCTGATACGTAGTATAAAATAGGGTGGTATGTCTTTTAAATAAACAAAAACACTTACCTTTGTAAAATCAAGTAACAACATTATTTTCCAAGCGTCGAGTTTGCCTAATTCCAAATGTTCACGTTTCTTATTTTAGAAAGGTTTAGTAGTTCATAGCCTTATTCATTTAAGAATATAATTCTCTTTTAAACTGTTTGAGAAACAAAAGCCTTATATGTGAGTAGGATATTCTTGTTTATATCTATCTTATTACAATGACCGTGATCTAGGAAATATCATTTTGTCTCATCTTAGTTTCTATGCGGATGGAAGTTTCTCTTGGTTTTAATAATACTTAATTATTCAATACATTTTCCTTTATTAACTGCGGTGGTTTGTCGATACATTTACGATTTCGAAATCGATAAAACATTCTTAAGCGTTATACCTAACTTCCCATAAAGCTAGTATAACTCTTAAGTTTTCAAATACCAAGTATTACTTCTCCTTTCAAAATGATTCAAGAATCTTTTGAAATACTTCAAGTTCTTTATTAACATATAACAAGCGGTTATAGTTCAAATCGATTACCTTTTAAAAACCACGTGTATTTTCTAACCAACATAAATTTGTTATAACCAACTTCCCATAAAGCCGTTATAACACTTTATGTTTTAGACCACTCAAACACATTTAGCACGTATGCGTCTCGTACTACATAGTTCACACATATCATGCTAGAAGAGATAGGAAGAGGTTCACATACCTCGCGGCGAGTATCGACTAATAGCAAAAGCGCTCAGTACTTCCAATGTCGGCTACTCCTTAAGCCAAGTAGATCGCGCCACACGTAGTACTCAACCTATAAGGCCACAAGCGCTTATTAACATTTAGATCCGCCGTAGAACATTCTACGAGAAAATTGGCGTACCTCACATGACAGCGTAAATCTCTCTCTATCGGTAGGCTGCGAAGCCAACCGGGGTTATCGTCAACCCTAACGGGTACAATTCTACTCCACGGTACTACTGCAAGTCTCTTATGTCTGACCCTATGTAATTCTGATTCGAATTCTTCTTTAAATTGGGCTTAAGTCGCGAGACATTGCTGTAAGTATTATTCGGGCTTAAGTCAAAAGACATTGCCGATAATTACGTTGATACTATATATATAGTATACTTGACTATATAATCTAACAACATGTAATTTCCAATTACAATAGGGGACAAGATAGTTACCTCGATAAGCCCATAATTATCTGGCTTAAAGTCGATCACTGGGCAATCGTTTAGCTCGACTCGGCGCTCGACCAGCTCTAAACCACCCTTAGAAGTTCTAACCAACTTCTACACAATACTCAACGGACTATGGAGATTTTCCTAGGGTTTTGGTTTTGTGGTGACGGGAAGTATAATAGTATTTTCTGGGCTTTTAGTATAGGTATAACCTTAGAATACTACAAGGTATTGTCGAATGTAATTTGGGCATTATAACAATACTTTTGAGAGTATTTCTACACCCCTAAGGGGGTATTTTATCTGAGACAACTAGGCTAGGGGGTGTACCCACGGCTAGCACCACTAGAGGGAGTGCTCTCGGCCTGAGGCCACTCGAGGGGAGGGGTTCTCGGCCAAATGGGGAGGGCGAGAACACAAGCAAGGAGGAAGGGATTTCTAAGACTTAGAACATTTTTAGGATGAAGAAAGTCTTCAAGAGGGTATTTATAGTATAAGCCAAGGCGACCAATGGCGAGATCAAGCCAAGTGTGGTGCAAGTGTAGGGCGAGATCACTACACAAATATCCTACCAACTCCCTTTGACCAAACAAGGCAACAAAAAGCGTGCCAAGCGTTGCCAATTTCGTCCAAATGGGCGTTCAAGTCCACCGATTGGAGGTGCCAAGTGTCGCCCTCGTTGGTCCAAAATGTTTCGTCTCTCGGAAAAATCCGCAAAAATAAAAATGACATAGCGGAAATTCCCTACGAAAGGCGTGGAAGCGTTTAGTAGAAAAGCGACTCTAGCAGGGTGGTGTGCACAAAGCTAATTCGGCGAGCCACTTTGTAGTTCGAAAATTTCCTACGTCGTCCTCGCGTACATACTGCGGAAATACGGGGTATAACATTCTCCCTCGCCGAAACATTCGTCGAATGTTCCTTCTAAGTCTCAAAACAAGCGCGCCCGATATAGTCTTCACTACTATACTACGAGAACAATCACCACGCTGGCCACGAGAAAACACTGCGCCAAATACTCACATCTAAGCCCGAGAAACACCTCAAACATTACAAAATGATACCACTTTTGTCACTTTGCACGAGATACCACTTTGCCACTTTGTCGCGAGCCTTGCTCGGCGACCCGACAAATGGTGCCAGGCTGCGTCACGATCCCTAAAGGTGTCGTGCCCTCGAACTCTTACCACATTTCTAACAACTGCTTGGTTTCCAAAACTTCGGGGTTACTATCTCTA
This sequence comes from Przewalskia tangutica, assembly GCA_029844215.1. Classification (NCBI taxonomy): domain Eukaryota; kingdom Viridiplantae; phylum Streptophyta; class Magnoliopsida; order Solanales; family Solanaceae; genus Przewalskia; species Przewalskia tangutica. Next base: position 53,509,606 of record CM056722.1, on the reverse strand, counting down.
ACGTGGTCATCATTAGCGGGAACACTCTGGATGGATCTCGATACTTTCCGATCATAACAATCTGAAGGCCGGACGTCTTGCCTCCTAATTTGGATGGCAAAAGCTAACATATAGGCAACCGGCCTATTCTTCACATGAACTCATAAAGGCCCAAAATAACTCGGGCTAAGTTCCTCTATTTCCAAAACTCGTCACACCCAGGGGTGGTATCTTGAAGACCGACCGTCGGCTGAACTCTGGCGTCGTCGCGATTACGCCGCGATTTCTGAGCTGCGGAACCTCTTCTAGACAAGCTTACACTATCCACGATCTTTGGAACAAGCTGAACCAACTATCTCGAACCTTGCCAACATCGAACCAATCGGCCGTGACTTACACTTCCGCCCACAAGGCTTCGTAAGGCGACATCCGAACAACGAAATGGTAGCTTAAATGCTCCTCCACAGGAGACAACAATCCCCACGACTACCGCGAAATCAAACAACGGCGGCGAATGCGGTCTGAGACTCGCGAGTTCTTAACACATGCTTGGTAAAACTTTTTAGAAACGAAAATAGCCACCACTGGGCTTCATTATGCGCCTAAGGTAAAGGTAGGCACCCGTGCAACCTTACAACCTTTTCCGATAAATCAACAACTGCCGAGTGAGCGGTCCGACCAGAAGAACACGATGGGCTGCCCCGTCGGCCCGACCAGCTGGTCGAGCGCGTCCACGAACTCGTCTGTTGGTTAACTAAACTTGGGCCTAACACCCTCGTAATCCTAACACAAGGCGGGACCACCATGCCGACCCGCGCCAAACCTACCGCGGGTTGACCCGCAGCGGGAATGACCGACCGACGGCCACGCGATACTAGCTCCGATCGGAACAATCGACTAAACACGTTCTGAAACCTGGCGGTCTTCTTAGCTCAACTATCCCTTTCATTTCACACTACCAGGGACCTATCCCAAGCGTAGCTCACGTGCACTATGCACTCGATAAGGATCAAACACAACACTACACCTTTACTTGAGATGGCCACCTCAAGGTCTCTGCGTATAAAACTCTAAGGTTCACACCTTTCTATCCCCCAAATCTCACTTGGTTAACTAACGAGATTTCTAATCTGATTAACACCTTTGCTATCGAGCATAGCACTTAAGGTATACTCACCTTATCACATAAACAAAACTACAGAGGGTTAAAGATATATCTATATCTCTTTGCTTCTCCCTTAGTCGTTCTAATCAAACTGCCGTAAGTGTGCATAGTGAGAGATGACCACTACCACCGATCACGAAGGCTAAGTCCTCTCTGAGGACACTCTTCCACACCGGACCACGGCGGTCATAGGTGCAACAAGTACCGTCTAAAAGCGACATTCGGGATGGCGTCTATAACAATGAGCGGAAGCCACAGGTTACGACCAACTCTGCGCCCGAGCGTCCAAATCTGTGGAAGACCACTCTGCCTTGGCGGAGGTGCATATCTAATCTGGCTGGTGAGGCGACTCGCCTCGAAAGTTACTAAAGGACCTTCTTTGCTCGGCCTCTTCTCGTCGCCCGTTAACGTCGATCTACTGCGTCTCGACTGCTGCGCATAAGCGTACGAGGCCATGCTCGAAGCCTAGCGAAGAACTTACTCTTGCACAACTTCGCCGTTGATACTCATCAAGACTCGTGGTACATCGGTATACTCTCTGGTAGCCAAATCTATAGCTAATGTAGTCGCCTCTTTGCACCTATATTCATGTTCTGTCGTGGGCGAAGGTTCATATATCATGGCGCGGATGAGCCTTTGCTGCCGCCGTACTAAACTTCTTTGGGGCTAGTGGCGTCGCAAAATTCCCGAATGAAGCACTACCTAGGCAATGATTGGGCTGTGCCCTCGCCACCTCTGAACTCTACTCGCGACTCCGCCGGTGCGCTTGCCCTCTGGGCGGGTTGCCTACGCGGAGGCATAGCGATAAGGAAATAATTTCGTCGGAGGGTCCGACTTACAACACGGCTCTAGGCACGATCTCGAGTGAGAAGAATAGAAACCAATCCTAAATATCCCATAGCCTCACGATTATTGGTGTGGTGCACAACACCGATAATCAGACTCCTGCGGATACGGTGCGTAGACACTTTCAGAGATTAAGCGCTCACGATACCACTTTGTCACGACCGAAGCGGGGCGTGGTAGTGCCTTACCGGGCACCCTAGTGACACAACATCAGTAATCGGTGAACATAAACACATCTGAAACAAGTGAAGTACAAAGCGATGTCGAGGAAAACTTGCCTTTCGGCATATATAAATAACAACTCTTTTAACATGAGCGGCAATCCTTTTTACAAACCACGCCTGCAATAGTACTACGGACCTCTGCGAATGAAATGACAACAACGACGGGACGGGCCCGTCATACCCCGAATGTAGCACCTACAACAACGGGGACTATACGAACAAGCCTCGGAGAAGCGGGCTTTCCCAATCTTTGGCTGTGACCACTAAGGCGAGGATCAACGGCGGTGTACCTTTACTGCGGCATGAGCGGCCCCGAAGGAGTCGATCTGGCAGTGCAGAGTATGTGGCGAAATAAATCGTAAATGAAATCATAATAGTCTATAAAGCGGGAGACATGTATGATAACCTAACTCTGATTCCTGATAAATAGCGATCGTGTAAAGTCGGGGACTCGCCCTCGAGTCATCACTCGAATATAACAATGGGTCTCACGCCCACAACATCAATCATGCGTGGAATACCTTCGCCGCATCTTGGCGATCATGATATGAAAGCACGAGGAACACGTGAACACGGGTCCCGCGTGTCCAAATAAAGCGATGCGGGGGTAAATGCGAAGGCATGGCGGACTACTAACACCACGGTACCAACAAGGTCATGAAGCGTATCATAAGATCTGTCTAGGCCGTCACATGATCAAAGGCGGCCACTTGCGCGATGTCGATGTCTTGGCGTCTAGTCCTGGAACTTCCCGCGACTCCGCGTAGGCCAATCTCATCGGCCGCGTGGCGTCCCGCGTCGAGGTAGCTACTCCGGCGTCGTCACGGACTTCAGTCGCGCCAGCCAAGGACCGCGTGCCCGTAAGGCGCGTACTAACACGGAACTCGTAGCTCGCGTAGGCCCCGGGACCCGCGTGAGGTATCTCGAATCATAGGTCCGTCGACCCTGAGTCTACCCGCGTCGGACGGCTTAACCCGGAATCATCTCAAGAGATGAATGTCACAATACTATCATGACGGTGATAGTTAATAAGCGCAATCAAGAAACCCCTTTACCTGAACATCACAAGATACTAACACGCGTAGCATCCTAACACGTTTACTTATCAAAGCAACAAGAAAGTATTACAAGGCTATCACAAACCAATACAATCAAGTTGTTCACCAGGTACTTTCTACTATCGATTAACAAGATCGGGTTTTATCCCCAAAGTACTTCATACATTAACTCTTTAAAGATCGTTACTTTCACGAAAGTCACAATACGTAGTATAAAATAGGGTGTTGTCTTTTAAATAAACAAAAACACTTACCTTTGTAAAATCAAGTAACAACATTATTTTCCAAGCGTCAAGTTTGCCTAATTTCAAATGTTCACGTTTCTTATTTTAGAAAGGTTTTAAGTAGTTCATAGCCTTATTCATTTAAGAATATAATTCTCTTTTAAACCTGTTTGAGAAACAAAAGCCTTATATGTGAGTAGGATATTCTTGTTTATATCTATCTTATTACAATGACCGTGATCTAGGAAATATCATTTTGTCATCTTAGTTTCTATGCGGATGGAAGTTTCTCTTGGTTTTAATAATACTTAATTATTCAATACATTTTCCTTTATTATTTCTGCGATGGTTTGTCGATACATTTACGATTTAGAAATCGATAAAACATTCTTAAGCGTTATACCTAACTTCCCATAAAGCTAGTATAACTCTTAAGTTTTCAAATACCAAGTATTACTTCTCCTTTCAAAATGATTCAAGAATCTTTTGAAATACTTCAAGTTCTTTATTAACATATAACAAGCCAGTTATAGTTCAAATCAGTTACCTTTTTAAAAACCACATGTATTTTCTAACCAACATAAAGCTGTTATAACCAACTTCCCATAAAGCCGTTATAACACTTTATGTTTTAGACCACTCAAACACATTTAGCACGTATGCGTCTGCAGTACTACATAGTTCACACATATCATGCTAGAAGAGATAGGAAGAGGTTCGCATACCTCGCGGCAGTATCGACTAATAGCAAGCGCTCAGTACTTCCCGTCGGCTACTCCTTAAGCCAAGTAGATCGCGCCACACGTGATACATCAACCTATAAGGCCACAAGTGCGCATTAACATTTAGATCCGCCGTAGAACATTCTACGAGAAAATTCGTGGCGCCTCACATGGCGTAAATCTCTCTCTATCGGTAGGCTACCAAGCCAACCGGGGGTTATCATCAACCTAACGGGTAAATTCTACTCCACGTACTACTACGCAAGTCTCTTGTAATCTGACCCTATGTAATTCTGATTCGAATTCTTCTTTAAATTCGGGCTTAAGTCGCGACATTCTGTAAGTATTAATCGAGCTTAAGTCAAAAGACATTGCCGATAATTACGTTCGATACTATATATATAGTATACTTGACTATATAATCTAACAACATGTAATTTCCAATTACAATAGGGGACAAGATAGTTACCTCGATAAGCCCATAATTATCCTGGCTTAAAGTCGATCTGGGCAATCGTTTAGCTCGACTCAGGCGCTCGACCATTCTAAACCACCCTTAGAAGTTCTAACCAACCACACAATACTCAACGGACTATGGAGATTTTCCTAGGGTTTTGGTTTTGTGGTGACGGAAGTATAATAGTATTTTACGGGCTTTTCGTATAGGTATAACCTTAGAATACTACAAGGTATTGGCTAAGGTAATTTGGGCATTATAACAATACTTTTGAGAGTATTTCTACACCACTGGGGGTATTTTATCTGAGACAACTAGGCTAGGGGGTGTACCCACGGCTAGCACCACTAGAGGGGAGTGCTCTCGGCCTGAGGCCACTCGAGGGGAGGGGTTCTCGGCCAAATGGGGAGGGCGAGAACACAAGCAAGGAGGAAGGGATTTCTAAGACTTAGAACATTTTTAGGATGAAGAAAGTCTTCAAAGAGGGGTATTTATAGTATAAGCCAAGGCCAACCAATGGCGAGATCAAGCCAAGTGTGGTGCAAGTGTAGGGCGAGATCACTACACACAAATATCCTACCAACTCCTTTGACCAAACAAGGCAACAAAAAGCGTGCCAAGCGTTGCCAATTTCGTCAAATGGGCGTTCAAGTCCACGATTGGAGGGTGCCGAGTGTCGCCCTCCGTTGGTCCCAAAATGTTTCGTCTCTGGAAAAATCCGCAAAAATAAAAATGACATAGCCGGAAATTCCCTACGAAAGGCGTGGAAGCGTTTGTAGAAAAGCGACTCTAGCAGGGTGGTGTGCAAAGCTAATTCGGCCAAGCCACTTTGTAGTTCGAAAATTTCCTCGTGCGTCCTCGCGTACATACTCTGGAAATACGGTATAACAAAAGACACTCTGCCGACACGTGGCTCGACGGCGCAGTACAACAAGTACCAACTAAAGACGACACTCCGGGATGGCGTGCATCGCTATGAACAGGGAAATCGAATCGGTGCCGGAACCTGCGTGTAGCGTGAGCGGAAGCTCGAGCTCGACCAACTCTGCGTACCGAGCGTCCACGAACCCGGTGAACCTGCCTGCTGCGGTGGATGTGCAAATCTAATCTCGGTGGCGACTCGCCTCGAAAGTTACCAAAGGACCTTCCGCTCGGCCTCTTCTATCGCCCGTTAACGTCGATCTCTACACGTCTCGACTCTGCGCAAAAGCCCGTACACAGGCCATGCTCAAGTCTAACTGAAGAATTACTCTTTCACCACCCTCTCTTAGATAGGCATCAAGACTCGCGGTACATCGGTATACTCTATACTCATTTGTTCGGTCGCGGGCGAAGGTCCCGAACATCGTGGCGCGAGGAGCTGCGCCGCCGTGCTAAAACTCTTTGGGGCTAGTGGCGTCGCAGAACTCCCGAATGAAGCACTATCCTAGGTAATGATTTGGCTGTGCCCTCGCCACCTCACGAACTCTACGGCTCCTCCTGCGCCTTGCCCCAGGCGGGTTGCCTACGCGGAGGCATAACGATAAGTGGAAATAATTTCGTCGGAGGTCCAACTAACAACCAGACTCTAAGGCACGATCTCGAGTGAGAAGAATAGAAACCAATCCTAAATACCTATAGCCTCCCGATTATTGGTGTGGTGCGCAACACACCGATAATCAAGACTCTCGGATCGATGCGTAGACACTTTCAGGATTAATCGCTCGATACCACTTTTGTCACGACCGAACTGGGCGTGGATCGTGCCTTACCGGGCACCCTAGTGATACAACATCGAGTAATCGAACATAATACATACATGAAACAAATGAAGTACAAAACAATAATTTGAGAAAACTTGCCTTTTCATATATATATAACAACTCTTACAAATGAATAGTTTAATCCTTTTTACAAACCCTGCCCACAACAGTACTACAGACCTCTAAGAAACGATACGATAACAATGGCGGGACAGGGCCCCGCCATACCCCTGAATGTAAATACCTACAACGACGGGGTATACGAGATAAGCCTCCGAGAAGCGGAGCTTTCCCAACGCTGACTGTGACCACAGAGCGAGGATCAACGGGTGTACCTTACTGCGGCGTGAACGCGGCCCCGAAGGAGGTCGATAACAGTGCAAGTATGCTGGCGAAAATATCGTAAATGAAATCATAGTAGTCTATATAAAGCGGGAGACATGTATGATAACCAAACTACGATTCGCGATAAATAGCGATCGTATCAAGTCGGGGACTCGCGTCGCCTAAGTCATCACTCAAATACATAAATATGGGTCTCACGCCCACAACATCAATCATGCCGTGGAATACCTTCACCGCCATGGCGATCGATGATAGAAAAGCACCAAGGAACACACATGAACAACAGTCCACATTGCCCAAATAAAGCGATGCGGGGTAAATGCGAAGGCATAGCCGACTACTAACACCAGCGACTAACAAGATCGTGGCGAATCATGATATCTGTCTGCATCGTCACATGATCAAAGGCGGTCACTCGCGCAATATCAAATGTGCGCGTCTAGCCACGAACTCCCCGCGACTCGCATAGGCCAATCTCATAGGCCCGCGTGAGGTATAACCCGCATCGGTAGCTACTCCGGCGTCGCCCCGGACTCGCGATCGCGTAGCCACATAGACCGCATGACCATAAAGGCCGCACACTAACTCGAACTCTCGTAGCTCGCGCAGCCCCCGGGACCGCGTAGGTATTCTCGAATCATGGTCCTGCATCGCTGAGTCTACCCCGCGTGGAGCGGCTTAACCCGGAAACACGGTGAGTGGTATAATACCAACATAACGATTTATCGTTTAAACATCATAAGCACAATCAAGGAAAATCCCTTTACACAAACATCACAAGAATACTAACACACGTGGCGTCCTAATATGATTACTTATCAAATCAACACGAAGGTATTACAAGGCTATCACAAACCACACAATCGATTATACACAAGGTACATTCTATTGTATGATTAACAAGATCGAGTATCTATTCTCAAAGTACTTCATACATTATCTTTTAAAAATCGTTACGTTTACAAAAGTCACACAATACGTAGTATATGAAAACTAGAGTGATTATCTTTTGAAGTAAAGCAAAACACTTTTCTTTTTAAAATCAAGTAACAACATTATTTCTCAAACGTCAAGTTTGCCTAATTTCAAATGTTCACGTTTCTTACTTTAGGAAGGCTTCAGAGTTCATAGTCTTATTCATTTAAGAATATAATTCTCTTTTAAACTATCGAGAAACATAAGCCTTATATGTGAGTAGGATATTCTTGTTTATAACAATCTTATTACTGACCGTGATCTAGGAAATATCATTTTGTCTCATCTTAGCTTCATGCGGATGGAAGTTTCTCTGGTTTTAATAATACTTAATCTGTCAAAACATTTCCTTTTATTAACACGCTGCGTTGGTTTGTCGATACACATTCGATTTCAAATCGATAAAACATTCTTAAGCCGTTATACCTAACTTCCCATAAAGCTAGTATAACTCTTAAGTTTTCAAAAACCAAGTATTACTTCTTCTTTCAAATGATTCAAAATCTTTTGAAAAACTTCAAGTTCTTTATTAACACATAACAAGCGATTATAGTTCAAATCGATTACCTTTTAAAAACCACAAGTATTTTCTTACCAACATAAAGTCGTTATAACCAACTTCCCATAAAGCCGTTATAACACTTTATGTTTTAAACAATCAAATACATTTAGCACGTATGACGCCTACCGTACTACATAGTTCACACATATCATGCTAGAAGAGATAGGAAGAGGTTCACATACCTCGCGGCAGTATCGACTAATAGCAAAACGCTCAAGTACCTCCAACCGTCGCTACTCCTTGCCAAGTAGATCGCGCCACGCGTAGTACTCAACCTATAAGGCCACGCGCATTAATATTTAGATCCTACGTAGAACATTCTACGTAAAATTCGCAACACCTCCCATGGCGGCTTAAATCTCCTCGCTATCGAGGCCGCCACCAAGCCAACCGGGGTTATACATCTAACGACGGGTACAATTCTACTCCGTAAAAGCTACACAAGTCTCTTCATGTCTGATCTTATGTAAATCTGATTCGAAGACTCTTCTTTCAAAAGGTTTCTTATTATTCGTGCTTAAGTCAAAAGACATTGCTGATAACTACGTTCGATTCTATATATAGTATACTTCAACTATATAATCATACAACATGTAATTTCCAATTACAATAGAGGACAAGATATTTACCTCGATAAGCCCATAATTATCGAGTTTAAATGTCGATCTGAGCAAGGTTTAGCTCTACTCAATGCGCTCAACCCGCTCCAAACAACCCTTAAGTTCTAACCAACTTCTACTTATTACTCCAACTAACCATGGAGATTTTCCTTAGGGTTTCGGTTTTGTGTGGAAGGGAAGTATAATAGTATTTCGGGCTTTTAGATAAGTATAACCTTAGAATACTACAAGGTATCTGGCTAAGGTAATTTGGGCATTATAACAATACTTTTGAGAGTATTTCTTACAAGAGGGGGTATTTATACGAAACTACTAGGCTAGGGGTACCCAGCCACTACTAGGAGGAGAGGGCTCTCGCCGAGGGCCTTTCAAAGGGAGAGGGCTCTTGGGCGAGAGTCAACAAGAGGAGAGGAGGATTTTAACACTTAGAAGATTTGTGGAAAGGATGAAGAATTCATCAAAGGGAGAGGGTATTTATAGCACGCCAAGGCCAACCAATGGCCAAGATCTTGCCAAGTGCATAGCAAGTGTAGGGCGAGATCTTGCCAAGTGCACACTAGCCAACTACCACAAAAATATCCTACCAACCCTTGACCACAAAGGCCACACTTTCGCCACAATTTCCTTGAGGTGTTCCAATGAGGGTGACAAGTGTCGCCTCTTGTTGGTCCAAAATGTTCGTCTCTCGGAAAAATCCGCAAAAATAAAATTGACATAGCCGTAAATTCCCATACGAAAGTTGTGAAAACTTTTCGTCGAAAAACGACTCTAGCAACCGTGTTGTGAACAAAGTTAATTGGCAAGCCTAATTCTCAAGTTCAAATTTTCTACGCACGCCCCACGTGCATACTCGGAAATACGGTGTATAACACCACGTCGTGCTTTACCGGGCACCTAGTGATACAACATCGAGAAAATCAGCGGAAATAAAAACATGAACATGAATTAAGAGACATGATAAATAAGCAAAGCCAACCAAGCGATTTGCCTTGGTATAAATACATAAACACGACGGTTATCCTTTTACAAACCCCGCCCCAATTACTCTGGACCTCTAAGATTTACAACGACAATGACGGACAGGGGCCGCCATACCACGAATGTACAAGAACCTACAACTCGGGGACACATACCAAAATATAAGCCTCCGAGAAACGGAGCTTCCCAATCTGTTGACGTGATCCATGGCGGGGATCCACGATCGATGTACCTCTACTGCGGCGTGAACGCAGCCAGGAGAGGTCGATCTAACAGTACCAAGTATGTGAATCACAAATCGTAAATGAAATCATAATAGCTTAAAAAGCGTGAGACATGTATGATAACCAAAATACGATGCAACGTAAGCGGTCAGTCCGGGACTCACGCCTCAAAGTCACCACTAAATATAACTATGGGTCTCACGCCACAACATCCATCATGTTCGCATCATGGCGCGTGCCCGGAATCGCGCCGGTGTAGACATGTCCATGATGCAACAATAATAACAAGGCGCGTGGCCACGTACCCCGAATCTTGCGCCGGTGTAGACATGCCCATGTAACCTCGATAACAATATCTTTGGGTGGTCAACCTGCGCGTAGCCACATGCCGGAATCTGCGACGGTGTAGACACGTCCATGTTGCGATAATAACCATATATCGGGTAATCAACCGACGCGTGGCGCGTACCGAATCGCGACGGTGTAGACATGTCCATGTGACATCAACAACAAGGCGAGAATCAAAATGGAAACATACGTGGAATTCTCCATCACCGCCGGACGCGTCAGTAAGTTCTCAACAAGTCAACCGCCTCTATCGAGAGCGGTAACACGCGAAATACCACACTTGCACAACAAAGGCTATCATCACAAGCATAGGCAAGTTTCACAACAACAAGCATAGGCAAGTTTCACAACAACAAGCATAGGCAAGTTTCACAACAACAAGCATAGGCAAGTTTCACAACAACTCAAAGTACTTTCATTTTATGCCAAAGTCGGGTTTTAACCCCCAGTACTACATACGTTAAGTTCGTTTAAAGAGATCCATTACTTTTATAAAAGCCACCCGATACGTAGTATTAGAATGACCAACCACATTCCTTTTCAAAATCAAGTAACATTCTTTTCCTAAGTTCGGTTTGCCTAGTTTCAATTACTCAAGCTTCTCATTTTCAAATGGTTTCATAGTTCCCAAACTTAATCACTTGATTCCTTTTTAGAACAATTGAGTAATATATGTCTCACGTGAGTAGGTTATTCTTGTTTACAACATTCTTATTACAAGACCATGATCTAGAAAATGTAATATCATTTTGTCTCATCTTAGTTTCTATGCGGATGGAGGTTTCTCTTGGTTTTAATACAATTCATCATTATTCAATACATTTTCCTTTATTAACGTTGCGTTGGTGCAGCCGATACACATTCGATTTCGAAATCGGTAAAACATTATCCCTTTAAATAAAACCAAGTACTCATTACTCACGAATGAGGTTTCACACAAACATTCACCTTAAAACAAATAAGTTAAGTCTCTTATCTTATAAGATCAAGTCTCTTAACTTAACATCGATAAACCATTTTCTTTACCTCTCTTAAGACATTATACCTAACTCCCATAAAGCTAGTATAACTTTTTTAAAACCTTTAAAACCAAGTGTTACTCTCCTTCAAAGCGATTTATAAATCTTTTGAAATACATCAGTTCTTTATTATAACTAGCGCTTATAATTCACATCGATTACCTTTTAAAACCACAAAGTATTTTCTTACCTACATAAAGTCATTATAACAACTTCCCGTAAAGCGTTATAACACTTTATGTTTTAAGAACAATCAAACATAGTTAACACGTATGCGTCTGCGCACTACATAGTTCACACATACCATGCTAGAAGAGATAGGAAGAGGTTCACATACCTCGCGACGATTATCGACAATAAGCAAAAAGCTCCAAGTACTACAACCACTAGCCCTTTCCTCCTCGAGTAGAATACGCTACTCTTGCACTTTCACCTAAAAGGTCGAAACGTCTATTAACTTTTAAACACGGTTCCATTTCTCTCTGAAAATTGGCAAGACCTCCCCGCCCACAACGTAAATCTCTCTCTATCGGTAGCTACCTTGCCAACGAGGGTTTACGTCTAACGGGCGTGTACAATTCTACACGATATACTACACAAGTCTGCAATGTCTGATCCAATGTAAATCTGATTCGATTCTTTTCTTTATTCTTCAGCTTAAGTCAAAAGACATTGCCACAAACTAGGTTGATTCTATATATAGTATACTTGACTATATATTCTTAACAACATGTAATTTCCAATTACAAATAGAGGACAAGATAATTACCTCGATAAGCCCATAATTATCAAGTTAAATGTCGGTCCTTGCAACGTTTAGCTCGACTCGGTGCTCCATCGCTCCAAACAACCCTGAAGTTCTAACCAACTTCTACCTAAATACTTGACCAATCAACGAAGATTTCCTTAGGGTTTCGGTTTGAGACTAAAGGGACAAAGGTAGTATTTAGACTCTACGTATAGAGGTATCTTTGGAATACTACAAGGTACAAGGCTAAGGTATTTTGGGCATTATAACAATACTAGGGAGTATTTCTATTCCACAAGCAGGGGTATTATACGAATACAAGTAGGGTAGGGGTACCCACCGAGGCACATGAGGGGAGGAGGAGGCCTCGGCAAGACTCTCAAAAGAGGGGATGAGTTGGGCCAGAACTCAACACTAGAGGAGGAGGGATTTTAGGCTTGGAAGGTTTCATTTGTGGATGAAGAGTTCATCAACATAAGGGGGGGTATTTATAGCAAAACCAAAGGCGACCAACGGCGAATCTAGCCAAGTGCAAGGCAAGTGTAAGGCCAAGATCAAGCCAAGTGCACCCTAACCCTACTCCACAAAACATTGCACCAAACAAGCCACAAAACAAGGCCAAAACAAGGCACAAAACAAGGCACCAATAGGACACAAACGTGAGCCAAAAGATCAAGCCAAAGCGTGAACCACTTCGCACTTGGGCGCCCACAGCTTCAATGTGAGGTGACACGTCACCCTCCGTTGATCCAAAATGTTCGTCTCTCGGAAAAATCCATAAAATTTAAAAAGGACATAGCCGAATTTTCCCCTCATGAAGTTATGTAAAGCGTTTAGTCAAAAAGCGACTCTAGCAAGGTGTTGTGCACAAATGTCATTCGGCCAAGCCACTGGCGGGGTGACACGTGTCACCCTCTATTGGCCCAAAATAAAACATCTTCCGAAAATATCCACAATGGCCAAAATCTCAAAACAAAGTGGGCCACAAAAGTAAATTTCTCCGTGGGCCCAGTGACCATTTCCAAAAATAAAATTCCATAATTTTCTAATATTCAGAAGTCAGAATACCAAATCTGGGAATCCATTCCATTAACGAACCTTTTTCCTTCACAAAACCGAAACTTTTCCGTGGAAAAATCACTCTTTCTTCCTTTCCAATCTTTACGTATTCTCGTGCGTGCGCCCCACGCATACTCGGAAATACGAGGTATAACATTCTCTCGTAGAAACATTCGTCGAATGTTCCTTCTCAAGTCTCCACACAACCTGCTAGTATAGCCTTCCAACTATACGTGCGAAAACAATCACGCCACACTCGCCATAAAAAAATAACAAACGCGCGATACTTAAACCCAAGTCAACGAGGAAACACCTCTAATCATCACAAAAACCCCTTACGAGGTCTAAAATATACTCCTTCACACCTTCGTTTCACAAAGAAACGATCACACACGCTCACTTCTCCCCTAACTCGTTGTCCTTCCGAACACTCGAACTCTTTCTAGTATTCGTACCACTTCCGTCAACACTGCTTTCCAACCGCCGGAGTCACTACCCAAACTTGGTCATCTCACTAACTTCGATCTTCTCTAAGGCCGTTCGGCCTCCACGATCCGCTCGGTTGAACATATCCACCAACTCATACGATGGTCATATAAACTTGGGCTAGCATCCTCGTGACCTACCACCTGGCGGGACCGCGACCGACCCAGCTTGTCCGGCTACGGTTGACGTATCACGTCCTCCACCCGACCAATCGCGTCAAGCCCTTTGTTCCCGACACGAACAATCTGCTAAATCACATCATGAAAGCTACCACTTCCATCTCACATTACCACGTATCCACGCACTCGATAAAGGTCAAACGTAAAGCGAATCTTTTACTCAAGCGACCTTACCTCTGAGGTCTCAATCGTGGCGATCTAGGGTTCACACTTACCACACTCAAGGCACGATCTCGTAATGAGAAGAATGGAAACCAATCCTAAATGTCCTATAGCCTCGATTATAGATGTGGTGCGCGCACATCGATAATCAAGACTCTACTAGACACGATGCGTAGACACTTTCCGAGGATTAATCGCTCTGATACCACTTGACGCCCGAACGGGCCCGCCATCGTGCCTTACCCGGCACCTAGTGATACAACATCGAGAAAATCAGCGAAATAAAAACATGAACATGAATTAAGAGACATGATAAATAAACAAGCCAACTAAGCTTGCCCGGTATAAATACATAAACACCGACGTTATCCTTTTACAAACCACCGCCAAACAAAGGTCTGCACTCTAAGATTTACAACAATGATGGGACAGGGCCCATACCACGAATGTACAAGAACCTGACTCGGGGACACATACAAATATAAGCCTCGGAGAAACGGAGCTTCCCAATACGTCTGAATCGTGATCATGGCGGGGATCCACGGCCGATGTACCTCTACTGCGGCATGAACGCAGCCCGAAGGAGGTCGATAACAGTACCAAGTATGTGAAAGCGTCAAATCGTAAATGAAATCATAATAGCTTAAAAAGCGGGAGACATGTATGATAACCAAAATACGATGCAACGCGTAAGCGATCAGTCGGGGACTCACGCCTCAAAGTCACCACTAAATATAACTATGGGTCTCACGCCACAACATCCATCATGTTCGCATCACGGCGCGTGCCCGAATCGCGACGGTGTAGACATGTCCATGATGCAACACAATAACAGCGCGTGGCCACATGCCCGAATCTGCGTCGGTGTAGACATGCCGTAACCTCAATAACAATATACGGGTGGTCACCACGCGCGTAGGCCACATGCCCTGAATCTTGCGACGGTGTAGACACGCCCATGTTGCGGTAATAACCATATCGGGTAATCAACGGCGCATGGCGCGTGCCGAATCTGCGTCGGTGTAGACATGTCCATGTGACATCAACAAAGCGATAATCAAAATGGAAACATACGTGGAATTCTCCATCACCGCGGACGTCCAAGTAAGTTCTCAACAAGTCAACCGCCCTCATCGAGAGCGGTAACGTAAATACCACACTTGCACAACAAAGGCTATCATCACAAGCATAGGCAAGTTTCACAACAACAAGCATAGGCAAGTTTCACAACAACAAGCATAGGCAAGTTTCACAACAACTCAAAGTACTTTCATTTTATGCCAAAGTCCGGGTTTTTAATGTTATACCCCGTAGTTCTAGGGTATGTATGCGAGGACGTACGTACGAGGATACGACAGAAAGATTGGAAAGGAAGAAAGAGGCGATTTTTCCACGGAAAAGTTTCCGGTTTTGTGAAGGAAAAAGGTTCGTTAATGGGAATTGATTCCCAGATTGGTATTCGGACTTCCCGAATATTAGAATTATGGAATTTTATTTTGAACATGGTCACGTGGGGCCCACGGGAGAAATTTACGGTTTTGTGGGGCCCACTTTGTTTTCGAGATTTTGGCCATTATGGATATTTTCGGAAGATGTTTTATTTTGGGCCAATAGGAGGGTGACACGTGTCACCCCCGCCTAGGTGGCTTGGCCGAATGGCCTTTGTGCACAACACCCGGTTAGAGTCGTTTTTCGACGAAACGTTTTACATAACTTGCGAGGGGAAAATTCCGGCTATGTCTTTTCTTATTTTTGCGGACTTTTAGAAACGAACATTTTGGACCAACGGGAGGGTGACATGTCACCCTCACATTGAAGCAAGTGGGGCGGCTTAGGGCGATTGGTGGGCAAGTTGTGGGTAGATATTTGTGTAGATATTTGTGAGGGTTTTAGGAGTAGGGACTAGGGGCACTTGGGCATATCTTGGCCTACACTGCCTAGCCCTTGGCTAGATCATGGCCATGGGTTGGCCTTGGCTTGCGCTATACATACCCCTCTAAGGTTGAAGACTTCTTCATCAAAATGCCTAAGTCTTGAGCCTTCCCCTCCCCTTTCGCGAGGCCCCTTGGCGAGAGTTCCCCACAGTGGGGTAGGCGAGGGTAGCCACCCTCCTTTGTGGTGTGGCTGGGTACCCACTGCCTAGTTTGTTTTCATATAATACCCCACTCTTGGTAGAAATACTCTCAAAGTATTGTTATAATGCCCAATTACCTTAGCGTATACCTTGTTGTATTCTAAGGTTATACCTATCTGAAAAGCCGTAAATACTATTATACTTCCCGTCGGTCCTGGCAAAACCAAACCCTAGGAAAATCTCCATAGTCCGTTGGAGTGTTGTGTAGAAGTTGGTTAGAACTTCTAAGGGTGGTTTAGAGCGGGTTGGGCGCTCGGAGTTGGAGCTAAACGATTGCCCGGGATCGACTTTATACTTGGATAATTATGGGCTTATCGAGGTAAATATCTTGTCCCCCTATTGTAATTGGATGTTACATGTTGTAGGAAATTATAGTTGAAGTTTACTATGTATATAATCAACATAGCTTGTGTGATGTCCTTGGACTTAAGCTGAAGAAGCTCAACTGTTTTACATAGGGTATATCAGACATGAACTTGTGTAGTAATCTTGTGAAGTAGAATTGTACGTTCGGGTTAGATGTATAACCCACGGTTGGCTTCGTAGCGGCCCCGTTAGAGGAGGAGATTTCTGTTATTGCGGGAGAGTCTTTGCGAATTTTTACGTAGAATGTTCTACGATGTTAATAAGCGCCTTGTGGCCTTATAGGTTGAAATGCTACGTGTGGAATGATCCACTTGACTTGAGGAGTAGCCGACTGTTTGGAGCGTTTTGCTATTAGTCGATACTCGTCGCGAGGTATGTGAACCTCTTCCTATCTCTTCTAGCATGATATGTGTGAACTATGTAGTACGGTAGACGTCGTGTGCTAAATGTATTCGATGGGTTTAAAACATAAAGTGTTATAACGGCTTTATGGGAAGTTGGTTATAACGACTTTATGTAGATAAGAAAACACTTTGTGGTTTTAAAAGGTAAATGATTTGTTTATAATCGCTTGATGTGTGATTATAAAGAACTTGAAGTATTTCAAAAGATTTCAAATCGTTTTGAAAGAGAAGTAATACTTGGTTTTGAGAACTTAAGAGTTATACTAGCTTTATGGGAAGTTAGGTATAACGGCTTAAACGTTTCTTGATTTTGGAAATCGGGATGTGTATCGACAAACCAACTGCAGCGTTAATAAAAGGAAATGTTTTGAACAATTAAGTATTATTAAAACCGAGAGAAACTTCCATCTGCATAGAAGCTAAGATGAGACAAAATGATATTTCCTAGATCATGGTCGTAATAAAGATTGTTATAAACAAGAATATCCTACTCACATATAAGGCTTATGTTTCTCATTGTTTAAAAGAGAATTATATTCTTAAATGAATAAGACTATGAATGAAACCTTTCTAAAATAAAGCGTGAACATTTGAAATTAGGCAAACTTGGACGTTTGGAAAATAATGTTGTTACTTGATTTTACAAAGGTAAGAGTTTTAGTTTTCTTAAAAGAACGATCACTCTATTTTATACTACGGGTATTGTGTGACTTATGTGAAAAAGCAGATCTTTTTTAAGATTTTAATGTGTGAAGTACTTTGGGGATAGATACGAACTTGTTAGTAGAAAGTACCTTGTGTGAATAACTTGATTGTATTGGTTTGTGATAGCCTTGTAATACTTTCTTGTTGCTTTGATAAGTAAAAGTGTTAGGATGCTACGTGTGTTAGTATCTTGTGATGTTTGTGTAAGGGGGTTTCCCTTGATTGTGCTTATTAACTATCGATCGTTATGATAGTATTGTGGCATTCATCTCTTGAGATGATTAGGGGTTAAGCGCCTCCGTCGCGGGGTAGACTCGGTGATGCAGGACCATGATTCGAGAATACCTCATGCGGGTCTGAGGGCCTATCGGAGCTACGAGAGTTCGTGTTAGTATGCGTCCTTTATGGGCATGCGGTCCTTGTGGCCATGCGGACTCGAAAGTCCAGGACGATGCCGGGGAGTAGCTACCCTCGATGCGGGGAATACCTCATGCGGGCCGATGAGATTGGCCTATGCGAGTGCGGGAAGTTCGAGGACTAGCGCGCATTAGATCTGCGGGCAAGTGGCGGCTTTGATCATGTGACGGTCTAGACAGATCTTATGATCTGATTTATGACCTTGTTGGTGCTGTAGGTGTTAGTAGTCGGCTATGCCTTCGTACTTACCGCATGCAGTTTTATTAGGACACAGTGGGACACAGTGTTCATGTGTATTCCTTAGTGCTTGTATATCATAAAGCTGGCGGTGAGGAAGGTATTCCACGCACGATTGATGTTGTGGGCGTGAGACCCATTGTTAAAATTGAGTGATGACTTGAGGGTGTGAGTCCCTGACTTGACATGACTGTTTATTTGTGGTGAACTGTAGTTTGGTTATCATACATGTCTCCTGCTTGGTATAGACTACTATGATTTCATTTACTGATTTATTTTTAGTTTCACATACTCAAATTTTTGTATCGACCTCGCCCGAAGTGCGTTCATGCCGCAGTTGAGGTACATCGATCGTTGATCCTAGCTCTCGTGGTCACGATTCGGCGTTTGGGAAGCTCCGTTTCTCGGAGGCTTATCGGTGGTATAGTCCCGTCGTAGTAAGTGTTTACATTCGGGGTTTGGCGGGGCCCTGTCCGCCATTGTGTCGTATCATTCTTAGAGGTGCAGTAATCTTGTTGTGGCGGGGTTGGTAAAAAGGATTAAGCCATTCATTTGTAAAAGAGTTGATGGTTATATATATGCCGACGCAAGTTTTCCTGATTATTGTTTTATATTTCGTTATCTCATTTGTTGTTTTATGTTCTGATTACTGATGTTGTGTCACTAGGGTGCCCGGTAAGGCACGATCCGGGCGATTTGGTCGTGACAAAGTGGTATCGAGCGATTAATCCTCGGAAAGTGTCTACGCATCGTATCGAAGAAGTCTTGATTATCGGGGTGTTGTGCACCACACCAATAATCAGGAGGCTATAGGATATTTAGGATTGGTTTCTATTCTTCTCACTCTGAGATCGTGCCTTAGAGCTGTGTTGTAAGTTGGACCCTCTGACAAAATTATTTTCCCTTATCGTTATGCCTCGCGTAGAGGCAACCCGCCCGGGAGGGCAAGCGGCAGGAGCTGCGAGTAGAGTTCAGAGGGTGGCGATGGCACAGGCCAAATCATTACCTAGGGTAGTGCTTCATTCGGGGGTTTCTGCGACGTCACTAGCCCCAGCAGAGTTTAAGCATGGCGGCGGTTCCTCTGCGCCATGATATGTGAACCTTCGTTCCACGGCCAGAGCGAGAATATAGATTGCAAGAGACAACCTTGTTACTAGCTATGGATTTGGCTACCGGAGAGTATCTGGATGTATCGCGAGTCTTGATGACTACCTAAGAGAAGGTTGTGCAAGAGTAATCCTTGATTAGGCTTGAGCATGGCACTATGCGGGCTTATGCGCAGCGGTAGAAACGTAGAGATCGACGGGTTAACCGGGGCGAGAAGAGGCGCGGGCGTGAGTCGCGGTAACTTTCAAGGTGAGTATACCTTAAGTGCTATGTTACGATAGCGGTGTGTTAGTTGTGATTAGAAATCATGGTGGGTTAACCGAGTAAGATTTTGGAGGATAGAGAAAGTGTGAGCCTTAGAGCTTTATACGTGAAGACCTTAGAGGTAAGGCCATCTCGTAGAGGCGTATGTTTATGTTTGACCCTTATAGGAGTGCATAGTGCACGTGGTGTGTTTGGGATAAGTCCTATGTAGTATGAAATGAAAGAGGGTAGTTGAGCTAAGAAGACCGCTAGGTTTTAAATAACGTGTTTAGTAAGATTGTTCCTTCTGGAGATGGTATTTTGCGCTAGGGTCGGGTTGAGGCTACGTGCGGAGTCAACCCGCGGTAGGTTTGGTGGTGGGGTCAGTTTGTGGTGGTCCCTCTTGTGTTAGGGTCATGAGGGTGTTAGGCCCATGTTTAGTTAGCCGCGTGCAAGTTCGTGGATGCGTTCGACCAGATGGTCGGGCGATGGGCGACTATCGTGTTCTTGGTCGGTCGTTCCTCGGCGGTGTTGATGTTATCGAAAAGGTTGTGAGGTTGCAGGGTGCCTACCTTCACCTTATGACGGATGGGGCCAGTACAGCTGTTTCTCTTCACGGGAGTTTGTACGGCGGGGCTAGGAACTCGGGTGAGTCTCGTATCGCGTTCGCCCTCGGGCGATGTTTTGATTTCGGGGTAGTTGTGAGGATTGTTGTCTCGTGTGGAGGGAGTGTTTAAGCTACCATTTCAGTGTTCGGATGTCGCGGTTTGAAGCCTTGTAGGGCGGAAGTGTAGGTTGCCCGGTCGATTGGTTCGAGGTTGGCAAGGTTCATTAGTTGGTTCAGCTTGTTCCGGTATGGATAGTGCGAAACTTGTCTAGAAGAAGTTCGCAGCTCGGAGAAATCGTGCGGATAATCGGCGGCAGCGCAGAGTTGAGTTGTGGTCGGTCTTCTTGAAAGTACCACCGGTTAGGGTGTGACGAGTTTTGGAAACAAAGGAACTTAGCAGAGTTACTTGGGGCCTTTTTAGTTCATGTGAAGAATAGGCGGGTTGCCTATATGTTAGCATTTGCCGTCCGACTTAGGAGGAAGGGCGTCCGATCTTCGTATTGTTATGATCGGAAAGTATCGAAGATCCATCCGAATGTCCCGATTAATGATGACCACGTTAGAGATAGTAACCCGAGTTTTGGAAAGCGGCCGTGTCGAGAATGTGGTAAGAGTTCGAGTGTCTGAGATCCTCCGGATCGCAGTTCCGGTACCATTTGTTGGGTCGTCGGACAAGGCTCGCGACAAAGTGACAAAAGTGGTATCGATGACTAAGGAAGTATATTTTGACCCGGGAAGAGGTATTTGTGGTGATGTAGAGGTGTTTCCTCGTGGACTTAGATGTAAGTTTTGCGCAGTGTTTCCATGGCGGTATGGCGAGATTGTTCTCGTAAGTATAGTAGTGAAGACTATATTGGCGCCGCGTTTGTTTTGAGACTTAGAAGGAACATTCGGACGAATGTTTCTAAGGAGGAGAATGTTATACCCGTAGTTCTAGGGTATGTATGCGAGGGCGTGCGTGCGAGGATCTGACGAAAGATTGGAAAGGAAGAAAGAGCGATTTTTCCACGGAAAAGTTTCCGGTTTTGTGAAGGAAAAAGGTTCGTTAATGGGGAATTGGATTCCCAGTTTGGTATTCGGACTTCTGGAATATTAGAGAATTATGGAATTTTATTTTGAAAATGGTCACGTGGGGCCACGGGAGAAATTTACTGTTTTGTGGGGCCACTTTGTTTTGAGATTTTGGCCATTATGGATATTTTCGAAGATGTTTTATTTTGGGCCAATAGGTGGGTGACACGTGTCACCCCGCCAGTGGCTGGCTTAGCGAATGGCCTTTGTGCACAACAACCGGTTAGAGTCGTTTTTCGACGAAACGTTTACATAACTTGCGAGGAAAATTCCGCTATGTCTTTTCTTATTTTTGCGGATTTTTCCGAGAAACGAAACATTTTGGACCAACGGGAGGGTGACATTTGTCACCTCACATTGGAAGCAAGTGGGCGCTTAGGCCGATTGGTGGGGCAAGTTGTGGGTAGATATTTGTGTAGATATTTGTGAGGGTTTTAGGAGTAGGGACTAGGGGCACTTGGGCATATCTTGGCCTACACTTGCCTAGCACTTGGCTAGATCTTGGCCATTGGTTGGCCTTGGCTTGTGCTATAAATACCCTCTGGGTTGAAGACTTCTTCAAAATGCCTAAGTCTTGAGAGCCTTCCCTCCCTTTCGTGAGGCCCTCGTCGCAGAGTTCCCCACAGTGGGGTAGGAGGGTAGCCACCCCTCCTTGTGGTGTGGCGTGGGGTACCCCTAGCCTAGTTTGTTTTCATATAATACCCCTCTTGGTAGAAATACTCTCAAAAGTATTGTTATAATGCCCAAATTACCTTAGCAGTATACCTTGTTGTATTCTAAGGTTATACCTATACGAAAAGCCGTAAATACTATTATACTTCCCGGTCCACAAAACCGAAACCCTAGGAAAATCTCCATAGTCCGTTGGAGTGTTGTGTGAAGTTGGTTAGAACTTCTAAGGGTGGTTTAGAGCGGGTTGAGCGCTCGGAGTCGAGCTAAACGATTGCCCGGGATCGACTTTATACTTGGATAATTATGGGCTTATCGAGGTAAATATCTTGTCCCCTATTGTAATTGGATGTTACATGTTGTAGGAAATTATAGTTGAAGTTTACTATGTATATAGCGAACATAGCTTGTGCAATGTCCTTGGACTTAAGCTCAAGAATCGAATCTGTTTTTACATAGGGCGTATTCAGATAGACTTGTGTAGTAATCTTGTGAAGTAGAATTGTACCGTTCGGGTTAGATGTATAACCCCCTCGTTGGCTTAGTAGCCGCCCCGTTAGAGGAGGAGATTTACTGCTGTTGCGGGAGAGTCGCCGAATTTTCGTAGAATGTTCTCGATGTTAATAAAGCGCGTGGCCTTATAGGTTGAAATGCTACGTGTGGAATGATCCACTTGACTTAAGGAGTAGCGATCGTTTGGAGCGTTTGCTATTAGTCGATAATCGTCGCGAGGTATGTGAACCTCTTCCTATCTCTCTAGCATGATATGTGTGAACTATGTAAGTACGGTAGACGTACATGTGCTAAATGTATTCGATGGGTTTAAAACATAAAGTGTTATAACGGCTTTATGGGAAGTTGGTTATAACAGCTTTATGTAGATAAGAAAACACTTTGTGGTTTTTTTTAAAAGGTAAATGATTTGTTTATAACTGGCTTGATGTGTGATTATAAAGAACTTGAAGTATTTCAAAAGATTTCTGAAATCGTTTTGAAAGAGAAGTAATACTTGGTTTTTGAGAACTTAAGAGTTATACTAGCTTTATGGGAAGTTAGGTATAACGGCTTAAGAACGTTTTACTGATTTTGGAAATCAGGATGTGTATCGACAAACCACTGCAGCGTTAATAAAAGGAAATGTTTTGAACAATTAAGTATTATTAAAACCAGTAGAAACTTCCATCTGCATAGAAGCTAAGATGAGACAAAATGATATTTCCTAGATCATGGCTGCTGTAATAAAGATTGTTATAAACAAGAATATCCTACTCACATATAAGGCTTATGTTTCTCAAATTGTTTAAAAGAGAATTATATTCTTAAATGAATAAGACTATGAACTGCGAAACCTTTCTAAAATAAGAAACGTGAACATTTGAAATTAGGCAAACTTGGACGTTTGGAAAATAATGTTGTTACTTGATTTTACAAAGGTAAGAGTTTTGGTTTTCTTAAAAGGACAGTCACTCTATTTTATACTACGGGTATTGTGTGACTTATGTGAAAGAAACAGATCTTTTTTTTAGATTTTAATGTGTGAAGTACTTTGGGGATAGATACCCGAACTTGTTAGTAGAAAGTACCTTGTGTGAATAACTTGATTGTATTGGTTTGTGATAGCCTTGTAATACTTTCTTGTTGCTTTGATAAGTAAAAGTGTTAGGATGCTACGTGTGTTAGTATCTTGTGATGTTTGTGTAAGGGGGTTTCCCTTGATTGTGCTTATTAACTATCAGTCGTTATGATAGTATTGTGGCATTCATCTCAAGAGATGATTAGGGTTAAGCCCTCCGATCTGGGGTAGACTCAGCGATGCAGGACCATGATTCGAGAATACCTCATGCGGGTCCCGGGGCCTATGCGGAGCTACGAGTTCGTGTTAGTATCGTCCTTTATGGGCACGCGGTCGCGCGCTACGCGACTCGAAAGTCGGGGCGATGCCGGGAGTAGCTACCCTCGATGCGGGAATACCTCATGCGGGCGATGAGATTGGCCTATGCGAGTGCGGAAGTTCAGGACTAGACGCGCACATTAGATATGCGGGCAAGTGGCGGCTTTGATCATGTGGCGATGCACAGATCTTATGATCTGATTTATGACCTTGTTGGTGCATGGGTGTTAGTAGTCGGCTATGCCTTCGTACTTACCTGTGCGCTTTATTAGGACACGGTGGGACACCGTGTTCATGTATTCCTTGGTGCTTGTATATCATAAATCGCTGGCGGTGAGGAAGGTATTCCACGCACGATTGATGTTGTGGGCGTGAGACCCATTGTTAAAATTGAGTGATGACTTGAGGTGTGAGTCCTCGACTTGACATGATCGCTATTTGTGGTGGCGTAGTTTGGTTATCATACATGTCTCTGCTTGGTATAGACTACTATGATTTCATTTCTGATTTATTTTTAGTTTCACATACTCGCACTGTTGTCTTGACCTCGCCCGAAGTGCGTTCATGCCGCAGTTGAGGTACATCGATCGTTGATCCTAGCTCTCGGTCACATTCGGCGTTTGGGAAGCTCCGCTTCTCCGAGGCTTATCAGTGGTATAGTCCCCGTCGTAGTAAGTGTTTACATTCGGGGTTTGGCGGGGCCCCGCCATTGTGGTCGTATCATTCTTAGGTGCAGAAATCTTTGTTGTGGCGGGGTTGGTAAAAAGGATTAAGCTGCTCATTTGTAAAAGAGTTGATGGTTATATATATGCCGACAGCAAGTTTCCTGATTATTGTTTTATATTTCTGTTATCTCAGGTTGCTGTTTTATGTTCCGCTGATTACTCTGATGTTGTGTCACTAGGGTGCCCGGGGTAAGGCACCAGTCACGGGCCCAGTTTCGGGTCGTGACATTTAACCCCAAAGTACTACATACGTTAAGTTCGTTTAAAAGAGATCCATTACTTTTATAAAAGTCACCCGATACCCGTAGTATTAGAATGACCAACCCACATTCCTTTTCAAAATCAAGTAACAACATTCTTTTCCTAAGTTCCAGTTTGCCTAGTTTCAATTACTCAAGCTTCTCATTTTCAAATGGTTTCATAGTTCCCAAACTTAATCACTTGATTCCTTTTAGAACAATTGAGTAATATATGTCTCACGTGAGAGTAGGTTATTCTTGTTTACAACATTCTTATTACAAAGACCATGATCTAGAAAATGTAATATCATTTTGTCTCATCTTAGTTTCTATGCGGATGGAGGTTTCTCTTGGTTTTAATACAATTCATCATTATTCAATACATTTTCCTTTATTAACGCCGCAGTGGTGCGATACACATTCGATTTCCAAATCGGAAACATTATCCCTTTAAATAAAACCAAGTACTCATTACTCACGAATGAGGTTTCACACAAACATTCACCTTAAAACAAATAAGTTAAGTCTCTTATCTTATAAGATCAAGTCTCTTAACTTCTAACATCAGTAAACCATTTTCTTTACCTCTCTTAAGACATTATACCTAACTCCCCATAAAGCTAGTATAACTCTTTTTAAAACCTTTAAAACCAAGTGTTACTCTCCCTTCAAAACGATTTATAAATCTTTTGAAATACATCAAGTTCTTTATTATAACTAGCCAGTTATAATTCACATCAGTTACCTTTTAAAACCACAAAGTATTTTCTTACCTACATAAAGCTGTTATAACCAACTTCCCATAAAGCCGTTATAACACTTTATGTTTTAAGAACAATCAAACACAGTTAACACATGTACGTCTACCGTACTACATAGTTCACACATACCATGCTAGAAGAGATAGGAAGAGGTTCACATACCTCGCGACGATTATCGACAATAAGCAAAAAGCTCCAAGTACTACAACCTTGCTAGCCCTTTCCACTCCTCGAGTAGAATACGCTACTCTTAGCACTTTCACCTAAAAAGGTCACAAACGTCTATTAACTTTTAAACACACGGTTCCATTTCTCTACAGAAAATTCGGCAGCACCTCCCCCCCCCCGCCACAGCGTAAATCTCCTCTTCTATCGAGGCCGGCTACCAAGCCAACCAGGGGGGGGGGGTTTACACGTCTAACCGGACGTGTACAATTCTACTCAGTAATACTACACAAGTCTACTGCAATACAGTCCAATGTAAATACAGTTCAGTTCTTTTCTTTATTCTTCAGGCTTAAGTCAAAAGACATTGCCACAAACTAGGTTCAGTTCTATATATAGTATACTTCAACTATATATTCTTAACAACATGTAATTTCCAATTACAAATAGAGGGACAAGATAATTACCTCGATAAGCCCATAATTATCCAAGTTAAATGTCGGTCCTTAGCAACGTTTAGCTCCAACTCCGGGTGCTCCATCCCGCTCCAAACAACCCTTAGAAGTTCTAACCAACTTCTACCTAAATACTTCAACCAATCAATGAAGATTTCCTTAGGGTTTCGGTTTGAGACTAAAGGGACAAAAGGTAGTATTTCCGGGCTCTACGTATAGAGGTATCTTTGGAATACTACAAGGTACAAGGCTAAGGTATTTTGGGCATTATAACAATACTAGGGGAGTATTTCTATACCACAACAAGGGGTATTATACGAATACAATTAGGCTAGGGGTACCCTGGCAAGGCACCACAAAGGGAGGAGGAGGCCTCGGCCAAGACTCTCAAAAGAGGGGATGAGTTGGGACGAACTCAACACTAGAGGAGGAGGATTTTAGGCTTGGAAGGTTTCATTTGTGGATGAAGATTTCATCAACATAAGGGGTATTTATAGCAAAACAAAGGCCAACCAACGGCCAAGATCTAGCCAAGTGCAAGGCAAGTGTAAGGCCAAGATCAAGCCAAGTGCACCTAACCCCTACTCCACAAAACATTGCACCAAACAAGCCACAAAACAAGGCCAAAACAAGGCACCAAACAAGGCACCAAAAGGACACTACACGTGAGCCAAAAGATCAAGCCAACACGTGAACCACGTGCACTTGGGCGACGCCACTTCCAATGTGAGGTGACATGTCACCCTCCGTTGGTCCAAAATGTTTCGTCTCTCGGAAAAATCCGCAAAATTTAAAAAGGACATAGCCGAATTTTCCTCGCAAGTTATGTAAAGCGTTTAGTCAAAACGACTCTAGCAGGGTGTTGTGCACAAATGTCATTCTACGAGCCACTAGGCGGGGTGACACGTGTCACCCTCCTATTGGCCCAAAATAAAACATCTTCGAAATATCCACAATGGCCAAAATCTCAAAACAAAGTGGGCCCTTCAGTAAATTTCTCCGTGGGCCCACGTGACCATTCCAAAAATAAAATTCCATAATTTTCTAATATTCGTGAAGTCCAAATACCAAATCTGGGAATCCAATTCCCATTAACTAACCTTTTTCCTTCACAAAACCGAAACTTTTAGTGGAAAAATCACCTCTTTCTTTCCAATCTTTCTCCGTATTCTCGCACGCACGCCCCACGCATACTCTGGAAATACGGGGTATAACAAAGGAAAACCTTCATAGTCGGTTGAAGTGTTAAGTAGAAGTTGCGTAGAACTTCTAAGGGTTGTTTGGAGCGGATTGGAGCACTCGGAGTAGGAGCTAAACGTTGCTCAGGAGCGACATTAAACTTGGATAATTTTGGGCTTACCAAGGTAAATACTATCGTCCTTCTATGGTAATTGGAAATTACATGTTGTTGGAATATATAGTTAAAGTATACTATATATAGAACTGAACATAGTCTTGTGGCAATGTCTTTGGACTTAAGCATGAATTTATAAGTAGAAGATTAAATTGTACTTACATGGGACCGTATTTCTGATGGTGATAACCTATATTGGTTGATGTTACGCAAGTAGCATGGGCTACTTAGAAGGTGGACAAGGCTAGCGGGTTATAAGCGGTGGGCGTTTTGCTTATAGTCGATAATCGTGCAAGGTATGTGATTCTTCCTATACTCTTGAGCATGATATTTTAAAGGAAGATATGTATAGTACGGCAATGTCTTTTGACTTAAGCACGAATACTATATAGTACGGTAGACGACGTGTGCTAATTGAACGTGGTTGTGCAATGTCTTTGACTTAAGCTGAATAATAAGAACCTTGAATGTATTTCAAATGCTAGGAAACCATTTTTAAAGAAGAGTAACACTTGGTTTTAAAGGTTTTAAAAGAGTTATACTAGCTTTATGGGAGTTAGGTATAACGTCTTAAGAGAGGTAAAGAAAATGGTTTCTTGTTTTAAGAAGTTAAGAGACTTGATCTTATAAGATAAGAGACTTAACTTAATTGTCCTAATATGGATGTTTGTGTGGAACCTCATTCGTGAGTAATGAGTACTTGGTTTTAAAAGGAATTACGTTTCTTGATTTCGAAATCGAATGTGTATCGACGCACCACTTGGCGCTAATAAAGGAAAATGTATTGAATAATGATGTATTATATTAAAACCAATAGAAACCTCCATCCGCATAGAAACTAAGATGAGACAAAATGATATTACATTTTCTAGATCATGGTCTTTGTAATAAGATTGTTATAAACAAGAATAACCTACTCACATATAAGGCATATGTTTCTCGTGTTGTTTAAAAGAAGTATATTCTTAAGTGAATAAGACTATGAGTTATGAAACCTTTCTAAAATAAGTGACTTGGCATTTGAAATTAGGCAAACTTGGGCGCTTGGAAAATAATGTTGTTACTTGATTTTACAAAGGAAGTGGTTTGTTTACTTAAAGATAGTCACTATTTTTATACTACGGGTATTGTGTGACTTATGTGAAAGAAACGGATCTTTTAAAGGATTTTAACGTCGTAGTACTTTAGGGTTAAAACCTGACTTTGGCATAAAATGAAGGTACTTTGAGTGATGTATAACTTGCCTATGCTTGTTGTGGTGAAACTTGCCTATGCTTGTTGTTGTGAAACCCGCCTATGCTTGTGATGATAGCCTTTGTTGTGCAAGTGTTGTATTTACGTATACCGCCTCTCGATAGAGGTCGGTTGACTTGTTGAGAACTTACTTGGACGTCTTTGGCGGTGTGGAGAATTCCACGGGTATGTTTCCAGTTTTATTACTTTCTTCTTGTTTATGTTACATGGACATGTCTACTGCCGTCTGGTCAGGGGCATGTGGCCACGCGCGGGTTGATCACCCGATATATTGTTGTTGATGTTACATGGACATGCCTACCGTCTGCAGTCCGGCATGTGGCGTGCGGCATTGTTATTATTGTTGCATCATGGGCATGTCTACACCGTCACAGTCGGGGCATGTGGCCATGATGCGAACAAGATTGATGTTGTGGGCGTGAGACCCATAGTTGTATTTGAGTGATGACTTTGAGGGCGTGAGTCCCTGACTTGACTGCTTTTACGTTGTGTACTGTAGTTTGGTTATCATGCATGTCTCCTGCTTTTTATAGACTGCTATGATTTCATTTATAGTACTTTACAGTTTCACATACTTGGTACCTGTTATCGACCTCCTTGGGCTGCGTTCATCTGCAGTAGAAGTACATCATTTGCCGATCCGCGTTTAGGATCTCATTCAGCGTCTTGGGAAGCTCCGTTCCGTCGGAGGCTTATCTTTGGTATGTTACCCTGAGTCTATAGGTTCTTGTACATTCAGGGGTATGGCGGGGCCCTGTCCCGTCATAGTTGTTGTAAAATCTTAGAGGTCTGTAGCACTGTTGTGGGCAGGGTTGTAAGGATTGTAACTGTTCAAATGTATATATATATATGTTGAAAGGCAACCGTTTTGGTTGGCCTATTTCTATTTCATCTTGATCCATGTCTATTTACATGTTTAAGTTTGTATTTCCGCTGGTTTTCTCTGATGTTGTATCACTAGGGTGCCCGGGGTAAGGCACCAGTCACGGGCCCGGGTTCGGGTCTTGACAAAGTGGTATCAGAGCAGTTAGTCCTCGGAAAGTGTCTACAGACCGTGTCTAGTAGAGTCTTGATTATCGATGTGTTGTGCACCACATCTATAATCAGGAGGCTGCAGGACATTTAGGATTGGTTTCCATTTCTTCTCATTCTGAGATCGTGCCTTAGAGTTGTGTGATAAGTTGGACCCCTCTGACGTATTCCTTTCCTTTATCAGTTATGCCTCCGCGTAAGGCAACCCGGGCCCAGGTGGGCAAGGCAGTCGAGAGGCGCTAGTGAGTACAGAGAGAAGTGCGAGCGCGAGCGTCGATGCACGAAAAGTGCTTCCGGCCAGCGGGTTTCGCGACGCCGCCCAGCGAAGTTTAGAGCGCAGCGGTGGCTGCGAGACTCTGATACACGAGCCTCAGTCCCGGTGCAGAGGCGTAAGAGATGGGTTACAAGGAGATGGCCCGATTCTTGGCGAGTCGTGGCGAATATGAGATAGCTGGATCAGCGGTCGATAAGCGCCGATGGTTCACCTAGATCGGATAGTTTGAGGCTACAGGACTTTACGAGATGTAGCGCGAGTTCTACGGTCGAGGCACGAGGATGATCGCAGGAGTTCATCGGCGATTCTGACGGATCATGAGTGATCAAGGCTTCGAGACCGAGTCGGTGGTCTAGGTTCGCGTCGGTGCGTGATACCGATCGGCCCGGTTTGATTCGTGGGAGCTGTCGGGGAGAGAATGCACTTCCGGCCGCTTGGGACGAGTTTTGGGGCCTTCTCGCACATTTCTTGCCTCCACGGATGAGGAGGGCTCGGGACAGTTTTTGATGTTGAGGCGAGCAGGCGTCTGATTCGGGAGTACAATGTGAGTTCGACTCATTGGCGGTATGTTCCCGCATTAGTAGCTAGTATGGAGGATCGAGTGCACCGATATGTTACTGTGGCTCGATGATTACCTAGCGAGAGTTGTTCGGGTGTAGCTCTTGGTAGGGCATGGACATTGCCGCGCGCAGCTTATGCACTTGGAGGTGAGGCGGAGAAATCGGCGGAATGACCAAGATCAGCGTAAGAGGGCGAGCAGTGGTCCTTTGGTGACTTTCGAGGCGGAGCGCCTCGGCAGCGACCTAGTTTTGTACCTCCGCCCGGTAGCAGTGGTCCTCCACAACCTTGTGGCATCAGTATTCGGGGCGGTCGAGCTCCGTGGGTTGAGTTTCGAGGAGT
Organism: Przewalskia tangutica; assembly: GCA_029844215.1. Taxonomy (NCBI): domain Eukaryota; kingdom Viridiplantae; phylum Streptophyta; class Magnoliopsida; order Solanales; family Solanaceae; genus Przewalskia; species Przewalskia tangutica. The sequence continues at coordinate 53,478,474 of CM056722.1, read as the reverse complement.
AGGGGTGTTGGCGGATGCGATCACCCTACCTCGGTGTGGTCGATGTGGTAGACCGCATTTGGGAGTGTCGTGGTGCGAGGAGCTTGTTATTTTTTGCGCCAACAGGCCATTTTGCGGCTGTCCAGGCGAGGTACGGATGTTACGACTCGACGCCGAGGATCGATGGTGGTTCATCGCCTTCTACGATTATAGCCTGCAGTGCGTGCCTATGATTAGAGTGGAGCGGTAGTTTCAGGTATATCCTTAACCCTCTAGAGACGTGTCTGTATTGATGTTATGATAATGTGTTAAGTGTTATGCTAAAATGTGATTTAGGAACAGTTGGAGAAAAAGGGTAAGCACAGGGTGAGAAATGATGAACCTTAGAATATTACAGTTGAGACCTTAGATGTAAGGCCGTCTTGAGTACAAGATTTTGCGAGTGATCCTTGTCAGAGTGCATTTTGTGCCTAGAATGTATTGTGTGATAAGTCCCTGGGTTGGGTAAATGAAAGTGGTAGCTTTCATGATGTGTTTTAGCAAGATTGTTCCGTGTCGGCGAGCAAGAGTTGGGCGATAGTAGGTCGGGTTGGGGCCGTGTTGCGGGCCAACCCGCGGCTGTTCGAGGTGGGGTCAGCTCAGGTGGTCCGCCAAGTGGCAGTCACGAGTGCTAGGCCCAAGATTAGATGACCATCGTATGAGTTCGTGGATACGTTCGACCAGAATCAGTTCGTGAAGGCCGAGAATGGCCTTAGAGGAGATCGAGGCTAGTAAGATGATCAAGTTTGGAGGTAGTGACTCCAAAGTTTTGGAAACTGAAGTATGGTATGTATACTAGAGAGAGTTCGAGTGTTCGAGAAGGGTACAACGAGATAGGGGAGAAGTGAACGTGTGTGATCGTTTCTTTTGAGAAATGAATGTGCGAAGGGATTATGTTTTTAGACCTTGGTGGGAACTCTTGTGATAAACAGAGGTAATTCCTTGTTGGCTTGGATTTGGGTTTTCGCGCGCATGTTATTTTTGTGGCCAGATGTGGCATGTTTGGTTTCGTAAGTATAGTAGTGAAGGCTATACCGGCACGTGTTTGCTTTGAGACTGAGAAGGAACATTCGGGACGAATGTTTCTAAGGGGGGAAGAATGTTATACCCCGTATTTCCAGAGTATGTACGTGATGGCGTACGTATAATAATTTGAGCCTTAAGTTAGGCAAGTTTCGAAATTAGTGCACAACACCCGATTAGAGTCGTTTTCTGACGAAACGTTTCCACAGCTTTCGTAGGGAAAATTCCGGCTATGTCATTTCTAATTTTTGCGGATTTTTCCGAGAGACGAAACATTTTGGACCAACGGGAGGGTGACAAGTGTCACCCTCACATTGGAAGGGCTTGGACGGCAAACATGGCCATTGGCTTGGACGATTTGCTTGAGTGGGAGTAGGTAGGATATTTGTGCAAGTTGGTGTGGTAGATGGATAAGGTGCACATGGCTTAATCCTAGCCCTACACTTGCCTAACACTTGGATGAATCTTGGCCATTGGTTGGCCATTTCTTGACCTATAAATACCCCCCTAACTTGATGAACTTCTTCATCCAAAAATTGTCTAAGTCTTGAAAACCTTTCCCCCTCCCTCTTGCTTGCTCTCGTCCAATAGCCCCTCTCCCCCTTTGAGAAGGCCTTGGCCGAAACCCCCTCCCCCCCTTTTTGGTGCCCTAAGCCGAGGGGTACCCCCCCCTAGCCTAGTAGTTTTCTTATAATACCCCTTTTTGTGGTATAGAGATACTCTCCTAGTATTGTTATAATGCCCAAAATACTTTAGCCTAATACCTTGTAGTACTTTCCAAAGTACCCTTTATACGAAAAGCCCGGAAAATACTATTATACGTCCTTTAGCCACTAAATGAAACCCTCCGGAAAACCGTCATAGGTTGAAGTGTTAAGTAGAAGTTGTAGAACTTCTAAGGGTTGTTTGGAGCGGATGGAGCACTCGGAGTAGGAGCTAAACGTTGCTCAGGAGCGACATTAAACTTGGATAATTTTTGGGCTTACCGAGGTAAATACTACTGTCCTTCTATGGTAATTGGAAATTACTTGTTGTTGGAATATATAGTTAAAGTATACTATATATAGAATGAACATAGTCTTGTGGCAATGTCTTTGGACTTAAGCCCTAATTTATAAGTAGAAGATTAAACTGCATTTATATAGGACCGTATTCTGATGGTGATAACCTATATTGGTTGATGTTCGCAAGTAGCATGGGCTACTTAGAAGGTGGACAAGGCTAGCGGGTTATAAGCCGCGAGCGTTTTGCTTATAGTCGATAATCGTCGCAGAAGGTATGTGATTCTTCCTATACTCTTGAGCATGATATTTTAAAGGAAGATATGTATAGTAATGACAATGTCTTTTGACTTAAGCACGAATACTATATAGTACGGTAGACGTACGTGTGCTAATTGAACGTAGTTGTACGGCAATGTCTTTGACTTAAGCCTGAATAATAAGAACCTTGAATGTATTTCAAATGCTAGGAAACCATTTTTAAAAGAAGAGTAACACTTGGTTTTAAAGGTTTTTAAAAAGAGTTATACTAGCTTTATGGGGAGTTAGGTATAACGTCTTAAGAGAGGTAAAGAAAATGGTTTACTGTTTTTAAGAAGTTAAGAGACTTGATCTTATAAGATAAGAGACTTAACTTAATTGTCTTAATATGGATGTTTGTGTGGAACCTCATTCGTGAGTAATGAGTACTTGGTTTTAAAAGGAATTACGTTTCTTGATTTCGAAATCGAACGTATCGACGCACCATACCGCAGCGCTAATAAAGGAAAATGTATTGAATAATGATGTATTATATTAAAACCAGTAGAAACCTCCATCTGCATAGAAACTAAGATGAGACAAAATGATATTACATTTTCTAGATCATGGCTGCTGTAATAAGATTGTTATAAACAAGAATAACCTACTCACATATAAGGCATATGTTTCTCAGGTTGTTTAAAAGAGAAGTATATTCTTAAGTGAATAAGACTATGAGTTATGAAACCTTTCTAAAATAAGTGACTTGAGTATTTGAAATTAGGCAAACTTGGACGTTTGGAAAATAATGTTGTTACTTGATTTTACAAAAGGGGAAGTGGTTTGTTTACTTAAAGATAGTCACTATTTTTATACTACGTTTTGTGTTAATTATGTGAAAGAAACGGATCTTTTAAAGGATTTTAACGTGCGTAGTACTTTAGGGTTAAAACCCGGACTTTGGCATAAAATGAAGGTACTTTGAGTGATGTATAACTTGCCTATGCTTGTTGTGGTGAAACTTGCCTATGCTTGTTGTTGTGAAACCTGCCTATGCTTGTGATGATAGCCTTTGTTGTGCAAGTGTTGTATTTCTGTGTTACAGAGTCTCTCGATAGAGGGTCGGTTGACTTGTTGAGAACTTCTTCGACGTCTTTGGCATGTGGAGAATTCCACGGGTATGTTTCCATTTTGATTGTTGTCTTGTTGTTGATGTTACATGGACATGTCTACACCGATGCACTCAGGCATGGCTACGCGCGGCAGGTTGGTCACCCGATATATTGTTGTTGATGTTACATGGACATGCCTACACCGGCGCAGAGTCGGGGCATGTGGCCACGGCATTGTTATTATTGTTGCATCGGGCATGTCTACACCGATGCAGAATTCCGGGGGCATGTGGCCATGATGCGAACAAGATTGATGTTGTGGGCGTGAGACCCATAGTTGTATTTGAGTGATGACTTTGAGGGCGTGAGTCCTCGACTGACCGCTTACGTTGCGGTATCGTAGTTTGGTTATCATGCATGTCTCGCTTTTATAGACTGCTATGATTTCATTTATAGTACTTTACAGTTTCACATACTTGGTACCTGTTGTACTGACCTCCTTCGGGGGGCTGCGTTCATGCCGCAGGTAGAAGTACATCGACTGTCGATCCCCGCGTTTAGGATCTCATTCAGCGTCTTGGGAAGCTCCGTTCCGTCGAGGCTTATCTTTGGTATGTTACCACAGTCTATAGGTTCTGTGCATCTGTGGTATGGGGCCCCGTCCGTCATAGTTGTTAAAATCTTAAGTGCAGTAGCATTGTGGGCGGGGTTGTAAGGATTATAATCGCTCAAATGTATATATATATATGTTATACCCGTATTTCCAGTATGTACGTGGGGCGACGTAGAAATTTGAGCCTTAAAGTTAGGCAAGTTTCGAAATTGTGCACAAGTGCCGAAAAGAGTCGTTTTCCGGCGAAAAGTTTACACAGCTTTCGTAGGGAAAATTACCGCGATGTCATTTATAATTTTTTCGGATTTTTCCGAGATAAGAAAAATTTTGGACCAACGAGAGGCGACACTTGTCACCCTCTAATGGAGCACTTGAGGCGCCCTCTTTGACGATTTGGCCTTGGCTATTAGTCAAGGGTTAGGTAGGATATTTTGGTGGTAGATAGATAAGGTGTACTTGGCTTAATCTTAGCCTTACACTTGCCTAACACTTGGATGGATCTTGGCCATTGGTTGGCCTTTGCTTGACCTATAAATACCCCTTCATGTTGATGAACTTCTTCATCCAAAATTGCCTAAGTCTTGAAAAATCTTTCCTCCCTCTTGCTTACTTTCGTCCGCCACACACTACCCCCTTGAGAAGCCTTGGCCGAGAAGTCTACCCCCTAGCCTAGTTGTTTTCGTATAATACCCTTGTTGTGGTATAGAAATACTCTCCTAGTATTGTTATAATGCCCAAATACCTTGCCCAAATACCTTGTAGTATTCCCAAGGTTACATTCTGCATACAAAGCCCGTAAAAATACTATTATACTTCCTTTAGCCACTAAATGAAACCTAAGGAAAACCTTCATAGGTTGAAGTGTTAAGTAGAAGTTGCATAGAACTTAAGGGTTGTTTGGAGCGATTGGAGCACTTGAGTAGAGCTAAACGCGTTGCTCGGGAGCCGACATTAAACTTGGATAATTTTTGGGCTTACCGAGGTAAATACTACTGTCCTTCTATGGTAATTGGAAATTACATGTTGTTGGAATATATAGTTAAAGTATACTATATATAGAACTGAACATAGTCTTGTGGCAATGTCTTTGGACTTAAGCCTGAATTTATAAGTAGAAGATTAAACTGTACTTACATAGGACCGTATTTACAGTAGACTGATAACCTATATTGGTTGATGTTCTGCAAGTAGCATGGGCTACTTAGAAGGTGGACAAGGCTAGCCGGGTTATAGCCGTGGAGCGTTTTGCTAATAGTCGATAATCGTCGCGAGGTATGTGATTCTACCTATACTCTTGAGCATGATATTTTAAAGGAAGATATGTATAGTACGGCAATGTCTTTTGACTTAAGCCTGAATAATATATAGTACGGTAGACGTACGTGTGCTAATTGAACGTAGTTGTACGGCAATGTCTTTTGACTTAAGCCTGAATAATATATAGTACGGTAGACGTACGTGTGCTAATTGAACGTAGTTATGCGCAATGTCTTTGACTTAAGCCTGAATAATAAGAACCTTGAATGTATTTCAAATGCTAAGAAACCATTTTTAAAAAGAAGAGTAACACTTGGTTTTAAAGGTTTTAAAAAGAGTTATACTAGCTTTATGGGGAGTTAGGTATAACGTCTTAAGAGAGGTAAAGAAAATGGTTTACTGTTTTTAAGAAGTTAAGAGACTTGATCTTATAAGATAAGAGACTTAACTTAATTGTCTTAATATGGATGTTTGCGTGGAACCTCATTCGTGAGTAATGAGTACTTGGTTTTAAAAGGAATTACGTTTTACTGATTTCGGAGATCAGAATGTGTATCGACAGACCACCGCAGCGCTAATAAAGGAAAATGTATTGAATAATGATGTATTATATTAAAACCAGTAGAAACCTCCATCTACATAGAAACTAAGATGAGACAAAATGATATTACATTTTCTAGATCATGGCTGCTGTAATAAGATTGTTATAAACAAGAATAACCTACTCACATATAAGGCATATGTTTCTCAGGTTGTTTAAAAGAGAAGTATATTCTTAAGTGAATAAGACTATGAGTTATGAAACCTTTCTAAAATAAGTGACTTGAGCATTTGAAATTAGGCAACTTGGACGTTTGGAAAATAATGTTGTTACTTGATTTTACAAAAGGGGAAGTGGTTTGTTTACTTAAAGATAGTCACTATTTTTATACTACGGGTATTGTGTGACTTATGTGAAAGAAACGGATCTTTTAAAGGATTTAACGTACGTAGTACTTTAGGGTTAAAACCCGGACTTTGGCATAAAATGAAGGTACTTTGAGTGATGTATAACTTGCCTATGCTTGTTGTGACTTGCCTATGCTTGTTGTTGTGAAACCTGCCTATGCTTGTGATAATAGCCTTTGTTGTGCAAGTGTTGTATTTCTGTGTTACCGCGTCTCTCGATAGAGGGCCGGTTGACTTGTTGAGAACTTACTTGGACGTGCTGGCAGTGACGGAGAATTCCACAGGTATGTTTCCATTTTGATTGCTGTCTTGTTGTTGATGTTACATGGACATGCCTACACCGATGCAGAATTCCGGGGGCGTGTGGCCATGCGGCAGGGTTGATCACCCGATATATTGTTGTTGATGTTACATGGACATGCCTACACCGGCGCAGACCGGGCATGTGGCGTGCGGCATTGTTATTATTGTTGCATCATGGGCATGTCTACACCGGCGCAGAATTCGGGCATGTGGCCGTGATGCGAACAAGATTGATGTTGGGCGTGAGACCCATAGTTGTATTTGAGTGATGACTTTGAGGCGTGAGTCCACGACTTGACCGCTTACGTTAGGTAATCGTAGTTTGGTTATCATGCATGTCTCCTGCTTTTTATAGACTGCTATGATTTCATTTATAGTAATTTACAGGTTGACATACTTGGTACATGTTAGATCGACCTCCTTCGTGGCCGCGTCATGCCGCAGTAAGTACATCGTCGCCGATCCCGCTTTAGGACCACCTTCAGCAGATTGGAAGCTCTGTTCCTTCGAGGCTTATCTTTTGGGTATGTGTTCCCTGAGTTGTAGGTTCTGTACATTCGTGGTATGGCGGGCCCCGTCCGTCATAGTTGTTGTAAATCTTAGAGGTCTGTAGAACTGTTGTGGGCAGGGTTGTAAAAAGGATTAAACTGTTCAAGTTTTAGTATATATATATATGTTGAAAGGCAACCGTTTTGGTTGGCCTATTTCTATTTCATCTTGATCCATGTCTATTTACATGTTTAAGTTTGTATTTCCGCTGGTTTTCTCTGATGTTGTATCACTAGGGTGCCCGGGGTAAGGCACGATCACGCCCGGTTCGGTCTTGACAAAGTGGTATCGAGCGATTAATCCTCGGAAAGTGTCTACAGACCGTGTCTAGTAGAGTCTTGATTATCGGTGTGTTGTGCACCACATCTATAATCAGGAGGCTATAGGACATTTAGGATTGGTTTCCATTTCTTCTCATTCTGAGATCGTGCCTTAGAGTCGTGTGATAAGTTGGACCCCTCTGACGTATTCCTTTCCTTTACCAGTTATGCCTCCGCGTAAGGCAACCCAGGCCCAGACGGGCAAGGCAGCCGAGGGAGCTGCTAGTGGGATACAGAGGAGTACGAGGGCGCAGCCGGCCAAGACTGAGACAAGGCCCGACGGGCGGTTTCGCGACGCCAAAGACCAAGAAGTTTAGAGCCGCGGCGATTACTGCCGAGACTTCAAGACTGAGCCTCCAGCCCCACGGCCCAAGGCGTAAGAGATGGGTTACAAGGAGATGGCCCGATTCGCGGCGGTCGTGGCCGATATGAGGATAGGGCCGGACGCAGCAGCCCAAAGCGCTGATGGTTCACCCTAGATCGGATAGTTTGAGGCTACGTGACTTTCTCGAGATGTAGCCCGCCGAGTTCTGGTCGAGGCACGAGGATGATCCGCAGGAGTTCATCCGAAGCGATTCTGACGGATCATGAGAGTGATCAAGGCTTGGAGACCGAGTCGGTGGTCCTAGGTTCGCATCGGCCGCGCGTGATACCGCATGATCGGTAGTTTGATTCGTGGGAGCCGTCCCGGGAGAGAATGCACTTCCACCGTTTGGGGACGAGTTTTGAGGCCTTCCTAGCACATTTCTTGCCTCCACGCATTTGCGAGGGCTCGCCGACAGATTTTTGATGTTGAGGCGCAACCGCGCGTCTGTCGAGTACAATGTGGAGTTCGACTCATTGGCGGTATGTTCCCGCATTAGTACCGTATGGAGGATCGAGTGCACCGATATATTACGAGGCTTGATGATTACCTAGAGAGAGTTGTTGGTGTAGCCCTTCACCGGCATGGACATTGCCCGCACGCAGCTTATGCACTTGGATGTGAGGAGCGAGAAATCGACGGAATGGCCGAGATCGGCGAAGAGGCCGAGCAGCGAGGTCCTTTGGTGACTTTCGAGGTGGACCGCCTCAGCAGCAGACTAGTTTTGTACCTCCGCCAGTGCAGAGTGGTCCTCCACAACCTTCAGGGCATCCAGAGTATTCAGGAGCAGGTCAGAGCTCCATAGGTTCAGGTTTCCGGGGGAGTAGGGGTGTTGGTCGCAGCCACCCCTACCGCGTGGTCGATGTGGTAGACCGCATTTTGGGAATGTCGTGGTGCCAAGGAGCTTGTTATTTTTGCGGCCGTGGGCCATTTTGCGAACTGGCCCACTGCGGTATACGGATGTTACGACTCACCTTCAGATCGATCGTGGTGGTTCATCGCCTTCACTACGCCTGCAGGCGTGATCGTGATTAGGAAGCGGTAGAGACAGGTATATCCTTAACCCTCTAGAGTTTTGTATGTATTGATGTTGTGATGATGTGATTAGTGTTATGTTCGTATAGCTTTATGCTAAAATGTGATGTAGAACCTGGTTAGTGAGAAGGGTAAGCTTGAGGGTGAGAAAATGATGAACCTTAGAATATTACGTTGAGACCTTAGATGTAAGCGCCGTCTTGAGTACCAGATTTTGCAAGTAATCCTTGTCGAGTACATTTTTATGCCTAGAACGCTTTGTGTGATAAAGTCCCAGGTAGTGTGCAATGGAAGTGGTAGCTTTCATGACCAGAGGTAAGATTGTTCCGGATTGGGAACAAGAGCGTGATGCGTTAAGCTGGTCGGGTTGGGGCTATGTTGCGGCCAACCCGCGTCTGCTTCGGCGAAGGGTCACGGGTGGTCCCGCCAGTGGCGGTCACGAGGGTGCTAGGCCCAAGTTTAGATGACCATCGTATGAGTTCGTGGATACGTCTACCGAATCGGTTCGTGAAGGCCGGGACTGGCCTTAAGGGAGATCGAGGCTAGTAAGGTGTCCAAGTTTGGAGGTAGTGACTCCAAAGTTTCGGAATCAGAAACGTTGACCGACGTGGGGTAGGTGTAGTAGGAAGAGTTCGAGTGTGCGAGAAGGGTACTACGAGAGAGGGGAGAAGTGAACGTGTGTGATCGTTTCTTTTGAGGAACGAAGCGTGCGAAGGAGTATATTTTAGACCTTGGTTGGAACTTTTCGATAACAGAGGTGATTCCTCGTTGGCTTGGATTTGGGTTTTGCGCGCATGTTATTTTGTGGCCAGGTGTGGCATGTTTGGTTTCGTAAGTACAGTAGTGAAGACCATACCGGCGCGTGTATGTTGTGGTGAGAAGGAACATTCGGACGAATGTTTCGGGCGAGGAGAATGTTATACCAGTATTTCAGTATGTACGTGGGGCGACGTAGAAATTTGAGCCTTAAAGTTAGGCAAGATTCGAAATTGTGCACAAGTGCCGAAAGAGTCGCTTTTCCGCAAACGTTTCCACTTTCGTAGGGAAAATTCCGCTATGTCATTTATAATTTTTGCGGATTTTTCCGAGAGACGAAACATTTTGACCAACAAGAGGCGACACTTGTCACCCTAATTGAGCACTTGAGGCGCCCTCTTGGACGATTTGGCCTCGCTTTTAGTCAAGGGTAGGTAGGATATTTTGGTGGTAGATAGATAAGGTGTACTTGGCTTAATCTTAGCCTTACACTTGCCTAACACTTGGATGGATCTTGGTCATTGGTTGGCCTTTGCTTGACCTATAAATACCCCTTCATGTTGATGAACTTCTTCATCCAAAATTGCCTAAGTCTTGAAAAATCTTTCCTCCCTCTTGCTTACTCGTCCGCCACACTACCCCTCGAGAAGCCTTGCCGAGAGGTCTACCCCCTAGCCTAGTTGTTTTCGTATAATACCCCTTTGTTGTGGTATAGAAATACTCTCCTAGTATTGTTATAATGCCCAAATACCTGGCCCAAATACCTTGTAGTATTCCCAAGGTTACATTCGCATAAAAGCCCGGAAAAATACTATTAAACTTCCTTTAGCCACAAAATGAAACCCTAAGGAAAACCTTCATAGTCGGTTGAAGTCTTATGTAGAAGTTGACTAGAACTTCTAAGGGTTGTTTAGAGAGGATAGGAGCACTCGGAGTAGAGCTAAACGTTGCTCGTGAGCGACATTAAACTTGGATAATTTTTGGGCTTACCGAGGTAAATACTACTGTCCTTCTATGGTAATTGGAAATTACATGTGGTTGGAATATATAGTTAAAGTATACTATATATAGAACTGAACATAGTCTTGTGGCAATGTCTTTGGACTTAAGCCTGAATTTATAAGTAGAAGATTAAACTGTACTTACATAGGACCGTATTTACAGTAGACTGATAACCTATATTGGTTGATGTTCTGCAAGTAGCATGGGCTACTTAGAAGGTGGACAAGGCTAGCCGGGTTATAGCCGTGGAGCGTTTTGCTAATAGTCGATAATCGTCGCGAGGTATGTGATTCTTCCTATACTCTTGAGCATGATATTTTAAAGGAAGATATGTATAGTACGGCAATGTCTTTTGACTTAAGCCTGAATAATATATAGTACGCTAGACGTACGTGTGCTAATTGAACGTAGTTGTACGGCAATGTCTTTTGACTTAAGCCTGAATAATATATAGTACGGTAGACGTACGTGTGCTAATTGAACGTAGTTGTACGGCAATGTCTTTGACTTAAGCCTGAATAATAAGAACCTTGAATGTATTTCAAATGCTAGGAAACCATTTTTAAAAGAAGAGTAACACTTGGTTTTAAAGGTTTTTAAAAAAAGGAGTTATACTAGCTTTATGGGGAGTTAGGTATAACGTCTTAAGAGAGGTAAAGAAAATGGTTTACTGTTTTTAAGAAGTTAAGAGACTTGATCTTATAAGATAAGAGACTTAACTTAATTGTCTTAATATGGATGTTTGCGTGGAACCTCATTCGTGAGTAATGAGTACTTGGTTTTAAAAGGAATTACGTTTTACTGATTTCGGAGATCAGAATGTGTATCGACAGACCACCGCAGCGCTAATAAAGGAAAATGTATTGAATAATGATGTATTATATTAAAACCAGTAGAAACCTCCATCTGCATAGAAACTAAGATGAGACAAAATGATATTACATTTTCTAGATCATGGCTGCTGTAATAAGATTGTTATAAACAAGAATAACCTACTCACATATAAGGCATATGTTTCTCAGGTTGTTTAAAAGAGAAGTATATTCTTAAGTGAATAAGACTATGAGTTATGAAACCTTTCTAAAATAAGTGACTTGAGCATTTGAAATTAAGCAAACTGGGCGTTTGGAAAATAATGTTGTTACTTGATTTTACAAAAGGGAAGTGGTTTGTTTACTTAAAGATAGTCACTATTTTTATACTACGGGTATTGTGTGACTTATGTGAAAGAAACGGATCTTTTAAAGGATTTAACGACGTAGTACTTTTAGGTTAAAACCCGACTTTGGCATAAAATGAAGGTACTTTGAGTGATGTATAACTTGCTATGCTTGTTGTGGTGAAACTTGCCTATGCTTGTTGTTGTGAAACCCGCCTATGCTTGTGATAATAGCCTTTGTTGTGCAAGTGTTGTATTTACGTTACCGCTCTCGATAGAGGCGGTTGACTTGTTGAGAACTTACTTGGACGTCTTTGGCGGTGACGAGAATTCCACGGGTATGTTTCCATTTTGATTGCTGTCTTGTTGTTGATGTTACATGGACATGCCTACACCGATGCAGAATTCCGGGGGCGTGTGGCCATGCGGCATGGTTGATCACCCGATATATTGTTGTTGATGTTACATGGACATGCCTACACCGAGGCAGAATTTCGGGGGCATGTGGCCATGCGGCATTGTTATTATTGTTGCATCATGGGCATGTCTACACCGATGCAGAATTCCGGGGGCATGTGGCCATGATGCGAACAAGATTGATATTGTGGGCGTGAGACCCATAGTTGTATTTGAGTGATGACTTTGAGGGCGTGAGTCCCTGACTTGACTGCTTTTACGTTGTGTACTGTAGTTTGGTTATCATGCATGTCTCCTGCTTTTTATAGACTGCTATGATTTCATTTATAGTACTTTACGCTTCACATACTGCACTGTCAGATCGACTCTTCGGGGCCGTCACGCCGCAGTAAGTACATCGTTGTCGATCCCCGCTTTTAGGACCACCTTTCAGCGTATTGGGAAGCTCTGTTCCTTCGGAGGCTTATCTTTTGGGTATGTGTTCCCTGAGTTGTAGGTTCTTGTACATTCAGGGGTATGGCGGGGCCCTGTCCCGTCATAGTTGTTGTAAATCTTAAGTGCAGAGAAGCACAAGTGTGGCGAGGTTGTAAAAAGGATGAAATTGTTCAAGTTTTAGTATATATATATATGTTGAAAGGCAACCGTTTTGGTTGGCCTATTTCTATTTCATCTTGATCCATGTCTATTTACATGTTTAAGTTTGTATTTCCGCTGGTTTTCTCTGATGTTGTATCACTAGGGTGCCCGGGGTAAGGCACCAGTCACGGGCCCGGGTTCGGGTCTTGACAATATATATGTTGAAAGGCAACCGTTTTGGTTGGCCTATTTCTATTTCATCTTGATCCATGTCTATTTACATGTTTAAGTTTGTATTTCCGCTGGTTTTCTCTGATGTTGTATCACTAGGGTGCCCGGGGTAAGGCACCAGTCACGGGCCCGGGTTCGGGTCTTGACATTGTGAAACCTCATTCGCGAGTAATGCGTATTTGGTCTTTAAAAGGTAACTTGATTTCTAAAAGAAAAGAGACTTGAGGAATCGAAGAGTTTTTGGTTTAAAAGAGAGACATGGTTTTGTCTTAAATTGGTTTAAAACATAAAGTGTTATAACAACTTTATGGGAAGTTAGTTATAACGACTTTATGAAAGCAAAAGAATGGTTTTACCATTGGTTTTAAAATGGTAACTTGATTTAAGTATAGGTTACTTGTTTTGAAAAGAGTAAGTATTTGAGTTTTAAAGAGTATACTTGATGTTGTTTTAAAAGAAAGGCACTTGGTTTAAAAAGTATAGAGTACTTGATTTTAAAAGTCTTGTAAAGGTTTTTACGAAAGTAAAGTAATTTGGTTTGAAAAGGAAATGTGTTTTTGATACTACGAGTATTAGTATCTTTTACGTAAAAAGAGGTCTTTTTGAAAGAATGAAAGTAGGTATTATTTTGGGTTTGAAACCCGTATTGTTGACATAAAATGAAAGTACCTTGAGTTGTGTGTAACTTGCCTATGTTTGCGTGTGATAGCCTTGTCGTGCTAGTATTGTATTTCTATACCACCGCGTCTCTCGATGGAGGGCCGGCTGATTTGTTATGATCTTACTTGGACGTACCGTCAGTGACGGAGGATTCCACGGGTGCGCTCCTGTTGATAGCATTATTCCATGGACTAGCTCTCCATGAGGTTTTACTGATTCGCCTTGGTATCCGTGGTTGGCTTCGTTTGCCCCGCCTCGTGGCTGATTCGGCTGGTACTGGTAGTTAGCCTTCGCGACTTGCCCTGCTCGGTTTAGTGGCGAAGTCTCGTGATACGCCAGTATCCGTAGTTAGCCCTCAGATTGCCGGTCACGACTCGTGACACGACTTTGGTATCGGTAGTTGGCTTTCTTACTTGCAGACGCCTTCGTGGCGAAGTCTCGTGATACGCCTTGTATCCGTAGTTATCCTCAGACTTGCCCGTCGCCACGTGACACCGGCTTTGGTATCCGTAGTTGGCTTTCGTACTTTCCCGTGACGCCGTGGTTTGGTTGTATAGTATTGTTGGTACGGCTTTGGTATCTGGTAGTTGGCTTTCGTACTTGCCCCGTATCAGCTTCGTGGTTTGGTTGTATAGTATTGTTGGTACGACTTTGGTATCTAGTAGTTGGCTTTCGTACTTGCCATCGATTGATGACGCGCTTTGGTATCCGGTAGTTAGCCTCAGACTTGCCTCAGACGGTTTTATAACACGTGGTACACGTGTTCATGTGTACTTCGTGTTGTTATATCATAGACTGCCGGCAGTGAGGAAGGTATTCCACGGGCATGATTGATGTTGTGGGCGTGAGACCCATTGTTATATTTGAGTAATGACTTTGAGGGCGTGAGTCCCTGACTTGACATGACTGCTTACATATTATGTATTGTAGTTTGGTTATCATATATGTCTCTGCTTTATATAGACTACTATGATTTCATTTACGTGATTTTCGCCACATACTTGGTACTGTTGTCTCGACCTCTTCGGGGCCGCGTTCATGCCGCAGTAGAGGTACACCGTTGTTGATCCTCGCTCATAGGATCACGATTCGTTTGGGAAGCTCCGTTTCTCCGAGGCTTATCTTTGGTATAGTCCCCGTCGTAGAAAAGCTACATTCGTGGTATGGCGGCCCTATCCCGTCATAGTTGTTATAAAATTCATAGAGGTGCAGTAAGATCACAAGCGTGGTTTGTAAAAGGATTTAAGCGTTCGTATATATATATGCGTAAAGGTAACCGCTTTGGTTGCCTGCTTTCTTATTTTATCTTATTTCATGTTTAAGTTTTTATTTCCGCTGATTTTCTCTGATGTTGTATCACTAGGGTGCCCGGGGTAAGGCACCAGTCGCGGGCCCGAGATCGGGTCGTGACAAAAGTGGTATCAGAGCAGTTAGTCCTCGAAAAATGTCTGCACCGCGGTCTAGCAGTAGTCTTGATTATCGGTGTATCGTGCACCACATCTATAATCAGGAGGCTGCAGGATATTTAGGATTGGTTTCCATTCTTCTCACTCTGAGATCGTGCCTTAGAGCTGTGTTATAAGTTGGACTCCCTCTGACGTATTCTTTTCACCCGTTATGCTTCTACGTGTTATACCCCGTAGTTCCAGGGTATGTATGTGAGGACGTACGTACGAGAATACGACAGAAATTTTGGAAAGAAAGAAAGATGTGATTTTTCGACGGAAAAGTTTCCGGTTTTTATGAAGAAAAAGGTTCGTTAATGGGAATTGGATTCCCAGAGTTGGTATTTGGACTTCTTGGATTATTTTAGAATTATGAGATTTTATTTTCGGAAATGGTCACGTGGGGCCCACGGGAGAAATTTACGGTTTTGTGGGGCCCGCTTTGTTTTTGAGATTTTCGGTATTTTGGATATTTTCGGAAGACGAAATATTTTGGACGAGTCGGGGGGCGACACGTGTCACCTTGGCCGAAATGGTGGGACAAGTGGCTAGCCACTTGTCCCTTGGCCGAAATGGGTTAACAAGTGGCAAGCCACTTGGCCCTTGTTTTCGTTGGCCATGTGGTGTGGTGGGACCCACACACACATGGCCCAATCTTGACCCTACACTTACCTTGATCTTGGCCCTTGAATCCTCTATATAAACCCCCTTAAGTTGAAGAGTAATTCATCCCTCACTTGAAAACTTTCCAAGGCAAAATATTTCCCTCCCTTTGTAGTGCTTTTTCGTCCCCCTCCCCTCTTGTGTAGAAAATACTTGGTGTATTATTGTATAATCCCAAATACCTTGGCCTAGTATCCCTAGTAGTATTCCAAAGTTATTTCAATACTAGGAGCCCGGAAATACTACTTTATTCCAATAGCCGTAAAGTGAAACCCTAGAAAAATCTTCCTAGCTTGGTTGAAGTTTTTAGAGAAGTTGTTGGAAACTTCTAAGGGTCGCTTGGAGCGGGTTGGAGCGTAAGGAGTTGGAGCTAAACGTTGCCCAGGATCGACTTATAAACTTGGATAATTTTTGGGCTTATCGAGGTAATAATCTATGTCCCCCTATTGTAATTGGAAATTACATATTGTAGTAATATATAGTTGAGTATACTATATATAGAATGAGTATTGAAAAGAATTGAACTGTATTTACATGAATGTATTTACGAGATCGTTGTATTATTGTGGAGTAGAATTGTACACGTCCGGTTAGACGTGTAATCCCCTGGGAGTTGTTGGCCTGGTAGCGGGCCTGGTTAGGGGAGGAGTTTTATGAGATAGCGGGGGGGGAGGTGCTGCCGAATTTTCTGTAGAATAAGGAATCTTGTATTTAGAATATTCTACGAAGAGAACTAGAGATTGATAGATATATTGTGGCCTTTATAGGTGGATCTTCTACGCGCGGCATACTTGACTTGGCTTGTGGTTTAAGCTAAAAAGGTATGTGATTCTTCCCATACTCTTGAGCATGATTGTTGTGAACTATATAGTACGGTAGACGTACGTGTGTGAAATGAGTTTTGTTTGTTTTAAACATAAGGTGTTATAATGGCTTTATGGGAAGTTAGTTATAACGACCTTATGAAAATAAAAGAAAGATTTGATTTTGAAAGTTAAGAGACTTGATCTTGAAAGATAAGAGACTTGACTTATAAACGACTTGTTTTCGGAAAAGGAGAAGTATACTTGATGTTGTTCTAAAAGAAAAGCACTTGGTATTAAAAGTAAAACGTGTTTTCTTTATATACTACGAGTATTAGTATCATGTGGCTTTTACGTAAAAAGAGGTCTTTTTGAAAGAATAAATGTATGTTGAACTTGCCTATGCTTGTTGTGATAGTTTTTGATGTGCAAGTGTTTTGTTGATATGCTGCCGTGACTCTCTGGGAGGGCCGGCTATTTTGAAAGAATAAATGTATGTTGAACTTGCCTATGCTTGTTGTGATAGTTTTTGATGTGCAAGTGTTTTGTTGATATGTCGCGTGACTCTGCAGGAGGCCATTATCCGATTGATTGATTGGACATCTCGATGTTGGGTGGTCCACGAGTATCGTCCACTTGAGTATTGACCGTTGTTTCGCATCGCCGTGACTCTGGGAGGCCGCTATCTGATTTATTTCACACGACCAACTGGCCCGTGATCGTGCCTTACCCCGCACCCTGGTGATACAACATCAGTAATCACGAACATAAAACACATACAAGAAGTCAATGAAGTATGAAACAGTAATCTGAGGAAAACTTGCCTTTCGGCATATATAAATAACAACTTTTTCAACATGAACAGTTTAATCCTTTTTACAAACCCTGCCCACAACAGTACTACAGACCTCTAAGAAATGATATGACAACAATGGCGATGGCCCCGCCATACCTGAATGTAAATACCTACAACGACAGGTATGCAGATAAGCCTCCGAGGAACGAGCTTTCCCAAACACTGAATCGTGACCCTAAGAGCGAGGATCAACGATCGGCGTACCTTTACTGCGGCATGAACGCACTCCGGGCGAGGTCAAGACAACAGTACCAAGTATGTGAAATCGAAATAACATCGTAAATGAAATCATAGTAGTCTATATAAAGCAGGAGACATGTATGATAACCAAACTACAGTTCACAATAAATAAGCAGTCATGTCAAGTCAGGGACTCAGGCCCTCTAAGTTATGACAATAAAACCGTGACGGCAAGTGCGAAGGCATAGCCGACTACTAAGACCCACGCACCAAAAATACCACAACGGTATCCCGAGGTCTTTCTAGACCGCACTACATGATCGGCCGCCACTCGCCCACAATATCAATGCGCGTCTATCCCTGGAACTCTCGCAGCTCCGCATAGGTCACCCACAGACCCGCATGAGGTATTCCTCGAATCATGGTCCCAGACCGCCTGAGGTATACCCCGCATCGAAGGCAGCTAACCCTCGGTATCCGCCTAGGCTCCCGCAACCCGCATAGTCTCAAAAGACCGCATAGTCTCAGACCGCATAGGAATCCCCGCGTCGGGCTAAACACCCGAATGATCAATCCCGAGCTACCGCGACTCCGCGTAGTCACAAGGACCGCATAGCCGTATAGACCCGCATCAAGGGTGGCAAGCCCTGTATAATAAGTCAAAGGGTATGTGATATAATAATAGTACAACGGGCTTAACGTTTAACAACGTAAGCACAACAAGAATGACCCCCTTACATCACGATCACACAAGATACTAACACACGTAGCATCCTAACATGTTTACTTATCACATCAACAAGAAAGTATTTACAAGGCTATCTCAAACCAACACAATCAAGCTATTCACACAAGGTACTTTATGCTAACAAGTTCGGGTATCTATCCCTAAAGTACTTCATACTTAAATCTTTAAAAGATCGTTACTTCACAAAACCACACAATACCGTAGTATATGAAAATAGAGTGATCATCTTTTAAAGTAAATCAATTACTTTTCTTGTAAAATCAAGTAGCAACATTCTTTTCCAATGTTCAAGTTTGCCTAATTTCCAATGTTCAAGTTTCTCATTTTAGAAAGGTTTAGTAGTTCATAGTCTTATTCATTTAAGAATATAATTCTCCTTTAAACTATCCGAGAAACATAAGCCTTATATGTGAGTAGGATATTCTTGTTTATAACAATCTTATTACAAAGACCATGATCTAGGAAATATCATTTTGTCTCATCTTAGCTTCTATGCAGATGGAAGTTTCTCTGGTTTTATTAATACTTAATTAGTCAAAACATTTCTTTTATTAACGCTGCAGGTGGTTTGTCGATACACATTCTCGATTTCGAAATCAAGAAACATTCTTAAGCCGTTATACCTAACTTCCCATAAAGCTAGTATAACTCTTAAGTTTTCAAAACCAAGTATTACTTCTTCTTTCAAAATGATTCAAAATCTTTTGAAATACTTCAAGTTCTTTATTAACACATAACAAGCCGCTTATAGTTCAAATCATTTACCTTTTAAAACCACATGTATTTTCTTACCAATATAAAGCCGTTATAACCAACTTCCCATAAAGCCGTTATAACACTTTATGTTTTACACCAATCAAATACATTTAGTACATGTACGTCTATCGTACTACATAGTTCACACATATCATGCTAGAAGAGATAGGAAGAGGTTCACATACCTCGCGACAGTATCGACTAATAGCAAAACGCTCAAGTACTTCAAACCGTCGGCTACTCCTTAGCGATGATCGCGCCATACGTAGTACTTCAACCTATAAGGCCACAAGGCGCATTAACATTTAGATCCCTTCAGAGAACATTCTACGAAAATTCGGCGACCTCCCCGCAATGTGTAAATCTCCTCCTCTATCTGGGGCCGCTATCAAGCCAACCGGGGGTTCATACATCTAACCGGACGTGCACAATTCTACCTCACGAAAAGCTACACAAGGTCTCATCTGATCCAATGTAAAAACAGCAAGATTCGGTCTTCTTTCGAAAAGGTTTCTAATTATTCAGCTTAAGTCCAAAGACATTGCCGATAACAACGTTCAGTTCTATATATAGTATACTTCAACTATATAGTCTAACAATCATGTAATTTCCAATTACAATAGAGGACAAGATATTTACCTCGATAAGCCCATAATTATCCAAGTATAAAGTCGATCCTGGCAATCGTTTGGCTCGACTCCGGCGCTCAACCCGCTCTAAACCACCCTTAGAAGTTCTAACCAACTTCTACACAATACTCAACGGACTATGGAGATTTTCCTGTGGTTTCGGTTTTGTGACAGGAAGTGTAATAGTATTTACAGGCTTTTCAGATAGTATAACCTTAGAATACTACAAGGTATACGGCTAAGGTAATTTGGGCATTATAACAATACTTTGAGAGTATTTCTACCAAGAGAGGGGTATTATACTAAAACAACTAGGCTGGCACACTGGCTAGCACCCTGCTCTGAGGAGGGTGGCTACCTTCTACTACCCCACTGTGGGGAACTCTCGCCAGGGGAAGAGGGCTCTCGGCAAGACACTACACTAAGGGGAGGAAGAAGCTTTCAAGACTTAGGCAATTTGTGGATGAATTTGTCTTCAAAGGGGGGGGGGGGGGGTATTTATAGGTGGAGCAAAGGCCAACCAATGGCCAAGATCTTGGCAAGTGCAAGGCAAGTGTAGGCCAAGATCTTGCCAAGTGCACCTTAACCAACTACACACAAAATATCCTACCAACTACTTGACAAAATAGTCACCATTTCGTCCACTCTATCACACTAATGAGAGGTGCCAAGTGGCGCCTCTTGTTGGTCCAAAATGTTTCGTCTCTAAAAATCCGCAAAAATTAAAAATGACATAGCCGAAATTCCCTACGAAAGTCGTGGAAAACGCTTTAAAAACGACTCTAAACGGGTGTTGTGAACAAAATTAATTCGCCAAGCCTTAATCATAAGTTCAAATTTTCTACGCACGTCCCACGCATACTGAAATACGGTATAACATTCTCCTCTCAGAAACATTCATTCCGAATGTTCCTTCTAAGTCTCAAAACGAACGCGCGATGGTCTTCACTACTACACTTACGAAACAATCCGCCACACCGCCACGAAGCACTGCGAAAAATACTTACATCAAAGTCCACGAAACACCTCTAATTATCACCACAAACACCTCTCTCCGGTCTAAAATATACTTCCTTCGACCTTCTCTTTTCAAAAGAAATGATACCACTTTGTCACTTTGCGCGAGGTTCACTCCGCGACCAACAAATGGTACCGGCTGCATGCGATCCACGAGGTCGTACCTCGAACTCTTACCACATTCCCGATCATCGCTTCGTTTCCAAAACTCGGGTTACTATCTCTAACGTGGTCATCATTAAGCTGGGAACACTGATGGATCTCCGATACTTTCCAACATAACAATACGAAAAGATCGGACGTCTGCCTCCTAAGTCGGACGGCAAAGCTAACATATAAGCAACCGGCCTATTCTTCACATGAACTCAAAAGGGCCCAAAGTAACTCGGGCTAAGTTCCCTCTGTTTTCCAAAACTCGTCGCACCCAAACCGGGTGGTACCTTCAAGAAGACCGACCGTCAACCTGAACTCTAAGCGTCGTCGCCGATCATCCGCACGATTTCTCAGAGCTGCCAGAACCTCTTCTAGACAAGCTTTACCCTATCCACAGTCTGCTGGGACAAGCCTGAACCAACTAACTGAACCTTGCCAACATCGAACCAATCGACCGGCAACTCCCACTTCCGCCCCTACAAGGCTTCAAAAGAGGACATCCGAACACTGAAATGGTAGCTTAAACACTACCTCCACAGGAGACAACAATCCCCACAACTATCCCTGAAATCCAAACACTGGCCCGAGGGCGAATGCGATTCTGAGACTCACCTGAGTTCTTAACACATGCTTGGAAAAACTTCCAGAAACAAAAACAGCCGTAACCTGGGCTCCACTGTCTGTCTTAAGGTGAAGGTAGGCACCCCGTGCAGCCTTATAACCTTTCTGATATCTCAACACAGCCGAGTAAACGGTCCTGACCGACGAACACGATGGGCTGCCCCCATCGGCCCGACTACTGGTCGAACGCAACCACGAACTTCTGTTTGGTTAACTAAACTTGGGCCCAACACCCTCGTGACCCCACCACCCGGCGGGACCACCACGAACTGACCCCACCAACAAACAGGTCGCGGGTTGACCCGCGGCATGGCCTCAACCCGACCCACTCTCGCGTAAAACACTTGCTCCCCGGTCCGGAACAACTTTTCTAATTACGCTACGAAAACCTAGCGGTCTTCTTAGCTCAACTACCCCCTTTCATTCCACACTACTCAGGGACTTATCCCACAAAATATCTCACATGCACTAAGCACTCCGATAAGGATCAAACATAACACTACACCTTTACTCGAGACGGCCTTACCTCTAAGGTCTCCACGTATAAAACTCTAAGGCTCACACCTTCTCTATCCCCCAAATCTTACTTGGTTAACCCACCATGATTTCTAAACACAACTAACACACTGCTATCAGAACATAGCACTTAAGGTATACTCACCTTATCACCCATACAGATCTCTAGAGGGCTAAAGATATATCTATATCTCGCTTCACTCCTAGTCGTTCTAATCAAACTGCCCGTAGGCTTATAGCTAAGGAAGATGACAAACTACCCACCGATCCAAGGCTAAGTCCTCCCGCAGGACACTCTTTTCGACAACGCACTCGACGGTCATAGGTGCAACACGTACCAACTAAAAGACGACATTCCACGATGGCGCCACGCCGCGAATACCGAGAAAATCGAATCCGATGGTGGAACCTACGTGTAGGCGTGAACCGAAGCTGGAGCTCGACCAACTCCCGCATACCCGAGCGTCACGAAATTCGTGGAGGACCTCGCTGACCGTGGATGTGCATAATCTAATCATTGGTGGCGACTTCGCCAAAAGTTACTAAAGGACCTTGCTGCTCGCCTCTTCTGGCGACCGTTAACCCGTCGATCTCTACGTTTCTCGGCCTGCTGCGCATAAGCCCGTACACAGGCCATGCTCAAGCCCAACTGAAGAATTTATCTTCGCACAACCTTCTCGTTGATATTCATCAAGGCTCGCGGTACATCGATATACTCTCTGGTAGCCAAATCCATAGCTAGTAACAGGGTTGTCTTTTCGCAATCTATATTCTCTGTTCCTGGTCGTGGAACTGAAGGTTCAAATATCATGGCCGCAGTAGGAACTGCCGCCGCCGTGCTAAACTTTACTGGGGCTAGTGATGTCGCAGAAATCCCCGAATGAAGCACCTAACTCAGGTGATGATTGGGCACATGCCTCGTAACCCTCTCAACTCTACTCGCGGCCTCTCGCCGCCTTGCCTCCCTGGCCGGGTTTGCCCTACGCGGAGGCATAACGATAAGGAAATAATTTCGTCGGAGGTCCAACTTACAACACTCTAAGGCACGATCTCGAGTGAGAAGAATAGAAACCAATCCTAAATACCCTATAGCCTCTTGATTATTGATGTGGTGCACAACACACCGATAATTAAGACTCTCTTATCGATACTGTCAGACACTTTCCGAGGATTAATCGCTCGATACCACTTTTGTCACGACCAACTGGCCCGTGGATCGTGCCTTACCCCGGGCACCCTAGTGATACAACATCAGAGTAATCAGCGGAACATAAAACACATACAAGAAGTCAATGAAGTATGAAACAGTAATCTGAGGAAAACTTGCCTTTCGGCATATATAAATAACAACTTTTTCAACATGAACAGTTTAATCCTTTTACAAACCACGCCACAACAAGATTTCTGCACCTCTAAGAAATGATATGACAACAATGGCGGGACGGGGCCCGCCATACCCCGAATGTAAATACCTACAACGACAGGATCAGACAAGATAAGCCTCCGAGGAACGAGCTTTCCCAAACGCTGAATCGTGACCCTAGAGCGAGGATCAACGATCGGCGCTTTACTGCGGCATGAACGCAGCCCCAAGGAGGTCAAGACAACGGTACCAAGTATGTGAAATCAAAATAAATCGTAAATGAAATCATAGTAGTCTATATAAAGCGGGAGACATGTATGATAACCAAACTACGATTCACAATAAATAGCGATCATGTCAAGTCGGGACTCACGCCTCAAAGTTATCACAATAAAACCGCACGGCAAGTGCGAAGGCATAGCCGACTACTAAGACCCACAGCACTAAAATACCACAACGGTATCGAGGTCTTTCTAGACCGCACCACATGATCGAAGTGGCCACCGCCCGCAATATCAATGTCGCGTCTATCCCTGGAACTCTCGCAGCTCCGCATAGGTCACACACGGACCCGCATGAGGTATTCCTCGAATCATGGTCCCAGACCGCCTGAGGTATACCCCGCATCGAAGGCAGCTAACCCTCGGTATCCGCCTAGGCTCCCGCAACCCGCATAGTCTCAAAAGACCGCATAGTCTCAGCGGACCGCATAGGGAATCCCCGCGTCGGGCTAAACACCGGAATGATCAATCCCGAGCTACCGCGACTCGCGTAGTCACAAGGACCGCATAGGCCGTATAGACCCGCATCAAGGGTGGCAAGCCCTCGGTATAATAAGTCAATGGGGTATGTGATACAATAACAGTACAACGGGCTTAACGTTTAACAACGTAAGTACAACAAGAATGACCCTTACATCACGATCACACAAGATACTAACACACGTAGCATCCTAACATGTTTACTTATCACATCAACAAGAAAGTACTTACAAGGCTATCTCAAACCAACACAATCAAGTTATTCACACAAGGTACTTTATGCTAACAAGTTCGTATCTATCCCTAAAGTACTTCATACTTAAATCTTTAAAAGATCGTTACTTCACAAAACCACACAATACGTAGTATATGAAAATAGAGTGATCATCTTTTAAAGTAAATCAATTACTTTTCTTGTAAAATCAAGTAGCAACATTCTTTCCAATGTTCAAGTTTGCCTAATTTCCAATGTTCAAGTTTCTCATTTTAGAAAGGTTTAGTAGTTCATAGTCTTATTCATTTAAGAATATAATTCTCCTTTAAACTATCCGAGAAACATAAGCCTTATATGAGTAGGATATTCTTGTTTATAACAATCTTATTACGAATCATGATCTAGGAAATATCATTTTGTCTCATCTTAGCTTCTATGCGGATGGAAGTTTCTCTTGGTTTTATTAATACTTAATTAGTCAAAACATTTCCTTTTATTAACGCTGCGGTGGTTTGTCGATACACATTTCGATTTCAAATCAAGAAACATTCTTAAGCCGTTATACCTAACTTCCCATAAAGCTAGTATAACTCTTAAGTTTTCAAAACCAAGTATTACTTCTTCTTTCAAAATGATTCAAAAATCTTTTGAAATACTTCAAGTTCTTTATTAACACATAACAAGCCGATTATAGTTCAAATCGATTACCTTTTAAAACCACATGTATTTTTCTACCAACATAAAACCGTTATAACCAACTTCCCATAAAGCGTTATAACACTTTATGTTTTACACCAATCAAATACATTTAGTACATGTACGTCTACCGTACTACATAGTTCACACATATCATGCTTTAGAAGATATAGGAAGAGGTTCACATACCTCGCGACGAGTATCGACTAATAGCAAAACGCTCAAGTACTTCAAACCGTCGGCTACTCCTTGCCAGTAGATCGCGCCATACGTAGTACTTCAACCTATAAGGCAACAAGGCGCTTATTAACATTTAGATCCCTTCGTAGAACATTCTACGTAAAATTCAAAGACCTCCCGCAACAGCGTAAATCTCCTCCTCTATCGGGCCGGCCATCAAGCCAACCGGGGTTCACATCTAACCGGACGTGCAATTCTACCTCGCGAAAAGCAACACAAGGTCTCATCTGATACACCCTATGTAAAAAGCGATTCGACTCTTCTTTCAAAAGGTTTCTAATTATTCAGCTTAAGTCCAAAGACATTGCCGACAACAACGTTCGATTCTATATATAGTATACTTCAACTATATAGTCTAACAATCATGTAATTTCCAATTACAATAGAGGACAAGATATTTACCTCGATAAGCCCATAATTATCCAAGTATAAAGTCGATCACGGGCAATCGTTTAGCTCAACTCGGCGCTCCAACCCGCTCTAAACCACCCTTAGAAGTTCTAACCAACTTCTACACAATACTCCAACGGACTATGGAGATTTTCCTAGGGTTTCGGTTTTGTGAGGACGGGAAGTGTAATAGTATTTACGGGCTTTTCAGATGGTATAACCATACAATACTACAAGGTATACGGCTAAGGTAATTTGGGCATTATAACAATACTTTTGAGAGTATTTCTACCAAGAGGGGGGGTATTAGACGAAAACAACTAGGCTAGGGGGGGGTACCCCACGGCTAGCACCCCAAGGGGGTGGCTACCCTCGGCCTACCCCACTGAGGGGAACTCTCGCCAAGGGGAAGAGGGCTCTCGCCAAGACACTACACTGGGGAGGAAGAAGCTTTCAAGACTTAGGCAATTTGTGGATGAATTAGTCTTCAAAGGGGGTATTTATAGGTCTAGCAAAGGCCAACCAATGGCGAAGATCTTGCCAAGCAGTCTGAGGCAAGTGTAGGGCCAAGATCTTGCCAAGTGCACCTTAACCAACTACACACAAAATATCCTACCAACTACTTGACAAAATAGTCACCATTTCGTCCACTCTACCGCCACCAATGAGAGGGTGCCAAGTGGCGCCCTCTTGTTGGTCCAAAATGTTTCGTCTCTCGGAAAAATCCGCAAAAATTAAAAATGACATAGGCGGAAATTCCCTACGAAAGTTGTGAAAGCGTTTGTCAACGACTCTAAGCGGGTGTTGTGAACAAAATTAATTCGCCAAGCCTTAATCATAAGTTCAAATTTTCTCGTCGTCCTTACGTATACCGAAATACGGTATAACAATTTCCTTTGGACATCGACTTGGCGATGGATGTTCCACGCACGCGTCCATGGGATGGTTTCATGGCCATGACTTCCGAGGTGAGATCGCCGGGCATGCGATCATTATGAGGTTGATTGTTAGTCCATGGACCGCTAATCCATGAAGCTTGCCGCGTGACGGCGATCACGGCTTGATTTATGCGTGTGGTTCGCACACTTTAGATACTTGTTCGGTCATTTTCTCGTACGGTAGCTTTCGGTAGATAGCTTAAGATACTTGCCTCGGTCATATCTTGTGAGGCGGTAGGCTATTGTCGTTAGCTTAAGATACTTGCCTCGGCGATTGCGTGGCTAGCTTTTGGGTAGTAGTTGGCTTCCGTACCTTGCCCGTGATGGGATATGACTAGCTTTTGACCGTAGTTGGCTATTCTACTTAGCCCGTCGGTTTTGATGACGCAGCAGATCTAGTGTTCGAGTTCACATATGGGTGTTGTTTTACATCATGTATCGCCGCGGTGAGGAATGAGTTCCACGCATGAGTGGTATTATGGCGTGAGACCCATAGTTATGTGTGAGTGATTATTCGGGATATCGTCCCTACTTGACATAATTGTTTACTTATTGCGAAATGGTTTTATAAAATGATGAAATGTGATTTCATTCTGATATTTTCAGTTTCACATACTTGGTACTGTTGACCTCGTTCGAGGCTGCGTTCATCATGCAGTAGAGGTACATCGGTTGTGGATCCTCGCTCATAGGATCACGATTCAACATATTGGAAGCTCCGTTTCTCAGGAGGCTTATCTTTTGGTATGTTTCCGAGTTGTAGGTTCTTGTACATTCGGGGTATGGCGAGGCCTGTCCGTCATAGTTGTTATTACACTCTTAGAGTGCATGAAATCTTGTTGTGGCGGGGTTGTAAAGGATTGTAATCGTTATTATGTATATATACATGAAAGCGGCCGTTTTGGTTGGCCTATTTTCTTATGATGTATGTTGTTTCCTGTTTAAGTTTTTATTTCCGCTGATTTTCTCTGATGTTGTATCACTAGGGTGCCCGGGGTAAGGCACCAGTCACTGGCCCGAGGTCGGGTCGTGACACTACGCAAGGCAACCAGAGCCCAGGAGGGAAAAGCAGCAGAGGGAGCTGCGAGTAGAGCACGAGGTTACGGGGCAGAGCCCAGTCATTATCCGAGGCGTTGCATTCAGGAGTTCTGCGACGCCGCTAGCCTAGGAGAGTTTAGAGCGAGCGATGGCTAGCTACAGAGACCACGATACCTGAGCCTCCAGTTTCACGACCAGGAGCCGAGGATATGAGTTACAAGGAAATGTCCCAGTTACTAGCTAGGCTTATGGCTAGGAATGAGGACAGACGAGAGTCGGAGGTTCCGGCAGTACCAGTAGTTCACCCTAGATCCGATAGTTGAGATTTCAGGACTTCTTGAGTTGCAGTCCACCCGAGTTCTATGGATCTAGAACTGAGGAAGATCATCAGGAGTTTATTCGACAGTTACAGCGGATCATGAAAGTGATCAAGACCTTAGAGGCATTTCTTACACACTTCTTGCCCTCGCAGATGAGGAGAGCTCGGGCAGATAGATTTATGAGGCTGAGGCAGAACGGGCGGACGGTTCGGGAATACAGTATAGAGTTTGACTTATTGGCTCGTTATGTCCCCGCGTTAGTGGCAGACATGTGAGGAGAGAATGTCCTAGTAGGAGGGATACAGGTGGGATGACTTAGCCTACCAGGTCAGTTGAGGATTCAGTGGTTCGGAGAGGAAGGGGTGTTAGCCAGAGGAGGCCACTCCGCTCGGTATGGCGTTGCGGTAGGTGTTCTTACAGTGAGTGTCGTACTACTTAGATAGCTTGTTAGGCTTGCGGCCATGAGGCCATTTGCGAGAAATTGTCCGACCGGTGGCGCGGATGTTACGACTCAAATTTTCGGGATCGGTGGTGGTTCATCACCTTCTATAGTTATGCGCCCAGAGCAGGATTTGATTAGAGCGACAAAAGGAAAGTGAGGCAGTAGTTACAGAGATATCTTTAGCCTTAAGAGACTTGTTTAGGTCGTTATGGTAGATACATGTGGAGTGCTATGTTCGGTTAGCATTGTGTAAGTTGTGATTAGAAAACATGGGTAGTTGAAAAGGGTAAGTCTGGGGACGAGAAAATGGGGAGCCTTAGAATTTATAACAGTTGGGACCTTGGATGCAAGGCCATCCTGAGTGGATGTTACGGTTGGTCCTTGTCGAAGTACTTGGTATGCGTGATATATATTGTGGGATAATTCCATGGGTAGTGTGAGATGGAAGTGGTAGCTTTCATGACGTGAACTGGTAAGGTTGTTCCGGATCGGGGAACAAGAGTTTAGTACGAAGTGGGTCGGGTTGAGGCCATATCGCGAGTCAACCTGTTGCCCAGATTGTGGTGGGGTCAGTTTGAGGTGGTACCGCTAAATGATAGGGTCACGAGGGTGTTAAGCCCAAGTTAGGTAACCATCGTACGAGTTGGTGGATGCGTTCGACCAGTAGTCGGGCCGACGAGGTCAGCCCATCTTGTCTTCGATTAGATCATTTACGGAGGGTTATGCGAGATGTTATCAGGAAGGTTGTAAGGCTGCACGGGGTTCCTACTTTTATTTTATGGCAGGCAGTGGAGCCCAGTTTATGGCTATTTCTTTTTCGGGAGGTTTTACCAGGCGGGGTTAGGAACTCAGGTGAGTCTCAGTATTGCATTCACCCTCGGGCCGACGGACGAACAACGCATTTTATCCAGACATTTGAGGATAGGTTACGGGCCGGTGTTTTGATTTCAGGGGTAGCTGTGAGGATTATTTGCCTCTTGTTGAGTGAGTATTATACTAGCTACCATTTTAGTATTCGGATGGTGCCTTATGAAGCCTTGTATGGACGAAAGTGTAGGTTGCCGGTCGATTGGTTCGATGTTGGCAAGGTTCAGATAGTTGGTCCCTACTTGATTCAGCAGGATGTGGGTAAGGTGAAGCTTATCCAGAAGAGGTTTTTTTTAGCAGCTCAGAGTCAACAGAAGTCGTGTGGATAATCGGCGTCGACACTTGGAGTTGAGTTGACGGTGGGTCTTCTTGAAGGTACCACCCGGAAGGTGTGAAATTTGGAAAGAAGGGAAACTTAGCCCGAGGTACTTTGGGCATTTTTAGATAATAGTAGAATAGGCGGGTTGCCTATAAGTTAGCACGCCGTCCGACTTAGGAAGCGACGTCCGTATTCCATGTTGCTATGTTTCTAAGAGTAATCGGATATCCTCCGAGTATTCCCGATTAATGATGACCAAGTTAGAGATAGTAACCCCTAGATTTTGGAAATCAAGCAATGAGCGAAATGTGGTAAGTATATAAGGAAGAGTTCGAGTGTACGAGCGAGGTACGACGAGTAAGGAAGCGAGCATGTGTTATGAGAATAGAAGTGATCCTTTCGTGTGTGAAGAAAGTATCCTTTGGACCATAGGTGGAGCTAATGGTATTGTTATACGATTTGAGGTGATTCTTCGTTGGCTTGGATGTGAGTTTTTGCATACAGATGTGGTATTATGGCCATGTGTGGCATAATTGGTCTGTAAGTATAGTAGTGGAGACTATACTACGCACGTGTGTTTTGGAGACTTAGAAGGAACATTCGGACGAATGTTTCTAAGGGAAGAATGTTACACCCGTAGTTCCGCAGTATGTATATGAGGACGTGCGACGAGAATACGACAAAAATTGGAAAGGAAGAAAGATGTGATTTTTCGACTAAAAGTTTCCGATTTTGTGAAGGAAAAGGTTCGTTAATGGGAATTGGATTCCCGATTTGGTATTTGGACTTTTAGAATATTTGAGTATTATGAAATTTTATTTCCGAATTGGTCACGCTGGGCCCACGAAAATTTACGATTTTGTGGGGCCCACTTTATTTTCGGATTTTTGGCATTATGGATATTTTCGGAAGATGAAATATTTTGGACGAGTAGGGGCGACACGTGTCACCCCCGTGTGGCCATGTTGGCCTAATTGGAGAAGGGCAAGTGGACGTTTTTTTAGGTGGACAAGTGGCCCATTTTTGTGGTGGCCACTTGTCCCATTTTTTGTGGTGAACACTTGGTTGGCCAACTACCCACACACATGTACCCATCCTCACCACCCACTTGCATTAATCTTGACCCTTGATTCTTCTATATATACCCCCTTAGGTTGAAGACAATTTTCATCCCACACTTAAGCTTCCAAGGCAAAATACTTCCCTCCCCTTTGTAGTTGTTTTCGTCCCCCTTCCCCCACTTGAGTAGAAAATACTTTGGGTATTATTGTATAATCCCAAATACCTTGGCCTAGTATCCCTAGTAGTATTCCAAAGTTATTTCAATACTAGGAGCCCGAAAATACTACTTTATTCCAATAGTCGCAAAATGAAACCCTAGAAAATCTTCATAAGCTTGGTTGAAGTGTTAAGAGAAGTTGTTTAGAAACTTCTAAGGGTTGCTTGGAGCGAGTTGGAACGTAAGGAATTGGAGCTAAACGTTGCTCAGGATCGACTTATAAACTTGGATAATTTTGGGCTTATCGAGGTAATGATCTTTGTCCCCCTATTGTAATTGGATATTACATGTTGTAGTAATGTATAGTTGAGTATACTATATGTAGAATGAATATGGATAAGAATTGAATCAGTATTTACATAGGATTGTATTTACTGAGACTTGTAGTATTGTTGTGGAGTAGAATTGTACACGTCCGGTTAGACGTGTAACCCCTAGGATTGTTGGTTTGCAGCGTGCCTCGTTAGAGAGATTTATGTGGTTCTTGTGGAGGTGTCGCGAATTTTCCGTAGAATAAGGAATCTTGTTTCTAGAATTATCCTACGAAGAGATCTAGAGGTTGATAGACGTTTTGTGGCCTTTTTAGATTGAAGTACTACGAGTAGCGTATTCTACTTGAAAGGTGGAAAAGGCGAGCAAGGTTAGACGTGAGCGCTTGCTAATTATCGATAATCGTCGCGAGGTATGTGAACCTCTTCCTATCTTTTCTAGCATGATTGTTGTGAACTATGTAGTACGGTGACGCGTACGTTCTAAGTGAATTTGGTTGGTTTACTGATTTTAAAAGATAAAGGACTTGACTTATATTTGACTTGATATGATATATGAAGAACTCGAATTGTGTAGAAAGTTGTGAAACCTCATTCGCGAGTAATGCGTATTTGGTCTTTAAAAGGTAACTTGATTTCTAAAAGAAAAGAGACTTGAGGAATCGAAGAGTTTTTGGTTTAAAAGAGAGACATGGTTTTGTCTTAAATTGGTTTAAAACATAAAGTGTTATAACAGCTTTATGGGAAGTTAGTTATAACGACTTTATGAAAGCAAAAGAATGGTTTTACCATTGGTTTTAAAATGGTAACTTGATTTAAGTATAGGTTACTTGTTTTGAAAAGAGTAAGTATTTGAGTTTTAAAGAGTATACTTGATGTTGTTTTAAAAGAAAGGCACTTGGTTTAAAAAGTATAGAGTACTTGATTTTAAAAGTCTTGTAAAGGTTTTTACGAAAGTAAAGTAATTTGGTTTGAAAAGGAAATGTGTTTTTGATACTACGAGTATTAGTATCTTTTACGTAAAAAGAGGTCTTTTTGAAAGAATGAAAGTAGGTATTATTTTTGGGTTTGAAACCCGTATTGACATAAAATGAAAGTTCCTTGAGTTGTGTGTAACTTGCCTATGTTTGCGTGTGATAGCCTTGTCGTGCTAGTATTGTATTTCTATACCACCGCATCTCTTGATGGAGGGCCGACTAATTTGTTATGATCTTACTTGGACGTACCGGCAGTGACAGATGATTCCACGGGTGTGCTCCTGTTGATAGCGTTATTCCATGGACTAGCTCTCCATGAGGTTTTACTAATTCGGCCTTGGTATCGGTGGTTGGCTTTACTTGCCGTCGTGGTGATTCGGCCTTGGTACACTGTAGTTAGCCTTCGCACTTGCCCGCTCGGTTTAGTGGCGAAGTCTCGTGATCTGACCTTGGTATCTCGTAGTTAGCCCTCAGATGCCGGCCACTCGTGACACGGCTTTGGTATCCGTAGTTGGCTGACTTGCCGTGACGCTTCGTGGCGAAGTCTCGTGATACGCCGGTATCCGTAGTTAGCTCGTACTTGCCCGGTCACTACATTGATACGGCTTTGGTATCCGTAGTTGGCTTTCATACTTGCCCAGACGCCTTCGTGGTTTGGTTGTATAGTATTGTTGATGCGGCTTTGGTATCCGTAGTTGGCTTTCGTACTTGCCGTGACGCCCGTGGTTTGGTTGTATAGTATTGTTAGTACGGCTTTGGTATCCGTAGTTGGCTTCGTACTTGCCCCGGCCAGTTGATGACGCGACTTTGGTATCCGTAGTTAGCTCACTTGCCGTGACGGTTTTATAACAGGTGGTACCTGGTGTTCATGTGTACTTCTTGGTGTTGTTATATCATAGATGTTACACCCCGTAATTGCAGGACATGCCTTAAGAAAGTAAGTAAGAACTCACAAATGTTAAGGATTGGAGACTTGTAAAAACTTATCGGAAATTATGGATTTGTCGGATAATGTATTATTGTAACGAATGGGAGGGCGACACGTGTCACCCCCTTTTAAGATGCCTTGGTCGAAATTGTGCAAGGCAAGGTCATTGGACCTTTGTTGCAAGACTAGTCTTGCAACTTGTGTAACTTGGAGAAGGTTGACTAAGTCTTGGTCAATAAGTCTTGATATTTAGCAAGACTAGATCCCAACCAACCATTTGTTTGTATCCTAACCCTCCAAGGTGCTACTTATATTACTACTAGTAGAGAGGGAGCTCAACACTTAGAAATTTTACACAAAAAATTGGAAGAACATAGGCAAAGCTCTCGGGTTCACCTTGCAAAAAGAAGAAAAAAATTTGTTCCTTGTTCTTTTAGTTCCCCACTTTAAACCAAGGTTCCTAGGTGTATTGTAAACACATCTCTATAGAAAAATCTTGGAAAAAGATTGTTTTCGGGTTAGTCGCAAACGAAAACCTAAGGGTCTTTCTAGGTTTTGCTTGGAGTTTTGAAGGATATTTGTTGGTATTGTTCTAAGGGTCTCGACAAGCGGATTGAGGTGTCTTGGAGAGGCTATATACTACTAAGGAGCGACTTCGGATTGGAGTTGGTTTAAGAATCGTTGAGGTATAATCTTGTTCTTTGAAAGTATTACAAGATTATTCATTTTGTTGTTGTTAGCTTTGTATGTTGCAAGCATGAAATTGTTATATTGAAGTTATAAAGATTATGGATTGATTATAGCCTTGGAAATCCGAAATGTAAGGTAATCCATTACTAAGTTGAATTACAATTTAATCGTTGTTAGAACCGTCGCATGTCATTGACTTAAGGATTATGGTTATTATAATCAAATGCGACTTGATATCATGTTATGCTACAAATTTGGGTTGAAATATAAATTGTGAGCCAATTGGGGCTGTTTAGTTAGTCATTTGTATTGGACTACCTGCTATATTGATTGTGAGCCAATTGGGGCTGTTTGGTTATTGTATTTCGACCTTGGAAAAGGTGGCAAAGTAAGTAGAAACAAAGGAGGTGCTGTCCGATTTTCCGTAGAATTTAGTGACTTAGCACTTAGAATATTCTACGTTTGAAATAAGAGGTTAATGGACGTATGGTGACCATTATAGGTTGAAGTACTAAGTATAGTGTATCCTACTTGAAGAATGGAATAGCTCAAGGTTGAAGTACTTTGGAGCATTTTGCTACTTGTCGACAATCGTCGCGAGGTATGTGAACCTCTTCCTTCCTTTGGCATGATTCTATGTATGGAATATACCTGTGGTATCATTTCATGTTTCCTGTTACTCTTAGAAATTAAGAGGTAGTTGTGTGATCTACTCTATGTAGAACTTTTCCTATCTTTGAGTATGACTAGTTGCACGTATGTAGTACGGTAGACGTACAACACCTTGATATCCTTTACTAGTAGTGTGAATAGCCAAGTCGGGTGAGTTGGGAGATTTACTCACTTCTTTGAAAGTATAAAGGATGTCTTAAGTTTTATTTAAGTTAAGGGACTTGAAGAGTTTTAAAGTATGTGATACTTGTTCCGTTTTAAACGTATAAGTCCCTTGGATAGAAAATTGTTTTTGGCTAAGGTATAAGGTGAATATAACGGCTTTATGGGAAGTTAGTTATATTTGCTTTATGGAAAGATAAATGACTTGATTTTAGTGAAGAGGCAACTTGTTTTTAAGGCATCAATTGCCTAAGGTTTTATAATAAAAGGAGTCACTTGTTTTCTAAAGGTTTAGAGACTAATTGTATTTTTTTTTGAAAAGTTATGAGAATTGATTTGAAAGTATATAATACTTGGTTTCAAAAAGTAGAAGTCTCTTGGTTATAAAAGGAACGTGTTGGTCTAAACCATAAAGGGTTATAACGGCTTTATGGGAAGTTGGTTATAACGGCTTTATGGAAGGTTAAGAGAATGGTTTTCTAATGAAGTAATCAAAGAAATAACTTGTATTAAGGGCAAATTGGTTTAAAGGTACCAATTGCTTAAGGTTTTAATAAAGAAGTCACTTGATTTAGTGTTGGTAATCGTAGTTCTAAAAAGGTATTGTGACTTGTCTTGAAAGGTGAATAGGACTTGATACTACGGTTGTTAGTATCGGGAAGTTTTATTTGGAAAGGAGTCTTTGAAAAGAATGTCACGTGAGTACTTTGGCTTGTTAAATGAGAATTATTCTATTTGTGCCTTGATTAGTACTTTGGCTTGATTAATGGAGAATTAGTCTAAGTATGCCTTGATTAGTACTTTGGCTTGATTAAATGAGAATTATTCTAAGTATGCCTTGATAAGTACTTCGGCTTGTTAAATGAGAATTTTTCTATGTGATGCCTTGATTAGTACTTTGGCTTGATTAATTGAGAATTAGTCTAAGTGTGCCTTGATAAGTACTTTGGCTTGTTAATTGAGAATTAGCCTATGTGTGCTGGTGATAGCCTTTGAGTGCAAGTATTATGTTTTATTACGTTGCCGCGACTCTCGGTTGGAGGGTACCGCCTATTGTAAGTACTTGGACATACCGACAGTGATGTGGGATTCCACGGGTATGCTTCCGTTAATTGTAGTACTTGGGTTAAATTCCCGGATTTTTATAGAAGACATGGTAGTGCCTCTGTTTTGTATAATGGTCGGTTGAGATAGGGTAAGAGTATAAATGAGGGGCAAGCCCTAAGACGTTATACCACCTTCTCCAGGGTAAGAGTATAAGTGAGGGGTAGACCCCCAAGATGCTATACCACCTGCTTTACAAGCTTCTCCAGGGTAAGAGTATAAGTGAGGGGTAGACCCCCAAGATGCTATACCACCTGCTTTACCAACTTCTCCAGGGTAAGAGTATAAGTGAGGGGTAGACCTCAAGACGCTATACCACCGTGGGACTTGGTGTTCATGTATGCCTATTGGTGTATTATTATATCTCGGATCGGTGATGATGGGATTCCACGCGGGAGATATATATATGTGTTGTGAATGTGTACGCCGACGGTGAGGTGGGATGCCACGGGCGCGACATGATTATATTTTACACTTGTATTGGTCGGCGGATGGGGATTTCACGGACACGCTTGATATTAGTGATTTGATCGCGTCCCAGTTGGCGGGTAGTAAATGTGCCCTCCTTTAAGGGCGGATTATACTTATGAAAGATAAGTAGGTTATATAGAAATGAACTTAATGATTTTTCCTAATCGTATGCGTAAGAATGTGGCTATAACCTTTATTGAAAATGGGAAAAGATATTGATGTGAAATTAAGTTCATAAGTGGTAATGACACTACAGGATCTCGTATGTACTTTTATACTTGTCCTTGTCATTCTTTTGTACGCTTATGATCCGCTTATCACGTTATTTCTGCTCCATATTCGTACTGTTATCGACTTCTTCGGGCTGCGTTCATGCCCGCAGTTTTAGGTACCTGGTTGGTGATCCTTGCTCTTAGGATCTCGGTCAGCTTTTGAGAAAGCTCCATTTGCTCCGAGGCTTATCTCTTGTACGGTTTCGAGGTAGTAGATTCATGTATATTCAGGGGTATGGCGGGGCCCTGTCCCGCCACAGTTATTCAGTTGTTATTCCTAGAGGTCTGTATTCACATATGTGGTTGGGCTGTAAGAACTGAGTTGTACTTTTGATTATGTTTATATTATAGAAGACGGTCTGATCGGCTCGCTGTGACGCTTTATTTACACATGTGTTTATGTTGTGTATGTTCATTGCTATTCTCTCGATGTATATCAACGGTGCCCGTAGGCACCGCCGCGGTCGGGTCGTGACAATAGATCGCCGGCGATGAGGAAGGTATTCCACGCATGATTGATGTTGTGGGCGTGAGACCCATTGTTATATTTGAGTGATGACTTTGAGGCGTGAGTCCTCGACTTGACATATTTGCTACATATTATATCGTAGTTTGGTTATCATATATGTCTCCTGCTTTATATAGACTACTATGATTTCATTTACGTGATTTTCGGCCACATACTTGGTACTGTTGTCATCGACCTCCTCGGGCCGCTCATGCCGCAGTGTAGGTACACCGGTTGTTGATCCTCGCTCATAGGATCACGATTCGACGTTGGGAAGCTCCGCTTTCTCCGAGGCTTATCTTTCGTATAGTCCCCGTCGTTGTAGTGCTTACATTCGTGGTATGGCGGCCCCGCCCCGTCATAGTTGTTATAAAATTCATAGAGTGCAGTACTGTTCAAGCGTGTGGTTTGTAAAAGGATTTAAGCTGTTCGTATATATATATGCAGAAAGGTAACCGCTGGTTGGCTGCTTTCTTATTTTATCTTATTTCATGTTTAAGTTTTTATTTCGCTGATTTTTCGATGTTGTATCACTAGGGTGCCCGGGTAAGGCACGATGCGCCCGAGATCGGTCGTGACATACCCGGCCACCCATCGTGTCGTGATGTCCAATCAACTGATAGCCCTCCATCGAGACTCGAGTACGTAATCAAAACATTTGCACAACAAAGGCTATCACAACAAGCATAGGCAAGTTCAACGTACTCATAGACTTTCATTTTATTACAACAAATCCGGATTTTAACCACAAGGTACTACGTACTTTAACTCTTTAAAAGATCCATTTCTTTCACAAAAAGTCACACGATACCCGTAGTGTCAAAATAGAGTAACTATCTTTTTAAGTAAACCAAAACAATTTCCATAACTTCTTTTTAAACCATCTTAAGACAAAACCATGCCTTTCTTTTAAACCAAAACACTTCAAATTCCTCAAGTCTCTTTTCTTTTAGAAAACAAGTTCCTTACTTTGGAATTTAAGAAAAATCAATACTTGTTATTAATGATCTTATTAAAGCAACCATGATCTAGAAAATGTAATACAATTTTGTCTTATCTTAGCTTCTATGCAGATGGAGGTTTCTACTGGTTTTAATAATAATTAATTAGTCAATACATTTTCCTTTATTAACGCTGCAGTGGTTTGTTCGATACTTATTCTCATTTCTGAAATCAATATAACTTATTCCTTTTAAAACCCAATTACCCATTTTTCATAAATGCGGTTTCACAACTTTTTAACACAAACCAAGTCCTTAATATTTCACATCAAGTCATTTATAAGTCAAGTCTCTTATCTTTTAAAAACCACAAACCATTTCTTTACCTACATAAAGTTGTTATAACAAACTTCCCATAAAGCCGTTATAACACTTTATGTTTTAAACCAACCAAATTCGTTTAGCACACGACGCGTCACCGCACTACATAGTTCACAACAATCATGCTAGAAAAGATAGGAAGAGGTTCACATACCTCGACGATTATCGACAATTAGCAAAACGCTCCAAAGTATTATAACTCGATAGCCTTGTCCACCCTTCAAGTAGAATACGCTACTCGTAGAACTTCAACAGATAAAGGTCACACAACGTCTATCAACCTCTAGCTCTCTTCGTAGAACAATTCTAAGTACAAGGTTCCTTATTCTACGGAACCTTCGGCAGCACCTCCCCCCCCCCCAACCCCACATACATCCCCGCCTCTATCACGGCCCGCTACCAAGCCAACAACTCCAAGGGGGGGTTACACGTCTAACCGAACGTGTACACCGCTCCACAATAATACTACAAGTCTATCAGTAAATACAGTCAATGTAAATACAATTCAATTCTTTAAAAACATCCTTCCATATATCTTATACTCAATTCTAAACTACCACAACATGTAATATCCAAATACAATGATAGAAGGACTAAGATCATTACCTCGATAAGCGAAAATTATCCAAGATTTATAAGTCGATCCCGAGCAACGCTTAGCTCCAATTCCTTATGCTCAACCCGCTCCAAGAAACCCTTAGAAGTTTCTTAACGACTTCTCTTAACACTTCATACAAGCTACGAAGATTTTTCTGTGGTTTCATTTTGCGACTAAAGGAATAAAGTAGTATTTCCTGCTCCTAGTATTGAAATAACTTTGGAATACTACTAGGGATACTAGGCTAAGGTATTTGGGATTATACAACAATACTTGAAGTATTTTCTACACAAAGTGGGGGGGGGGGTTGGACGAGAGCACACAAGAGAGGAGGAGAATTGCCTTGAAAATTATTTCAAGTGTGGATGAAAATAAGTCTTGCTATCGGGTATTTATAGAACAATCAATGGCCAAGATTAAAGCAAGTGTGAGGTCTAGATTTGGACATGTGTGTGGGTCCCACCCTCCAAATGGCTACATTAAAACTTGGGACAGTGGCTTGCCACTTGTCCACACAAAACGGCGGGCCACTTGTCAGCTAATTCGCCAACTGGCCACATAGGTGACACGTGTCGCCCCTACTGCCCAAAATATTTCATCTTCCAAAATATCCGAAATGCCAAAAATCTCTAAAACAAAGTGGGCCCC
Organism: Przewalskia tangutica; assembly: GCA_029844215.1. Classification (NCBI taxonomy): domain Eukaryota; kingdom Viridiplantae; phylum Streptophyta; class Magnoliopsida; order Solanales; family Solanaceae; genus Przewalskia; species Przewalskia tangutica. The sequence continues at coordinate 53,439,015 of CM056722.1, read as the reverse complement.
ACAAAATCAGAATTTCTCCCGTGGCCCCACGTGACCAATTCCTAAATAAAATTCCATAATTCTAATATAATCCAGAAGTCCAAATACCAAACTGGGAATCCAATTCTCATTAACGAACCTTTTCCTTCACAAAATCCGAAACTTTTCCTTGAAAAATCACATCTTTCTTCCTTTCCAATTTTTATGTCAGATTCTCGCACGTATGTCCTCACATACATACCCCGAACTACGGGTGTAACCTTCTCCCCCCCTTAGAAACATTCGTCCCGAATGTTCCTTCTAAGTCTCCAAACGTACATGCGCCGGTATAGTCTTCACTACTATACTTACGAAACCAACTATGCCCCACATTGCCATAATATAACATACGCGCGAAACCCAAATCCAAGCCAACGAGGAATCACCTCGAAGATGTAAAACAACACTAACTCTCGCTCCTGGTCCAAAGGATACTCTCTTCGCACCTTCACTTCACAAAAATGATCACTTCCATTTCTTAGCACATGTTCACTTCCTTCCTTACTCGTCGTACACTTCTCGTACACCCGAACTCTTTCTAGTACACGTACCATACTTTAGTCATCACTTCAGTTTCCAAAACCTGGGAGTCACTACCTCCAAACTTGGTCCTCTTACTAGCCTCAAATTCCTTCAAGGCCATTCCCGGCCTTCACGATCTGATTCTAGTCGAACACATCCGCGAACTCGTACGATGGTTACCTAAAATTGGGCCTAGCACCCTCGTGATCCTACCACCTGGCGGGACCACCTCGAACTGACCCCACCTCATTCCGGGCTGCGGGTTGACCCGCGATCTGGCCTCAACCCGACTCGCTATCGCGCCAAACTCTTGTTCCCCGATCCGAAACAATATTACCTATACAAGTCATGAAAGCTACCACTTTTATCTTACACAACCCATGGCAATATCACACTAATACACCCTATGCATATAATGCACTCCGACAAGGATCATCTGCAAAATCCTTTACTCAAGACGGCCTTACATCTAAGGTCTCAACGTGTAATATTCTAAGGTTCACACCTTCCATGTCTCCATACTTACCTTTTCAACTACCCATGTTTTCTAATTCGCTATAAGCACAATGCTATACGTACATAGCACTCAACATAAAAAATCATCATATCACGCATACAAATCTCTAGAGGTTAAGGATATACTGCACCATCGCTTCACTTTCCCTTTGCCGCGCTACCTGCTCGGACACTCGCAAAATGGCCATGCCGCAAAGTATAGCAATCTCCCAAACTAGTACGACACTCCCATGGGTTTTACCACAACGCCACACCGAGATACGGTGGCCTCATCCGCGAGTACTCTACCCTCGGAAAATCAAACACAGAGCTCGACCGCTCCTGAATACCATGGATGCCCTGAAGACTGTGGAAGACCACTCTGTACTGGCGGAGGTGTATAATTAGCTCAGCCGAGGCGGTCTGCCTCCCGAGTTCAAGGACCTGCTATCCCGGCCTCTTATGCGATCACGTCCCTACGCCGGTCTCACGCTCTCAATCCCCGCATAAGCTGGATGCGGCAATGTCCATGCCCACAAGAGCTACTCCTGTGCAACCTTCCGCTAAATAATCATCGAGCCCTGTGACATAGCGGTGCACTCTATCCTCCATATCTTCCACTAAAGCGGGGACATACCGAGCCAACGAGTCAAACTCTAAGTTGTATTCCCGAACCGTACGCCTGCTCGTCTCAACATCATAAATCTATTCGACCGAGCCCTCCTCATCCGCGAGGCAAGAAGTGGTTAAGAACGCCCCGAGAACTCGTCCCAAACATCCGAAGCGCATGCTCCCGATAGTTCCTATGAGTCAAACCTACCGATCGCAGATCACGCACCGATATGAACTCAATACCACCGACTGCTCGAGGCCTTGATCACTTTCATGATCCGCGGCACTGTCGAATAAACTCCCCGAGGATCTTCCTCGCCTCGATCCATAGAACTCGTGGATCAGAACTCAATAAGTCCCAAGTCTCCAACTATCTGATCTAGGGTGAACCATCGGCCTACTGGAATCGCCGCCACGCGTCTCCTCATTTCTCGCCACAAGCCTAGCTAGTAACTGGGCCATCTCCTTGTAACTCATATTGTCATGACCCGACCTCGGGCCCGCGACTGGTGCCTTACCCCGGGCACCCTAGTGATACAACATCAGAGAAAATCAGCGGAAATAAAAACTTAAACAGGAAACAAGATACATCATAAGAAAATAGGCCAACCAAAACGGTCGCCTTCATGTATATATACATAACCGAACAGTTACAATCCTTTACAAACCCTTCCCATAACAGTACTACAGACCTCTAAGAGTGTAATAACAACTATGACGGGACAGGGCCCCGCCATACCCCTGAATGTACAAGAACCTACAACTCAGGGAAACATACCAAAAGATAAGCCTCCGGAGAAACGGAGCTTCCCAATACGCCGAATCAGTGATCCTATGGCGAGGATCCACAACCGATGTACTCTACTGCGGCATGAACGCGGCCCCGGGGAGGTCGATAACAGTACTAAGTATGTGAAACAGAAAATACTGTAATGAAATCACATTTCATCATTTTATAAAACCATTTCGCAATAAGTAAACAGTTATGTCAAGTAAGGGGACACATATCCCCAGAATAATCACTCACACATAACTATGGGTCTAACGCCCGTAATATCACTCATGCCCGTGGAACTCATTCCTCATCGCTTTGTAGCATGATGTAAAACAACACCCATATGTGAACTGAACACTAGATCTCGCTCAAGGCTATCAAAACCGACGCCAAGTAAAATAGCCAACTACTACCCAAAAGCTAGTCATATCCCATCACGGGCAAGGTATGGAAGCCAACTACTACCCAAAAGCTAGCCACGCAATCGCCGAGGCAAGTATCTTAAGCTAACGTCTGATAGCCTACCGCCTCACAAGATATGACCGAGGCAAGTATCTTAAGCTATCTACCGAGGCTACCGGTGACACGAGAAAATGACCGAACAAGTATCTAAAGTGTGCGAACCACACGCATACAAATCAAGCCCGTGATCGCCGTCACCGCGGCAAGCTTCATGGATTAGCGTCATGGACTAACAACAAAACCTCACAATGACCGCACGCCCCGATCTCACCTCGAAGTCATGGCCATGAAACCATCCCATCGACGCACGCCGTGGACCATCCATCGTGGCATGTCCAAAGGAAATCAATCGAATAGCCGCCTCCCGAGAGTCACGGCAGCATGCAAACAACCATCGATACTCAAAGGACGATACCGTGGACCACCCAACGCCGTGATGTCCAATCAATCAATCGATAGCCACTCCTGCAGAGTCACGACAAGATATCAACAAAACACTTGCACATCAAAGACTATCACAACAAGCATAGGCAAGTTCAACATACATTCATTTTAATCAACAATCCGGTTTCAAACCCAAAATACTACATACTTTCATTCTTTCAAAAGACCTCTTTTACGTAAAGCCACACGATACTAATATCAGAGTATATAAAGAAAACACGCTTTACTTTTTAAAACCAAATTACTTTACCTTCAGAAAATCTTTACAAGGCTTTTAAAATCAAGTACTCTATACTTTTAAACCAAGTGCTTTTCTTTTAGAACAACATCAAGTATACTTTTAAAACCCAATTAACTTACTCTTTCAAAACAAGTAACCTATACTTAAATCAAGTTACTTCTCCTTTTCCGAAACAAGTCGTTATAAGTCAAGTCTCTTATCTTTCAAGATCAAGTCTCTTAACTTTCAAAATCAAGTCGCTTTATCACAAAACCAAATCTTTCTTTTATCTTCATAAAGTCGTTATAACTAACTTCCCATAAAGCCATTATAACACTTTATGTTTTAAACAAACAAAATTCATTTCACACCGCATCATATAGTTCACAACAATCATGCTCAAGAGTATAGGAAGAATCACATACCTTTTAGCTTAAACCACAAGCCAAGTCAAGTATGCCGCAGTAAGATCCACCTATAAAGGCCACAATATATCTATCAATCTCTAGTTCTTTCAGAGAATATTCTAAATACAAGATTCCTTATTCTACGTAAAATTCGCAGACCTCCCCGCTATCACATAAATCTCCTCCTATCAAGGCCCGCTACAGCCAACAACTCTCAGGGCTTTACACGCCTAACCTGACGTGTTCAAATCTGCTTCACAATAATATCGCAAGTCTATCGTAAGTACAAATATAAATACAGTTCAATTCTATCAATCTTCTTTCCTCATATAATATACTCAAGTATAACTACTACAACATGTAATATCCAATTACAATAGGGGGACATAGATCATTACCTCGATAAGCCCAAAATTATCCAAGTTTATAAGTCGATCCTGAGCAACGTTTAGCTCCAAATCCTTACGCTCCAACCCGCTCCAAGCGACCCTTAGAAGTTTCCAACAACTTCTCTAAAAACTTCAACCAAACTAGGAAGATTTTTCTAGGGTTTCACTTTACGGCTATTGGAATAAAGTAGTATTTCCTGCCCTAGTATTGAAATAACTTTGGAATACTACTAGGATACTAGGCCAAGGTATTTGGGATTATACAAAAATACACCAAGTATTTTCTACACAAGAGGGAGGGACGAAAACTCACTAAAGCGGAGGGAGTATTTTTGCTTTGGAAAGTCTTGAGTCTGGATGAAATACTCTTCAACCTAAGGGGTATTTATGTAAGAATCGCGGTCAAGATCAAGGTAAGTGTAGGGTCAAGATTGGGCCATGTGTGTGGGTCCCACCACACCACATGGCCAACGAATTGCTAGACAAGTGGCTTGCCACTTGTTAGCCCATTTTCGCCAGGACTGCCGCTAGCCACTTGTCTCTACCATTTCGCCAAGGTGCCACATGGGGTGACACGTGTCGCCCCGACTGGCCCAAAATATTTCGTCTTCAAAATATCCAAAATACCAAAAATCTCAAAAACAAAGCGGGCCCCACAAAATCGTAAATTTCTCCCGTGGGCCCCACGTGACCATTTCCGAAAATAAAATCTCATAATTCTAAAATAATCCAAGAAGTCCAAATACCAAATCTGGGAATTCAATTCCCATTAACGAACATTTTTCTTCACAAAAACCGGAAACTTTTCCGTCGAAAAAAATCACATCTTCCTTTCTTTCCAAAATTTCTATCGTATTCTCGTACGTACATTCTCACATATATATCCTGAAACTACGGGGTATAACATTCTCCCCCCCTTAGAAACATTCGTCCCGAATTTTCCTTCTAAGCCTCTAATCAAACGTGTGCCGGTATAGTCTCCACTACTATACTTACATAAAAACCGATCATGCCACCACTGGCCAGAATATAACATGTGTGCAAAAATCAAATCCAAGCCAACGAGGAAACACCTCCAACGTTACAAAAAGCTCACACCCAAGGTCTAAAGGATACTCCCTTCGCATCCTCTCTTCACAAAAGACTAATCACTTCCGTTCTCACATCACATGTTCACTTCTTTCCTTTCTCGCTGCACTTTCTCGACACTCGAACTCTTTCTAGTACATGTACCACACTTCAGTCATCGCTTCAGTTTCCAAAACTTTGGGGCCACTACCCCCAAACTTGGTCATCTCACTAGCTTCAATTTCCTCTAAGGCCATTCCCGGCCTTCACGATCCGATTCTAGTCGAACACATCCACGAACTCATACGATAGTTACCTAAACTTGGGCCTAGCACCCTCGTGACCCTATCACAAAGCGGGACCACCACAAACTGACGCACTTCAAACTGGCGCGGTTGACACGCAACCTTGCCTCAACCCGACCCATTATCGCGCTAACTCTCTCGCTCCCGATCCGAACAATCTCACTAATCAAGTCACGAAAACCTAATGGTCTTCTTAGCTCAACTACCTCTTATAAATCACACCACTCGGGGACTTATCACACAATTATACTCCACGTATACAATGTACTCAGACAAAGATCAAATCAGAACAAAATCTTTTACTCACGACGACCTTGCATCCAAGGTCTCCACGTATAATATTCTAAGGCTCACAATCTCTATGTACCCAACTTCCCCCTTTACTAACCAAGCCTCTAAATCACAATTTAGCATAACGCTATCTGAACATAATACTAAGCACATCAACATATCATAAACGATACCATTTTCTGTAGAGCGGCGATATACCAAATCAAATAGGCGGTTCCAAGGATCGCTAGAACGAACTTCCACCACGACTTCGCTCGCTCACGGTATGAATACCCCGCCTAGCTATCGGGCGAAGAACCCGCAATGCATCCCGGCGCCGAGTCTCAACATCCGCGCTACCGTAGGACAATTTTCGCAAAATGGCCCCGCCGCCACATGTAAACAAGTCCTTCGACACTTCGAATGGGTTTACCACATCGCTACACTTAGGTCTGGTGGCTTCATCCGCCAAGACCCCAACTCCTCGAAACTCAACCTCGAGCCCCGACCGCCCTAAATACTCGAGGCCTCAAGATCAGAGGACCACTGCATCGCGACGGCGTATAACTATTCTCACGCGGCGTCCGCCTTGAAAGTCACCAAAGGACTCGCTGCCCCGGCCTTCTTCTCGCCGGTATCGTCAACTGGCCGGCCTCCGCGCCTCACACCCTAGTGCATGAGCTGCGACGCGGCAATGTCCATGCCCTACCAAGCGATACACCAACAAGACTCGCCAAGTAGTCATCAAGCCCTCGTGACGTAGCGGTGCACTCGCCCTCCATATTAGCTACTAACGCAGGACATATCGAGCCAACGAGTCGAACTTACGTTGTACTCCCGAATCGCGCGCCCTCCTCGCTCAAAGATCGTAAACTGCCCGCGCCTCTCATCCGCGGAGGTAAAAATGGTCGAAATGCCTCCAGAACTCGCCCCAAATACCGGAGGCGCATGCTCCCCGACAGCTCCCACTAATCAAACGATCATGCGGTATCACGCACCGACGCGAACCGAAAATCACGGACTCGGTCTCCAAGCCTTGATCACTGTGATGATCCTTCAGAATCGACGGATGAACTCGCGGATCATCCTCGTGCCTCGACCGTAACTCAAGTGATACAACTCGTAAAATCCCGTAGCCTCAAACTATCTCGACCGGGTGAACTACGGCTACTGAACTGAGCCGCCGTGATCCAAATTTATCCTCGTGTCGCCACGATCCTCGCCAGAATCGCCATCTCTTGTAACCCATCTCTACTCGCTCCAGCCGTAGGACCGAGGCTCGTATCGTGGTCTCGTAGCCACCGCCGCGCTCTAAACTCGCTGGGCCGGGCGTGTCACAAAACTCGCCGTCAAGCACTATCTAAGGTCTCGATCGCTCGCGCTCGCATTCTCGTGTTCTCGCCGCAGCCTCCTCGCCGCTTTGCCTTCGCCGGTTGCCTTTCGCAGAGGCATAACTGGTACAAAAGAACTACATCAGAGGGGTCCAACTTACACACAGCTCTAAGGCACGATCTCAGAATGAGAAGAATGGAAACCAATCCTAAATGTCCTGCAGCCTCTTGATTATAGATGTGGTGCACAACACACCGATAATCAAGACTCTACTAGACACGGTCTTTAAACAATTTCCGAGGATTAACTGCTCTGATACCACTTTTGTCACGACCCGACCTCGGGCCCGCGACTGGTGCCTTACCCCGGGCACCCTAGTGATACAACATCGTAGAAAATCACGAAATAAAACTTAAACAGAAACAAGATACATCATAAGAAAATAGGCCAACCAAAACGGCCGCTTTCATGTATATATACATAACCGAAGCCATAATCCTTTACAAACCCCGCCCACAACAAGATTACATGCACTCTAAGAGTGTAATAACAACTATGACGACAGGGCCGCCATACCCCGAATGTACAAGAACCTACAACTCAGTGGAAACATACCAAAGATAAGCCTCCGAGAAACGGAGCTTCCCAATACGCTGAATCGTGATCCTATGAGCGAGGATCCACAACCGACAGACCTCTACCGCGCAGATGAACGCAGCCCAAGGAGGCCGCATAACAGTACTAAGTATGTGAAACAGAAAATACTGTAATGAAATCACCTTTCATCATTTTATAAAACCATTTCGCAATAAGTAAACAGTTATGTCAAGTAAGGGGACACATATCCTGCATAATCACTCACACATAACTACGGGTCTCACGCCCATAATATCACTCATGCCCGTGGAACTCATTCTCATCGCTGACAAGACATGATGTAAAACAACACCCATATGTGAACTCAACACTAGATCCTCGTCGGCTATCAAAACCGACGCCAAGTAGAATAGCCAACTACTACCCAAAAGCTAGTCATATCCCATCACTGCAAGGTACTAAGCCAACTACTACCCAAAAGCTAGCCACGAATCGCCGAGGCAAGTATCTTAAGCTAACGTACAATAGCCTACCGTCTCACAAGATATGACCGAGGCAAGTATCTTAAGCTATCTACTGCAGGCTACCGCATACGAGAAATGACGCAACAAGTATCTAAAGTGTGCTCGAACCACACGCATAAATCAAGCCCGTGATCGCCATCACCGCGCAAGCTTCATGGATTAGCGGTCCATGGACTAACAACAAAACCCTCACAATGACCGCATGCCCCAAGATCTCACCTCGAAGTCATGGCCATGAAACCATCCCATCGACGACGCCGCGACCATCCATCGTGTCAAGATGTCCAAAGGAAATCAATCGATAGTCGGCCCTCCCAAAGAGTCACGCAGCATTTAAACAACCCAATACTCAAAGTGGACGATACTGGAACACCCAACGCCGCATGTCCAATCAATCAATCAGAGCGGCCTCCTGCAGAGTCACTAAAGATATCAACAAAACACTTGCACATCAAAGACTATCACAACAAGCATAGGCAAGTTCAACATACATTCATTTTAATCAACAATCCGGTTTCAAACCCAAAATACTACATACTTTCATTCTTTCAAAAGACCTCTTTTACGTAAAAGCCACATGATACTAATACTCGTAGTATATAAAGAAAACACGTTTTACTTTTAAAACCAAATTACTTTACCTTCGTAAAAATCTTTACAAGGCTTTTAAAATCAAGTACTCTATACTTTTTAAACCAAGTGTTTTTCTTTTAGAACAACATCAAGTATATTCTTTTAAAACCCAATTAACTTACTCTTTTCAAAACAAGTAACCTATACTTAAATCAAGTTACTTCTCCTTTCCAAAACAAGTCGTTATAAGTCAAGTCTCTTATCTTTAAAGATCAAGTCTCTTAACTTTCAAAATCAAGTCGCTTTATCACAAACCAAATCTTTCTTTTATCTTCATAAAGTCGTTATAACTAACTTCCCATAAAGCCATTATAACACTTTATGTTTTAAACAAACAAAATTCATTTCACACACGCACGCCTACCGTACTATATAGTTCACAACAATCATGCTCAAGAGTATAGGAAGAATCACATACCTTTTAGCTTAAACCACAAGCCAAGTCAAGTATGCCGTAGAAGATCCACCTATAAAGGCCACAATATATCTATCAATCTCTAGTTCTTTTCGTAGAATATTCTAAATACAAGATTCCTTATTCTACGTAAAATTCGGCTCTCCCCGCATTATCACATAAATCTCCTCCTATCAAGGCCCGCCACTGTGCCAACAACTCCTGTGGGCTTTACACGCCTAACCTGACGTGTTCAAATCGCTTCACAATAATATCTACAAGTCTACTGTAAGTACACCAATGTAAATACACTCAATTATATCAATCTTCTTTCCTCATATAATATACTCAAGTATAACTACTACAACATGTAATATCCAATTACAACAGGGACATAGATCATTACCTCGATAAGCCCAAAATTATCCAAGTTTATAAGTCGATCCCGAGCAACGCTTAGCTCCAACTCCTACGCTCCAACCCGCCTCCAAGCGACCCTTAGAAGTTTCCAACAACTTCTCTAAAAACTTCAACCAAACTAGGAAGATTTTTCTGTGGTTTCACTTACTACCATCGAATAAAGTAGTATTTCTGCTCCTAGTATTCAAATAACTTTGGAATACTACTAGGGATACTAGGCCAAGGTATTTGGGATTATACAACAATACACCAAGTATTTTCTACACAAGAGGGGAGGGACGAAACTCACTAAAGGGAGAGAGTATTTTGGCTTTGGAAAGTCTTCGGCTGGATGAAATACTCTTCAACCTAAGGGGTATTTATGTAAGAATCAGGTCAAGATCAAGGTAAGTGTAGGTCAAGATTGGGCCACGTGTGTGTGGGTCCCACCACACCACATGGCCAACGAATTGCTAGACAAGTGGCTTGCCACTTGTTAGCCCATTTTCGCCAAGCGGACAGTTGCTAGCCACTGTCTCTACCATTTCGCCAAGGTGCCACATGGTGACACGTGTCGCCCTCGACTGCCCAAAATATTTCGTCTTCCAAAATATCCAAAATACCGAAAATCTCAAAACAAAGCTGCCCACAAAATCAGAATTTCTCCCGTGGCCCCACGTGACCATTTCCAAAATAAAATCTCATAATTCTAAAATAATCCAAGAAGTCCAAATACCAAATCTGGGAATCCAATTCCATTAACGAACATTTTTTCACAAAACCTAAACTTTTCCGTCGAAAAAATCACATCTTCCTTTCTTTCCAAAATTTCTATCGTATTCTCGCACGCATATTCTCACATATATATCCCGAAACTACGGGTATAACACATATCCTCGGCCCTTGACGTGGGACTGACGCCTCGTGCATCGTGGCCTCGTGAGAGACCGTCGCCGCTCTACTCGCAGCCTCCTCTCGCTTTGCCTTCTCGGGCCCCGATTGGCGTGGAGGCATAACTGGCATATAAGAATACGTCAGAGGGAGTCCAACTCATAACACAGATCTAAGGCACGATCTCAGAATGAGAATAATGGAAACCAATCCTAAATATCCTGCAGCCTCCTGATTATAGGTGTGGTGCACAACACGCCGATAATCAAAACTCTACTAGATACGGTCTGTAGACACTTTCCGAGGATTAACTGCTCTGATACCACTTTTGTCACGACCCGACCTGCCCGCGATCGTGCCTTACCCTGCACCCTAGTGATACAACATCGAGAAAATCACGAAATAAAAACTTAAACATGAAACAAGATATACAATAAGAAACAGGCTAACCAAAACGGTCACCTTCCTGTATGTATACATAAAACCCGAACAGTTATATCCTTTACAAACCCGGCCCACAACAGTACTACAGACCTCTAAGAATTTTATAACAACAATGACGGGACAGGGCCCCACCATACCCCTGAATGTACAAGAACCTACAATCTCAGGGAATCATACCAAAAGATAAGCCTCCGGAGAAACGGAGCTTCCCAAGCAATGATCTGAAGGATCAACAACCGTGTGTACCTCTGCCAGATGAACGCCCCCCGAAGGAGGTCGATAACAGTACCAAGTATGAAATCAAAATATCAGAATCAAATCATAGCAATTATATAAAACAGAGACATGTATGATAACCAAACTACACCCACAATATATAAACAAATATGTCAAGTCGTGACTCACGCCCTCAAAGTCATCACTCAAATATAACTATGGGTCTCACGCCCACAACATCAATCCTGCCCGTGGAATACCTTCCTCACTGCCGACAGTCTATGATATAATAACCCCAAGGAGTACATGTGAACATCAGGTCCCACCTGTGTCATAAAACCGCACGGCAAGACGGGCGCATAGCTACCGATCCAACTTGCATCATCGATCGACCGGCAAGTACGAAGCCACCTACCATAACCTACCGTACTAACAATACTAAATAACTATATCACGAAGCCGACATACGGCAAGTGCGATAGCTCTACCAGATCCTCCTCGCGCCACGTGGCCGACGGAGCAAGTAACTGTGCTAACCACCGATCACAAATCAGAGTCACGAGACTCGCCCAAACACTGACTCGTGAAGCTGACACGTGGCAAGTGCGATAGCCTCTACCAGATCCTCCCTGCGCCACGTAGCTGACGGGGGAAAGTAACCAGGCTAACCACCAGATCACAACCGTAAGTCACGAGACTTCGCCACAAAACTGAACGGGGCAAGTACGAAAGCCAACTACCAGAACCAACCTGTTACACCCCGTAAGTCCAGGACATGTTTAAGAGAATGTAAGTAAGGAACACAAGACTTGAAAAGGGTACGAAAAGAAGAATTGTTTATCCGACGGAAAATCTTCCGAACGTCGGAAAGGAGAGATGTTCGTCGAGGAGAATTGGATTCTCAAAATGCATTAATTGAGGATTATGGAATGTATTATCATTATGGAAATTTATTTTTAGTATTTGGTCACGTGGGGCCCACCCGAGGAATTTTACGTTTTGTGGGGCCCACGAGGGTTGCATAATTTTATAGACAAATGGGAGGGCGACACGTGGCACCTCCCCCCACATGGATTGGATGAAATATTTAAGGGTAAAATGGTCATTGACCATTGAAGATGAACAAAGTCTTGCTAGCTTGAGATTGTTGACCAAGTCAACTTGCCACTTGGATTATTATTTAATGCCCTTCATCCTAGCCACACATATGTTGATATATTGACCCTCCATTGTGTTTTATATAGTACCCTAGTGCAAGACAAGTCTTCACACTTAGAAAAAAAATTGAGAAAACTTTAGGAGTGAGCAATGTTGCTCTCGGCTTTGAGGCATCTCCCACACAAAAAAATTTCAATTGTTGTTCATTATTCACAAGACTTAAACCCAAGGTCCCTAAGGGTATTGTAAGGGTAACTTAATAGAAAGATTTCGGAAAAACGGCATTTTCACGTTAGTCGCAAGACGAAAACCTAAGTGGTTTCCCTAGTTTTGGATTGGAAATGGAAGAAAAGTTGGTTGTGAACTTCTGGCGGCTTCAAATAGCGGATCAAGCATAAAGGAAAGGAGCTATGTCACGACCGACTCGGCCGCGATCGTACCCTACCGGCACCGTCAGTATACATCGAGAGAATAGCAATGAACATACATAACACATAACTTATAAAAGGTAAACATCACTGCCACCGATAAGGCCGCTTCCATAAAACATACTTAATCGTAAGTACAACTTATTCTTGCAAAATTTCAAACCACAAACGTGACTACAAACCTCTAGGAATAACAAGTGGCGACAGTGGCCCGCCATACCCCGAATGTACAAAAGTCTATAACCTCGTGAATCATACCAAAAGACAAAGCCTCCTAGAGATGGAGCTTTCCAAGAACCGAATGATCCTAAGAGAACGACCAAAGAAGTTACGATCTCGACTGCAGATTAACGCACTTCAAGCGAGGTCAAGACAACAGTACCAAGTATGTGAAATCAAAATATCGTAATGAAATCATAATAGCATATATATAAAGCAGAGACATGTATGATAGCCAAACTACAAGACACAACATATACGCAAACAATATGTCAAGTCGTGACTCACGCCTCAAAGTCATCACTCAAATATAACCATAGGTCTCACGCCTATAATATCAATCATGCGTGGAATTCCTTCATCACGGCCATAGCCTATGAAGAAACAACACTAAGGAGTACATACGAACACTAGATCCCACTGTGTCATCGTAACTGCATTTAGGAAAGACGAAGGCATAGCTACCAGATCCACCTCGCATCCTCAACCGATCGGCAAGTACGAAAGCCAACTACCGATCCACCCGTACTCAACAATACTATAATCAATCACGGCCGACAGTGGCAAGGCGATAGCCTCTACCGATCCACCTCGCCACATCACGATCGGGCAAGCACGCAGCTAACCACCGATCCACCTCAGATCACACCACTTCGCCCTAACCCCGACCGGCAAGTACGAAGCCAACTACCGATCCACCGCATCACGCTCTCGACCGGCAAGTACGAGGGCTAACTACTAGATCCACCCCGCATCGCAGACCTCATGGAGAGCTAATCCATGGAATATCACAACAGGAAACGAACCTCATCATGGCCGCATACCCGTGGAATCCTCCATCACCGATTTCAGACGCCCAAATAGACTCATAACTACATGCTTTTAATTCGAATTGCAATACCATGCCTTTACATAAACCAAGACAATTACCATGCCTTCTTTTCACATAAACCAAGAGAATTCTTATTTAAGCAAGCCAAAGTACTTATCAAGGCACACATATAATAATTCTCAATTAAACAAGCCAAAGTACTATGTACGCACATTCTTTTCGAAAGCCTCCTTTTTATGTAAAATCCAAGATACTAACACCCGTAGTATCGAGGCGTGTCTATTTTTCAAAGTAAGTTACTACACCTTTAGAAAACTCATTTCAAAGCTTGAAACCAAGTAACTTCAATTTTTCACAATCTAGACAACTTATGCTCATTAATCAAAATAGACAACTTTCATAACCTTCCATAAAGTTATTATAACCAACTTCCCATAAAGCCTTTATACTAACTTTATGCTTTAGAAATTTAAGACATCCTTATCCTTTCATAAGGCCGTTATAACTAACTTCCCATAAAGCCGTTATAACTCCTTATAAACCATTTCGTTCTTTACTAACCAAGAGACTTATACTTCAAACAAATTCATACAATTTTCAAAATACTTCAAGCCTCTTATCCTTTAGAAAACAAGTTTCTTACCTCAAAAATTTAAGTCTCTTATCTTTTAGAATAATTCAGTATTCAATACTTTTACACCAAGTACTCTATACTTCATAATGTCAAGAAATTCTTGTCTACCTTATTTAGGATAAACCATTCCTTAAGAACAAGCGGGTTAACTTCTTAACCCAACCAACTTAGACATTTTCTTAAAACAAGTCAAGTATAACAAAAGGATTTACTTTATTCAAAACACGTACGCTCATCGCACTATATAGTTATAACTACTCATGCTCAAGAGATAAGAAAGTTTCCACATACCTCTTCGGTCAATCCACTTGCTAAGCTCAAACTACCGCAAGTAATATGCCAACCTATAATAACCATAATACGTTTATTAACCTCTAATTTCAATGTAGAAATAATCTAAGTTCAAAGCCCCTAAATTCTATGGAAAATTGGGCAAAGATTTCCTTTGTTTCTACATACTTTGCCACCTTTTAAGGTCCGACCAACATCCAAACGCCACTTCTTAGGCCCAACAATCCAAACATCTCATGATTACACACCTAAACTCGTGTGTAAAATTCTGCCCCAAAAAGGTAAAACAACTAACTTAACAAGTCTAAGGTAGTTTTTAGGCTACAACATGCTCACATAATCTTCTTAACCAATTCTTTCATATCCAACCCATATTTCTTACATGCAATGAATCTAAGAGCATTATTTACTACTACAAATCCCTTCTTCTTCACATGCAACACAATAACTAGCTACAAGAGAAGAAATGTTACCTTTAGAGCTTTAGCCAAAAATTATTCCAACAACTTTTCTAGCCTCCTCTCCAAGAACACCATCACAACAACTCCTACAAACTAGCCACAAGCTTCCTTCTTGTCCTTAACTTTTCAGATTTTTCTTAGGCTTTGAATTCCCCTTGGAATTTTAGAGAGAAGTGAGAGCTAATTTAGAGAGAGAGAGGGGTTTGAAAGATGACCAAGTCTTCAAGACTTGGTCAATATAAGGCATGCAAGAAAAATCAGATGGGGGGACACTTGTCACCCTCCCATGGCCTTTTTAAAAGAGAAAATCAGATTTTCCTAAGTTTTTCCGCCTAGATCCCGCCTGCGCGCTGCTTCCTGTGTACACACACTAAATAAACCGCAGCCTTCTATGAACTTCCGCGCCACTGCTTCCGGCAGCCATGCGCTGCAACTTCAGCTGCCCTCGCATTTCCGGCGCTGCCTCGCATCCGCGCCAGCGCCTCGTTTTGCTCAAACGCATTTCTGTCCGTTTGCGCATCGAACTTGTAACTCCCATAACTTTCTACTCCGACGCCCTAACGACGAACGGCTGGTTGCGCTGAATCTAGACTCAACGAACTACGCCTGGGCCTTTGAAACACTTAGGAACTTCAATGTACCGGTCATAACCCGCATCAAAGTTGACTAAAACCCATCCGAATAATCCACAACCTATCTTTTGAAAATTTTAAGTCTTACTCCCTTCATACGCTCACGCGCATGACCTGAACTACGGTGTAACATTCTCCCTTAGAAACATTCATCCCGAATGTTCTTTCGAGCCAATCTACTATTCCTGCACATCCTCGCACTATATACTAATGGAACTTCATCATGCCACCCATGACCCTAAGATATTGCACACGCATCCCCATTCACCGTAGTCAAACGTAAAAGGAACCCAAAATATGAACCATTACTACTTACCCTGCTCTCGCCTAATGACTGCCCATTCGTATTTACCAACTTATTCTAACACATGTACATAGTCTCAATATCCTCTATTCATAACACTAAATCATACAACCATCCTATCATACATACTAATCTCTAAAGGGTCAAAGATATACCTGTATCTATCGCTTCACATTCCCTGTCGCTGCTCTAATCATGATCCCGCCGCACGCACGCATAATAAAAGAAGCGATGAACCAACCATCGATCCCGGCTGAATTTCTACATCCGTGCTATCTCCGGCCTGACACCTCGCATAATGGCCGCTGGCCGCATGTATAGCAATTACCCAAACTAGCACGACACTCCCATAACGGGTCCTACCACATCGACTACACCGAGGTAGAGGTGGCTTCTCGCACTAACACCCCTACTCTCCGAAACTCAACCTCGAGCCCCGCCCCGCTCCCGACCTCCCGAACGCCCCAAGATCGTGGTGGAGTACTGCATCGGGCCGAGGCGCATAACTAGCTCGCCACAGGCGGTCCGCCTCAAGCCCCGAGACTCGCTGCCCCGCCTCTGGCCGGCCTCGAGTCAGCCGACTCTCCATTTCTCTCGCCCTCTATCCTCGCGCATATGCTCGCATCTCCGGCGATATACATACCGGGTCAAGAGCTACTCCCAAGCACGCAGAATCATACGGGCGTCTAGCCTCATCACATAGAGATGAACTCTGTCTGCCATGTCGGCTATAATAATGTGCGCATACCTGGCCAAAGAGTCAAACTCCAAGTTGTACTCTCTGATGGCCCTCCCATTCTGCCTCAAGGTCAAGAATCTATCCACTCGCTCTCCTCAACTCGTGAGGCAAGAAGTGATCCAGAAGGCCTCTCGTGAACTCCTCCCAAACACCGGAAGAGCACCCTCCCCTCTAGACAATTCCCATGACTCAAACCAGCCAACGCAATATCGCGAACCCAGAAGAAGCTAACACAACGGACTCCGCCTCCGAGGCCCTAAGCACTGCGTAGTCCGCCGCACTGCCGAATAAACTCCGAGGATCCTCCTCGACTCAACCATAGAACTCGTGGATTACAACTCGTAAAGTCCCAATCCTTAAATTGCTTCCTAGGGTTAGCCACGCCGCGGCCGCCGCCACGATGCTAGTCAACAACCTGATCCGCTCTCCGTAATCCCTATACTCGCCTCGCCGCGAATCGAGGCTCGCACGAGCTCGAGCTACCGCCGCCTCGGCCTCTAATATCGCTGCCAGAATAACTCGCCGACTCACTACTACCTCGTGCATAGTCTGCCCGAGTCTCGTAACTCTCTGGCATCGCTAGCGCCTCTCGCCGCTTCTTGCCCTTCGGCTCGCCGCCTCCGTGGAGGCATAATCATACACAAGGATAGGTCGAGAGGACTAAACCTACTATGACTTTCATCGCACGATCTCAAGAGAGAAGAATGGAAACTAATCCTAAATGTCTCGCACTCCTCGATTATAGACGTGGTGCACAACACACCAATAATCAAGACTCTACTAGACACGGCCTCAGACACTTTCCGAGGACTAATCGCTTCGATACCACTTTTGTCACGACCGACCTCGGCCGCTGATCGTACTCCTACCGGCACCCCTGTCAGTATACATCGAGAATAGCAATGAACATACATAACACATAACTTATAAAAGGTAAACATCGCCAACCGATAAGGTCGCTCCATAAAATATACTTAATCGTAAGTACAACTTATTCTTACATTTCAAACCACAAACGTGACTACGCACTTAGAATAATAACCGTGGCGGACAGGCCCCGCCATACCCCGAATGTACAAAAGTCTATAACCTCGCGAATCATACCAAAAGACAAAGCCTCCGAGAGATGGAGCTTCAAGAATCGAACAATGATCCTAAGAGAGCGGACTGTGAAGTTACGTGATCTCGACTGCAGATGAACGCACTTCGGGCGAGGCCGCATAACAGTACCAAGTATGTGAAATCAAAATATCAGAATGAAATCATAATAGCATATATATAAAGCAGACATGTATGATAGCCAAACTACAAGATACAACATATACGCAGCCATGTCAAGTCAGGGACTCACGCCCTCAAAGTCATCACTCAAATATAACCATAGGTCTCATGCCTATAATATCAATCATGCCCGTGGAATTCCTTCCTTACTACCGGCAGTCTATGAAGAAACAACACTAAGGAGTACACATGAACACTAGATCCCACTGTCATCGTAACTGCACGAGGCAAGTACGGCGCATAGCTACCGATCCACCTCGCATCCTCAACCGACCGGCAAGTACGAAGCCGCCTACCGATCCACTGCATCAGCAATACTATAATCAATCACGGCCGACCGGCAAGTGCGATAGCCTCTACCAGATCCACCCTGCGTCACATCGCTGACCGGGGCAAGTACGCAGGCTAACCACCAGATCCACCCTGCATCACACCACTTCGCCCTAACCCTGACCGGGGCAAGTACGAAAGCCAACTACCAGATCCACCCTGCATCACGTCTCTGACCGGGGCAAGTACGAGGGCTAACTACTAGATCCACCCTGCATCAGTAGACCTCATGGAGAGCTAATCCATGGAATAATACTGTCAACAGGGAAACGAACCCTCATCATGGCCGCATACCCGTGGAATCCTCCATCACTGACGGTACGCCCAAATAGACTCATAACTACATGCTTTTAATTCGAATTGCATGTTATACCCCGTATTTCCAGAGTATGTACGTAAGGACGTACGTATGAAAGTTGAGCCTTAAGTTAGGCATAGGACCGAAAAATATTTGTTCACAACTACCGAAAAGAATCGTTTTTCGACGAAACGTTTTACAAAGCTTGCGAGGGGAAAAATACGGCTATGACATTTATAATTTTTGCGGATTTTTCCGAGAGACGAAATATTTTGGACCAACGAGAGGGCGACACTTGTCACCCTCAAGTGGGCGTCTAGTGGGACGATTTGGGGCCTTGTTTTGGCCTTGTTTTGTGGCTTATTTTGTGCCATGTTTGGTGCCTTGTTTTGTGCCTTGTTTTGTGGAGTAGGGTTAGGGTGCACTTGGCTTGATCTTGGCCCTCCACTTGCCCCCCACATGGCTTGATCTTGTCCATTGAACTCCCTATAAATACCCCTCCCTTTGTGAAGACTTCTTCATCCAAAAACTTTCCTAAGTCTTGAAAGCCCTCTTTCCCCCCTTAGTGTGGTGATCTCGTCCTAGCCTCCCCCTCCCCCCTTTGTGAGGCCCCTTGGCCGAGAGTCCCCTCCCCCTTGGCCGAGAGTATCCCCTTCCTAGTGGGGTTGGCTGAGGTACACACCCCTCAGGTGTTGTCTCGTATAAATACCCCCCTCTTGGTAGAAATACTCTCCAAGTATTGTTACTATACCCAAAATACCTTAGCCTTATACCTTGTAGTATTCCAAAGTTACCTCTATACGTAGAGCCCGAAAATACTACTTTATGTCCTTTTTGTCTCAAACCGAAACCCTAAGGAAAACCTTCATAGTAGGTTGAAGTGTTAAGAAGAAGTTGCGTAGAACTTCTAAGGGTTGTTTGGAGCGGGTTGGAGCACCCGGAGTAGGAGCTAAACGTTGCTCAGGATCGACATTATAAACTTGGATAATTTTGGGCTTATCGAGGTAAATAAATCTTGTCCTCTATCAGAATTGGAAATTACATGTTGTAGTAATATATAGTTGAGTATACTATATATAGAATGTTTAAAGATTAGAATTGAACTGTAATTACATAGCATGATATTAAAGACGAGAATAGGATCAGATTTACAAAGACTTGTAGTATTATCGGAAGAGATTGTACACGCCCGGCCGACGATAAACCCCGGTTGGCTTCGTAGCCGCCTCGATAGAGGAGGAGATTTACGCGGCGGGGGAGTGCCAAATTTTCAGAATATGGAACCGTGTTTAGAAGTTAATAGACGCCAGTTTATAAGCGAAGATACTACGAGCAGCGTATTCTACTCAAGAGTGGAAAAGGCTAGCGTGGTTACGATCGTGGAGCGACGCTAATTGTCGATAATCGTCATGAGGTATGTGAACCTCTTCCTATCCTTTCTAGCATGATGTTTTGTAAGCTATGTGGTAGACATACATGTGCTAAATGAATTGGTTGGTTTAAAACATAGGGTGTTATAATAGCTTTATGGGAAGTTAGTTATAACGACTTACGAGGTAAAGGAATGGTTTATCGATTGTCGAAGTTAGAGACTTGATCTTGAAAGATAAGAGACTTAACTTATTTTAATCGATATGTAACATTTTGTTAAAATGTTGTAAAACCTCATTCGCGAGTAATGAGTACTTGATTTAAAAGAATAATGTTTTATCGATTTTAAAATGAGAATAAGTGTCGAACAAACCACCGCAATGAATAAGGAAAATGTATTGACAAATAACTAATTGTTATTAAAATCGGTAGAAACCTCCATCCGCATAAGCTAAGATAAAACAAAATCGTATTACATTTCCTAGATCATGGTCAGAATAAGATTGTTATAAACAAGAATAAACGCTCACACATAAGACTTATGTTACTCAATTGTTTTAAAAGAGATTAAGACTATGAGTTATGAAACCTTTCTAAAATAAGAGACTTGAGCATTTGAAATTAGGCAACTTGAACGCTTGGAAAATAATGTTGTCACTTGATTTTACAAAGGAAGTATTTTGGTTTACTTAAAAAGATAGTCACTCTATTTTTATACTACGTATGTGTGACTTTGGTGAAAGAAACTCTTTAAAAGAATTAATGTATGAAGTACTTTGATAAAACCCGAACTTGTTATCATAAAGTAGAAGTACTCAGTGTGAATAACTTGATCAGGTTGGTTTGTGATAGCCCGTAATACTTTCTTGTTGATTTGATAAGTAAACATGTTAGACGCCACGTGTGTAGTATCTTGTGATGTTCAGGTAGCGTTTCTCCATGCGGTTTATGTTGTTTAACTGCAGTCGTTATGCCAGTATTACATCACCACCTCTTAACATGATTCCGGGTTGCCGCCCACGCGGTAGACTCAAAGTGTCCGTGACCTATGATTCGAGAATACCTACGCGGGTCCCGGCCTATGCGAGCTACGAGAGTTCCGTGTTAGCGGCCTTTATGGTCACGCGCGTCATGGCCACGCGATCGCGAGTCCAGAGGACGCCGGGAGTAGCTACCCTCGACGCGGGAATACCACGCGCCTACGCGAGTGGCCTACGCGAGTCGCGGAAGTTCTGTGACTAGACGCACATTAGATACATCGCGGGCGAAAGGGCCGCCTTCGATCATGTGGCGGTCTAGACAGATCTCATGATACGCTTTATGACCGTTGGTACGTGGTTTTTAGTAGGCTCTCGCCATCAGCCTATTACCCTCAGACGGCTTTTGTCACGACCGACCAAGCTCGCGATCGTGCCCTACCCGGCACCCTCGTAAACATCAGAGAATAGCAATGAACATACACAACAAAAAGAATACGAACATAAATTAACATCAAGCTGAGCAAGTGCCACCTTCCGTAAAATATACTCAATCCGTAAATAGAACAATACATTTTTTTCTCTTTACAACCCAATCCACAATGTGACTACGCACTTCTAAGAATAACAACTCATGACGAGTGGCCCCGCCATACCCCAATGTACAATAACCGATAATACTGTGGATAAGCCTCCTAATAATAAAGGAGCTTCTCAACAAATTAACAGGATCCTAAGAGCGAGGATCAAAGAATCAGCACTTTACCTCATGGTGATTTAACGCATTTCAAGGAGGTCAAGACAACATGTACCAAATATGTGAAATCAGAATGAAATCATAAGTCTAATAATAAACTGAGACATGTATGATACTCAACTAACAAAGATAATCGTGGCCTTACTAACAATGAGTAAATAGGTGTATACTTACAATATAAAGTGGAAGCTCACGATCAAAAAGTGACCAATTGGCCCGCAGATCATTACAATCCTATTCCCGACTATTTCACCCACATAGATCGCGTGGACCCGCATGAGGTATTCCTCGCATGGGACTATTTCACCCGCATAAGCCCTTACTCGCGAGCATTTGTATTCC